>CM065734.1:28805353-28820353 GCA_033310375.1 Conus canariensis | reverse complement strand
GCCTACGCTTGAGGATCCACCCAAAGATGCAAGGGAGATCAAAAGACAAACACACAGACGGACAGAAACAAATACAAATAACCTCAATTTAATCAAAACAAAATCGGAAATGAAATGAGGCAGGGAACAGTAAACGATAAACAGTAAACAAGTCGGGTAGTTTTTGCTCCCATAAGAAAACCTAACACAGAGTAACTTTTATTCAAGTTTGGCACAGCCTTTTAAACTTGAATAAAATCAGACAAATACATAGACGAAGCTTGTTTTTTCCCCCACTAAGGGGGAGGGGGGGGGGATTTGAAGATGGAGAAACTGGGAACATAAAATTAAAATTGTGTGTGTGTTGCGAGTGAGCGTGTGTGTGTGTGTGTGTGTGTGTGTGTGTGCGTGCGTGCGTGTGTGTGTGTGTGTGTTTGGGTGGTGTGTGTTTTTGTGTGCATGTGTTGGGGGGAGGGGGGGGGTCTTTTCTTTTTTTTTTTTTAAATAATTTTTTTATGATATTCAGAGATAGAGATTGAGAGAGAGTTTTTTTTTCTCAGTACAGTTAAGATGTAATTTGTTTTATTGTTACAATTTCTGATTTCTTCATTTTACTTAAAAATGTGAAATGTTTCCCTGTTAATTTTCCTTTATGATTTTTATGTCATTCAGATGTTTATTTGGATTATTTTCGTTTTCTCATTAATTTATTATTTAAAAAAAAAAGTCAGTACAACACTATGTTAATCTGACAGTAAATGGTTTCAGTCAGTCAGTCAGTCAGTGTGTGTGTGTGTGTGTGTGTGTGTGTGTGTGTGTGTGTGTGTGTGTAAGTGTGCGAGTGGGAGTGTGTGTGTGTGTGTGTGTGTGTGTGTGTGTGTGTGTGTGCGCGCGCGCGCGTGCGCGCGTGCGTGCGTGCGAGCGTATGTGGTGTGTGTGTGGTGCGTGCGTGGCGTGTGGTGTGGTGTGTGTGTGTGTGTGTGTGTGTGTGTGTGTGTGTGTGTGTTGCGAGTGAGCGTGTGTGTGTGTGTGTGTGTGTGTGTGTGTGTGTGTGTGTGTGTGTGTGTGTGTGTGTGCATGTGTGCGTGCGTGCTTGCGTGTATGTGTGTGTGTGTGCGTGTGTGTGTGTTGTGTGTGTGCGTGTGTGTGTGTGTGTGTGTGTGTGTGTGTGTGTGTGTGTGCGTGCGTCCGCGCACGTGCGTGTGTGTGTGTGTGTGTGTGTGTGTGTGTGTGTGTGTGTGTGTGTGTGAGAGAGAGAGAGAGAGAGAGAGAGAGAGAGAGAGAGAGAGAGAGAGAGATTGAGTGTGTATGTGTACTTTAATAAAAGGGAAACTAAACCACTGGATTCTCCACCCAAACATGAAGATTTATTTGAGAGAGAGAGAGAGAGAGAGAGAGAGAGAGAGAGAGAGAGGAGAGAGAGAAGAATTTTTGACAAGACCTGCTGCGTATATTAGTACCGGAATGTACTCGACAGGTTCTCCAGGGCTAGTGGCCAGGACCAATCATGCGTGAGGCTTTCTTTGTGTCGCAGATGATCGGTTTTCTGAACACGCGCACTACCAACCCGCACCTACCTCCCCTCCTCACTAACACACCACATACACACACTCCTACACCTCTCTCTCTGTCTCTCTCTCTCTCCCTCTCTGAACTCTGGGTTATTGATTACAAACGGCAAAACTTCGCTTATCAGACAAGGAGCGATGAAAGTTTCATACAATATTTTCAAAAACTAAATTTCTGCCTAACGATGTGACTGAGGACGGAAAATGAAGCAAAATTTAGAAAGAAAAGGGGTTAGTTACCGTCACAGATACAGACAAGCAGACTACAGGACAAAAACACAATGCACTTCGACCTCTTGGGTCTTCTTGGGGCAAAAACAAGCAACATTTAGGACAATGAAAAGATAAGTGGTTTCTCGTTCTTCGTTGACATTGTCCTAAATGTTGCTTGTTTTTGCCTGAAGAAGACCCAAGAGGTCGAAATGCATTGTGTTTTTGTCCTGTAATCTGTTTGTCTGTATCTGTGGCGGTAACTAACCCCTTTTCTTTTTAAATCATTGCATGATATGAAGCCATACCATTGAATGAATCTTAATATGATTATTGTGCTGATCAATTTTGTCGGTTTCAATTCGTGGTGGACAGTTCAGGACAAAAAGAAAAGACTGGCTTGAGATGGTCATGTACGTCTGCACCGAAAAATTAAGTTCATTTGGGTCATTATTGTCCTTCAAATGAAAATTTGAGAAACACTTTAAGATACGATAAATGTTTCAGTTTTATGACTTGTTCATTTGTTTCATGTCACTTCTTATGTTTGCTGGATGCTGTAGTTGTTCATACGCCAAACTCTAAAAGTGCAGTTACATTATAAATACAAGGTTGATCGAATGGAAAGAACAGAATATGCAAAAATTGGGCTATATATGGCTATGCTTCAGAAACATCCGCTTTTAATACAAAGTTAATTATAGCCTTTATAGATGTTGAAAAAGATTTTGACTCCTTGTGATGGGAGCGTGAGTGGCCTGTTTTGATGAAGATGGTGTAAAGTATAACTTGGTTTGACGTGGAGAACAGTTCTCTGTGGAACAGAATTTACTGGCTGTACGAATCATACAAAATTTACAATGGTGTCAAACAAGGAGATATCTGCTTTCCCATGTTTTTACACACTTTCTGATGAGGTGATTATGGATATGATTCATTAGATAGACATGAAATAGATGTTAGAACTGATGGCATTGAACAAGTCTTCTAATCTTCTTTCTTTTGATGGCATTGTTGTATTTTCTGAAACCTTAACCGTGTAGACACAGCTTAATAAACTGCATGTTCCTGTCTGTCATCTTCAGCTTAATACTGACATGGATAGGAATGGAAATATGGAATCTGGGTGAAGCCTCTTGGCTGATACAGAGTACTTATTGATTCGTATTGAAAGATATCTCACTGCCAATATATGAACACGTAATGACTAAACTGACAGTGAAGTTGGTTTGTGCCCATCGATTTTAAAATCAAAAGTGTGTTGCATGTCATGCTGACTATATTCAGCTGACATGGCCTTTCAAAACATTTTAAATATTGTTGGCACAGACAGGGAAAGTGGAATTAGGTAAGGAAAAGTGAATCCGTGACATGCTAAGTGTATATAACTTCCTGTGTGCATAAGAAAACCGTGGTGTGAGCTGTGTACAGCTTTCTTTTTAAAACAAAGAAAAGTTCAACCAAAAGCTAATTGATTGTTGGTGGCAAAATACACAATTTCGTCTAAATAAAACAGTGGTGGATTTCAGGACTAAAGAAAACTCAGAACGACCTGTCATGTGGAACCTTACGTGACTGTCGAGTGAGATAGATACATGATATATTGTTTGATAATATTTTCAGTTAATACATCTCACTGAGCATTCGATAGCCGTATATTGTGAAAAAGAAATGAAATGAAAAGTCAGCAGCGTGAAACTGCCCATGATGTTGAAAAATATGTAGTGTTTGTTTGCTTGTTTATTTGTTTGTTTTCCTGTCGTCCAGCACTTCAGCTATCAAGCTGTTCAAAGCATTGCATCAAGCACAATGGCTTTAAACCAGGGCTCTTGATGGCTGACTCCTTAACACCAGTGTCAGTTACAGTCTTCAGAAGAAGGGAAACCTCTCTATCTTCCTGATTAACAATGACAATGTCATACTATGGAATGTTTGTCAGTATTTCTACTGTAGGTCATCCGCGAACGATTGTAATATTTAGCCCTGTTTCTTTCCAGTATGGCCTTGTTGAATGAATACTCTCTTCTCTCTCTCTCTCTCTCTCTCTCTCTCTCTCTCTCTCTCTCTCTCTCTCTCTCTCTCTCGTCCCCCCACACACACACTAAGCTAACACCTACCCATCCACCCACACACACACACACACACACACACACACACACACACACACCACACATACAAGCGTGTACACACACACACACACACACACACACACACACACACACACACACACACACACACACACACACACACACACACACACACACACACAAACACACACACACACCACACCACACAAGCACACACAGGCGCAAAAACGCGTGCGCGCGCACGAACACACACACACACACACACACACACACACACACACACACACCCACACCCGCACACGGTCCTTTCTGGTCACGGTTTGTTTGTGGTGGTCAGTCTGTCGTTGCTATTTGGCTACGTCTCGCCTCAATGGACTTACCCTTTGATGGTATTACCTTTCCTTCTCCTCACCCCCTCCACTCCTCTCCCTTTTTTTTCTATTTCTATTTTCGGTCTTCCCGCCGCCGTCCCCCCCACCCCCGCCTCCTACCCTTCCCACACCTCCTACGACCCCTTTTTACTTACCAAATGGAGGTGATTCACGTTGCGACTGTGTTAGTCGCTGTGTTAAGTGGGCAGTCTGTCCGGAACTGGTAGAGTGGTTGAAAACCATTCGTCTGCACTCCATTATGTTTAGCTTCACAAAACGTGTCGTTAGTCTCATATGGGTAGCCTGTCCTAAAACTAGGACAGTTTGTTTGCGCATGTTCCAAACTTTGGGAGGGGGTGGGGTGGGGGTGGGGGGGGGGGGGCAGCTACGAGTCCTTTGTTCTGGATTCTAACGGGTTAATATCATAGCTTTTCTGTTTTTCACAAAAGGTTTCTTGTTAAGAAATATTTTGCCTTCCATGTAATGTTAAGAACATTGGCGATGAATTTCATTGTCTGTTCAAACGTTTACATCTAAAATCAAAGCTAAATCGGAAATCTATTTCAGCTAGATATTTCCAGCACCATCCGAACATTATTACAATGCATGAATGGTTCAAGAGCGTTTCTAGAAAATAATTACTAAACATTTTACCACACACACACACACACACACACACACACACGTATATATATATATATATATATATATTCATATCTATATCTATATATCTATATTCACTGTACTAGCCATTTCCCACAGTACTAAGTTTACATAGCTTTTCTTTTTATAAACAGTAAACAAGTTGGGTATTTTTTGCTCCCATAAGAAAACCTAACACAGAGTAACTTTTATTCAAGACTGGCACAGCCTTTTAAACTTGAATAAAGTCAGACAAATACATAGACGAACAATCTAATAGTGGGGGAAAAAACAAGCGCAGGCAAACAACTGAACTATCTTCACAGCAATGACCTGCCAAAGATTTGGACTTAAGGAGGGGGGTGTGTGTGTGTGTGTGTGGGGGGGGGATTTGAAGATGGAGAAACTGGGAACATGAAATTAAGAAAATATGTTACAGATATGAAAACTCTTCACTAGCTGCATAAGGGAACCATCGCAATCCCTTTAGAAGCAGATATATTTGTATTGCCTGCTCCGAGGCCTTTCGTCCGCTGGGTCGGACTCATCAGGGAGACACGGCTGGTTGTGTCTGCGCTCCTGGCGTCAAATAGAGACACACCACAGTCCATAATACTGTGGTGTTCTCACCACCAAGGGTGCAAAAAAGAATCCAATAGCACCCCCAAAGCAGCCAGCGAAGAGTAGTAAATGAAACCAAACGAAAGAGTGGGGAGGAAAAAAGTTGCTGAAAAACTAAAGACATTATGCAAATAGTATAAAATGTAGGGGACAATCTTTGAGCCTACGCTTGAGGATCCACCCAAAGATGCAAGGGAGATCAAAAGACAAACACACAGACGGACAGAAACAAATACAAATAACCTCAATTTAATCAAAACAAAGTCGGAAATGAAATGAGGCAGGGAACAGTAAACGATAAACAGTAAACAAGTTGGGTATTTTTTGCTCCCATAAGAAAACCTAACACAGAGTAACTTTTATTCAAGACTGGCACAGCCTTTTAAACTTGAATAAAGTCAGACAAATACATAGACGAACAATCTAATAGTGGGGGAAAAAACAAGCGCAGGCAAACAACTGAACTATCTTCACAGCAATGACCTGCCAAAGATTTGGACTTAAGGAGGGGGGGGGGGGGGGGGGTGTGTGTGTGGGGGGGTGGGGGGGGATTTGAAGATGGAGAAACTGGGAACATGAAATTAAGAAAATATGTTACAGATATGAAAACTCTTCACTAGCTGCATAAGGGAACCATCGCAATCCCTTTAGAAGGCAGATATATTTGTATTGCCTGCTCCGAGGCCTTTCGTCCGCTGGGTCGGACTCATCAGGGAGACACGGCTGGTTGTGTCTGCGCTCCTGGCGTCAAATAGAGACACACCACAGTCCATAATACTGTGGTGTTCTCACCACCAAGGGTGCAAAAAAGAATCCAATAGCACCCCCAAAGCAGCCAGCGAAGAGTAGTAAATGAAACCAAACGAAAGAGTGGGGAGGAAAAAAGTTGCTGAAAAACTAAAGACATTATGCAAATAGTATAAAATGTAGGGGACAATCTTTGAGCCTACGCTTGAGGATCCACCCAAAGATGCAAGGGAGATCAAAAGACAAACACACAGACGGACAGAAACAAATACAAATAACCTCAATTTAATCAAAACAAAGTCGGAAAAGAAATGAGGCAGGGAACAGTAAACGATAAACAGTAAACAAGTTGGGTATTTTTTGCTCCCATAAGAAAACCTAACACAGAGTAACTTTTATTCAAGACTGGCACAGCCTTTTAAACTTGAATAAAGTCAGACAAATACATAGACGAACAATCTAATAGTGGGGGAAAAAACAAGCGCAGGCAAACAAACTGAACTATCTTCACAGCAATGACCTGCCAAAGATTTGGACTTAAGGAGGGGGGTGGGGGGTGGGGTGTGTGTGTGTGTGTGTGTGTGGGGGGGGATTTGAAGATGGAGAAACTGGGAACATGAAATTAAGAAAATATGTTACAGATATGAAAACTCTTCACTAGCTGCATAAGGGAACCATCGCAATCCCTTTAGAAGGCAGATATATTTGTATTTTTTCCCACACTATTAGATTGTTCGTCTATGTATTTGTCTGACTTATTCAAGTTTAAAAGGCTGTGCCAGTCTTGAATAAAAGTTATCTGTGTTAGGTTTTCTTATGGGAGCAAAAAATACCCAACTTGTTACTGTTTATCGTTTACTGTTCCCTGCCTCATTTCTTTTCCGACTTTGTTTTGATTAAATTGAGGTTTTTGTATTTGTTCTGTCCGTCTGTGTGTTTGTCTTTTGATCTCCCTTGCATCTTTGGGTGGATCCTCAAGCGTAGGCTCAAAGATTGTCCCTACATTTTATACTATTTGCATAATGTCTTTAGTTTTTCAGCAACTTTTTTCCTCCCCACTCTTTCGTTTGGTTTCATTTACTACTCCTCGCTGGCTGCTTTGGGGGTGCTATTGGATTCTTTTTTGCACCCTTGGTGGTGAGAACACCACAGTATTATGGACTGTGGTGTGTCTCTATTTGACGCCAGGAGCGCAGACACAACCAGCCGTGTCTCCCTGATGAGTCCGACCCAGCGGACGAAAGGCCTCGGAGCAGGCAATACAAATATATCTGCCTTCTAAAGGGATTGCGATGGTTCCCTTATGCAGCTAGTGAAGAGTTTTCATATCTGTAACATATTTTCTTAATTTCATGTTCCCAGTTTCTCCATCTTCAAATCCCCCCCACACCCCCCCCCCCCCCCTCCTTAAGTCCAAATCTTTGGCAGGTCATTGCTGTGAAGATAGTTCAGTTGTTTGTCTGCGCTTGTTTTTTTCCCCCACTATTAGATTGTTCGTCTCTGTATTTGTCTGACTTTATTCAAGTTTAAAAGGCTGTGCCAGTCTTGAATAAAAGTTACTCTGTGTTAGGTTTTCTTATGGGAGCAAAAAATACCCAACTTGTTTACTGTTTATCGTTTACTGTTCCCTGCCTCATTTCATTTCCGACTTTTCTTTTTATGTTTTTTTTTTTTAAAACAAAAGTTGCCATCAAGAAACTGAAGGAATGCCTGACAACTGTCAGAAAGGCTTTTCATTTATGTGCGTGTTTAATTTCTTTGACAAAAATCTTATTGATGAAACTCATTTGCATTTAGTTACATTTGTATAATGTTTACTTTGCGTCGCCTCTTTATATTTTTAATAACTTGTTTTGGCTTGAGGGCTTCCTAGACTGAAGTATCTCATCAAATCTTGTAGATCGAGTTACGACCAAAACTCAAACTCATATTCTTTGACTCTTCAGTGGACGTACGACGCTGTCTGAAATAAATCGTAAGGAAGAGTGGTCTGTAATCTCTCGGGCACCATGACGTATCATAGCCAGTCACATTCAATATCAATTTCTTAAAGGTTCTGGCACTTTCGGTCCTATTCTAGATTTCCACAGATTTCAAACGTATTTGCCACATAAGTCCTTAAGTAAAATAACGATTTGTGAAAACCTAACACATCTGAAGCAAAGTTCTAGCATGTAGATGCAAATAGTAAGTAGAGTCAGTCTGTCTAACAATACTGTAGAATGGACAGTTAGTGTCCACTCTAGACAGCGATTCCGGTCTCATCACCATGTCTTGATGTTAATGTCATGTTTTACTCCCCTTGCGGAGTAAGGGACATGTGATTTAGGTGATATACCATTCCGGGATGTCGCTTATACCCTGCTGTGGCGTTGATTGTACAGACTGGATGCCTGTATTACTAAAGCGAACAGAACTATCATCTATAGATCGATAGATCACAGAACAGAACTATCATCTATAGATCGATAGATCACAGAACAGAACTATCATCTATAGATCGAAAGCTCACAGGACAGAACTATCATCTATAGATCGATAGATTACAGAACAGAACTATCGTCTATAGATCGATAGATCACAGAACAGAACTATCATCCATATAGATCGATAGATCACAGAACAGAACTATCATCTATATCGATCGATAGATTACAGAACAGAACTATCGTCTATAGATCGATAGATCACAGAACAGAACTATCATCTATATAGATCGATAGATCACAGAACAGAACTATCATCTATATAGATCGATAGATCACAGAACAGAACTATCATCTATAGATCGATAGATCACAGAACAGAACTATCGTCTATACATCGATAGATCACAGATGACTGTAATGTCTTCGTTCATGAAATGCTTGACTATTAATCCACATTTTTCTGACACAGGACGTGAGTATAGAGATCCTGCTTTGCATTGCTTTGAGCCAGTCACAGAGGACGTGAGTATAGAGATCCTGCTTTGCATTGCTTTGAGCCAGTCACACAGGACGTGAGTATAGAGATCCTGCTTTGCATTGCTTTGAGCCAGTCACACAGGACGTGAGTACAGAGATCCTTCTTTGCATTGCTTTGAGCCAGTCACACAGGACGTGAGTATAGAGATCCTTCTTTGCATTGCTTTGAGCCAGTCACACAGGACGTGAGTACAGAGATCCTGCTTTGCATTGTTTTGAGCCAGTCACAGAGGACTTGAGTATAGAGATCCTGCTTTGCATTGCTTTGAGCCAGTCACAGAGGACGTGAGTATAGAGATCCTGCTTTGCATTGCTTTGAGCCAGTCACAGAGGACGTGAGTATAGAGATCCTGCTTTGCATTGCTTTGAGCCATTCACAGAGGACGTGAGTATAGAGATCCTGCTTTGCATTGCTTTGAGCCAGTCACAGAGGAATTTGTGAAGAAAGTGAGTCCAAGCTCTAGTCCGAAATCATGTGATCTGGATACTGTTTCGTTCTCCCTGTTGTTCAAATGTCTCGATGTTTTGCTGTCATGTATTACTAATATTATCAAAATTTCCTTTTACACTGGCTGTTTTCCTAAAAGTTAAAGGTTTGATGTTGTACGCCCACTGATCAAGAAACCGTTCTGGTTTATAACTATACAAAGAAAATCATGAGCTTCTTTCAAATTTGTTATTTTCATCAAAATTGCAAGAAAAGATTTATTGTCTCAGCTTTTATATCGCTGAGAACAAAAAAAAAAATTGTCTGCTTAATTCTCATCAGTCAGCCCATAGATGTGGTCCAAGGTGTGAAAAGGTTGTTCTTAGAATAGCCAGTGACTTGCTTTCTGGATCTGAAGATGACAAAATATTTGTTCATGCTATTTTAGACTTGTCGGCAACACTATTGGTCACCCTATCCTCTTGACCAGACTTAGAAATCATTTTCGTGTCCATGATAGTGCACCAGCATGGATTATTTCTTACCTGACAGACCGTACACAGAAACAGTGTGTAATGTACCTTATGTATCTGCCTTGACGAATGGTGTCCCACAGGGGTTCGTCTTGGGTTCCTGTTCGTTTTTGTGCTGTGTGTAGTTCTTGTGTCTAGTGTCATAAATCGTTAAGTGATATTTTGGGACAGCTTTGCATACAACAGTCAACATCATCAGTCGGGCTTCAATGCTGAAATAGATGCACTGATGTCTCCACAGAGGAGTGCTCTTCTGACTAAAAGATCCTTGATAAGCTGCAATTTAATGATAATAAGATTACACTTATGCCAGCTTGTCCCAACAGATTGCTTCAACATCCTTTACGTCCCGATTCTATTCTGATTAAGCATCTCCCTGTATCGTTTTCTTCTCCTGTTCGCTGTCTTCGAGTAATTCTGGAACAGTCTCCTTCCTTTCAACGGCACATTTTCAAACGTCTGTTAAGCTGCCTATCTGGGATCACTAGGGTCAGTTCTATACGTCACTGTCTGTCCTTTGATGCAACCAAAAAACCGTGTGTCTACCTAGATGGTAAACATTCCTCTAAAGGAATCGTATGCTGTGGTGTACCGCAAGGCTCTGTTCTTTGGCCTTTTCTTTTTGCATTTTCATAGATGATCTACTTGCAGTGCTATTCCCTTGTAAAGCACTTAAACAGTTACCTGGATAGTGTGCCTATGTCGTTATTATAAGTATTGCTTTGTCAATTTTGTTACTACTATCATTGTCATCATCATCATTATCATTACTATTGTATCATTATTATCATTCTCATCATCATTATCATTATTATTATCATTATTATTATTATTATTATCATTATTAAGTGATAGGTACACAAACAGAAATATATCATTTATGAAAATGCAAAAAGGCCGAAGAACAGGACCTTGTGGAACACTGCAACCTACGATTCCTTCAGAGGTTTTAAATGGAGGACATCACTGCAGTCATTTTGCTTTGAATAACTGTGTGTAACAACGTGTCACATAGCCGAGGTAGAGTAGTATGACCGGAGTATTGACGGCGAAATCCAGACTGAAAGAGGCGGAAGAGCTTCCCTATGTTTGATGAAGTGTTTGTGTGAAAATGTTTCTGAAGAGGTTTGAATGCATTCAACAGCAGAGATAATCTCTGAAGTTATGTAAATCATTTTGATCTCTTGATTTTGACGTTGAAATAACTTTTGGTGATTCTAGTACAGATGGGAAGAAATGTTGTTCAATTTATAAATCAATGCACGCGCACGCACACGCGCGCCCTCCACTTCCCCCGCCCCTCCCCCTTCCACAGAGAGAGAGAGAGAGAGAGAGAGAGAGAGAGAGAGAGAGAGAGAGAGAGAGAGAGAGAGAAGAGAGAGAGAGATATTTATCACAGGTTCAGCATATTGAAGTTCCATACAAATGGGAGAACAAAAATGAACGGATTCTTTTTACTGTGGGTTAAAAAGCGACAGAATGTCCTGTTATTAGCTTATAGAAACTTACAGAGAGTTAAAAAAAACCGTTAACAAGCAAACAAACAAACAAAAATAAACACCACCACAGGAATGGCCAAAAAAAAAAAATCATATTGATACAAACCAGTATTATACACAGAAAACTATGTAAAAATAATATGTACATTAATCAGTCCTAAATTGTCAAGTCAATTGAATATATTACGAACACACACACACACACACACACACACACACACACACACACACACACACACACACACACACACTGTAAGATACATTGACTATTTTTTTCCACCTCAAACAAAAGTACATCAACATGAAATTCACAAGGTATACCCTTCAAAATTTCCTGAGGATAATATTTCAAAGCTTTACAAAATGAGGCTTGAATCACTTCGGATTACACAAATCCATCAAAGACATGAAGAAGGGTCATTGCGTATATTTCTGTCACAACTGCATAGTCTTTTGAAATGAAGCAAGTTGTGCAACGTGTGCTTGCATTCAAACACCGCTCCTTTTGTGAGTTCTTGAGTCCAGTAATTTTTTTGTATGTGTCGTTAGCAAACTTGGAGAGACATAAACAAAGTTATATGACTGTAGACGACACGCTGAGTCCATATATCGCAGAAAAAAGAATCAACCAGGGCAGCTCCACAAAAGACTCAGAAACTGTTGCTTCACGATACCCGGGGTGAAACTGAGACTGGGAGAAGAAAAAAAAACCCCCCAAAGAAACAAACAAAACAAATATACATATTTTCTCAGGTCTTATTACACACTCTGTCTTTTATAGTCGTAATAAATATAAACCATAAAATTACTACAAAATTCCCATATAGTATGTTCTTCCTGGCGTACGAGCAGATGAGTTCTGCCTGGTTTTAACAATATTCTGAGGCCAACGCCATTAAGCTTGTGCTATGATCTATTCAAGATAGGGATGATTAAGAAAGGGTTTTCTTTAGCTTATTTGTCGGCTTTTTGGTTTGGAATTTTTTTTTTGTTCTCTTCATTATTGCAACGTACAACCTTCTTGGTTTGCTATCTTGATCAGTGTTAGTGCTATGCCACGAACTTCACTGTGGTGTCGCACTTTTTCAGCATTACGAGCGTGCATTCTTCCCCACGACAGTACCAAACGAATGTCTGTGGTTCTTTTCAGCCAGAGGCGTGCATTCTTCCCCACGGCAGTACCAAACGAATGTCTGTGGTTCTTTTTAGCCAGAGGAATTTGCAGGGGAATGCGTGTACACACACACACACACAACACACCACACACACACACACACACACACACACACGCATGCACACACGGACGCACGCACGCACGCACGCACGCTTACACGCACGCACGCACGCACCCCCCCCCCCCACACACACACACGATGATCAAAACGATAATTATCAAGTATACAAGTGAGTTTGTTTAAAGAAAAAAAGGGGGAGGGAGGCACCCCCCCCTCCTTTTTTTTTTTTTATAAATATTTTAAACAAACCCAGTTTACCGGTATCCTTTCTCTTATTATATACGTTCTCATCATCGCCACTGTTATCACTATTATTGCCTTTAATACCATTATTATTGCGTTCATCATTATTATCTTGGCTCCCATTGGCCCCTCCTTGGTGGCCTCGTTTTCAACCAGCGGCCATTTTGATTTTGTGCCGAATAGGAGAAGATAAGTGATTTCTCGTTCTTCGTTTTCACTGTCCTAAATGTTATTTGTTTTTGCCTGAAGAAGACCCAAGAGGTCGAAATGCATTTTGTTTTGTCCTGCACTTTGTCTGTGTCCTTGGCGGTAACTTACCTCCTCTGTTTCTAAATTTTAATTAAAAAATAGAGAGAAAGAAAAGAAAAACGTAAAATGCTTCGCCGTTGTCTTCGCATATCAGTGAATATCAGACAGGCTTTATGACGAGATATATTGGCATCAATATTCGAGCGATATACGATGTTATGCATTATGTAAATACCAAAAACCACCCTAGATTATTGAAAAGACTATCGATTCCCTCGACAGGAGTTTCATGTGTAAGGCACTGAAGTTCTGGCTTTGCTGAAATCATATGTCGCTGGATAAAAACATTTTACAAAAATATCAAATCAACAGTGACTTAAAACGGATGGTCTACACAATGGTATAAGATAGAACGCCAATCCATCTATGAATTGGAAAACTTGACAATATGACCCTGCAGTCGCTTTTGTGAACATAAAGTCAAATCTATTTTGGACTCAAATTTTCATGTAATACAAAGGTTTTTGTTTCCACGTTGTACTAGCAAATTTCTTCCAGAACCTGTCTTTTATAACATGAAAAAAAAGGTAATGCTGTCATTAAACAAAGTGGTTCATGGTAAAGGGAAGGTGTGCAGTACAGCCTTTTGTGAAAGAAAATGGAAAATCTCTATCATCTGATGTATTAACAGCCCAGCTAAATTGTATCATTGATTTTATTACCTACAACGGATGTATTTCTAAAATAATATTACATAAAAAACAGGAATTCAATTACACAGGACAGTCAGAAATGATAAAGAAATACTGGGAGCTCAAAAGACCATTATTAAAGCGAGCAAAGGAGGTAAACTACATATGTGAAAATTTGGCCTTTGAAGATGTAAACCATATCGTTCTGCAACAACTAAACACTTAAGTTCCCTGGAAGAGAGCACTCATGCAGATTCACGAGAGAAAAGATGTTAGATCAAATTAGAATAATACATACAATAATCGGCACAAACATTGTCCTAAATGTTATGGGGTTAGCAAGCACGACAAACTGCACATTCTTGCAATGACGAGAGAGATTAAAAAAATATCTTTTTAATGGAAAGCAGTCATATACAAAAATTCTGGGTAGTTGTTGAGCATTTGCATAACGATAAAAGCAGAGATTCTCTCAATGTCCAGATTAATCGTAACATCGCAATGTAAGGAATAGGTTGTCTTATGAAACAGAACTGGCTTTTGAATTAATAATCATGCTTGTAAAAATGTATTTGCGACTGTCAATTGATAAACGTGAGCCATTTTAACAGGTTTTCAAGGCTATCCAAGCAACACATTTAAAATTGGACCTGCACAATTCCAAAATTGATAACAATCAAAGAAACTTTGAGGCCACATGGACCAATTATAAATCATTGTTTCTCTAGCCAGGTACATGATGCCTGTCTTTTGTTTTCCATGGTGATTTTTTATGCTCAGTCTTTTTTTCCTTCAAGTTTACACTCTCTGTTTTGTGTATAATTGCATGACGAAGTGCACATAATTATGGAGTAGTATGCATGCATGTATGAGTCCTCGGATTTTACAGATTGTTCATGTACACACACAATTCATTTTTTCCCCCTTTTTT
>CM065734.1:28795353-28800353 GCA_033310375.1 Conus canariensis | reverse complement strand
GGACACGAGGCGTACAGGATGGAGTGGATGACTTTGAGGACGCAGCAGACCTTTCACGATGGTGGGAAAACCGTCCAGAGATCATCGGGAAGAGTGGAATGAGAGCAGAGACAGTACTGTGATCTGGTTCATCAAAACGAATGATTGTGATTAAACGCACTGCGCCATAAGAAAGCAGGATGGAAGAAACTCACAATGGTTGGCCTGAAAAAGCCTGCAGCTGGAAGGAATCTGGCCTCCGAACCAAATCCTCGCCATAGAGGCTAGAGCAGGGTGAGGGAGGGGGGATGGGTGGGGGTGTTGAAGGCTACCTTACGATCTCGTGAAACAGCTTGCGATTTCTAGTAAGAAGAAAACCAGAACCTTAACGGCAATGGCAGAGAGTGCGGAAACGAACTCCGGCTGCATCTGTTGTGGGAGGAACAAAGGTAAACTGAGTGAGCTCAAATTTTCTAAATTAGAAAAGATGTCTGAGAGCTATCTGGGTAAAAATTCTGTTCAAAAACGGCACTCCTTAAGACGCCCAATCATCACGGATGTGCAGGTTCGAATCTTGGCAAAGACCCCCCATCCCGCCCCCTCCCACCCCCACCCCCTCAAAAAATAAATCACGGCAGAAGGGCATTTAGAAGCCATGACCTGAGAGCAGCACTGCCCCCTCAGAGTGTAAGTAGTTCAAGGCTGAAACACCTGTCTGACGGACCTTTCTCTGAGGACCTTCTGCTGTCAAGGTGCCCTAGACTTTCTTCCTACCCATCTCTTCCTGACATTAAGAGAGTGCCAGTTTACGCCAGTGTTTTAGTTTTCTCCCATCTCTGAGGTAACTGAATTAACTTGAAGGGTATCGCCAGGAGAACGTGGACATCCACCAAGATTGAATGAATTTTGGACCTGTCCTTTGAATCACTTCATTTGTGAAAGCAGAAAAAAATGCCGCCAATGGAACTAATTGTTGGAACGTTGGGACGGACTGAAGAATTTACTCACGATACTTAAGAAAAAAATGTAACGACTTTATTCACGATACTTAAAAAATACTGTGCAAAATGAGAAATACCAACGTTTATATCACGAGAAAATGTTATATACTATGAAAATGTACATCACGATGAAAGCTTTCTTTTGTTTTTAAGTTTAGATATTTCATGAAAACATATTTCTTCGTGGACAGTTCGCAGTTCAAACCTTGCTGAAGGATCCTTACTCCGCCTTTCAACGGGACTGGACACAGATCGCTTTCAACCGGTGGACACAGATCGCTTTCAACCGACTGGCACCAAGATCGCTTTCAACCGGGACTGGCACCACAGATCGCTTTCAACCGGGACTGGCACCACAGATCGCTTTCAATGGGACTGGCAACAGACGCTTTCATCGGGCTGACCACAGATCGCTTTCAATCGGGACTGGCACTACAGATCGCTTTCAATCGGGACTGGCACTACAGATCGCTTTCAATCGGGACTGGCACTACAGATCGCTTTCAATCGAGACTGGCACCACAGATCGCTTTCAATCGGGACTGGCACCACAGATCCGTCCCAACATGCCATGGGCTCCTCCCTGAGCCAGTCCTTGTTTTTCCCATGTCACCTTCCGTAGGCACTTCAGTGGCACAACTCACAAGCCAGTCAACCCATCTACCATCCACAGTCACACCCTAGCTGGTCCAGTTGCAGCCTCTGCAGCGGCAATCCATAGGAAGCAGTCAATTTCAAGTCGTCATGAGGCCATCCACAAGAGGAGGCACCGCACTGCTGGCGAGTTACTACGGTAGTGTTCAGTGGCGTCTTTTCTGTTCCAGCTGACGCAGAACATCACCTACTAAGTCCCCTACAGACGGCAAAAAACAGTTTAGTTGCGGAGTCCGCGTGAGTGGGCGCACCCTTCCGAAAGGTGCTACTACGTTCGTCGAACAACAGTCCCCATGAAACATGTCAATACAAATAAGCTCGACGCGGCTTCACCAAGGACACAGACATGTAGAGGAAAACAGAACTGAGGACACCACGAAAGCAAGGCATGAAGGGCAGTAGAATTTTGAGACTTGATTATGATGATGAGAATAACGAATATGATGCTGTTGAATTCCATTCTGGCGAGATACTACATGACAGAGCTGTCACGTGAGCTTGCATACGTAATATATCTCTGCATCAACCAGGCTCAGGCGATTCAGACACCTGCAGTATTGGTCTGGAAATTTGACAGTCACTCTCGAGCCCATAGCAAATGAAATTCTAAAACGAGCCAGTCGATGCTAAAAAAGCAAAAACAAAAACAAACAAACAAACAAACAACCCCCCCCCCCAGATAGATGGCTCTGATGTGAATCGAACCCACAATCTCCCAGACGGTCATCTGCCATTCTTACCACTGCGCCTTGGCGGCTGGTCACATTTCATACTGTGACGAAATATGATTAACGTTGATGCGATAGTAATTCTGCTGAGAGACTTGCAAACAGACAAGCCAACATGCTAAAAACAAGCCATAACAATTACAGAATCGCGATCTCGTGCACACGAGAGAGAGAGAGAGAGAGAGAGAGAGAGAGAGAGAGAGAGAGAGAGAGGAGAGAAGAGAGAGAGAGGAGAGAGAGAGAGAGAGAGAGAGAGAACGCTAACTACATACGTGGTTGATGGACGGTAGTGATTTGGACAGGGGTGGGAGCACGTTGAGGTTGAGGTCGTACAGTGGTGGCTTTTTTTGACGACTGGACAAAGATGACGCAGACGACAACGACGATAAGAATCACACCAAAAGTGACGCCTAGACCGATGTACAATGACACGTTTCTGCAAAGTATTGAGGTCATTATCATCAATATCGTCGTCGTCATCATCATCATCATCATCATCATCATCATCATCATCACCATCACCAGTAGTAGTAAACCAGGGAGAACAATCAATTCATGTTCTTATGAGACTCAAATGATATCAAAATGAAATCAGGCGTTTTGAATATTTGATACTTGAAGAATAAATTCTTTTCATACTTTGGTCGCTATTCCGCCTCCCCCCCCCTCCCCACCCCAGGTTTTTTTTCCCCTTTTTCTTTTTTTTTTCCCTGTCTCATATTCTGTGCCTTCTCAGTGGCATTGTTCTTGTAGCTCTTATTCCAGCTCCCGTCACGCAAAGCCACATCGTTTCTGTCACAGTCTCTGCGCCAGTTCTCAACAGGCAGCCATCATTATCAGTTCTCCGTGAAGCAACCCACAAGACGGAGACACTGCTCTGCCTTTGAACCATTTCAGCCATGTCCAGTGGCTCCTGGTCTGATCCAAAATATACAAAAAAGACAAAAAACAAACAAACAAACAAAACCCTGCTAAACCTCAAACCGACGACAATAATTGCTTCGTCAAGGAACCAGAACGTTTCCCTCTTAAAGACGTTACCACGTCCGTCCAGCGACAATCTCCATAAACTCGCCGGTGCCGGCCACCTTAATTAACACCAATTCCCTAAAGGCAGAGAAGTGTAGAGGAAATCGTTTCAGATCACCATGAAAGCAGGGCATAAAGAGCCACACAGATTCTGAGACTTCTGTCAAATGATGATCGATGAGAATAAGAATGCTGAATATGCCACTGACTCCTATTCCGATGCGATACTACGGTGATAGTACACAGCTGTACTATGAGCTTTCTTACATTAGTTTATCTCTGCGACAACCAGGCCCAAGAGATACAGACACCTGCAGCACTGGGAAGGAATTTCATCTAACAACCTATGAGGCGCATCCGTTTAGTGGACGACACTCAACTGTGCGGTTCCAGTCTTCCCTACTGAGCTCACCGGAAGTTCAAATCTGAGCAGGGACCTTTAGGGACCAAATGAAAAAAAAAATCCAACAAATAAGTGGCTCTGACGGGAATCGACGCCACGGTCTCCTGCATGATGTTTTCTGCTTCAGACATGGAGTCACACAGGTTGGAGATTTTCTCACCCGGAGAGTTATGTCCCCATCTACGTCTGTTGGTTTGTGTATCTGTCTGTCAGCAACATGTCACAAAAACTGCTGATCGGATTGGATCGAAATCTGAGAAAGGATGTGCGCCCAGGACTGAAAACATGTGGTATTTATGCGGATCTCTACTGCAGATCCGAATTAAATGGCGCATCTGCATCCCATATTCATAAATAAAACAGGGTAAAAACTGCTCCACTGGCTTTCCCTAAACTCGGGGTAGAGGTTAAATGTAGCTCCAGGACCAACTGTTCAATTTTGGTGCAGATCCGTGCTACAAATCTGGATCGAAGGACGGATCCTGGATTTGTTCGAAGCTGACAGAGATATTCGCTCTCTCGAATGCTCTTCTCGTTAAAGTCTTTTTAAGGCAAACACTGGGCACCCATACAATGAAATAACATACGTCATCAATCACATACAAGTACATGTCCCATTTTAGTTCCCATCATTTGTGTACTCCCAGTTCTTAAAGAACAGGGAGTACTTTACAATGGGAATGAAGAAATGCTCCCTCTGTGTGTGTGTGTGTGTGTGTGTGTGTGTGTACGGTTTTCTTCTTTATGGAAAATCGCAGAAGGTACTTGGCCGATCTTTCTGAAAATTTGTAGGTATGTTCATTATGGGTCACAGATGATGGCCGATGTTTACCAGAATAGCTGTTACTAACGGCTATAACGGCCCAAAACGGTTTTTCCTCTTCATGGAATATCTCATGCGTATTCAAGATAAACTGGGAGTACGTTTATATGCTTTGCATCTTGTTTATTACCCATTCATAGACTTTTCAGATAAAGTGGAAAGTTATCTTCCCTAGTTTGGCAACTGTAGAAAAACGCTTGAACGGCAATCAAAAAGTTAATAAATTCAGAAAAAAGTACACAAGAATTGAGGACCTATACTTATATCAATATGGCATATAGAGACAACAGTCGAACAGTTTAGGATTCCAAACTTATCTATAATTTGTGGTTTGAACAATGGAGTTTTTCTGAAAATCAGGACTCAAGCATACCTGTCCGATT
>CM065734.1:28785353-28790353 GCA_033310375.1 Conus canariensis | reverse complement strand
GAAAACTTGAGCAATACTTTCAGAGACACATCCCAGTAGGTGGACGAAACTCCACTATACAGCTCCAGTCATGCTCATAGCGCACTCAACTCTGCGTAGGAGCCGACGAAGGCCGACAAATCCAACAAAAATCAAAGCCTTTAATGGATATCGAACATGAAGAGAATTGAACTCACGGTCTCCCAACCTGCAAGTCCTCGACGGTAACTATTGTACCACAACTCCTGAATAACTGGAGCGAATGGTGTTTCTTTTTGGCTGAAACAGAACAAATGGCACTTCTTGATACAATGACAGAGAACTGAACAGTGTGTGGATCGGCTGACACAGCACTGAAGATTGCTGATCACTTTTACAACTTCTACCACCACCACCACTACTATTGCTGCTGCACTACTACTACTACCGCCGCCGCCACTACTGCTGCTGCGCCACTACTGCTGCTGCTGCCGCCACTACTGCTGCTGCTGCCGCCACTACTGCTGCTGCTGCTGCTACCACTACTGCTGCTGCTGCTGCTACCACTACTGACTGCTTTGCTGTTCCTACAGCTGCTGCTGCTACTACCATTTGCTCAATGATAATAATGATAATAATGATGATGATGATAATATTAATAATATAATAATGATAGTGATAATAATAATAACAATGATAATGATAATAATAATAATAATAATAATGATAAAACATTATTAAAGGTTTTTGAGCGGATTGGACGAAACACAAGACTTCTGTGCGGATTGGACTGAACAAACTGAAGACTGTTAACCAGCAGCAGCAGCAGCAGCAGCAGCAGCAGCAGCAGCAGCAGGCAGCACAGCAGCAGTACACAGCAGCAGCAGCAATAATAATGATGATAAATGGAGGAGGAGGAGGAGGAGGAGGAGGAGGAGGAGAAAAAGAAGAAGGTGACGATGACGATTGTGATGATGATGATGATGATGATGATGATGATGATGATGATGATGATGATGATGAAAAAGAAAATTAAAAAATTAAAAAAATAATAAAAGAGGAACAGAAGAAGGGAGAGAAGGAGGAGGAACAGAAAGAAAAAGAGAGAGAAGAGGAAGAAGAGGAGGAGGAGTAAGAGAGAGAGAGAGAGAGAGAGAGAGAGAGAGAGAGAGAGAGAGAGAGAGAGAGAGAGAGAGAGAGGAGGAGGAAGAAGAGGAAAAAGAGAAGAAAATGGAGGTGAAGAAGTATATGAAGGAAAATAACCCAACAGAATATAACACCCCCCCCAACACCCTTCCTCCACCCGTAAAAAACCATCCCGCAAACAAACAAACAACCAAAAACAGCCTAAAGAGAAAACACACACGACAGATGGAAGGCCTCGCGTGTGTACACTTTGTACGCCTACGTTTAGATGTACTTTACTGTGCAGTTCTGAAGAAAAAGAATGAAGAAAGAAAGAAAGAAAGAAAAGAAAAGAAAGAATGAAAGAAAGGAAAAAAGAAAAGGGAGAAAGAAAAGAAAAGAAAACCAAAGAAACGAAAGAAAGAATGAAAGAAAGAAAGGGAAAAACGGGAAGAAGCCCTCCTCACCTCCGGTCCCCTCCCCCCCCCCCCAAAAAAAAAAAAAAAAGGAAAAAGAAGAAAAAAAAGGCACAGATAGAAGGCCCCGCGTGTGTACTCTATGTACGTTTATATGTACTTTCCTCTTCGTTTCTGGTCCTGCGGTTGGTAATCCCGCTCGCTCACAGTAAGCATATTGTAGGTTACGCAGTGGTATTACTGGAACGAGTTTCCACCCCGTTTCTCCATGAAGAAATATACATATTTTTGAAATGTTTAGTTTCAGTACTATCAAGGAGATACGACTGGTTGAGGAGAAGCCCACATTAGGGACCTGATAATAAAACACGCAACTCAACTACTTCGTCTTAACAGATGGGGCGTAGCATATATGGACTATACACTACATCCAATCTCTTAAGACATAGCAGTAGTTGAGTTGTGTGCTAGATTATCAGTAACTGATATTAAGGGGAAAAAGATACAGAAATGAACTGAGGAGAGTGTAGACCGCCGCCACGGTAAGGCGGATCCTGTACCCACCGTTTAATCCAGATTCGCCGTAGAAATGCAGATTAAAGCTTGTTGAATTGCTTCTCGAACTACAATTTACTCTTTCCACCAATTTTCGTGAATTTTAGTTCTGTAGTTAGTGCGTGATGCTGGTCATGGACAGGCACGGATAAATACGCAGTCTCCTTGGCGGGTGTTCTGTCTGTCTATCTATCTATCCATCCATGCATACACACACACACACACACACACACACACACACACACACACACACACACACACACACACACACACACACACACACACATACACACAGAGAAACCTACACACAGCTCTCCTCTCTCTGTGTCTCTATCTCTGTCTCTGTCTCTCTGTCTGTCTGTGTCTCCGTCTCTGTCTCTCTCTCTCTCTCTCTCTCTCTCTCTCTCTCTCTCTCTCTCTCTCAGCAAATGGTGACTGACTGCAGATAGACTGGGATAACCACATGACATGCAATGATAGTTCCATACGACATCATAACGTCTAAGTCGTTGTGCAATGTACAGCTGTACCTTTAAATGAAGTTGAACAGGTTCCACAGATATATGTTGACAAAGCTCGGATTCTGTATGCTTTATTCAGTGCCGTAAGTCCAAGTCATGAAAAATATCAATTGTGAATTAAAACATGATTTACGTAAATCTGTATTTAAAAATAAAGATCAATGTACTTTTGTTGTCCTGTCTTTGGAGACTTGAGACACGGTTTTGACTATCTAATATACTATAATAATCCAAGTATTGTTTGGTTAATGTTGTGGTAGGCATGAACAATTCAGGCGAATGAAGGAAATCCATACCCCTCCCCCTGCCTTCCTTTATTCAAAAAAGGAAAATATTAACAACCAAAAATGATCACAAAGACATTTCCTTATCTGACATATGTTCTGAGCTGTCTGGTTAAATTGTAAATTCAAGGCTGCGCGAATGGATAGACCAGAATATGCTACAATTAATCATATCAGTGTGTTGTCTACAGCAACTTAGAGACAATCCGCCTTGAACAGAAAGTTCCATAATACCTTTTTAAATTAAAAAGAAAAGCATTTGACTTCATACAAAGTAAGCTTTTTCAGTCTGGTTTGTTCAAAATGATGTAAAAGATAACTTGTTTTGATGTGTAGAGTTTAAATAAAATGTTTCAAAGACGAGCTTGTTTTGAACCAGAGTATATACTGGCACATGAAAGATGCAAAATGGTGTAAAACAAGGCGATGTTCGCAGTGCTTTATTTTTCACTTTTTCGTTGACGAGGATATATTGTATGAAAGCAGACTTGTAATGAATGTTAAATTTAATATAATTAAACAGTTTATTCTTTTGTTTGCTGATACTGTTTGCATTATCTTGTTTTCTGAAAGTGTAACCGGTAATAAGACACAGCTTAACGTTTTATATGTTGCTGCCTATCAGCTTCATCATAATGTTAGGTTGGATAAGACTGATATGTGTTTAGAAAGTGTGGTGTTTGGACACTACATAGAGATGCCATTATAACGATATGGAGATCAATGTTGCGAATCCTTTCCAGTATGTATGGATATTGTTTTCGGCATTGATAGATATTGTTTTCTGCGAAATACTTTTTGTTATGCATGTCATAATGAAGCAATGAAAAATTTACAACAAGAATTTTGATACAGAGTGGAGAAACATGATAATTACACTTCCAGTGTATTGACATTGTTTGATACAGAGTACAGCCCAAGCTCTTATACTATAGCAACTGAATCAATACTAATTCTCTCTCCCTCCCTCCTTCCCCCCTCACTCTCTCCCTACGCCCCTCCCCCACTCTGTCTGTCTGACTGTCTTTTCAGCCCCCCTCTTTGTCTGTCTCTCTTCCTGTCTCTGTCTGTCTGTCTGTCTGTCTCATATCACGCAAAGACACAGAATGTCCATGCTCACACATGCACTTACAGGCAAACAAAAGTACATAGTTACAATGATACGGACAGACAGATAGACAGACAAACACACACAAACATACATACACACGCACAGAGAGAGAGAGAGAGAGAGAGAGAGAGAGAGAGAGAGAGAGAGAGAGAGAGAGAGAGAGAGAGAGAAAATATTTTCTCTCTGCCTTCCCCTTGCGGTCAGTGATTGTACAAGGGATTAACTGCACTTTGCTTTTCTGCCACGGCGGTAGACCGTCCTTCAGTTAAATCTCCCCACCAAAAATATCCCAGGATAATAATTCATAATTGCAAAATTTCACGAAGGCTTCTTCATGATGTTGTCTGGAAATGTTGAAAAGTTACCAACGGAGATTGAAAGGTCTGTACATGTTAACAGGTACATACAGACAACTATTCAAAATCTCCAAGCGCTCAAAATGATCTGGGACATTATTGAAAGGAGCAATCTGCCCGGAACACACACAGAGACACAGAGACACACAGACACAGACACAGACACAGACACACAGACACACACACACACACACACACACACACACACACACACACACACACACACACACACAGATGCATGGAGAGAAATGTGCACATATACACAGACATATATACATGCATAAATACAGGCGCGCACGCGCACTCATACATATACACGCGCGCCCGCGCGCGCGCGCGCGCGCGCGCACACACACACACACACACACACACAAACGCGCGCGCGCGTACGCGTGCACATACACACATGCAGATACACACCAGTACGCACACAGACACAAAGATGCACGTGGACAAACAACACACACACACACACACACACACACACACACACAACATCACACACACACACACCACACACACACACACACACACACACACATCATACACACACACACAACACACACCACACACACACACACACACACACACACACCACGCACACACACACACACAAATACAGTTAATAGGCGTGCACACACGCACAAAGCACAACACACACACACACACACACA
>CM065734.1:28777853-28780353 GCA_033310375.1 Conus canariensis | reverse complement strand
ACACACACACACACACACACACACACACACACACGTGTTCGATGCACGCTGCACCTAAGTAACCTGTTGTGGTCAGACATGTCGCTACTATTTGGCAGCGTCGCTCGGCAGGCTGACTGACCTTTGGCATTCAACCACCCCCTCCCTCCCCTGAACCTTTGCCCCACCCCACCCCTCATTTTCTGGCACCCCGTTTCTCCACCCACCCCACCGCCCTCCCACCGGCGCCCCAGCACTTTCCTTCCGCCCTCTGTCTCATACAGTCATTATCCTTTGTCCCATTGGCATTGCAGAATTCAGAACGAAGGCAGAGTCCACATAGCAATAGCACGTGGAGAAATACGAAGGTTAACCTAAGGCGGACAAGTCATCCGTAGAACTTAGCACAGTCTGGGTGGTAGGTATTTCACAATGCCTCTGTCGTCAGGTCAGTCCGGTGTCCAGTGTTGGGGTCACACAAAGGACATGGATTGACCCTGCATGGTGTGGAAAGACACGAAGTATGTGTAGGAGAAATAGTTATAGCAGCAGTTGGAAGAATAATAGACACGGAAAAATACACAGACACGCACACGCACACATGCACACACACATGCACATACACACACGCGCGTTCGCCACACACACACACACACGCACACACACACATCCACTCATACACACCCACACCCATCCACACAGACGCACACACACGGTAGAAAGAAACTCGTGGAGAGCGTGGCAGCAGAGAATCCTCAGAAGAGAAGCCCCCTTCGGCCCTTATCTCCTGACACTCTAGGGGGGTTGGGCCACACCCGGTTCATGACTCCGGATGTCCCTCTGCTGCCCCTTTTTTTCTTTTCTTTTTTTTCCCCATCTTGGGACAAGCCATGGCTGGGATTCGAACCCATGACCTTCTGGACATGCTCATTTTCCACTTAATGACCCGCGCTCTAACCACTGAGCCACAGGGACACCTGATATTTGTAGGGAAGTTAAGCCTTATGAAGTTCACTTTTGTTCCTCCTTGACCAGATCCATCTTGAACACATCTCTGCCGCTTCTGCCATTGCTTTCAGGGCTCTGGTTTTTTCCCTCCCTGCAACTGAGAGCTGTTTCATGAGGCTGTATGCAGACGTTCCTACAAACCCCCTAGCTCCAATTTCTGCAGTGAGGACTTTGACCTGATAGCCTTCTCTCCTCAGGCTGTTTGCCAGATCAGCATACTTTTCAGTCTTGTAGATTTGAGCTGCCTCCATTCTGTTCTCATATGGCACCGTGAGCTCGATCATGATCAGTTGCTTGGTTGACTTAGAGTGGACTACTATGTCTGGTCTCATGCCACTCTTGCTGATGATCTCTGGGTGACTCTTCCATTCTGGGAGGTCTGCAGTGCACTCCCAGTCATCTGCCCCGTCCAGCAGACTCTGCCTGCATGTTTCGAGTGGCACTGTTGTTCTTGGCCATGATTTGCTGCCTCCTGTCGTGAAGAATGTTGCGGGTGCTTTTGGAGTCCTGATTTTCCCTTTTGTGGTGTTGGTACTAGCCCAGACTACTTGTACAATCTCTTTGAGCACTTGGTTGTGCCTCCATGTGTACCTTCCTTGAGCCAGGGCTACTTTACATGAGCTTAGAACGTGCTCCACTGTTTGTTTCTCATGGCAGAGGGGGCATGCAGGATCGTCTGTTTTTCCCCACTTCACCAGGTTTGCATTTGAGGGCAGAAGGTCATATGCAGATCTGAGAATGAAGCTGATCCTGAGAGGGGCCATGTGCCAAATGTCATTCCAAGTGAGACTTCTTTGGAGTGCATTCTTCCACGTTGTCCATTGCTCTTGCTGGCTCTGCTGGACTGCTTTTTGGAGTCTTTTTTGGTCTTCTTCTTTTCTCATCTCCTGAATCATCATGTCTCTTTTGGCTTTTCCTTTGGCCTTTGACCACCATTCAGTTTTGGTACCCCCAGTCCTTGTCTGTTGGTCTGTGTGTGTCCTGTTATTTCTCTGATCTTGAGACTTTCTGTTGCAGAATCCATCGCCTCTTGAACTTTCCATTTTCTGCCTGTCTTCAGCTGGGGCTTCATTGCTTCTACCACCTTGTCTCCTGAGTCCTCCAGCATGCTTTGAAGTCTGATCTTCCCTGCTTTGTATTCCTCCAGGATGGATTTCAGTGGTAGTTTCAGCTTTGCTTGGCGACAGTACAGCGCTATGTCAGTCAGACAGGGTGGGACACCAAGCCATTTCCTTGTGAACTTGTTGATTTTGGCTTCCATTGCCTCCACTATGCTGGTGCAGATGTCGTATATCATCAGAGGCCATAGGAGCTTTGGTATCAGCGTGAACTGCAGACACCAGACCTTGTATTTGCCAGGGAGCCCACACTGGTCAATGGTCTCCAAGCCTTCTTCCAACATCTGCTTGGTTTCTTTTGCTCTTTGTGTGTCTTTCAGCGTATCATCATTCCATCTTCCAAGGCTCTTGACTGGTTCTTCTGTGACTGTTGGAATGGCCTGGTTGGCAACACT
>CM065734.1:28760353-28767853 GCA_033310375.1 Conus canariensis | reverse complement strand
GCAGCTTTAGTGGTGGTGGTAGATGGTTTGACCCCTCCGCCGGCATTGGTATGTTTCTTGTTGGCCCACCAGCGAATGTACAGCGCACAGATGATCATCAGGATGACGATCACCGCCACCCCTACTCCTATGCCGATGAACATCGAGGAGTTGCTGAAACGCACATAATATTTATTCCGTCCATAAGAGACTTTTCCTGTCATAACCCTTCACCTCTCTCCGTCACCAAGTCACCGTCGCCGCCTGCGCTTCATTTTTTTTTCTGTCTCAGTGTCTTTCTTTGCCTGTATCTCTCTGCCTGACTGTCTGTCTGTCTGTCCGTCTGTCTATCTAACTGTCTGTGTCTCTCTCCTCCCCCCCCCCTCCTTTCGCTCTAATAATTGTTTGTTCATTTGTTCATTGGTTGCTTTGTTTCATCCAAATGTATTCATGCATTGATTGTTTCATTAAAAAAAAAGTATATTGTCTGAATTTGCTTCTTTATTATATATATAAAATACTGAACAATTAAGTAGTGGGGGAAAACAAGTGCAGGTTAACAACTCTTCCATCATTATAATAATGGCTTGGCAAAGATTTGAAAAACAAACAGTTTGAAGATGAAGAAAATGGAAAAATACATGTTTTAAATATGAAAACCCTTCTCTAGCTGCATAAGGGAACCATCACAATCCCTTCTGTGGTGTTCTCACCCAAAAAGGGTTAAAAAAAGAATCCAACAGCACTCCCCCAAAAAAACAAACAAACAAAGAAAAAGCAGCCAGCGAAAGGTAGAAACTAAAACAAAACGCAAGTGTGGAGAGGAAAAAAATTGCTGAAAAACTAAAAACGTTATGTAAACAGTATAAAATGTAGGGGACAATCTTTGAGCCTATGCTTGAGGATCCATTTAAGGATGCAAGGGAGATCAAAAGATATGGAACAGTCTGAGTGGTCAGCTCTGCTGTTCAATAACCCAAGCATTGTCAGTGACTAAGAATTGTGCAGAACAACCTTTACTTGGATCTCCTAAGAGATGCAACCGCCCACTGATTGACCAAACAATATAATACTGAACAATTAAGTAGTGGGGGAAAACAAGTGCAGGTTAACAATTCTTCCATCATTATAATAATGACTTGGCAAAGATTTGAAAACAAAAAGCTTGAAGATGAAGAAAATGGGAAAATACATGTTTTAAATATGAAAACCCTTCTCTAGCTGCATAAGGGAACCATCACAATCCCTCTTGAAGACAGATTTATATGTATTGCCTGCTCCTAGGCCTTTCGTCCGCTGGATCGGACTCATCAGGGAGACACGGCCGATTCTGTCTGTGCTCTTGGCGTCAAATAGAGACACATCACAGTACGTAATTCTGTGGTGTTCTCACCATCAAGGGTTCAAAAATGAATCCAACAGCACCCCCCTCAACTCAGCCAGCGAAAGGTAGAAACTAAAACAAAACGAAAGTCGTGGAGAGGAAAAAAGTTGCTGAAAAACTAAAAACATTATGTAAACAGTGTGAAATGTAGGGGGCAATCTTTGAGCCTATATATATATATATATATATATTAACAATGTGTGTGTGTGTGTGTGTGTGTGTGTGTGGTGTGTGTGTGTGTGTGTGTGTGTGTGTGTGAAGAGAGAGAGAGAGAGAGAGAGAGAGAGAGAGAGAGAGAGAGTCGCATTTGTTGTCGCGTTGAAAATGTGGCTAATGCGACTGTCCTGCACAGAAAGGACTCGGCTCTTGATGTGCCCAGTATGCCAATGATCCACCATGCAGAATTTGGAGATCAGACAAAGACTGGATGTAAGAAATGACTTCTTGACAGCCAATAGTCTTTTTTTTCACCAATATGAACTTTTTTGAGGATGGTTTGAAGGTTTTTTTTCTCTCCGTAGAATTAAAAGAACAACCGACCGAAACGTCGACAGGTTTTGTTCTTTTATTTCTATGGGAAATGTTCGGTGCATCCTCAAAGAAAGTTCTTAGTTGTGAAAACTGGATATGTATGTAATCTGTTTCTCCGTCCCGTTCTCCGCAACTCCCCCATCCGGCCCACAGTCCCTCCCACCCTCTTCACTTTCCCGTCCTCTTCCCTTCCCCCGTCTTCCCGTTTTCCCTACTCCCACCTCCCATCCCCACTTCCCCCCCCCCCCCCCCCCGTTCTTCCTTTCATCCCTTCACCGCCTGTCCTCCCTGCCCCTCCCGTCCCCTCCTCATCCCCACCCCCACCCCCGTCACACTACTTCTTCACTATCATCCCCCCCCCCTCTCCATTAGCCAAGCTTTGAATCCTGGTAGTTTTCACTTCACTATGTTAGTCGCATTTTTGTCGCATTAAAATGTGACTGTCTCGCACGAAAGTGATTTGGTCTTGATGTGCCCAGGATACTAACGAGTCAGCGTGGCCAAACTCTTAATTTGTGTAAAGAATAAAAAAAAAATGGACATACAGAACTCGCTTTGTATATTAGATGACGAACAATAGCCACTCGCCACTGCCCCCTCCCCGTTCTCTTTCTCTCTACCTCTCTCTCCCTCTTTTTCTCTTCCTCCCTTCTCTCTCTCTGTCCCTCCCTCTCTCTCCCATTCTCGGTCTCCCTGTCTCTCCCTCCCTCTCTTTCTCTCTTCTTCTCTCTCTCGCTCTCCCTCCCTCTCTCGCTCTCCCTACCTCTCTATCTTCCTCCTCTCTCCCTCTCCCTACCTCTCCCCCTTCTTCCCTCCTCTCTTTCTCTCTCCCTCTCTCTCCCTTCCTCCCTCCCTCCCTCCCCCTCTTCCTCTCTGTGATAACACCCATCTTCCCATCCCCACCCCTTCTATACTCCTCATGATTCTCAACACACAGGTCCGTTGATTAAGTTCCCCTCCCACTCACTCCCTCTCCCGCTGAATTTGAATGAACACCTTCAACTCCTGCATCCATAATATACACACGGCAGTACTGACTCCATAATGACTCGGAAAATCAAAGAATCAAAAAGACACTGGAAAGCGCTTATTAAGTATGCGCATTCACTATTACGATGTTTCTGTTATGTCTGAACTATAAACAAATGAGGTGAAAAAAAGGGAAAGAAGAAACAAACAAATGAAAAGTAGTGATTTATCTTCATTTTGGGCTGAGGAAGAAAGGCATATGATGACTCACACAAAGGGGGAAAAGTACTCTACGGCCCACATACAGCTGGATTCCAGGAACAGAAAGTTTCAGTTTCAGTGACATCAAGGAGGCGTCCATGCTTGCGGACTAGTCCATATACGCTACACCACATCCGTTAAGTTTTGAGACCACACTACGCATGATTTTAATCTGATGGAGAAATGAATTAACAACTAAGATGAGAGAATTGAAGAAGAGGGTTTCGTGGCTACGACTTAGCAGATGTCTAACCTATGCATTAGCCCAATGCACTGGTCAGACCTTGAAGTGCCTACCTAACATTGGTCGTCTTTTTTTTTGTATGTGTGTGTAGTGAATGTGCACGTGTGTGTATGGATGTGTCGGCACGGGCCCATGTGTGTGTGTGTGTGTGTGTGTGTGTGTGTGTGTGTGTGTGTGTGTGTGTGTGTGTGTGTGTGTGTGAACAGAAAGAAAGCAGGTCTTCTAATTTAACGGTCAAACATAATGGAATTTCGCCATCAGCATTCGATCACATGATTTGTCTTCCACGAAACTTCTTATTACTCTGAATTGTGTTCGTCTCCAGCTGAAAGGCATGTTTCATCTGATATATTCCTCGTATAACATACACTATTCTGGTGCCAGACAATACGCACGAGTCGTCGCAGCAGACGGTGTAGTAGCTGTAGTAGTAGTAGTAGTTTCTGGAATAGCAGCAGCCGTCATCGCAGTAAAAGTAGTAGGAGCCGTCGTTGCAAAAGGCTGCACTGGCAACTGGGAGGACACGGGAATGAAATATATGAGGAAAGGAAATAAAGAAACGGATACATCATCTTTTGACTGAGCAAATACATGAAAAGGTATAGAGTTAAATAAAAGAATAAAGAAAACAACAACAACAACAACAACATAAACAACACTTTGTTTCCACGATAACAACACTACTACTGCTTCTACTATTACTACTACTACTATGACTACTACTATTACCACTACCACCACCACCACCACAACCACTACTACTACTATTACTATTATTACAACAAGTACTTTTAAAGTGATCATTTGTATAGTCTTTTCCAATGGGTCAGATCGGTTGACATGATACAATGCAACAAACAAGGACATTGTTCTTTAAGTTTTATTCGTTACGTATCCGCTTAAATGTAACATTACACGTACGTCCCCGGTCCCCTATTACCCCATTATTACACACACACACACACACACACACACACACACACACACACACACACACACACACATACACACACACAGAGTAATCATTGCAGATCCTTTTCGAAAGACACATCTTACAATTCCTTTTGAATGACTCAATAGAAGAGTGTCTTAGGCTATGTGGGATAGACTTCCATAGGGCATGAGCATTCGACAAAGAAGTGGAACTGGATTTTAAACACACTTTATCATGATCAGTTCAGGGCACCTGTTCCAGAAGATGAGCAGATGGGACGAGAAGAGCATGCAAAGACAAAATGGGGGAAGAATCAGACACTTGAACTTCACGAACACGACTGTTTTTAATCACCACCCCATGACCATCTACACCAGGTGACAAGTAGGGAATGAACCACCTAGATAACGACCCCACGACAATGAACTAATCAACACATCAAACCCAACCAACTGCACCACCATCTAAACATACAAACAAACACAACACCAACCTGATGTCAGACTCAGGAGAGTCACACAAACGCCAGCAAGCTCCAGCAACGTCATGTTTGGCTGGAAGATAATCGTATGTTGTTTTTTTTAATTTAGCTTGTTTGCCCCCTCTTTCTGTCCTCTCCTCGCTCGTCACTCAGGAACAGCCACTGGTCAAACTCGATGTGTGACAAAGCCTGAGACTTCTGGGTATGTCAGTGTGAGTGAGTCGGTGGGGAAGGGGGACGTAACAGGTATGTAGGGGTGGGGGCGGGGGCTTAGAGATGTAGAGGGGTGTAGTAAGCAGGGGAGCTAAACGACCCATGCCACTGGCTCATGTCTTTTCTACCTCGTGTGATCGATGAACCGCGGCGGATTTCGCAAGGTCTGCTGGGTAGGTTTATTCTGTCGGTTTCTGTTGAATACGCTGTTAAGTGGACAGAATGCCGCTATGTGTGTTGACAGTTATACGCTGACATACACTCACGACTTGGGATTATGTATGGTGAGGACATTGTAATGACATCTCAATCAGTCTGCCACTTGGCTGTTTGTTTTTCTTCCCGTCTTTGATTGTCTTCGTTTTGTTTAGTTGCTTCGTCATCGTTTTCTTGATTTTCATTTTGTTCATCTGACTGTTAATTCCCTTATCCCTTTTCACCTCCTAATTGGTTAATTTTGTCTTCGTTTTGTTTTCGTTCATTTCATTAAGATTTGATATGTCCTGATAATGTTGTTTCCAGCAAGACACACACACACACACACACACACACACACACACACACACACACACACATATATATATATATATATATATATATATATAATATAGAGAGAGAGAGAGAGAGAGAGAGAGAGAGAGAGAGATGGATAGATATCTTGCTGCAAACAAAATAACCAGGGCATATGAATTGCCATGAGTGAGACCCAGACAGCAACAACAAACAACACAGCCATTCACATGTCTATCACGGTACGCAACCCTAATCATCAACCGATTTTCAAAAATTATGACGATCAAGATTTACCCAGGAGGAAAAGGAGGAGGCGTCATTTTGACCCATGCACCGGCTGGCAGAGCTCACAGCACCAAACTGGTGTAAGACAAAATCGTCTTAAGCAGAAAGATTACCTAGAAGATTAATGACAGGTTCCGCAGCGTGAAGGGCTACTGGCCACTGCTGTTAAACCGCCCCGAGCGTTGCCCAGTGCGGCTTTACTAAACAAGTACATCATGATGCCATCAAAGTTGACGCTGCATGAGTTACTCGGATGGCTTAACTAGTAACTAGGAAGTACTTCATTTCTGCAAAGAAAACACACCACCAATAAAAATGACGTAACCTGCAATACGTTTAATGATAGTATATTTCAGTTACATTGTAGTTTGTTCTGAAACTATCTAATCCAACACTCTTGATGGGCATGCAGGAAGCGTTGTGATGTTAAAACAAAACTAAAATCAAAGAGAAACATCGCTGGAATGTGACGGACGGAGGCCCATTTAAACCACATAGTTTGCAAAATTAAGTTTCATGACTTAAACACTGATTAAAAACTTGTCTTCATACAAACACTTTTATGATGTCTGTCGTCATATCCTGATCAATACATGAAGTGTGTCTGTGTGTCTCTGTGTCTTCTTGCTCCTGAAATACAGTTTTCTCATCTGTGATAAATGATCAAACAGGGTTTGTAAGGAAAATATATATGGGGAAGAACGTACCTTAATACATATCTTGATATGTTATTTGAAAATTTAAAGAAGTCAGGTTTACTGGTCTGTTTAGACTTGGACAAAGCGTTCGATTGCTCAGCTGGACATTCATGCAAACAGTGCAAAACGCTTTTGTCCCTAATTTTGCTGCTGGATTCAGATCCTTTATACTTCTTAAAGCCACAGTAACTGAAAACGGTAGAATACCACCATGGTTTTATGTACAAAGCGGATGTGGACAGGGGGATCCGATTTGAATGTATCTATTTGTCTTGTGTTGAGGTATTGGCTGCCATATATTAGACAAAAATCCACAATGAAGAGTGTAAGCACAGCGGAGGTAGAAAACACACTTTTTGAATATGTAATCAATACAAAGCGAAAGCAAGACGGCGACAGACACTCATTTGAAAAAGCAGTTAGAATTATTGAAAATTCATAGAAAATTTCTGGTTTAAAATGTAATGTGAAAAAAAGCCAGTTCAGTTTGGTTGGGAAGAAAGAAACATTCACAAAGAAGATCTGTACCTCATTTACGTGTTGAGGGGGAACACAACACGACTTAACATACTAAGCATTCAGTTGACAAATTATCTAAATGCATTAAATTCATTTTGAGGAACAAGGATGGGAAATTAAATTACTGTATTATGTGTAGTTGAAGAAGGAGTTGACACCTACTGGCGTGTTGCATTTAAAAATCTTTAGTTTGTCATCATAAATAGATTCTATTGCTGCTATTGCTAAGTCCTCTAGATTATATTATAAATGCAACAGGGCAAGGAATCTTTCAGTTTGTCTGGAACTAGACCAATGATAAAAAAGCAGACAGAGAATGCACAAGACTGTCGATCAAGGTGATATATGTAATGTGCGTAAATATATATATATGCGTTAAAAGCTACTTGGTATGATAAATTGTTTTTGAGCACTCACAAATGGACTTCTATTGTAAAAGTGCTGAAGACAAAACCTGTAATTCTGAAGAGAGTGGGTATCAAAACATAT
>CM065734.1:28747853-28755353 GCA_033310375.1 Conus canariensis | reverse complement strand
CAAAGTAAAAATTTCCAATATTTCACACATTTGGGGTTTATTTATTTTTGTTCTTTCTTTAAAAAAATTTTTTTTCTTTCTTTTCGTAGAAACAGAACGTCGCTATAAAGGCGTGAGGAGAAAAGGGTGGGACGTACATGAATTTTCATTTAGCATCATTATTTACATACCAGACTAACTGAAAATCAAATAAATTTTCCCCCATAAAAAAACAAACAATAACTACATTATTTATATTTCTGAAAATCAAATAAATTTTCCCCCATAAAAAAACAAACAATAACTACATTATTTATATTTCAATATAAGAAAGGAATTACAAGCATGTCTTGCATATGTATTCTGATTCGTTCTTCTGTTCTCTTGTTTCCCCTCTTTTGTGAGAAGAATGTTCACGAATGTTCAAGTCTGCTTTCACATGCATCAGAACGCCAAAAATCGTTGGAAGATTTCGTTTTGTTGAACAGGGACTGAGACACATAAACACCATCGATGGAAAAAGTAAACAACCTCATCAATGTGACCTTCGATCATATACCTTCTGAATGCAGCGCCACCTCATGGAGCGGCAGGGAGATAATTGCAGCTCGGTCAACCATCAGGGCGTATCAACTCAAGCTTGCTGTTCAGTATGATCAGAACTGCTGTCACCAGCGTCGGCCATATGACTCACGACAGTTCGCATTCAGACAAGGAACCCGGTAGAGATTTACCGCGGAATGTCTAGTGCGAGAACACTATAGTCTTACAACGTCACACTTTTCATATCTAAAAATAGGCACTCTAAGCAAAAGCTAAAAAAAAAAAAAAAAAAAAAAAAACCAAACCAGTAAATCATTTATACCTGCCGTCGTAGCGAAGAAAAAAAAAACCTCAGGTGTAAAACTTCAGTTTGAAAAAGTCAATCCATTTCGAGACTGTGAGGAAAGAAATGCTTATCTACAAGACGTGTAAAGCAGAAAAGCAAAGGAGTGGAACTGAAAAAGAATATGGCTCTCTAGTCACCGTGGCAAAGTGGTTAGCGTCGGGGATTCCAGGCTGGAGTTCGAGTCCCACAGAGCCATTTGTGGGATTTCTCGATCCTGACCAGGCTCCTACCCAGAGCTGAGTTTGCAGAAAGCTCAGTTGGAAAGACTGGGACCACACAGTCGATTTTCATCCACTTAATGGCTGTGTCTCTGAGAGTGTCGCTTAAATTTCCCTACCATTATGATACAATTCGTGGTTTTGAAATAGTGTCAACATATTTAAATATGTACCATTTACATACCACGATTTATAGAGACACATGATACACGGACTGTGAGTCATAAATTATTCAGATGTTTATAATGCCCAGTTTATAATCATGCAGTTGTTGTCAACATATTTAAATATGCACCATTTACATATCACGATTTATAGAGACACATGATACACGGACTGTGAATCATAAATCATTCAGATGTTTATAATGCCCAGTTTATACATCATGCAGTTGTTTCAAATCGAAAAGAGCCTGATTTGCGAAGAATGATGCTAAATAACAATTTCGCATTTGCGGCCCTCCTGCACCCTCAACTTACCACCAACATCTGCGGCAACATACGGTTGATTACATAAGGAACTGTGGCGGACGGTACCCAGTCTACCTTGAGTATATTTCTTGGTATTAAAAAACAAAAACAAACAAACAAACAAACAACAACGAAAAAACAAAACAAAAACAAAGCACACACACCTGTTGAGAGATCACAGCAATCACTCTGACTTTCGCTTGTTTTTAGTTATTTCGAGATGATTACGGTTTTAAGACAAAGACAGCATCCAGACGCCATTTTGAAATGCCAGTGCTGTTCTCTATTTAGACCGCTTATTCTTCCACCGTGCCATTTCTCCACACCCACAACTCCAGACTCTGGGTCTTATGAGGAACGTCAGGATAACAGGAGCTAAGGATTTACTTGGTTTTTCTTTCTTCTTTTTTTTTTTCTTCTGCGTACGCAGGCTGATACTCCTGCGGACACTCCTTGTATAGACAGGCAAGGATTAATCCCATCTATTCAACAAAGGGAGTGGAGTTTTGTGTGTAGGACCCGTTTTTTTTTATCCCGCCATTAAGGCAGCCATACTCCAACTTCGGGGAAGATTTACTTGTTTACTCGTTTGTTTGTAATTTGTTCCAGATTGGAGCAGACATGAAAAGCCTTGGGATCGGCAACGTAAGAACATGGCTTTTGCTGTCAGTGCTGATCTTCGCCTTCCTGGTAGCCATGGCAACAGGCGAGAATAATACCGAGGAAGGAATTCGGAGCCTGCTAGATATTCTAGCCTCTCAGATTTCGCAAATGCTCGCACAGACGAAGATCAACGGTGGGGAAGATTCTTCGAAAGATATCACCCCCATTCTGATAGGAAAATGAAAGGACAGATTGATCTATTTACTCCTGCTGCGTACATTTTTTTTCTCATTTGATGGTCATGATTAGTTTTTGTACGATTTGCATCCGCCTCGACAGAAATTAACATTGTTAACAAAAGTAGTAATAAACGATAAACAATTTTTTTTGCAATATGTTTATCTAAGCAGAATACAGTTTTTCATCACAAAATGTTTACTGTCAATTGAAAACGCAAAGACGAAAACATGTACTCATTCATATGAAAACAGAAATCGTGGAAACTGGAGCTTCTTGGATCGAAGAAAAAGTTAGAGTGCCCCCCCCCCCCCCCACCCCCACCCCCAAGTGCGATTTCCAACCTTTGAGATCAGCAAGTAAAGTCCGTCGACAGACCCCCCCCCCCCCTGCCCTCCCTCACTGCCTCCCATCCTCCCACCCCAGGAAGAAGACAGAAAAAATATGGTTTTGACCATGGCCCTTCAGTGGAACCCTCCATGGCGAAGACAGAATAAACGTTGTGCTGTCTACGTCCTTTGGTACAGCCCTCTAGCGCAAAACATGGACAGTACGTCGTTGAGAACGTGTCCTTAGGTAGAAATCCCAGAGACAAAGACGGCATGGACGTCGTTCAAACCATGCCCTTCAGTAGAGCCCTTGGGGACGAGAAGAGAAGAACGTAGCCCTCACCACATCCTTTGGTGAAACCCTTAGGGACGAGGATAAAAGAAGGTAGCCCACACCACATCCTTTGGTGGAACCCTTAGGGACGAGGATAAAAGAAGGTAGCCCACACCATATCCATTGGTGGAACCCTCAGGGACGAAAAGAGAAGAATGTAGACCACACCACATCCATTGGTAGAACCCTCAGGGACGAGAAGAGAAGAATGTAGCCCACACCACATCCATTGGTAGAACCCTCAGGGACGAGAAGAGAAGAATGTAGACCACACCACATCCATTGGTAGAACCCTCAGGGACGAGGATATAAGAAATTTGTCCAAACCACGTCCTTCGGTAGAACCCGCTGGGACGAAACTAGAAAGAACGTCGACTAGAACGTGTCCCCAGGGACTGAAAATGGAATGAACGTCACTCAGATGATGTCCTTCAGTAGAACTCTCAAGAACAAGGACAGAAAACCGTAGTCCATGGCACGTCGTGTGGTGGACACCAAAACAACGGACTACCATGTTGGTGTCTACAACCATTTTAATCTGAGTATCACAAAAGCGAAGTTTCATTACTCCCCGATTAAGTCACCGATGTTTGCTTTTCCTGGTGTGTGTGTGTGTGTGTGTGTGTGTGTGTGTGTGTGTGTGTGATATGAAATGAGCACCTCCAGCCATGTTATCCTGACACCGAAGTCACCTCTGAGAACGGTTGTAGCATTAGCCAAAAGCGGCGAAAGCAGTGCGTTGTTTGATTTTAGGTTTGACGTGAAGATGTGGAGTGACTTTCTACCGCGCTAGTGACAGAATCATTGTCGTCATAGTTTAGCATGCAGTGAAAACAACTGTGACTCCCACATGCAAAAGCCACCCCCTCTCTCTTTTCCTCCAAAAGAATATTGTGTCTCCTCTTGAACCTTGCGTATTACTCGTTTAAGAGCTGTTTTCTTACCTCGTTTTGTCAGCGTTTTGCCAATAAAACCCAGGATTTGGGTATGTTGGATCCACCAAAGTGACTCAACAGCAGTGCTGTGTCTCCTCCGGTAGGTCGCCTCACAACGACTTCAAGTGTTTGCTCGTTGTGGACTGGCACGGATGAGGTAACAACAGAACGAGTGTGGGCGCTGCTACGAATGGGAGAGTCAGAATGAGTATTGTGGGAACAAAGATTAAATAAATAGGTAAACAATAAATGAATAAACAAATAAATAAATACATATGGGAAAAAAGAAGAGATTTCAGAATTTAATCTTCTGCAGGTAATCGACGTTTAAATCAACCTGCACATTTGGACGAAGATCAGCCAGCTTGTTTTCTTATGGATAAATAGAGACAGACAAACAGCCAGACAGACAAGCTCAAATCAACACTTTTCTTCACAGAGTCCGTCTATGCGCAGCATGATTGTAGCCGTGTTATATATATTTTTGGTTGATTATTTCGAAGCAGCACAGAACGTGACACAAGGTCCAAAGTTCTTATACGGATCTTCCTTTGGTCTGAGCGAAAATTCCATTAAATGAGAGTTTGACACACTACGTGTGATCAGAACGATTTTGAGAGAGAGAGAGAGGAGAGAGAGGAGAAGAGAGAGAGGAGAGAGAGGAGGAGAGAGAGAGAGAGAGAGAGAGAGAGAGAGAGAGAGAGAGAGAGAGAGAGAGAGCACTCTCCAATAATGGCTCAGTGCAAAGGATGATTAACGGACGATTAATGTAAAACACCTCAACACCTTTGCGTGTCTTCCTCTCATCAATTCTCTGAGGATTTGGAAGCAGAATGGAGGGGGATTTGTAGGAGAATGATTTACTTCTTAGCTGTTAGGTGTGCTTTTTTCTTCGTTACTAGGAAACTAATTGATCTGTTCTTGGACAGGAGGCATTCAACATTTGATGGCGTTGACGTTGATATTTTTTCTCACATAACTACATGCCAAACTACGCCAGAGGAATCCACTTTCACCCAGCTCGTTCTGGCCGCTGCCTACACAGCTCTACACGGATCATCTGTAATACATCCAGCACTCGCAGTCCGCAGGAAACAAGCAGTATCAAGATGCCAAGAGGCAACCCACCAGAAGACACTCCGCACTGCTACCGAATCACTTAAGCGTGTGATCAGGGGTGCCCGATCTGATTTAACATACGCAGGACAACACCTATGAAATGCCCAAGTGACGATAATAGTTACTCAGTCTCAGAGGCAGTGACAGGGAGAGTCTATCGCCACAGTTCGACACCACTTCCAGCCAACGACGGACCTCGTGAAGTTGTCAATACCGACAACTGTGATATGACCTCATCATGGACATGCGAGTGCAGGGAATGCCATCCTTGGAAAAGACCTTTAATACAGATGGAGAAAACGCACCTGGATTTATCTCAACTGCTCATCGGTAGATATTTTTTAAATGACCAGAGAGATGTTCTCCACTTCAAATTTTATAAAGATAAATTCTCTTTCTCATAGTGTATAGTAGGATGGGCCCATCAACAGGGACTCAGACTGTACATGCTATTTTGTTTCAAAATTTCCTGCCCATTGATTTTTAATGGTATATGTGTACCAATTTTAATTTGTCTGGAGTGTACACTATGCTCCTTCTCATAAGTGGGTATTTTGCCATACTTTCGGCAGATGTCTGAAAGTTTCAGTTTTCATAAACAACCACCACATTAATCGTTAATTTGCACCTCCTACAACATGGGTACACACGCCGTTAATGCTTGCGTATTTAAAGATACAACGTTAAAAACACTCTGTGGAACGTTTTAGTATATTTTTTCCAAAACAGATTACCAATCTTTTTCATTACGAAATCTATGCGCTCGCTTCCACTATTTCAGTGTTAGCAGGCTCAGTACACATATTTACAGTGAAGACTTTTCAGATGGAGTCAGAATGTAATCCCTTCAGTCTGCTTTATAAAAAATCTAACTCTGACCATATTCAAGCCACCATCTGCATTTTGTTTACATTCCACCAGTTTCTTAATTTCTGTGCTGCCCAGATCAAAGGAACAGGTATAACACATTATTTATGCCAAGGAAAACTACTAGTGAGTCTGGTGTATCAATTCAGAAATATACAACATTGGTACTGTTTATCTAACCAAAATCATCTTCATAGTAGTTTACGCTAATTTCTTTTTCTATTTATACTTCCTGTCTTTACTGAGAGTGGCACACCCAACCAAAATAGGCAATATGTCTGAGTTTGACTCACCAATGATGAATACATGTGGCAGTAGAATCAAAGCGCAGGGTTGGAAGGGAAGGAGATGGGCGTTGAGATACAATTTTTACAGCAACACCAAACGAAAACCACACGAAGTGTCGTAAGCACTCAGCACCAAAACTAAACAGACGACTTGGCGAGTTTCCACTTACAGGTCGATCACTTATTTCTTCAATACCATAGGCGACTGTCACCTCACCGTTCGTTGCACCTCCCCATTTCCCATAGGCGCTGTCACCTCACCGTTCCCTTGTTGCACCTCCCCATTTCCCCATAGGCGCTGTCACCTCACCGTTCCTGTTGCACCTCCCCATTTCCCCATAGGCGCTGTCACCTCACCTTGTTGCACCTCCCCATTTCCCCATAGGCGCTGTCACCTCACCTTGTTGCACCTCCCCATTTCCCCATAGGCGCTGTCACCTCACCTTGTTGCACCTCCCCATTTCCCCATAGGCGCTGTCACCTCACCTTGTTGCACCTCCCCATTTCCCCATAGGCGCTGTCACCTCACCTTGTTGCACCTCCCCATTTCCCCATAGGCGCTGTCACCTCACTCCTTGTTGCACCTCCCCATTTCCCCATAGGCGCTGTCACCACCTCCCTTGTTGCACCTCCCCATTTCCCCATAGGCGCTGTCACTCACCTTGTTGCACCTCCCCATTTCCCCATAGGCGCTGTCACCTCACCTGTGCACCTCCCCATTTCCTAGGCGCTGTCACCTCCCTGTGCACCTCCCATTTCCCCATAGGCGCTGTCACCTCACCTTGTTGCACCTCCCCATTTCCTTTCAGTGCCACTGCCAGTCCCTCCTTTCTTTGAACACTCCAAAATGCCCCACAATATTCACTGCTGCTGTCTCTCTGTCATATACACAATGAGCACGTGAGCCTCTCAAGGCAAAAAGTTCATCCTGGAGATCTGTTTCTGTTTAACAGTGAGCTCTGTTTTTTTAACCCGACCAGTCCCTGAAGTATTGGTAATGTGCGTCATCAATGTGACGAAATATTTTGGTGTAACATGCATGATGCTTGTTATATTATATATATATATCTATATATCTATATATCTATTATATATATATATATATTGCCGCTGACAATGCTTGGGTTATTGGACAGCAGAGCTGACCACTCAGACTGTTCCATATTTTTTTTTACCTCCCTTGCATCCTTAAATTGATCCTCAAGCATAGGCTCTTAGATTGTCCCCTACATT
>CM065734.1:28740353-28742853 GCA_033310375.1 Conus canariensis | reverse complement strand
ATGATAACCTCCGTCCGCCAGCTTGATATCCTACAAATGTTGAGAAGAATCACTGGGATTGCTGCCAAACACTATTTTCTACTTTTTTGCTCTGTTCATAATAATTCTCTTCCTGCTTTCCTGGTCATCATAGTTTGCTTGTGCGGTGTGTGGGGCGCAGTTCGCGGTCTACAGCAGCGGTCTTGCTGATCCCAACAGCTTTCCGTAGATCTTTACGGTAATGAGCCGTGTCTGGTGCCTTGGGCATCAAAGTCAGACAGGACTGTGGAACGTGGACTGGGATTTGTGGGCAGTGTCATTGTGGTTGTCACAATTTAAAAAGAGAGGCAAGAGAAGAGGAACTTTCACGAAAGACGTCATAGCAATAACGACGAGTTGCAAGCCTCCTTTTAGTTATCGCGTTTAGATCATTGTATTTTCATCAGTGTAGTGCCATTGTTGATTTATTGAAAACATTCGGAATGTGAGCGTATGCCTAATTGCTCAGTTTTGTTTTCGAATTGATTGATAATGCAATTGGAATATTTGAATTCATGTTAGAATGTTTACCAGGTCTCCGTAAGTTGCTTGTGCATTACCGAAGCTTCGAGAATGTTGTAGAAGCTGATCGAATCACATTCGCATGAGCTTGTCGCCATTTCATTGGTTGAGCTTACCGATATGCAGAATATTCTTGAAAAGAATGATCAAGTATGTTTGAGAATATTCTTTCGATAACATTTAAAAGGATGAGTGCTGTGCGACTGGGAGGGAGAGAGAAATGAGATTTGTTGAAGAGTTCTAGTCATTGTCGAGCACAAGAAGTGTTCGAGTATTCACTGAGTTTGAGTCTAGTCGATGAAAAGCTGCCATTAGCAGAATATTGACTGCTGCATGTACGATTGAGTTCCTTGTACGACATATTGAACTTTAATGTCAGGTGATTGTTTTTTTGTTCCTTTTTTTTTGTTTTTGTTCCTATATTCTTCAACGTTTGTACCTAAAAGAATCCTCTTCGTTTCAACACCGCCTGGTGTATTTTGTCGTCTGCAAGCTGAACACCTACCACAGGATCTACAACGAACTCTCGCAAGCTGCTGCACTAACCTGTACATGGTCACTCACCTTGTACCGAGGAAGTCAGCGGTCAAGTGTGTAACAAAGACATTCATCTGTGTTAGATCATTATTTTAAGAGATAGGGGGAAAAGTTGGTGATGACCTATTCTGAGTTTGAATACGGTGACTTTCTGGTGTCAGTCCGAATGGAGGATATCGTTGAAAAGAGGTCCTGCTGGATATTGTTGAAGAGAAAGAAAAGTGAACTCCGTAACAGCTAAGTTTCACAGCTTGGAACAAGTGTCAGATAGCTTAGTGTCAGATGGCTGTGTGGGTGAAACAATTGAGCAATGCTGTTCAGTTGCTGCTGGACAGCTTTTGTTCTGTCTTGAACATTCTTTGACGTTTCGTGGGTTAGACCATCATCTGGTAGTGTCAACAAGCACGCAGTTCCGTTTCTGTAGAGGTCAGGAAGGTCTGTAGTGTAAACGTTGTACAGAACGGGAGAGAGAGGGCAGTGGACAAAGAATGATAGTGTCTCTTGTCTTTTGCAGCCTACTTCTTGCAGAGAAACGGAATGAAGGGGAAAAAAACTGAACAAAACGGACATTTTCAACAACAACAAGAACAACGAAAACAAAGCGTAACTGACGCATTTTTCAGCTAAAGAAAAATGTAAAAAGAAAAGGTCAGGAAAACTAGAGAAAAGGGAAAGCAGTAAGCTAAAATGAAAGTTATCATCTGAAAGAAACATTATAACCTGACAGAAAGACACATCTACCAGTAGTTCTTTGCTGGTAGCATGCCGGAATATTTCTTTCATTTGCCGTGCAGTCCATCCTCCTTACCACCTGACCCTCTTCCCCAAAGGACAAATACATTCATGGACTTACCACAACCCAGTCCTAAGGGAAAATATCAATCTAGTCTAGTCTTTCCCAGTTTGAATGACAAATCGAACTGAACGTCAAGTTCATCGGATGGGGACTATAAGCGAGTCGGACCCGTGTGCTTTCCTGGCCCCCTGCACACGTTAAAGAACCCACGGCAGTTGAAAATCGAAAAGTGCAGGGGGGTTCCCCGCTGCCCTGGCAAAATTGATGTAGATTAAAGATAGCCGCCTGGTATTTCTTACCAAGCCACAAAAATTGTCACTTACTGTTAACGTGTGCCATCGTGTACCGGTGGAAATAGAGGACACGTATAAACATCGCATGCATCCTATGTGAGAAACTGGAGGAATAAATGAGATAAATGAAAAATGAGTGACTAATATTTGAATGGCACGGGAAACGACTGAATGAGCGCCAGTAGGCTGCTCTTCGGCCGGCTCTACCTGGGTAGGCAGCCCGTTGAGTGAGTGAGGTAGTGTGTTTATTGTAAAGCGCTTAGAGCTTGGTCTGTGACCGAGGATAGGCGCTATATAAATACCCAATATAATAATAATAATAGTTTATGCATGC
>CM065734.1:28697853-28720353 GCA_033310375.1 Conus canariensis | reverse complement strand
GGTTACATGATTGGCCAAATGTTGTAAACTTGTTTGTGATTGGTACCTGATAGCATTGTAGCTAACCTGCTGTTTTTCTTCAACTAAAACTCTGTTCACCGAGCCAAAGAAACCTGAGCGTAAGTCATTCTGGTTTCCAGTCTTTCGGTGACGCGCTGTGAGTCTTATTTGCTAGCCCCATCTTCATCGACACTGTGATGTGTTGTGAACTCCAGGAAAGAAGAACAAACATATCTTTCAGAGAACTGAAGCAAACAGACTCCCCCCCTCTGCCCAGTCATGTGACAACATGACCCCAACAGTAACACAGCATTCTGACCTAAGCAACACACCTTCAGGTCAGATTACAGTAGTTCTGTCTAGGTCCGCCAATTACCTTCAGTCCCTTCAGCCTCTCTGTGACCAGACTGATGCCAATGCTGGTAGCATTCGGCAGTATATTCTCTATGTATCCTTATTTTTTTTGTCCAAAAAATGGAAGCATTTTGATTTACAATATATGGATTTGGAATCACTTGTGCTACAATACCAATGTGGACAACAATGTTAGAAAAATAATGATATAAATAGCATACATTGGTTTATATTGTCCCTTAAAAAAAGCATAATGTGAAAAAAAGGCCGTGTAGATATTACTTTAGGGCGTCGGTTAGATGTGTTTGTGGTCAGCGCTTTTGATGTATATACTTGACATTCTTGCTTTCATAAAATGGAGAGAAAAAAAGAACACACGCTTTTTGCTTGGAAAGACAGTCTACAAATGAGATTCACAAGATAAAGGACACAACAGTAAAATACTCCAGAATACGAATATGTAGCAGATAACTGGTGACAAAGAACATTTAATAGAATACGGCTCTAACAGACAATTGTGGACCTAGCTTTGTTTCAAAGGGAAGGTATCGTGTCCAATGTTATCATTGTAATTGTCAATATTCCCTTTCGTTCTCGTCAGAATCGCAATGCAATTTGCGAAAGAAAGTGAAAACTGCCAACAATCAAACTTGAATATTGAACTCGTTCTGTCTGGAACATAAAATAAGGGTAAAATTAATGACGGAATGACTATTATTTCTTGACTCCAGAAATAAGGTGTATGCTCGTGCATCAAAAGTAAAACGAAACCAAATGTAAAAACGTCAACAAAAGGATGAAAAATCAAGCGTGAAACCCAAAAATAAGAAACATTCACTCAACGTAACACGTTTTCATTTCGAAAGAAAATGGCCAACTTAAATGAAATCAAGCAGAAAAACTTTCAAATGCCATGTGAGTTTGACTGCGTATTCTTTGAGTCATGCTCCGCCTTGTTAAGGAATTTCATAGAAGCTAAATACTTTGTGCATTCCATTTAGTCACATATACTTTAGTCTTGTCCTGGAAAGCTTCTTATGGTTCTTTTGCATATTAAAGATTACAATATCAACACCGATTTGAATGCATTTTCAGCATTACATTGGAATAAGCGTAAAAATTTCTTTGCATTTACTTAGTAGATATTGCCCTCGGTTCAGCTCAATTTCGAACAAACGGTATCAATTCTATGATCCATTGTATGAATGTACAGCCATGCTACTTCATTTCTTTCTTTCTTTCTTTCTGCGTACGCAGGCTGATACTCCTGCGGACACTGCCTGTATAGAGAAGCAGTGGAGTTTTGTGTGTATGACCGTTTTTTTTATCCCGCCATTAAGCAGCATACTCCATCTTCGGGAACATGCTACTTCAGATGTTATTGTTATGTAGCGTTGTTTCAAGTGGAAAACAGATCTGTTCCATGCTGCTATCAAATAATGCGAAGCTGGTTTCTGAACTTAAAAGATCTATCACGCAGACGTTGAAAAGAACAGAACAGGATTGTTCCATGCTGCTATCAATAATGCGAAGCTGGTTTCTGAACTTAAAAGATCTATCACGCAGACGTTGAAAGAACAGAAAACAGGATCTGTTCCATGCTGCTATCAATAATGCGAAGCTGGTTTCTGAACTTAAAAGATCTATCACGCAGACGTTGAAAAGAACAGAAAACAGGATCTGTTCCATGCTGCTATCAAATAATGCGAAGCTGGTTTCTGAACTTAAAAGATCTATCACGCAGACGTTGAAAAGAACAGAAAACAGGATCTGTTCCATGCTGCTATCAAATAATGCGAAGCTGGTTTCTGAACTTAAAAGATCTATCACGCAGACGTTGAAAAGAACAGAAAACAGGATCTGTTCCATGCTGCTATCAAATAATGCGAAGCTGGTTTCTGAACTTAAAAGATCTATCACGCAGACGTTGAAAAGAACAGAAAACAGGATCTGTTCCATGCTGCTATCAAATAATGCGAAGCTGGTTTCTGAACTTAAAAGATCTATCACGCAGACGTTGAAAAGAACAGAAAACAGGATCTGTTCCATGCTGCTATCAAATAATGCGAAGCTGGTTTCTGAACTTAAAAGATCTATCACGCAGACGTTGAAAAGAACAGAAAACAGGATCTGTTCCATGCTGCTATCAAATAATGCGAAGCTGGTTTCTGAACTTAAAAGATCTATCACGCAGACGTTGAAAAGAACAGAAAACAGGATCTGTTCCATGCTGCTATCAAATAATGCGAAGCTGGTTTCTGAACTTAAAAGATCTATCACGCAGACGTTGAAAAGAACAGAAAACAGGATCTGTTCCATGCTGCTATCAAATAATGCGAAGCTGGTTTCTGAACTTAAAAGATCTATCACGCAGACGTTGAAAAGAACAGAAAACAGGATCTGTTCCATGCTGCTATCAAATAATGCGAAGCTGGTTTCTGAACTTAAAAGATCTATCACGCAGACGTTGAAAAGAACAGAAAACAGGATCTGTTCCATGCTGCTATCAAATAATGCGAAGCTGGTTTCTGAACTTAAAAGATCTATCACGCAGACGTTGAAAAGAACAGAAAACAGGATCTGTTCCATGCTGCTATCAAATAATGCGAAGCTGGTTTCTGAACTTAAAAGATCTATCACGCAGACGTTGAAAAGAACAGAAAACAGGATCTGTTCCATGCTGCTATCAAATAATGCGAAGCTGGTTTCTGAACTTAAAAGATCTATCACGCAGCAGACGTTGAAAAGAACAGAAAACAGGATCTGTTCCATGCTGCTATCAAATAATGCGAAGCTGGTTTCTGAACTTAAAAGATCTATCACGCAGACGTTGAAAAGAACAGAAAACAGGATCTGTTCCATGCTGCTATCAAATAATGCGAAGCTGGTTTCTGAACTTAAAAGATCTATCACGCAGACGTTGAAAAGAACAGAAAACAGGATCTGTTCCATGCTGCTATCAAATAATGCGAAGCTGGTTTCTGAACTTAAAAGATCTATCACGCAGACGTTGAAAAGAACAGAAAACAGGATCTGTTCCATGCTGCTATCAAATAATGCGAAGCTGGTTTCTGAACTTAAAAGATCTATCACGCAGACGTTGAAAAGAACAGAAAACAGGATCTGTTCCATGCTGCTATCAAATAATGCGAAGCTGGTTTCTGAACTTAAAAGATCTATCACGCAGACGTTGAAAAGAACAGAAAACAGGATCTGTTCCATGCTGCTATCAAATAATGCGAAGCTGGTTTCTGAACTTAAAAGATCTATCACGCAGACGTTGAAAAGAACAGAAAACAGGATCTGTTCCATGCTGCTATCAAATAATGCGAAGCTGGTTTCTGAACTTAAAAGATCTATCACGCAGACGTTGAAAAGAACAGAAAACAGGATCTGTTCCATGCTGCTATCAAATAATGCGAAGCTGGTTTCTGAACTTAAAAGATCTATCACGCAGACGTTGAAAAGAACAGAAAACAGGATCTGTTCCATGCTGCTATCAAATAATGCGAAGCTGGTTTCTGAACTTAAAAGATCTATCACGCAGACGTTGAAAAGAACAGAAAACAGGATCTGTTCCATGCTGCTATCAAATAATGCGAAGCTGGTTTCTGAACTTAAAAGATCTATCACGCAGACGTTGAAAAGAACAGAAAACAGGATCTGTTCCATGCTGCTATCAAATAATGCGAAGCTGGTTTCTGAACTTAAAAGATCTATCACGCAGACGTTGAAAAGAACAGAAAACAGGATCTGTTCCATGCTGCTATCAAATAATGCGAAGCTGGTTTCTGAACTTAAAAGATCTATCACGCAGACGTTGAAAAGAACAGAAAACAGGATCTGTTCCATGCTGCTATCAAATAATGCGAAGCTGGTTCTGAACTTAAAAGATCTATCACGCAGACGTTGAAAAGAACAGAAAACAGGATCTGTTCCATGCTGCTATCAAATAATGCGAAGCTGGTTTCTGAACTTAAAAGATCTATCACGCAGACGTTGAAAAGAACAGAAAACAGGATCTGTTCCATGCTGCTATCAAATAATGCGAAGCTGGTTTCTGAACTTAAAAGATCTATCACCAGACGTTGAAAAGAACAGAAAACAGGATCTGTTCCATGCTGCTATCAAATAATGCGAAGCTGGTTTCTGAACTTAAAAGATCTATCACGCAGACGTTGAAAAGAACAGAAAACAGGATCTGTTCCATGCTGCTATCAAATAATGCGAAGCTGGTTTCTGAACTTAAAAGATCTATCACGCAGACGTTGAAAAGAACAGAAAACAGGATCTGTTCCATGCTGCTATCAAATAATGCGAAGCTGGTTTCTGAACTTAAAAGATCTATCACGCAGACGTTGAAAAGAACAGAAAACAGGATCTGTTCCATGCTGCTATCAAATAATGCGAAGCTGGTTTCTGAACTTAAAAGATCTATCACGCAGACGTTGAAAAGAACAGAAAACAGGATCTGTTCCATGCTGCTATCAAATAATGCGAAGCTGGTTTCTGAACTTAAAAGATCTATCACGCAGACGTTGAAAAGAACAGAAAACAGGATCTGTTCCATGCTGCTATCAAATAATGCGAAGCTGGTTTCTGAACTTAAAAGATCTATCACGCAGACGTTGAAAAGAACAGAAAACAGGATCTGTTCCATGCTGCTATCAAATAATGCGAAGCTGGTTTTGAACTAAAAGATCTATCACGCGACGTTGAAAGAACAGAAAAAGATCTGTTCTTCTGCTATCAAATAATGCGAAGCTGACATCTGAACTAAAAAGGTCTATCACGCATCTGAACTAAAAAGGTCTATCACGCAACGTAAAAAGTACACAACAGACACACACACACACACACACACACACACACACACACACACACACACACACACACACACACACACACGTACGCACGCGCACACGCATACACACACACGCACACACACTTTCTCTCTCTCTCTCACACTCTCTCTCATTCTCTCTCTCTCTCTCTCTCTCTCACACACACACACACACACACACACACACACTCACACACACACACACACACACACACACACACACACACACACACACACACACACACACACACACACACACACACGTGCAGGCATCTGACGTTGTGATGTCAGTTGACATGATAGTCATCACGGGTGGAAATCGCTACTGGCACACTGCACGTGCGTCTCCCAGATTGCTACCCTTGCCGGCTCAGACAGCCAAGTCTGGAATAATCAGGTACCAAGACGGAGTGCGCACGCATTCCAGGTCGAATCAATCGATCTCTCGCCTCCCCAACCCCGTTCATTTTCATGACAGAAAAGGCAACCGGTCAATGAAGTGTGTACCTTTTTTTTTTTTTCTGCGAGGCACAGAGAGGGTGGGGTGGGGTGGGGTGGGGTAAAAAAAAAAAAGCCCAGTCCACTGTGGAGCTTGTTAAAACCACGACCATTGGCTTTGGAAGGACAAAAGACAAACATATGTCGTCACAACGGAATGCAAAGGAAAGCCATCGTCCTTTTCTTAATACAGCGCACACCTGTCTTTTCTTGTCAGATATCTCTTTGTTTTCTTCTTTCTGTTGTTCCTGCCGACAGTGGAGTTTGAGTACTGCCAGAGCAGAATTTAGCAGAAAGAGGTGAAAAGACAATTATCTTCGTCCTTGACAACATGATCCGGCATTCTGGTGGCACTCTTTCTCCCTCTGGCATTCTCTAGGATACAATCTGTTGCCAGCATTCGAAGAGCATAGCTGTATCTTCTTCCTTAACTCCTTGACGAGTCGCTGGGCGTCGCAGTGGGACAAGAAGGAAAAAAATAGGGAACGGGTGGGACATACAGAAATAGAAAGAGAAAAGTTAGGACAAGAAGGAAAAAAAATAGGGAACAGGTGTGACATACAGAAAGAGAAAAGTTAGGACAAGAAGGAAAAAAAACAGGGAACAGGTGTGACATACAGAAAAAGAAAGAGAAAAGTTAGGACAAGAAGGAAAAAAAAAGGGAACGGGTAGGACATACAGAAAAAGGCAGGGAAAGATAGGACAAGCAGGAAAATATTGAGAGAAGTTAGAACAAGTGGGAAAACATTGGAAAAATGTAGATCACACGGTAAGAGCTTAGGAAAAGGTAGGATGAGTAGGAAACCGTCAGGAAAAGTTAAAGATGGACAGGTAATAAAAGACGGGGAAGAGGACGGAACATTAGACAAAGACAGTGAACAGGCGTGACAGATAGGAAAAGATAGGGAAAAGGTGAAACATACAGGAAAAAAAAGTAGGGAAAAGGTTTGACACGTAAAAGAAAAATATAGGAAAAAGATAGGAAGGCTACAAACAGATAGAGAAAATGTAACACGAGCAGGAAGCAATAGGGAAAAGGTAGGACAAGGGAAAATGTAGGACAGGCACGAAAAGATTGAGGAAAGGCAGAACAAACAGGAAAAAAGGTCAGACAGGTGGCAAAAGACAAGGAACAGATAGGACAGGTATGGAAGGATAACGCATGAGTAGGAAAAGTAATAAGAGATAGGAAAATATTGCTTAAACATTAAATAATGGGAGAAGGAAAGCTACGAAGGAAAACTGGGGGAAACAGGAGCTGGGTACAAAAAGATAAAGGAGGCAGATTAAGTCGGAGAAGGCGGTGGAAGGGGGGAGGGGGAGGGGAGGGGGGTTCTATAAGGAGGAAAAGACAGGAGACACAGGAAAAGATAGGAGAACAGAGACAAAGAAAAATGCATGAAACCATACGGATCGGGCGGCAAACGTAGGGACGGGTATCAAAAAGTAGCGATGCCTGAACACATCTTTGACTGTTGTTTTTTCTCTTCCAGCTGTGACTTGAATTAATCCCGTCAATGGATACCCCTACCATGAGCAGGAGTATCCAGGGCATGGCAGCACAGTACGACGCTTGCAAAAATGGAAACGTGTGTATGTACGTGTCTTTCCCTTCGTTTCACTGGTTTTCTGCAGACAGGAAGAGAGAGCCAGAGAGAACTGGAAACGTATGAATGGGCGTGCTTGTTTGTTTGTCTGGTTGGATTTCCGTACAGAGAGAGAGAGAGAGAGAGAGAGAGAGAGAGAGAGAGAGAGAGAGAGAGAGAGAGACGTATGCATGAGCATGGTTGCTTGATCGGTTTTCAAGAGAGAGAGAGAGAGAGAGAGAGAGAGAGAGAGAGAGAGGAGAGAGAGAGAGAGAGAGAGAGAGAGAGACGGAGACAGGCAGATAGATAGACAGACAGACAGACAGACAACGACAGACAGACAGAAGAAGAGGCAGAGCAAGAGAGCACTGTGAACAATGCACAGTTTCAGTTGTCTCACTCAGAGCCGCAATTCTCTTTGAACTTCCATAGAGAGCCATATCGCAATGGTTTTTTTTTTTTTTAGAGAAACAGGTCTTTCGCCTCGATCAGAACTGCACTCTTGTTTTAACTTCATTTTTGATCGGTTCACACGAACGTCAGTTTACACGAATGTCAGTTAGTATGGCTAACTGTCAGGACCTGATTGTACGTCCGATCTTGACTAGCATTCATCAGAATTGAAGTAGTCTGATATGATAATGCAATGAGACACACGAGACGAGTCCAATCACCTGAGCCACAGAATACCAAGATGTTTCTCCATTTAGTTTCAACGCATAGTAGCATTTCTGATGGCAATGAGCGATCGGAGGGATTGTTCAAGTTAGGCAGTGGTCTTGATCAGCTAAATCTGCCACTGTCATTACTGGGATGTGAAGACTATGAAAGGCTGCTAGTGTCAAAAGCTAAAAACGACCATTTTCTTTCACAAGAGAGTTTTTTTTTCTTCCACATGATAGTTACAGGTGAAAATAATGATGATCACTGGTGTCGTTGTTTTATATTACTAGTTTTGTTTCTTTCTGGTCTGATGTACAAGTTAAACATGATGGTCATGAAAAGAGATTTAATTACACAGGAAGACAGATAATTATGACCTATTCATACAGATCATCATGACCCACTGGTATTACTAATTCTGTTGTACTGTTTGTATAACTTTCCCAGACTGCTTTACAAGTGCTCAGGGCTACACGGTTATATTTGTTTTTCATGTTTCTAATGATGTGATGTTTAAACAGCGTCAAAGATGTATTTTTTCACGTCTATTGTTTCAGTTTCAAAATAGCTATTTCCAGGTCATAATTACTGTCTAACCATACGATATTTACTGTTTTGACATATTCACTAATTTGGTAACCATTACGTTTTTGTCGTGATAACAGTCATAACAGCTATTTTGACTGTAACTAGTTTTGACACTAAAACTGTCATCATCACTATTCTTTGTGATTACATTTTGACTTGAGAAGATTGTGATTGCGTTTTTGATATACAAAATTATCATTTCTGTTTTAATGTATGATATCATTGATTAATACGGATGAAGAGTCAGATCACAATTTCTGTTGTCATTATTTTTTTTACGTGAAGACGTCATTATCACCCATTAAATGACAATTACTTTTTCAGCCTTAGACCAGTCATTTTCATTATTTTAATAATATTCGTCTTTTGTCAACGTCAAAACAGTCATGATCATCATTTTCAAAAATGAGCGTTGCTGTTTTGATGTGAAAACAGTTAAGATGACCATTTTGTTATGGTAGTTACTCTTTTGATGTGAAAATCGCTAGATCACTACTTTGTTTTTAAACAATGACAGTTTTTAACGTACAAATAGTCATAATTGCCCATTTGTAATACCAGTTTTATCGTTACAGCAACAGTTAGGAATTTTTGAGAAGCTCCCATACTTGTATGATCTTCCTGGGATCCAGAAACATCAACAAGGAGAGAGGCGAGGTGGGAATTTGGGGGCGGTAGTGAGATGGGGTGTGTGTGTATGCGGATGGGGTAATGCAGGCTGAAACCAGCAGAAAAGGAATCAACAGTGCGAAGGTGACCTGCATCAGGTCAGGGTTGTTAGACATCAAACTGTTCTCTGAGCTGACGTGTCGTCCAGCCTCAGCTCTGCTATCACAATGACCTGTTCCCACACAAAGGGACATATTTGTGGCACTGGAGGTCACGTCCCTGAGTTGTTTATTCCAAGACTGCCCCAGTTCGTCAGGATGTTGGAGTCAACCCTGCTCAGCAGCGGTAGAGAGCCCGCCCAGACGAACACACAAAGAAACAAACAAAAACGAAAACAACACACACACACCACACACACACACACACACACACACACATGCACGCACGCACGCACGCACGCACGCACGCACGCACGCACGCACGCACGCACGCACGCACGCACACGCACGACACACAACCAACACACACACACACACACACACACACACACACACAACACACACACACACCACCTCTGGTGGCTTCAAGACAGATGGCAGATTTAATTGATTCTAATTATCACTTCACATTTAGTATGGGCTGGTAAAAAACGAAACAAAGCAACAACAACAACAACACCCCCCCCCCTCACCACCACCAGCAACGACAACAGAAACAAAGGGGAAAAATGGCACTTGATGGCGCAAGTTTGCACCAAAGCTGTCGTTCACGATTCATTTAGTATTCTCATGCATTGCTTTTTTTTTTTGCAGTTCAACAAGGTTTAGATCGTTGCAGCCTTACACATGTAGGCAGCTTACTTTTCACAGGCTTTGTTTTGTTTGAGATTGTTTTTTCAGACCACGCTGTTGAACAAACTATTCAGCCCTGTGTCAAAACGGAGTGACTGAGGGCGGAAAATGAAGCACAATTTAGAGAAAGAGGGGTGTTAGGGCACAGACAAAAAAGTACAGGACAAAACACGATGACTTTTTTATTTTATTTTATGCCCAATATGAGAAGATAAGTGGTTTCTCGTTCTTCGTCTTCACTGTCCTAAATGTTGTTTGTTTTTGCCTGAAGAAGACCTGAGAGGTCAACATGCATTGTGTTTTGTCCTGTACTTTGTCTGTGTCCTTGGAGGTAACGAACCTCCTCTCTTTCTATTTTTTTTTATTCAGCGCTGGTCTACTGCACTCTGGCAATGTTGAACAAGGTATGGATGAAATGCATCATGTTTTCTGATATGTAGGTAAGGGCGAAGAAACAAATGCAAGAGGACGTGCCACGACCAGTTTTGTGTTTGTTCAATGTCAGAGTAATTTTCGTCTCCTTTCTGTTTGTTCGTCATTGGAACACCTCCTTTTTCCCAAGGAAAAGTTAACCCACCTTTTGTTTTTCCTTTTGTGTACGTGTTTTCTTATTCTTTTTTTTTTTTTGAATTCTTTTGCCAATTGAATCCTTCCTTCTTCTCTCCCCCTCCCCCCCCACCTAAAGACGGTTAAGTGTTTACTTAGCAGCAAATTCAGGTATTCATTTCTTTCTTTGTTTGGTTGTTTCTTTTAGGTTTTTCTTTAAATCATTTTTTTTATATCAACGGTAATAGCTAGGATGAAAAACAAAAAAGCCTGTTCTATTGCTCAGAATTCGACAAATAAATTGAGGATAGGGAAAGGAAAGTACCCATTATGCTGAGTTGGAAGCTGATCTTCTCAAATAGTTCACACTCGTGTTGTCTTCGTGCGAGCTGTTGATTTAGTATTCAGCAAGGAATTAAAGTGGGAGAGGAAGCGCTAGCAAAGGTAAGGAGATAGGGGGTTGTAGATGACAGACGGATGTGTTATTCCTTAACCTTGGAATGTTTGGGAAAAAAAAGCCATCATCAAAATATGGAATTGGTTAAAAAAACTAACTGAGCCTTGAATAATTATAGAAACAGTATGAGTCAACTGCAGTTATGAAGGACTTCAGGCAAAGACATGCCATGGACAAAGAATTAAACTTTTTTTTTCGATATGAAAACTCCATCTCCCTTTAACATGTTTTAGAGTTACGTGTTTCACACTCGACTTGCGCGCGCATGCGCGCGCGCGAGCACACACACACACACACACACACACACACACACACACACACACACACACACACACGTGCACACACACACACACACACACACACACACACACACACACACGCACGCACGCACAAACGCACGCACGCACGCGAGCGCGCGCGCACACACACACACACACACACGTATGCACGCGCACGCGTGCGCGCGCGCACACACACACACACACACATATACACGCACACACACACACACACACACACACACACATACAGAGAGAGAGAGAGAGAGAGAGAGAGAGAGAGAGAGAGAGAGAGAGAGAGATTTTTTCGGTTGATCAAAACTGCAGTTGTATCCCACCATTCACAGAGAGAAAGACTGCCAAGCTCTTCATGGTGAACAGGCCTTTTAGCCTCGATCAGAACTGCACTCCTCTTAAAACCTCATTTTTCATCTCATAATCCGGGCATGGCAGTCAGCACGCACTAGCTGTCGGACTCTGGCTTCATGCCAGTGCTTGCTAGCGTGCGCTGGAACCAGACTAGTCCGATATAATGACACAGTGAGACGTGAGACATCAGAGAGGAGGAGCCGAAGCACTAGAGCCACAGGACACTCCCAGGCCTGTTTCTCCAGTGGGGTTTCAGCGCATTGTTGATCAGGTGCCAGTAGTGGAGCTGTTCACGAAAGGCAGTGGCCTTGACCGGTCAGACCAGACAGTGGCATTACTGACACATGGGAACGATGCAAACATACCTGCATCAAAAACTGATAGTAACCGCTTTTTCTCTTCTTGAGAATGATTACTTTCGTTTAGATAACAGTGTTTAGAACGCAGCGTCACATAAAAACAATTATTATCACTGATGTTGTTTTACAGCAACTAGTTTCTTGATTTCTGATATAACATGACAGTGAAACGCGATAGTCATGAAAACAGCGATAATTATACACCTAAAACATATACTTATGACTCACGTTAGGAAATGATGATGGCTCGTTAGTGCTAATGTGTCAATGCACAGATGGTAGGACTGCTTTGCAAAGGTGCAGAATGTAGGAATTACCTGCCATATTTAATGCTTTTCACTTCTCAGGCTCATAGGGTCTTAAAAACAACAACATTCATTCATCATCTGATATCTGAACAGCATCAAAATCAATAGGAATATTTTTGTTTAGAACATGACTGTGTTCACACTATAGATATGATTGCACGTAATGAATACCACTTATTATCTGATATCTGCTGATATGACGTGAAAGGAATCGATATAGCTATGAACAGCAGGAAAACAAATAATTATGGTTCTCAGAAACACAAAATGGCGAGTCATTGGTATAGGTGTTGTTGCACTGATAGTAGGACTTGAATAGTCTGGAGTGAAAAGGCGTAGTATGTCAGAAATAACTACAATAATTACGTTTTCCAATCTTTAGCCTTACTAGAGTGATATTTTTCCCCATTTCAATCATCATCTGATGTATAAACAATGTCCAAAGTAACATTTTGTTTTCGTTTATTTTGGAATGTTTGTTTTCATATTATTTGTAAAGATGATACCTGTTGTTTTTGACATGAAAACAGTTCTTGTTGCTGGCAATTTCTTTTTTGACCTGATGACAGTCACAATCACGTAAATGCGTTGTGTTTTTGATGTGAAAACAACAATAAGAACAATTCACTGAAGACAATTTCACTTTAGACGTGAAAACAGTCACGACCACTTTTTTGTCATGATAACTGGATTTATTTTTTGCCGTGAAAACAGTCAGGATTACCATTTCTTTGTTTTGTTTTGTTTGTTTCTTTCTTTCTTTCATATTTTTTATGATTACGTTTTTGCGTAAAGATAATTAATGACCACATTTTTTTAAGAGAATTACTTTTCACCTGAAAAAAAAACCCAATGTTCGTCATGTTTTGAGACAATAACTGTTTAACGTGAAAACGATCCTGTTCACCATTTGTGATGAGAATAACTTTTTTGAACGTGAAAAGTTACCAGGGTTTTCATTATTGTTAATAATAACAGTCTTCATCGCGAAAACAAAGAATTTAAAATGATTGAGATCAGTAATCTCCTTCAGACTGTCCTCAGCTTCAGAGTTCTCAACAAGTTTGGAAGACATGGGAGGGGAAGTGTGGCGGAAACTGGAAATGGGGATGATTCACAATGAAGCCAGAGGATACGGATCACTTGTGCCTAGATGTCCTACAACCGGTCAGACATTTTAGTCATGACTATTCGCTGACGTGTCCCATCCTGGCTGTACAACAGCGACCCTTTCCCCACACACACACACACACACACACACACACACACACACACACACACACACACACACACAAGGAAATCCTTGTGGCTCTGGAGTTTAGGTCCTAAGACGTATTTATCCTCGGAGACTACCCCAGTTCACCAACACTTTCAAGTCACTCCTGGTCACCAGCTGTGGAAGTCCAAGAACAATTCTGCAGATTTCAAGTAAGACGGCCGAGTTCTCGCACCATCAGGGCTCAGTTGGAAATCTAATTCGGGCCGGAAAGGCAAAATATGAAAACAAGGTGCTCTGAAGCGTGATTTTGTTTTTTCAAAACTGTCATAACCTGTATGACATTCTCATGTGTTGTTGTTTTGCAGCTCAGCTACAAAGTTCAGATCGTTTTGAGGCCTACACATCGAAGGTAACTTAGTTGTAAAGGCCTGCTTGTACGAAACCAGTGGGAACATGAAAGGAAATCTGAAATGATGCAGGGAACTGTAAACAGTAAACAACGAACAAGTAGGGTAGCTCTTACTCCATTGATGAAACAAAGACACGGGCATAACTCCAAACGAATGCTGCTTACGACACCCAATCGCCTGGCAGAAATGACGACACAGAGCACACAGAACAAAGATAGGAGATATCCCCATGTTTCCTCGTTTGTTCTGTGTGCTCTGTGTTGTCATTTTGTTTCTGCTAGGCGATTCAGCATCGTAAGCAGCATTCATTTGGAGTTATGCCCGTGTATTTATTTCATCAATGGGAACATGTTTGAGTTTGTTGTGTCGGACCACGTTGTTCAGCCTAGATCTATTGGACTTGGGTCATGTTGTAAAAGCGTTATAATGAAATGCATTGTTTCTGATATGCGGGGAAAGGCAAAGAAGTAGCTGCGACAAGACGTGCCACGACCAGATTGTGTGCGCGCTTGTTTGTTTGCTTGTTCGATGCTAGATTAATTCTGACTTCCTTTCTATTTTTCCCTAACCACAATGCATTTTTCTTCCTAAGGAAAGGCCGACGCGACGACGTTTTTTTTTCATTTATTTACTTTTTTTTGTTCGATGTTCGATTAATTCTCGCTTCCTTTCTATTTATCCTTGACCACAAAGCCTCTTTTTTAAGCCAAAGAAAGGCCAGCGCTTTTTTTTTTTGTTTTGCATTTTATTTGTTCGTTTGTTTGGCTTGTTTTTCGTTTGCACAGACAACCCTTCTTTTCGTTTGAAAAGAAAAATCCTATTGCCAATTGAATCCTTCCTCCCTCTGCTTTTTTGTTTGTTTCTTCAGCGACAACTCGAGTGTTGGCTTTGCAGCAAGTTTGTGAGCTTTTTCATCCTTTTCTTTTTGTTTTGTCTCTCGTTGAATTGATTTTTGTTTTTTGTCTACAGTATTGGCGGATAGAAAGAAAAAATAAAGAAACCGTTCTACGGCTCAGAACTTTACAAATAAATAAAAAAAAACAAAAAAAAAACGACATTGTCTGCTGTACCGTTATGCTGATGTGGAAGATGAACTTCTCAAATAATTCACGCATGTGAGGTCTTTGTGTTTCCCAGTAATTTAGCTTGTAGTAGAGACAGGGTCGGACTGAGAGATGAGGGAGTGTCAACATTCTGAGATGGGAACAGGGTGAGGGGGGTGAGGGGTGGTAGTGGTGGTAACAGACGGTGATTTCGTTCTTTCACTCAAGAATTTTAGGTGAACAATAGAAAAGACATCATGCAAATGTAGAATCAGTTCCAAAAAAGCCAAGCCTTGAATGATGTGTGAAAAATTCGGCCAGCGTGGGTAAGTACTGACATTAGGAAAGACACATTATGACACGATGTAAACCTTGAATTATTCATGTATTGTTTTTAATGAAAAAGGACGCTCCAAAGACATTTTGTTTTAGAATCATGTCTTTTAAAACACACACACACACACACACACACACACACACACACACACACACACACACACACAAACACACTGCACACACACGCACGCGCCCGTATGCCCACAACACACACACACACACACACACACACACACACACACACACACACACACACACACACACTCACAACACACACACAGACGATAGCCAAATCTTCAAAGCTGATATGTACTTGCAGGGAAAGTGTGGGAACAGACTAACAACACCTATTTATTTACATAAACAATACATTTACAATAATGCATTCGCTTCATCCATCTATATATTTTTGGACTCGTATTTTAAATAAATTCAGTATCATGAAACGGAAAACCTCCAACGTCAACCCAAGAGTCTTCCCCAACTCAAACAGAAACACATGCGAAACAGAATGCAAAATAACGCTTCCTTTATTTGTGTTTATGTACAATACAATACAGATGAGTGAAAGTTCAATAAATAACAGACATTTAAACAGGCATTTAAAAACCAGACGGATGACAGTTGCCTCCTGGAGAGTACTATTTTGCGCATTTTGTATGTCTGCAGTTTGTGACGTCAGAGGACATCTTCGTTGACCGCTGGTAATTCGTGACGTCAGAAGAAGAAGTATTCGGTGCTTGTCTGTAATTTATGACGTCAGAAGACATATTTGTTGCGTGTCTGTAATTTGTGACGTCGGTAGACATATTCGTTGATTGTAATTTGTGACGTCAGAAGATATATTCTGTGATTGTCTGTAATCTGTGACGTCAGAAGACATATTCGTTGATTGTCTGTAATTTGTGACGTTAGAAGATACATTCGTTGATTGTCTGTAATCTGTGACGTCAGAAGACATATTCGTTGATTGTCTGTAATTTGTGACGTTAGAAGATACATTCGTTGATTGTCTGTAATCTGTGACGACAGAAGAAGTTGGCTATCTGTAACTTGTGACGCCTGAAAAAGATATCTTCGTCGGCTTTCTGTAATTTGTGACACCAGAAGACATATTCGATAATTGTTCGTAATTTGTTACGTCTGAAGACATATTAGTCGGCTGTCTATAATTTGCCACGTATGGAGACATATTGGGTGCCTGTGTATAATTTGCCACGTATGAAGACATATTGGGTGCCTGTCTGTAATTTGCTACGTATGAAGACATATTGGGTGCCTGTCTGTAATTTGCCACGTATGAAGACATTTTGGGTGCCTGTCTGTAATTTGCCACGTATGAAGACATATTGGGTGCCCGTCTATATTTGCGACGTATGAAGACATATTGGGTGCCTGTCTATAATTTGCCACGTATGAAGACATATTGGGTGCCTGTTAGTAATTTGTGACCCCTGGGGAAAACACATTCGTTGATGTTGTGTAATCTGTGACGTCTGAAGAGGACATATTCGTCTGCTGTCTGTAATTTGTGTCGTCAAAAGACATATTCGTTGGCTGTCTGTAATTTGTGTCGTCAGAAGACGTATTCGTCGGCTGTCTGTAATTTGTGACGACAGAAGACATATTTGTCGGCTGTCTTAAGTTGTGACGTCTGAACAAAACACATTCGTTGCTTGTCTGTAATCTTTGACGACAGAAGAATATTCGTCGGCGGTCTTAAGTTGTGAAGTCTGAACAAAACATATTCGTTGCTTGTCTGTAGTCTGCGACGACAGAAGAATATTCGTCGGCGGTCTTCAGTTGTGACGTCTGAACAAAACATTTGTTGCTTGTCTGTAGTCTGTGACGACAGAAGAATATGGTCGGCTGTCTTGATTTGTGACTTTTGAAGAGGACATATTCGTTGTCTGTCTGTATTTGGTGACGTCTGAAGACACATTCGTTGGCTCTCTGTAATTTGTGACATCTGAAGAAGCCATATTCGTTGGCTGTCTAGAATCTCTGGCATCTGGAGAAGACATATTCGTTGGCTGTCTTTATTGTGTGACGTCAGAAGAAGACATATTCATTGACTGTCATTTGCAAGGTCTGAAGAAGACATATTCGTCGATTGACTATAACATTTGACGTCTGAAGAAGACGTATTCGTTGATTGTCTGTCACTTGTTACGTCAGAAGACATATTCGTTGACTGTCTGTAATTTGTGACGTCAGAAGATATATTCGTTGATTGTCTGTAATCTGTGACAAGAGAAGACATATTCGTTGGCTACCTGTAATTTGTGATGCCCGAGTGTTCTATGAGTGAAGGGTAGTTTTCCAGAACAGTTTAGACTTCAGAACTCTGTCCTTTATTTATGTGCTTCAAGAATCGATGTTTCTAACCGTTGCTCGTACTCGGCGACATTCGTGATGGTTTACATTACTGGCAACTAACAAACGTAACCAAAGTGTAAAACGTGAATACTTCAACCAGTCTTTAACAAAACATTCCATCCACTGTGCCTGGATTGTTCTCATTCCTGATGGTGGCAGATTCTTCATGTCCAGAAAACAGAGGAAAGAAAATTGTTCGTGTGGTCGCGACACGCCGTCTGGTGGAAGACATGTATTCTTAACTAATTTCTTCACATATTCATCCCAGCATTTGGACTCAGATTCTTTATCTTCATGGTCTTTTGCTATATACACTGTGCTTACAAAAAATCTAATTGTACAGATTATTGTTAATACGTGTGCATGTTTGTATCAGTTCGTTTACTATCATCGGTTCTCATCTCTCATCATCATCATCATCATCATCATCATCTTCTTGTTATTAAGATTATTATTATTATTATTATTGTTGTTGTTGTTATCGTTATCATTATCATTATTATTACTACAAATGTAATAATTATCATTTTTATCAAATCAGTGTCACATTAATATTTTTTCTCTAAGATGTGGTTCCACAGTGAACATCAGGTTGGTGTCACCTCTGAAACGAAACAGAGTTCTGCTATTTAAAGTCCATGACTCGCATGCATGGTTCCAATTCGTAAGTGCTTCAAATGTTCATAGATAGAAAAACCTGACAGAAGGCATTCTTATGTATAGAATTAAGTGTAAAAATGATTGTAAATTAAAGTAAAAACTGATCGGGAAGGTGCACTCTCCGTTCCCCTTTGTTCTGTCCCTTCCCGTCCGAAGACAAGGAAAAAAAACCAAAACAAAACAAAAACAACAACAACAAAAACAAAAACCAACAAAAAAAAAAAACGAAGAAAAAACAAAGGTCGTTATCAGATTTTCCTAGTGTAGAGTATCCTAGTCTCCTCAGTAACTCTGCTGCATTTCAGAGCTGACACCAACCTGGCCCATTTTATAGAGATATTCTTTTGCCAAAATGCTGAAACAATGACATAGTGCGAACTGGTCTCAAACTTCCCTTTCCTTTGCACAATCATGGGAAGCGATGTAATTTATCAACATTTATTTCACATCGTCATACCAGTAAGCTCCATAACCCTGTCTAGTCAGTCTGTCGTACATAACAAAGCGCTGAGGCTACTCTCATATACTTTTCATCTCTCTCGTGAATAGTAAACTGACAAACAAACAAGAAAAAGAAAGAAAGAAAGAAAAAAAAGAAGAAATAAAGTCCTTCGTCATGAAACATTTGTTTGAGCACGGAATGGATCTGACGCGCAGTGTCTGCGTCCTCCTATCAAATTCTGTTTTCGTTGATGTCGGTGCATTTCTCAACCGAACTGGTAAATATGGTAATCATAAGGCGATTATTCCGTCAGTACGTTAAACACACATAAAAATGACTCTGGCACTATATGCTCTGAATGTACTTGTATGTCTGCTCTTAAAACAGAAGGTTAGTGCGGTGCTTTGGCATAATTCCGACAGAGCATGTCCCTTTGATGCCTCTGCCTCTGTAGAATTTTTTTCTGTTAGATTTTTTTTCTTCTCATAAACTGAAATGTATTCTACGGTCGCGTGCAAGAGGCGTTGTTTTGCTCTGACAGTCGGGAGGGACTTCCAATCTTTACTTTGAGGGTTGGTATCTCCGTTTCAACTCATCTTTTGTTGTGGATCTTGCACGAATATCCGTTTCGCTCCCCTCCCCCTCCCCCCCTCTTGTGTTGTGATTGGGCTAAAAGTCTCAGCCGGGAAAAGCGTGCATTCTGCGCATTATTCTTTTAGTTCGTGTGCCCCTTGTCTTGGATTTCTTGTGGGCGAGCCAAGGTCGTTGAGTGGGTTGTAGACGATCAGGAGATTTCGTGCTTGTCAAGTGAGTATGCACGTGGAGGCCACAAGGTTGTTGACCCGAAAAGGTCGAGGTCGTGCGTCTCCTGACCAGGTGAGCAGTAAATAGTTTCCTCTTTTTTTTTCCTTTTTCTTTGTCCTCACTCGGCTTATGTCAGTTAGAAAGGTTCCCCTATTTCTCCGAGTTCTCCCAACCCTCCACTCCCACCATCCACTACGAAGGGAAAGGAGGGTTCTGCTTGTCTGAATCTTTGGCTTCCAGTGCCCTTTGAGCCTGTGGTCCACTTTCGGCCCGAGGGGGGGTTGTGAGAATTGCGTTCAAGATTTGTTACAAAGTCTCCTTCATTACAAGCTCGTGAAGCGGTTAGCGCTGGATAGTGTTTTGAGAGTATCTTTTACTGGATTGTTGTTTATATTTCTATGAAAGGTAGGACCATGGCTAGTGAGTTGTTTTCGCCTGTCAGTTCGTTTGTTTGTTTGTTGTATCTATTGATGTTGCGGTGCTTGTTTCAGGTCGACAGGCACGGGTTCTCTTTGTTCTTATTGAAGTGTCTTTTAGTTCATGTTTGGCTTGTCACAAGACGTTAATCAAAGTTCCAGCTTTTCTTTTTTTTTTTTTTTCTAGATAGTGGCTAAATCATATTCAGTGTAGCGCCCCGGACCCCCTGGTTTTGGGGGAGGAAGGAGGGGCGGGGCGCCGGGTGATATTCTTTTCTTCTTTGTTCAAGACATGAACAGCCTTCCCTTTGCTTGTGTTCTGATATAATCTTCTGCGTGGTTTTGGAAAAATTGTGCATGCACAAATCACTCGTTTCTGAGAGCAAATTCTTGTTGTATATCTCCCGTCACCTTTTTTTTTGTAACAGCTACCTGGTCGATGGTCAGATGACACCATTACTTTCTACAAACACCCTCTTTCCCTCCCCTGTCCAGCAATGTGTGGTGTTGAGGGTGTTTGGCTGTGTACGTGGCTAAATCTGCTCTGTGCGTCTTATGACACTAGCGCTCCGGCCTAATCCCCTTACCAGTCTTTCGCCCGGCATTATCGGTTATGTTCCAGCTTCCTCGTTTGTCCAGATTCTCAGCATGCCTCCTTCTTGTTGGCCCCGTAGGGTTCAATGGCCCCATAATGCCGGTCTCTCCAGCAGTGTTCATGACCCTGTCCCTGCTCCCGTCCTTGGAGATCCAAAGTACTGGCTTTGTTCCTTCGACCCACGTCTGATCTTCCCTGGATCGCCCCCCTTCAACCCCGACCCCCTTTCTTCCTCTCCTCCCTCTGACAGTACCGTGAGAAGGAGAGAGTTGGGAAATTCTGTGTTCGTCCTCCCTAGAGAGCTGTGGAACGTCCCTTTTAGCAAGAGATCTCCGATTCAGATTCTTCTCCATTGGTGGGAGTGACCCTCAGGGAGACGATCAAAGACTTGCGTTAGGCTGCGCGAATATTCTGCGCGCTAGAAACATTGTTTGTCTGCAGAAGCGCGTTTCTATCTGCGTTTCTGATATGCCACGTTGTTTTCCCCCAGATCTGTATGTCCCTCTTCCTCTCTCAGTTACCTCAGTCCATCTCCTCTCTCCTCTCTGTCAACCGCCACCATTTCCATTTCCTTCAACTTTTCAAGTCTTCAGTAGGATTTTTTTTTAAAGCAATGAGGTTATTGTTTGTGTTGACGGTAAGGTAGGTCAAGCAAGGGGAGTAAAGGGAAACAGGTCTTGTTGACCACATCCCTTTTGACCGTTTGTAAGTGTGAGGATGAGCAAAGTCTTGTTTATGATTTTTATGTGGCCTGTTCCCCCAAAACGATGAGGAGGGCATGATCCCCATTTGACATTATGGCTGCGGCGCCAACCTGGCTGAGAAGCATGATATCTTTGGAGGGGTCATGTGACATCCAGCCGGCTCAATCCTACCCAAAGTCGTTGAATGTGCCATGGGCTCGAAATAGGGGCACTGAAATCATGCAGTCAAGTCCTGTCGACCGTAATGGATCTGTCTCTACGTATGTTGTCCACATTTCCTTCCAATACTGCAGGTGTCTGTATACCTCGGGCCTGTAAAGTAAGACCCTGCCAGTTCTCCACGTGAATTTCACAGCATCATCTTCCTCCTCCTCGATGATCATGATTGAAAACATCGCTGTCACCCTGTGTGACCGGCTCAGCGCAGCTCAGTTTTGATTGCCTCTTCTGTGTAGGCAAGTTGATCATGATTGAAAACATTGCTGTCACTCTGTGTGACCAGCTCAGCGCAGCTCAGTTTTGATTGCCTCTTCTGTGTAGGCAAGTTTACGAGGACTGTGGCTGGATGAACGTGGTGGCACCCTTGGATGTACTAGGTGGATGTCCCTTCATCCTGGCTTGGCGATTAAGCAGTGACTGCTGTCAGTAGGGAGGTCATTAGTAGGAGCTGTGTGCTGCGTGTAATGGATCAGAACGGCGCTGGTTTTACTCAAAAGCAGTGCAGCATCTGCTCTGTTGAGTTGCTTGATGACGACCCGAAATGACTTTTGTGTGGACTGCAGGTGCGTGGGGCATCATGATGAGTGATACGGCTTTAACGAGAGGCATTGGAGATGAGACAGAAAAATAATGGGTGATGATGTACTCCACTGTTACCTTTTTTAACGCAACATCTGAGGGGATTTTGTGTACAAATGAATGGACCTTGCATGTCCAGAAAAATGGTTTTAGTTTTTGTGCGTGTGGAGAGAGACGGAGAGAGAGAGAGAGAGAGAGAGAGAGAGAGAGAGAGAGAGAGAGAGAGAGAGAGAGAGAGGGACATACAAACATAAGACAGACGATAAACATTCAGACGAACAGAAACAGACAGACAGACAGGGGCAGTCGGAGACATATAGAAAAAAAAATCACTCACACACACACACACACACACACACACACACACACACACACACACACACAC
>CM065734.1:28680353-28685353 GCA_033310375.1 Conus canariensis | reverse complement strand
ACAAAACAAAACAAAGCACAGAAATCCCCAGAACAAACGAACAAACAATTAAAAAATTAAAAAAACGAAAAAAAAAAAAAATTAGGAGCGAAAGAAAAAGTTTTTTTTTTTTTTTTTGCTTTGTGTGTGTGTGTGTGTGTGTGTGTGTGTGTGTGTGTGTGTGTGTGTGTGTGGTGTGTGTGTGTGTATGTGTGTGTGTGTGTGCGTGCGCGCGCTTCACCAGACACACTGAGAGAAACGATTTGATTCTGGGGTCAGAATTCAAGCATGATCCACAAAATCCTTTTCCGTTCAAAAATGTCTCTTTGTTTCCCCCCCCCCCCCCTCTTGTTAGGGCATGACTTCTCTGATTACTTTTACTCTTTTGTCTTTCGTGTTTTTATTTTCCTCTCTCCTAACTTTGTTTAGTCTTCATAACAGGACAGACGAATTAATTACTGACACTTGTCTTCTTGTTCTCGGTTCAGTTTCTTTCTTTCTTTCTTGTTTTCTTGCTCACTTTGCCCCTTCTGTCTTTCATTCTTTGTTTGCACCAAGAGATTACGTTAATCCCCCCCCCCTCCATTTGGGGAGAGGTTGGTAAGTAGGATGATGAAGGTGGTGGGGGACAGAATCCAAACGCATTAAGAAATGCTGAATTTCAAATGTCTTGGGACATCCGATTAACTTTTTTTTTTTTAACCTTTGAATAATCAAATTATCTTTTAATTCCAATTTTCTTGTCGCTCCGATCAATTTACAATGAGGAAACGTCATTGTTTTTCTTCCACATTGAGTTAATGTAAAAAAGGTCATTATTCAGACATTTTGTTTGCATAAATCTTATGACAGCAAACTGATTTGCACTCTCTTTTAGAGGTCTGTTTTAACGAGGGGAAGGGTGGGGAAGGGGATGCAGGGTGGGGGTGGGGGGGAGTACGGATATCCTCTCTCACTCCCCCCCTCTCTCTCTCTCTCTCTGCGTAGGTTTATGGGTGTGCGACTGTGAGCATCTCACAGTCTGAGTTAGTGAATCATTCTGTGCAAGTGAAAAGTGCTTTCCCTCTGGCATGCACAGTCTTGTACGTGTGCACCATGCTACATGTCCACACAAGGAAAGAAAGGCGAATCTATTACTTCTCTACAGTCTGGTTCTACAGTCACTGAAAATCATGCTCACACAAGTTTTATGATAAAGTTCAATCTTGGCTTTAAAACAAAATCTTCGATCTTGGCTATCAAGCACATTCTCTCAATGTCAAACATATCATTGTGAGAAAAAAGAAAAAAATAATTCTCGTCTGTTTCGTAGTTCAATACATAGGACTGTGATTCTACCTTCTTAAGACCACACACACACACACACACCACACACACACACACACACACACACACACACACAACACACACACACACACACACACACACACACACACACACACAACACACACACACACACACACATGCATACACAAACAGGATCAGAAACACGTTGACACTTCGATTCAGTTCTATTTAATTCACAATGTTTACAGCCCAGTCGACCGTGAGGGACCATATTAGGGCTGTCATTTTGTCAAAATCAATTACGTACACAGATGTTTGAAACAAACAAACAGCAGCAGCAGCAGCAGCAGCAGCAGCAGCAGCAGCAGCAGCAGCAGCAACAACAACAACAACGACTACGACAACAATACTGTTCAAACTCCCTCGCATGCCTATGCTTGTTTTCTTCCCACCACTTATTTCTGTCCATTATCTGCGCGGTCAAACGTGCAGGAGGACTGCATCTCTCAGAAGATTCAAGGAACTGTCAGTATCGGTTTGATGTTTGTAATCCGAGAGTGAGAATTCTGAACACTGCGTTCACTATTCGGAAATCGTTTCCAATGAAAAATAAAATGGAGGCATATTAGAAATACGGTCCTTTCTTCCCTCTTTTCCGAAACGACATCATCGTCGTCGTCGTCATCATCATCATCATCATCATCATCATCATCATCATCATCATCATCATCATCATCATCATCATCGGCGTCGTGATCGGCGTCGTCGTCGTCGTCGTCATCATCATCATCATCATCATCATCATCATCATCAGATAATGGATTTATCATTTTAAATGAACAATGCAGAATCAGAGATCGAGTTGTCTGACTTGCCCGTTTTACCTCTCTCTCTCTCTCTCTCTCTGAGTACGTGCGTCGCGCGCGCGCGCGCGCGCGCGTGTGTGTGTGTGTGTGTGTGTGTGTGTGGAGAGAGAGAGAGAGAGAGAGAGAAGAGAGAGAGAGAGAGAGAGACAGTGAGTATGTGTATAAGTGCAAGTTCTTTCTCTGTCTGTCTGTCTGTCTGTCTGTCTGTCTGTCTGTCTCTCTCTCTCTCTCTCTCTCTCTCTCTCTCTCTCTCTCTCTCTCTCTCTCTCTCCATACATATGCATGGGCTTCACTGGCTGCTTTGGGGTATGTCGGATTCCGTTTTTGAACCCTTGGTGGTGAGAGCACCATGGAATTGTAGACTGTGGTATTACTCCATTTGATGCCAAGTGACCACATATACAATCAGCCGTGCCTCTCTGACGAAACTGATCCAGCGGTCGAAAGGCCTCAGAGCAGGGAATATGAATAGTTCTGTCTTCAGGATGGGTTACGATGGTCTCCACAGGCTGCCAGTGAAGGAATTTATATTGATGATATAATTCCCCGATTGTTCATTCTCATTTTCCTTATCCCCCCTCCCTTTTCCCGCTCCCCCCCCCCATCAGATCTTTGCCAAGTCATTAGTACAATGATGGAGAAATTGTTACCCTACACTTGTTTTCTCCTAACACACACACACACACACACACACACACACACACACACACACACACACACACACACACACACACACACAAAGATATATATATATATATATATATATCTAACACACACACACACGCAGATATATATATATATATATATATATATATATATATATGTATATCTATCTATCTAGCTATCTATCTCTCTCTATATATATATCTGTGTGTGTGTGTGTGTGTGTGTGTGTGTGTGTGTGTGTGTGTGTGTGTGTTGTGAGTGTTGAGTGTGTGTGTGTGTATGTGTGTACACGGGTTATCATTCTGGTCTAGTGAAGAAACAACTTTTCGACACTGACAGAGCACTGCGCTCTCCCGACTGATCTAGTTTTCTTCTACGCTCCTTCGTTGACATCCTAGGGAAGCCAGGGGAGTGGGGGTGGTGGTGGTGTTATGATGTTTCTCCCATGAAGACAATAATACTGCTGAATGACAAGTTGTAGGGCTGTTATACACCATGGGGGCAAGACCTCCCCATGGTTGGAATTTGAATGATGGCTCACCATGGAGTCGTAAGTCACCCTAGCAGGCGCAACAAAACCAGCTCTGTCTGGAAGAAAGAAGATAACGGATGCCTCAGTTTGTGAGAGTAGGAATTAGTATAGATTCCCCGCATTTGTCAGGGATAGGCAATATTGTTAAACCCTAGTGTTGTCGGAGTTGGAGATATTTTGTGTTTGAAAACTTTTTAATACAAATATGAAACCTGTATAAAACTGCACTATGAAACAGTCTTTTTTTATCAACAATACAAGCACATTCTGTGCCTACTTAGTTAAAAACAATCTTCCATATAGAGGCGATTTTCATACTACTGCTTCCGTCCGCCACACTCCCACACTCTTTAGCATATCAATAACTATTCGGGAAAGGAAGGAGTCGGGGGACGTGGGGGGAGCGCATACCATTTTTGAATCTCACACAGACTATTAAGAACCAACCGCCTCCTCCTCTCATAGTTAATTATTTGCGATTCCGTTTGTTGTCAGGGTAAGAATTATGATTAATCTTATGTGCTGTCAGTGAAGAAATGATTTTTTTTCTTTGCAAACGGCTTTTTTTTCACGAAATGTTACGACATTTTCATTATAAAAGAAGGGTAGATGGCCGTCGCTTGATTCTTCCCACTACTCATTATAGTTCCATTTATGAACGTGTGAGAGTCACCTGCAAGCACAATACTAAGCAGGAGATGTAGTATGTGTCTCTTCTCTCTGTCCACAGATAAACAAGCTGCTGTGCGATCTTCATCAACTCTTATTCATATCTTTGCTTGCAGTGGGTGTTGTTTGTGACACATGACTACATGTGCCAGAGATTAAGAATCCAGATTTGTACCACCCACTCCCCACCCATCCGCCCTCCATGTCTCCCTTCTCCGCCCTCACCGCTGTCCCTCCCAATACAGGTTTCTATCTGTCTGTAGAATATCTAACACTGTGGATCAGATCTTAAGCACATTCACAAAGTTGTGTGTGTTGATGAAGGTCGGTAACGGATGAACTGTTGGTCTTAATGCAAAACTCGCGAAAGTTTGAAAAAAGCTGCAGCGACAACGATATTACCACCACCATCACCACCAACCCAACAGCAGCAGCAGCAATAACAATGGCGACGACGAAGACGACGACGACAACAACAACAGGAACAACAACAACAACAACAACAAACAGTTGACGCTATGATATCACCCAACGTCTTTTTGTGAGCAGAAGATAACATGTGAGCGCGTAAGTTCATCGCCGTGTTCATGAACCTCTTTGTTCACTTTATCATTATCTTAGTTCAACCATTTGTTAAGTCAGTCTGTTGCTTTGTTCATCTTGTATTTCTCTTATTTCTTTACTCATACCCTCTATTTCTTTGTTTTGATTGTCTTTTACTTTGTTCAAGTCTTTTGTTTTAATTCATTTCCCTGTTCAGTTCATTTTCTTCGTCGTTCAAGTTCATGTGAGTATTTTTGTTTTGTTTTGATTTCAATGTATTTATCATTGTTCATGTACTATTTCATCTGATATCATTGACGCCTGTTCATTTTTCCTTCTTTTAATTTCATTATTTCCTTTTTCTGTGACTCCTTTAACCGGATGTCACATGTTTCAGTGAATGTAAAAGTGACATCGGAAATGAAAAGCTGACACAATCGAGAGCACAAAATAGAATT
>CM065734.1:28657853-28675353 GCA_033310375.1 Conus canariensis | reverse complement strand
AACAAACAAAATCGAACTGACAAACATAAGAAATGAAACCAGAGTCAAGTATTTTTGATAGCAATCCATTTACGTTCCACAACAAAAAAGAAACACGTTTTGGTTTTGCGTGTGTTGCACGTGCTCACTCGCGCTGTCACGACACGGCACGGCCTTGCTGACCTGATTAACATCGCAGAGTTCAAGCGTGTCACTGATATGACGAACAGGTGAGCGTACAGACGGTGTTAGGTTACGTTTGTTTCCTCTCGTGCTCCTATCAAACGGAAAATTAAGTCCAGAAAACGGCCGGCCAAAATCCTATCTGGATTCACGCAAACTGTCTCCTTCGCCAGGAAGTACTTCTGACCATCAATGAGTAGGTGGTCAAACACCATCGTGGCCCTCTTCCCATCGTTTCTGGCTTTTTTTCAGGTGGGCGGACAGTTTGCGTCTTATCTCCCTCACTCGGAAGGAGAAGTCTTCTCCTACAAAAATTCTGGTACCCTGCAATTTCTTTTTCACTCTGAGAATTTGCACTTTGTCTTTATAAAAAGTGCCTCTTGCAATCATCGGGGAATCTCTGTATCTCTCTCTCTCTCTTCCTCTCCCCTCACGCCCCCTCTCTTTCTCTTTCAGAAAAGGGAGTGCGACAGATGGACATAACTGGTGAAATAGAAACGTTTCGGCCTGCAGCTTCTCCCACTGATTCCTCTCAAAATGAGCCAGAGCTGTCAGTGTTGGCATTCATGCGCGATGATTAAAAGTGATGAACCCACGGAAAGGCAAGCACAAAAAGCAAACAAGAGAGAGAGAGAGAGAGGAGAAAGAGAGAGAGAGAGAGAGAGGAGAGAGAGAGAGAGAGAGGAGAGAGAGAGAGAGAGAGAGAGAGAAGTCAATGATTTGATTTTCCAGGTCTACATGCATCTATCTTTAGCCATTCTTTTCTTATCTAAAACTATTATTGCTGAACAATTAAGTAGTGGGGGAAAACAAGTGCAGGCTAACAATTCTTCAGTCATTATAGTAATGACTTGGCAAAGATTTGACCTTTTAGAAAACTATTATTGGAAATTTTTCTTCACACACACACACACACACACACACACACACACACACACACACACACACACACGCACGCACACACACACACACACACACACACACACGCACACACACACACTCACACGCACGCACGCACGCACGCACGCACACACGCACCCATCCACCCGCACACGCACATACACACAGAGAGCGATATTTTATCAGGAAAAAGAAATAGGAAAAAATGTTCCGGATGATAACGAGACGGATACTGGAGATGTAAGTTAAAAGTGAGGAACAAAGGAACCAGTGGAAGCAAGGGGGAAAGGACGGTAGGAAAAAGCCAAAAGGGAAGAAAAAAGCAAAAACAGCAACAACAAAAAAATCATGAAAACACGAAATAATTAAAAAAGAGCGACAGAAAAAAAATCCCGACAGAAATACAAAAAAAAAAAAAAAAAAAAAAAAAAAAGGACAAAGGGAAAAGAGAGAAGGAAGAGAAAGACGGGAAGAAAGGACAGAAGTTGATCAGAAGATATAGATGGGTAAACCCACAAAAGAAAGAAAGAAAGAAAGAAAGGAACGAATGAAGGAAGGAAGGAAGGAAGGGAAAGGAACGGAAGAAAGAGGGGATAAAAAGAGGAAAGACGGGATCAAAGGAGGAAGAAAAGGAAGACTCCCTGAAGAGTTCGATTGTTTCAGCTACGAAATCAGTAATGAGGTAAAACTTCGGCACTCGACTTTTCCCCATCAGTTCTGAAGAACTGGGCAGTTGCGACATGTGAGCATAAAAAAATGCATAAGAAATATTCTTGTTGATATTTTTTTTTTTAGCTGATCAGTGGCTTCAAAACAACTCCTGTTGCAGTCATGTATCGACAAAAGCACGCAAGGCATATTTTAAAAACGCGCAGACAGACATACGTAATAAACATGCTCACTTACACACATATTCACACACACACACACACACACACACACACACACACACACACACACACACACACACACACACACACACACACACAAACATACACACACATACACACACACACATGCGCGCGCGCGCGCGCGACACACACACACACACACACACACACACGCACACACGCACGCACGCACGCACGCACACACACACACACACACATACACACACGCACGCACGCACACGCAAACACACACACACACACGCACACGAACACACACACACACAACACCACACACCACACCACACACACCACACACACACACACACACGCACACACACGCACACACACAGATAGACACACACAGATAGACACACACAGATAGACAAAACACACACACACACACACACATACACACACACACATACACACACAACACACACACACACACACACCACACACACGCACCACACACACCACACACACACACACACACACCACGACACACACCACCACACACACACACACACACACACACACACACACACACACACACACTCTTCCTTCTTCTCATTCCTCCTCCGCCTCCTCCATCACTCCCAATCTGGGATTATTGACTTTTCAAATGCTTTTTTAAAAATGTTATCATTTATGAAAAAAAAAAAGTTTGCGTATGTCATTTTGACATTACATACTTCGCTTTAGCGAAACTACAATGTTCTACGGCGACTTTCAGACTTTTCCCCGCAACGTTTTAAAAATTCATTACTTCATAAATCTTTGTATGAAATATTTAATTTTTGATGTTACCGATGAACTATGTAGATGGTATACATTATTTAGAAAATATATTTCCGACCAGTGTGCGAGATGTATACGAAAACACACTGAATTTACGTCGAAATAAAACGGGTTCACACACACACACACACACACACACACACACACACACACCACACACCACACACACGCAGCACCCCACACCGCGCGCGCGCGCGCGCCCCACCACACACACACACACACACACACCACACACACCCTACGGATTCTTGACCATTTGGTGAAACCACTTAATAGGTTAGGAAAGTGCACACAGACAGAGACAGAGACAGACAGGCAGACAGACACAACCAGCCAGCCAGCCAGCCAGCCAGACAGACACACACATACACGCGCAGGCAGAGAGAGAGAGAGGAGAGAGAGAGAGAGAGAGAGAGAGAGAGAGACAGACAGACAGACAGACAGACAGACAGAAGAGAGAGGAGAGAGAGAGAGAGAGAGAGAGAGAGAGAGAGAGACAAACAGACAGAAAGACAAACACAGACACACACACTGACTGACTGAAACCATTTACTGTCAGATTAACATAGTGTTGTACTCACACACACACACACACACACACACACAACACACACACACACACACACACACACACACACACACACACACACTCACACACATTCAGAGTAGAAGTGAAAGAAAGGGTGAAGGGAAGAAGGGGAAGGAAGTTGAATCTAAACAGACCAACACATGAACAAACATCTAAAGAACCTTCGTTAACGGCAACAAACAGTCATTTTCTTCAAGTGTGCTTAATGAAGCAATTTTGTTTAAACAGTTGTTTTCTTGTTCTGCGTCAGAACAACTAGGTGGGATTTTTTGGCTAGAGAAAAACAACATTCATTACCTGTTCATACTTTTGTCAAATGATGGATTTGCTTCTAGTACAAAACCATAAATCATTTTTTTTATAGCACGTCACCCTCATCCTCGCCTCGTATTATTTTCTTTCTTTCTCGTCTTCTTCTTTCTTCTTCTTCCTCCTCCTTCTCCTCTTCCTCCCTCCTCCTCCTCCTCTCCTCTTCCTCTTCTTCTTCTTCTTCTTTCTTCTTCAAATCCTATTTGCCTTCCGGACAGTGAGGAGCTTGCGCTCACAAAGGTGACCATTTTTTTCAAAAATGAACAAAAACTGAAAATAACTGTGTACTATAGAGCATTGTGGTCACGTGCACCAGTAGGCGGTACACATATTTCTGCAAGTGCAGCAATGTTCGACGAATATATGTGGTCTGTAAGGGTATTAGATTTTGAAGTAACTCTAGTCGGTAAAGAAACGCACTGATGAAGATTATATGAATTAGCAATGTTGGACCATTGGGAACAAGACTGAAACAGATCTATATTGAAATCTCCCAATAATAGTGTTAATCACAATATACTGCTAAAAAAGCTTAATGTTCACGGCGTCGACAACAATACGGAATCATTTTTTAGATCTTATTTGTCGAACCGTACGCAATCTGTTTTTTCACGAGGTGTTATTTCTTCTAAAAGACTGTTGCCAAGAGGCGTGCCACAGGGGTCAATCTTAGGTCCCCTGTTGTTCTCCCTCTACATAAATGATCTCCCTTTATCAATTCAAAATGCAGTGTGTGATTTGTTCGCTGATGATACATCTTTACAATACTCTAGTCATAGCATCAGTTAAATAAATTATCATTTAAATGCAAGCATGAAATCAGTCGAAGGCTGGTGTGATTCAAATGACATGCTTGTTCATCCTCATAAAACCGAGTCTATGTTAATATGTGCACGTCAAAAAAGACAAGTCATAAAAGAAGCAAAATTAAAAATAATGTACAAAGATAAAACAATAAAACAAGTTACAAAGCACAAATTATTAGGCATCGTCATCGATGAAAATCTTTCCTGGCACGATCAAATCCATAACCTAATCAAACAAGTCTCGTGTTGTGTGTTCCAGCTGTCACAGATAAAACACTTTCTCAACGAACATTCACGAAAAATGTATTATTTTGCTTTTGTTCAGGCTCGATTAGACTACTGCTCTATTATCTGGGGTAAATGTGCGCCATCTACTTTAAAACCACTTTGTTCATTACAAAAACGAGCCATTAAGATGATCAGCTGTCGGAAACAATCCGATCCTTCTATGCGTGATGTATTTAGGTACAATAGAATACTGCCTCTTCACTCATGTATAACATTCAACACTCTGATTCTTATGCACAAAATTGTTCATGACGCATGCCCAGATTATTTGAAATCAATAGTACATTTACATCACCATCATGATTCGCTCAGATTCATTATTCCTAAAGCTAATTTAGATTTATTCAAAACAAGTTTCTCCTTCTGTGGCTGTAAAGAATGGAACACACTCCCAGCAAAACACAGAAATATTTCCCAATTATCAGCTTTCAAAAATGAAGTAAAGTTACTTCTTTTTGATACTCATGACTGACCTATGCTAGACATTAGCCTGACTATACATACTTACCGGAGACAAAAAAAAGTGCACTGCTGATAAACGATGCAGTTGATTGAGATGTGTGTGTGTGTGTGTGTGTGTGTGTGCGTGTGTGTGTGTGTGTGTGTGTGTGTGTGTGTGTGTGTGAGAGAGAGAGAGAGAGAGAGAGAGAGAGAGAGAGAGAGAGAGATTTTAAGCATGAAATCGTTATATTGATGTTATTTTGTAATTCGATGTTACCTTACTTTTTTAAATTGTAGTTGTTGTTGGGCAGAATTGTAAAAAGGCCTTCAATGAGCTTAAATTCTCAACCCATTAAAGATTCATTCATTCATTCATTCATTCAATTCATTTATTCATTCATTCATTCATTCTTCTTCTTCTTCTTTCTTTTTCTTTGATATCTCATCATACACACCCTCGACCCATAATATTTTCTTTTCTTTCTTTTCGTCTCCTTCTTTCCTTTTCTTCCTCTTCTTCTTCCTCCTCCTCCTCCTCTTCCTCCTCCTCTTTCTCCTCCTCCTCCTCCTCTTCTTCCTCTTCTTCCTTCTCTTCTTCTTCCTCTTTCTTCTTCTTTCTTCTTCTTCTTCTTCTTTCTTCTTCTTCTTTCTTTCTTTCTTTCTTTCTTCTTCTTCTTCTTCTTCTTCTTTCCCTTCATGACAGCCTTGAACAGTATGCAGTTATTGCCCAGCAGACAAAGTGTCAACCTAAGAAGTGAGACATGAAATGCATTGTTCGAATCCCAAGCCGATCATTCTTTCCCCTCTCTGGAGAGAGAGAGAACTCAGAACTCAGATGGTTTACTTCATATAAAGGCCATTGCCCCTTATGAAGGGGGGTATGGAGAGAGAGAGAGAGAGAGAGAGAGAGAGAGAGAGAGAGAGAGAGAGAGAGAGAGAGAGAGAGAGAGATTCGGATGTTTTATTCATATAGGCCTTGGCCCATTATGAAGGGGTGGGTGAACATAATATGTCATATGAAACAAATACTCATGACTGTATAACAAATCAAACACAATTAATTTAGAAAATCAAAGGGTAGCTATTTCTCTGAATTTGAAAGCCTTGTATAGAAACAAGGACAACTTTCAAACAACGTCTGTTGAGGCTGATGACATCAATATAGTCAATTTAAACAGGGAAGGTTGTCTATAAAATTTTGGCTGAAAGAATTCAGTTATAATATTACTTAAGGCTGGACAGCAAAGAGAGAGAGAGAGAGAGAGAGAGAGAGAGAGAGAGAGAGAGAGAGAGAGAGAGAGAGAGAGAGAGAGAGAGAGAGAGAGAGAGAGAGAGAGAGAGAGAGAGAACTCGGAAATCGGAAAATTTTAATTGCAAAGGCCACCGACCTATCTGCAATGAGGTCAAGAAACAAAAATGAAATCACACACACTGACGCTGTAACATTTCTACTGATCACGATCATTAACAAAACTTGCTCACACCAACTGTATAATCGTAAATTGAGTATACCGAAAGATACATACAAAATCACACTCGTATGTAGCACTCTCCCAGACTCGCACAGCTCGCACATACAATTTCGCTCGCACTTACAATTACGCGCGCGCAAACCATACACACACACACACACACACACACACACACACACACACACACACACACACACACACACACACAATATATATAACACACACACACGCAACACACACACACACACACACACACACACACATACACAAACATATATACACACACACATACACACGCGCCACACACACACACACACACACACACACACACACACACACACACACACACACACACACACACATATACACATTTTTTCATCATGATCCCTAAGTATACACAAGACGTATCGACCACGAAACAAGGTAAAACAGATAAATTTATGAAAACATATGGTACTCCTAATGTTCTCTCCCCAGTAACAATTCTTCTCTTTTCTTCAAGGTATAGAAGATATACATCGCAACAGAGCGAATTACGTCCCTTTTTCGTTTTGCAGCAAAAACTTCAACAATGGTCCGTGTACATTTGTTACATATTTCATGATATACTTAATTCTTAAAACTTGATATGATGGACATTCCAGCAAAAAGTGTATTTCATCTTCAGTTTTGTCACAAAAAGGGCAGCTTTTTGAGTTATTTTTGTATCTGTCGTGGACTTTTATATCACTGATTCCTAGTCGAAACCTTACAAGAACTTTTCGAAACTTTGGGATTGTGATATCTGCAATATACTTTTCAGGCTGTAGTAATGATTTAAACAAACGATAAGTTGAATACCTGTCACTATTTGACAGTTTGGTGATCCACTCTTGCTGATAGAAATCAATCATTCGTTGCTTTAATTCCTGTAGAAACAACTTTTCGTGACCAACTCCACCGTTAAGCCAGACAAAAGAAAAAAACATGTGAATCAAGACAATTTTTTTTATAGACTTTGCCCAGTTTGAATGTATATTAGAGAGAGAGGAGAGAGAGAGAGAGAGAGAGAGAGAGAGAGAGAGAATTTCACACACACACACACACACACACACACACACACACACACACACACACACACAAGCACGCACGCACGCACGCACACACAGACGCGGAGTGACAGGCATATCACATTTAAGCAGACGTATGTAAAATAACTACTCTCAAAATGTACCCTCAGTTTTAAACGATCGCCACAGAAATATATATAACTGCAGTCTTAACACAAACATTGTGATTACAGCTGAGCTGAAGGCTGTTTGTCAGAACAGCAAAAGAAACACCTACATCAGATGCTCATTGTCATCTATTAACAGTTTCAGCGTTATATAACAGCAGTGATCTGTATACCGGGATAGAATGTACACCCGCCCTAAACATTCAGAAAACGTAAGCAACACACTTGTTAAAATATGTGTATTTAAACATCGAGACCAGCATCATACATCGGACATTTCAAATCGTTTATGCAGTAATACTGTGGACACTGTTGTGAGTAGATATTTGCTGTCTATTCTCGTAGTCTACTTGCCAGATTGTTCTTTTTATGTGTTTTTTGTAACATCATCATGTGTGTCATTAATAAAAATACCTTTGTTTTTAATCTGGAGATTAACAGTTCAGCGGAATAGTTGACGTTCTTAGAATTGCCTAGTTTCATTCTCCTTAAAGGATCTTTCTGGCTCAGCCATCAGAACATAAAGTCACGTACAGATCCGGCAGTAATTCTCTTGTGCTTTGTTCTCTTTTGAAGACAGGATGTCTTTTTTCTCTGGGGTGTAGCAGCTCGGAAAGAGACCCGCGCGGTCGGCTGTGCTCTAATAAAACAGACACCGAAACATCGCCTCAGTTTCATCCGCAGTTAAGCGGACAGTGGTCCACTTACTAAATCTTTGCGGGTGTAACGCACGATACACTCCGCATCTTATCAACTCACCATTCCTGGCACCAGTAAAGCTGAACTATAAAAACTGGTTGAACGACTATTATTCCCGGCCAATTATTCCCAGCCTCCTTCGACCCCAAATAATGGCACTGCCAGATAGCAGCGACCGAGACCCTGCTACTTCAATGCGCTTCAGGTTTACGCCTAACAGCAGCCTGATGAACCTTTTGTACAGGCTTTGATGGAAAGTCTGCACTTACACGTGAGGCAACAAAGGCTTACTTCAGTGACCAAGTTTATCACCGCCAGCGTAAAGCAAACAGAACGGGAGAGGATGTATACAGTCTTTGTTGCTCTGTGTGTGCGTGCGCGCGCGCGCGCGCATGTGTGTGTGTGTGTGTGTGTGTGTGTGTGTGTGTGTGTGTGTGTGTGTGTGTGTGCGTGCGTGCGTGCGTGCGTGCGCACGTGTGTGCGTGTGTGTTTGTGTGTGTGTGCGCTCGCGCGTGCGTCCGTACGTGCATGCATGCGTGTGTGTGTGTGTGTGTGTGTGTGTGTGTGTGTGTGTGTGTGTGTGTGTGTGTGTGTGTTGTGTGTGTGTGTGCGTGCGCCCGTGTGTGTATGTGAACATTAACATTGACATTTTCTTGCGTAGTGTTAGCACGAACAGACCCCCAGCTCGCTGGCACAATAGACACAGGTTTAAGATCTTTAGTCCTTCAAATTAAAGGTCACTGCAAAAGGATTGGGGGTAAAGCAATCTGTGACGAACAATACAGAATCCTGAACAACATCACAGAAATTGGGGTGAGCCAGATACTAACAAACGTTTCCGTATCACGTGTATGCAGTCAATGAAAAACGAATGTTACAGAATCCCAGGAACATAAATCATATACGACGTTCCAAAATTCGGTGTAAGCCAGTCCCAGATAAATGTTAAGTAACTCGGTGTCGCCACTGACGAGCGTCACAAATTCAGAATATGTATTTTCTGGACAAAAATCACAAGAAATGTTGAACATGATCGATTTCCGGGTATGTCATATACTGAACAACTTGATAGAATTTCGAGCGAGTAACAGGCATTGCCGATTTGGTCAAGTGTCAATCGCTGATGAACTTTAAAAGATATTACATAATTCAGAACAGTCGATCATTGATGAACGTTACAGAAATTCGTATGTAACCCCATCATCAGAGATCATTACAGAACGCGAGATAAATCAATCCATGAAGAACGACACAGAATTCTTGATAGGTCGGTCAGTCGCTTTCGGCACGGTACAGAATTCGAAGTAAGTCAGTCGTTCAAGAACGTTACAGAATTGGAGGCGGGCCAGTCATCGAAGAACATTACAGAATCCGAAATCAATCCATTCCTGGAGAATATTACAGATTGGGTATTTCGATGTAACCGATTGCTGACGAAAGTTATAGAATTCGGATCAAGCCAGCTGACGGCGAACGTTAGAGAATTCGATGGAAGCCAGCTGATGGCGAACGTTAGAGAATTCGATGGAAGCCAGCTGACGGCGAACGTTAGCGAATTCGGTGAAAGTCAGCTGACGGTGAACGTTAGAGAATTCGGTGAAAGTCAACTGACGGCGAACGTTAGAGAATTCGGTGAAAGTCAACTGACGGCGAACGTTAGAGAATTCGGTGAAAGTCAGCTGACGGCGAACGTTAGCGAATTCGGTGAAAGTCAGCTGACGGCGAACGTTAGAGAATTCGATGGAAGCCAGCTGACGACGAACGTTATATAATTCGGATCAAGTCAGCTACGGCAAACGTTAGAGAATTCGATGGAAGCCAGCTGACGGTGAACGTTAGAGAATTCGGTGAAAGTCAGCTGACGGCGAACGTTAGAGAATTCGGTGAAAGTCAGCTGACGGCGAACGTTAGCGAATTCGGTGAAAGTCAACTGACGGCGAACGTTAGCGAATTCGGTGAAAGTCAGCCGACGGCGAACGTTAGAGAATTCGGTGAAAGTCAGCTGACGGCGAACGTTAGCGAATTCGGTGAAAGTCAACTGACGGCGAACGTTAGAGAATTCGGTGAAAGTCAGCCGACGGCGAACGTTAGAGAATTCGGTGAAAGTCAGCTGACGGCGAACGTTAGAGTATTCGGTGAAAGTCAGCTGACGGCGAACGTTAGCGAATTCGGTGAAAGTCAGCTGACGGCGAACGTTAGAGAATTCGGTGAAAGTCAGCTGACGGCGAACGTTAGAGAATTCGGTGAAAGTCAGCTGACGGCGAACGTTAGAGAATTCGGTGAAAGTCAGCTGACGGCACACGGGGTAAGTAAACCATAAACAAACGTTACTGAATACGGACAAAGTCCAGCATTAATAAACGTCGTTGAACAAGGGTTTAGTCCTTAACAAACAAACAACGTTATTAAATACAATATTGGTTCAGTCAATCGTGAACGGAAGTTACCGAAATTGGGGTTAGTCAGTCACCGACGAACGCCATTGAATAAGGGCTAAGTCAATCTTCAGTAAATTTGTTACTACATTCCTGGTTAGTCAATCATCCACGAAGGTACTGAAATCGGGATGAGTCGATTGCTGATATATGTCACCTGGCAAAGTCGATCAACATGGATTGTTATTAGATACGGGTTAAGTCAATTATTAACAAAGGTTAACGTCAAACGGTTAAGGCTAAGGGATATTACTGAAAATAGGTGAAGTCGGTCATTAACAAACGTTACTGAATAAAGGTAAAGCAATCACTAACGAACTGTATTGAATATGGATGGACACTATTGAATTCGGAGTAAGTCAGTTATCAACGAGCGTAACTGAATCACGGGTATGTCAGTCACTAACGATCGATATTACAAAGAAATTAGGTCAAACACTAACGAACGTGACCGATTTCTGGTAAAGGCAATTACAAACGAACGTTATTGAATTCGGGTTAAGTCAATCACTATTGAACGTCACAGAATCTGGCGTAGGACAGGTACTAACGGAAGTTACCTAATTAAGCGTAAGTCAATAACCAACGAAACTGGTGAAAGTCAGTGACCAAAAACAAACAAACAAACAAAAAAACCAACCCCCCCCCCTCCCCGGAATTCGGGGTACTTTAAACATTGGCAAACGTTAGAAAATTCTATATACGTCAATAACTAAATGAAGGTTGTTGACATCGGGATAGATACTACCGAACGCTACAGAAGTCTCAGATACTAGCCAATGTAGCAGAATTCGGTGTGAGCTGATTACGAACGAATGTAACAGACCTTGGACTAAGCCAATCACTGGTGAACGTTGTAAAATTCGGGATCAGGATATCATTAACGATCGTTATGAAATTAGAGGGTAAGAATTGACGAGCAACGTCGAATTTTTTGAGTCAGTGATTTTTCATCTTTTTTTCCCTCTTCTTTTTCCTTTTCATTCTGTTCTTCTTTTTTTTCTTGTTCTGGTTCTTCTCTTTCTTCTTTCTTTCTTTCTGTCTTTTTTTTTTTTCTTTCGCTGTCTAAACTTCCGTGCCATCTCAGCGGCATTGCGCCCACGCCGCTCATTCCGGATCTCCGTCCAATGTCCACAGCCTGGATTGATCCGCTACATACCCGGTATCGGCAGTCCACAGGGAGCAGTCAATGTGAAGTCGTCATGAGGTCACCAACAAGAGAAGACACGGACTACTCCTGAGTGGCTTCAGTGGCATTAAGTGGTGCCTGTTCCAATCCAAAAAACAAAACAAAACAAAACAAAAAAACGCCAGACACTACCCACTAAATCTACCGACGACAACACTTGATTACTCACAGAGCCAGCGTGAGTGAGCTCTCCCTCCGGAGGGTGTCACCACGTCTGTCCAATGGCAGGCCCCGTGAATTTGCCGATGACGATTACCCCGACAGAACCTCAACAAGGCTACATAGACTTGGAGACGAAACCGAAATGGAGGCCACCATAACAGCCGAGCATGAAGCGCCACAGAATCATGATGTCATAGTTATGGTGATCGATGAAGCTGATCATATTGAAGACGATGCTGCAGCGTTCAGCACTATTCCAAGCTGCATGACGGGCTGTACTCTTATGCTTACTTCGATAATACATCCCGGCGTCCAGCAGGCCCAGAAGATACAGGCACCAGCAGAGGTGATCAGGAAATTTGAGCCATACTCTCACAGACGCATCCATAAATGAATGAAACTACCGTGTGGTCCAAGTCCTCCCATGGAGCCCATAGCAAACTCGTTCTGGTAGGTGCCGTGGGAGGAGAAAAAATAACCACAGAAATAAATGGCTTTGACGGGAATCGAGCGTACTACCCTCCAGCCAGAAGTCTGCGATGCTAACCACTTTGCAACGGCAGCTTCTTACTCTGTGACTCGGAACGAAAATACGTTCTGAGGAATTCTACTGCTGACAGCAATTACTGCCCACGTGGGGAAAATGGTAAACTGTACTGTGTTTTTAATGACGAACATTTATAGAGTTTATACATGTAATCTGTTTTAAGCACTTGAAGTAGAAACACAAGAAACGTAATCCCACACAATCTCTACAAATGTTCATTCCCTACCCTTTCCTACCATCCTCTCCTCCTATACGCTGTTACATAACACAACACACACACACACACACACACACACACACACACACACACACACACACACACACACACACACACGCACGCACGCGCACACACACGCACGCACACACGCACACACGACTGTACACACACATGCATGTATTTTTACACGTGCGCATGTATGTTTGCGCCCCCCCCACTCACACACACACACACACACACACACACACACACACACACACACACACACACACACACACACACACATTGAACAAGTTCATGTGCACAGAAACCTACGGTCATGAAAGACAGTTGAAGTTATCCTTTTCTTTTTACATCAGGAAAGCTTTGAAGCCAGATCTATAGCGCACCACTGAACCTGTGTGTGGAAGGCTTTCAAGCACTGTGTCGCACAGTGAGGGAACTGTAGAAGAAAACTACGTTGGCCTTTTTCCATCGTTACCAGTTGGATTTCTTGTTTAACTGTTGAGCATCAGACGTGGAGCCAAGGTGAAGCATTTGAAGGGAATTCAGAGGAGCAGGAAATACGGTGCCAGAGACAACAGAAAATGTCAATGTCGAAAGTCTATACTGCATTCTGTTGGAAACAGGCAAAAAGTGTTGACGAGTTTCAAGATTTGACAAGAAGACGGGGGTTGGGTGTGTGTGTGTGTGGGGGGGGGGGGGGGGGGGGGGGGGGTGGGCAGGGGCAGCATGGTTTGGCAGTTTTCTTAGTCTCCCAAATAGATGTTTGGGAATCCAGCAATAAGGCAATTTCGGAGATCAACTTTAGAAATACAAAGCACATACTAATGTGTTTTTTTTCTTGCTTCAGTTGACACATAATGCCAGAAAGAGCTAATTCTGTGCAGCTTAATATTGTTTTCAGCGAAACAGTAGGCTTTGGCCAGAGTAACTTCTTTAAACAGGCCTGGATCTTTGTCATCGTGATTGCAGTTAAATAAAGGAAGGTCTGGGCGTGCACAGACATACAGATTGTATGAAGAAACTCCGGAGAGAGCTGGCCTCAGAAGGTCTTCAGGAAAGAGGTCACCCCCCTTTCCCAACGCTCATAAAGTGCTTCAGTCCTTAACCCCTTACACTCTAAGGGAGAAAGCCTCACTCAGGTAATGGCTGCTTGATATCATTCTGCTATCTCCTTTTTTAGTTGTTGCCTAGATTCGAACCTGTATCTCAAGGACGGTCGGGTGCTTCGGAGCTCCTATTTGATTGAACACACAACCACACAATCATGAACGCCAGTACCGGTTATTTAGGTATTCTGTGTGGTAGATGATAATGAAAATCTTTAAAACTGTCACATATTGATATAAAACCTTTTGCCCGCAAATAATCGATTTTACCTTCATTCTTCTTTTTTTTTTCGCAGGTTTTGATTGACTGATTCAGTGCCAGTCCGGTACAACAGTCAAGCGATCAGACACTGGACTGCTAGTGTGAGGGCCGCACGTTCGAGTCCCAATAAGGTCTGATGAGGGAAAAGTCGAGAGACACTTTTTCGATCTTTCAAGTCTGCTCATGTGCAGAATTTTGAGTAACTAAACCCACACGCACGAGATCATAAGAGGCTTGTTGCAGAACTCGTAAACAATGTCATATTTCGTCAGCTTAGACCAACACGGAAATTCCCACCAGTATGCACGAGCTTACGTGGAGAGGAGATGGGATGAGCCAAGATCTCCCACACATGCCCACAGATACGGTGTTATTCAAATAGGTAGGGATCATGACAACTTTTCAGGTGTCTGTAGCAGCAGCAGCAGTCCATAATAACTTCACCACTGCTGATAACACCATGGTAACTTCACCAGCTGCTGATAACACCCCATGGTATCTTCACCAGCTGCTGATAACACCCAATGGTATCTTCACCAGCTGCTGATAACACCCATGGTATCTTCACCAGCTGCTGATAACACCCATGGTAACTTCACCAGCTGCTGATAACACCCCATGGTATCTTCACCAGCTGCTGATAACACCCCATGGTATCTTCACCAGCTGCTGATAACACCCCATGGTATCTTCACCAGCTGCTGATAACACCCCATGGTATCTTCACCAGCTGCTGATAACACCCCATGGTATCTTCACCAGCTGCTGATAACACCCCATGGTAACTTCACCAGCTGCTGATAACACCCAATGGTAACTTCACCAGCTGCTGATAACACCCCATGGTATCTTCACCAGCTGCTGATAACACCCCATGGTATCTTCACCAGCTGCTGATAACACCCCATGGTAACTTCACCAGCTGCTGATAACACCCCATGGTATCTTCACCAGCTGCTGATAACACCCCATGGTATCTTCACCAGCTGCTGATAACACCCCATGGTATCTTCACCAGCTGCTGATAACACCCCATGGTATCTTCACCAGCTGCTGATAACACCCCATGGTATCTTCACCAGCTGCTGATAACACCCCATGGTATCTTCACCAGCTGCTGATAACACCCCATGGTATCTTCACCAGCTGCTGATAACACCCCATGGTATCTTCACCAGCTGCTGATAACACCCCATGGTATCTTCACCAGCTGCTGATAACACCCCATGGTAACTTCACCAGCTGCTGATAACACCCCATGGTATCTTCACCAGCTGCTGATAACACCCCATGGTATCTTCACCAGCTGCTGATAACACCCCATGGTATCTTCACCAGCTGCTGATAACACCCCATGGTATCTTCACCAGCTGCTGATAACACCCCATGGTATCTTCACCAGCTGCTGATAACACCCCATGGTATCTTCACCAGCTGCTGATAACACCCCATGGTATCTTCACCAGCTGCTGATAACACCCCATGGTATCTTCACCAACAACTGATAACACCCCATGGTATCTTCACCAGCAACTGATAACACCCCATGGTATCTTCACCAGCAACTGATAACACCCCATGGTATCTTCACCAGCAACTGATAACACCCCATGGTATCTTCACCAGCAACTGATAACACCCCATGGTATCTTCACCAGCTGCTGATAACACCCCATGGTATCTTCACCAGCTGCTGATAACACCCCATGGTATCTTCACCAGCTGCTGATAACACCCCATGGTATCTTCACCAGCAACTGATAACACCCCATGGTATCTTCACCAGCAACTGATAAGAGCCCTTTGTAGCTTTACCAACTGCTGATAACACTCCATGGTATCTTCACCAGCAACTGATAAGAGCCCTTTGTAGCTTTACCAACTGCTGATAACACTCCATGGTATCTTCACCAGCTGCTGATAACACCCCATGGTATCTTCACCAGCAACTGATAACACCCCATGGTATCTTCACCAGCAACTGATAACACCACATGGTATCTTCACAAGCAACTGATAACACCACATGGTATCTTCACAAGCAACTGATAACACCACATGGTATCTTCACAAGCAACTGATAACACCACATGGTATCTTCACCAGCAACTGATAACAGCCCATGGCGACGTCACCAGCAACTGATAACAGCCCATGGCAACGTCACCAGCAACTGATAACAGCCCATGGTAACTTTACCAGCAGCTGATAACAGCCTATGGTACTTTACCAGCAACTGAGAACAGCCCTTGGTAATATTACCAGCTGCTGATAACAGCCCGTGATAAACATACCAGATGCTTAAAATAGTCCATGATAACTTTACCAGATACTGATAACAGCCCATGGTAACTTTACCAGCTGCTGAAAGAGCCCATGATAAACATACCAGATGCTTAAAATTGTCCATGATAACTTTACCAGATACTGATAACAGCCCATGGTAACTTTACCAGCTGCTGAAAAGAGCCCATGATAAACATACCAGATGCTTAAAATAGTCCATGATAACTTTACCAGTTGCTGGAAACAGCCCATGGTAACTTCACCAGCTGGAAATGTTAGCCCTCGGCATCTTAACCAAATGCCGATCTAAGGTTCTGGTAACACCCCACGCAGACAGGCAGAGCAACAGACAGTGTTGTGCACTGGCAGCATACAAATTCCCCGTCCCCTTTACAAACTGCTGTTGACCCATCGTGCAATCCGCCTTTGACAGCACGTGCGGATCTGGGGGCAGTGCAGACACACCACACCACGCAATTTGTTTCTGTGGTATCTACGGCGCTGGGCACCAAGTTATTAAATCAGACCTTCATTGAAATGGACTCTACGTCTCTGCGTAATTGCATCGACTGGGCGGATTATTCATGAGGCGCGAAACAACGGGGATGTGGGAGGATACACTAAGGATAAACCAGTCCTCATCCTCACATCTTCCAACTTACAGAATTCAAGAAAAGAGTAGTTCCAGACAAGGAGTCTGTATATCAGGCGGGTGAGGAC
>CM065734.1:28652853-28655353 GCA_033310375.1 Conus canariensis | reverse complement strand
AGAAAAAAACATCCAAAGATCATTAGGAGGAGTGTTCTGAGACTGAACATTGTAATCCACTCAATGTCATCAAGAAATCTGATTCTGATTGAACTTAATGCGTCATGTGAAAGCAGAACGGAGCAAGCTCGTATCTGCAAAAGTGAAAAGTATGCCAGTGTCGCCAGCAGCTTGAGGGACTCTGGCTTCCAATCCTCTCTCCACGCAAGGAACTTGGAGCGAGGGGGGTTGTAAGTATTCAGCCTATGATCTTATGTAGCAGCTCGGGATTTGTTTTTAGAAGAAGCGAACTGTAACCATAACGGCAATGGCAGAGGCATTTGACAAAAATCCCAGCTGGATCTTGCCCAAGAAGGACAGAGGCAAACATCATAAGCCTTCAATTTCCCAACTTAGAACAGGTGTCAGCGATGTGGGTAAAATCTGCCTTAAAAGGTGACGCCTTGAGACGCCCACACATGTAGATTTTGCTTATTTGAAATATTAGTGTTAGCGCACCGCAAAAAAAAAAAAAAAAAAAAAAAAGTGGACAAACGATTCACAAGACAAAACACGACGCGTTTTGACCTTTTAGGTCTTCTTCAGGCAAGATACAAAACAATCAGGACAATGAAAACGAACGAGCAACGATTTCTAATGTCTCTTTGTAATGTCTTATGTACTTGTGAAATGATGTGGAGCAGAAGAAAAATTTCCGATGGACAATAAAGTTGACTGAATTGAACTGAATTGAATTGAATCACTTATCTTCATCCACTTCAGCGCAAGATAGGCGTTGAATATAGATGTTGCTAGTTTGCATCCCGACGGTGCCAGGAAAAACATCTGAAGCAAAAGGGCAAGTAGAAGGCATGACCTGGATGTGATCCAACCCCTCTGAGTGTAAGAAGTTCAGGGGGAGGGTGTCTTCTTTTCTGCTGTCAAGCTGCCCCCAGAGTTTATTCCTACTAGCTGCTAAGCTGCTGACCGCCCCCCCCCCCCCCCCCTTCCCCCTTCCGTACCGAGAAATTCAAAGAGGGAGATCAGTCATTCTTCCGTAAGAAAACATTTCATTCAAAGCCCATTTTGCGCCGAATTGGATGAAGATAAGTGATTGTTCGTTCATTTTCGTTGTTCTGAGTGTTGTGTATCCTGCCTGAAGAAGACCTAAGAGGTCAAAACGCGTCGAGTTTTGTTGTGTGATTCGTTTGTCAACGTTTTTCGGGTGGAACTTTATCAACAATTTTTCAGATTTTTCTAGATTTCCGTCTGCAGTTGCCTCACTTTACAACTAGATCTAATATGTTTTTAGTAAAATACTTAATTGACAACGAGCTTAGGTTTATAAGTTGCCGGATACTGACAACGAAGCCAGTTTTGTCAGTTACCTCTGTTGTGACCAGTATGATATCACTGGTTTTAGAACGTATCCAGTTTCATCTTGAGGATTGAATATCTTCATGTTTTAATTAAGACGTTTTTTGTTAAGATCTCTGAAAATGCCCATCTTTTACGAAACTGTTTACTGTTTAGTATATTGATATTATTCTCAAGCTTTGATATTCGACCATAGAAAGTACCTTATTTGTTCCTTTAAAATGTTTGACCGGCTTATTGCAGTTTATCTGACAGTTTTTTTACTTGTGTCAGGTATTTTAGTCACCGTTTTCTGTCCTTCTTTTGTTGGGGTGTGATCTGTGCAAATCTTGCATTTTTAAATGTACACTCCGCGTTGAACTTTGTTCCTATCACATCTGATTGGGTGTCTAAGTCCAATGGATATTCTCTTCTCTTTTTCCGAATGCTGCGAATGTATTTGCAGGTCCGACATTTAAGAGTTCATATATAATTGCTTTGTGCTCTCCAGAAAAAATAAAGATGATGTTACGTTCCCTAATTTCCAAAATGTCTTAGATGTTAGCGTTACTGTCATAAATGTTTTAGAAATCCATGTGTCTAAGTTGACCTCCATTTGTTGTGCAAAACGACAGGAGTTCTTGATCCGCCATTTCCCTCGTAAAATGATTCTTTAACCCGAAGAAAAACAGGCTCAGAGGTCTGAGTCAGGTATAAGCATTATCTGACACGAAGCACACTCTTTAAGGTTTTCCTTTGCAAAACAATTATTCAAAGGTCGAACTGGAGATGAACTGTGTGTTTCACGTGCTATTTTTTTTCCTTTTCATGGTACAATCTCCCAGCATCAAATACTTTAAATCTACTAACTGATTGTTGAAACTGATCAACATATTTTTGACAGTGAAGACCGACCAATAGAATGTTAACACACGTGGCACCACACAGTGGATATCTCCAGCAAATACTAAGTTTTTCTGGCTGTAGTTTCAAGACAAGGGAGTGCAATCAACAAATCTATCTTATTTCATTTGTGCTATCATTGGGACCATACACACTCACCAACATAGCATCTTACATAGTTTGATTTCAAGGTACAATAATCGTTTGATCATGCGTCTTTTTAGGTGTCATCTGTCCGGTGACATTCTTTGAAACCAGCTTT
>CM065734.1:28645353-28647853 GCA_033310375.1 Conus canariensis | reverse complement strand
GATGGATTTACTGTGGCTCAAGATCCAGTTCTCTGCTTATCAGAAATATGCATGTAGCCGGGAGATTCAGAGAAAAACAAAATAGAGAAAATATGCAGGAAACACTCAAAATGAGTCCTATGAGAGACAGGCTCACTCCCGGGGGGGGGGGGGGGGGGGGGGGGAGGAGAGAGGGAGAGAGGGAAAGGGAGGGAGGGTGGAATGGAGAGAGAGAGGAGAGAGAGAGAGAGAGAGAGAGAGAGAGAGAGTCCTTTGCATATGGCTTCTAAGTTAAAGTGGGTTGTGTCAATAAGCACAGCAATGATTTCTCAGAAAATAACAAAAAAAAAAAGTAAATAAAATAGAAAAAAGACAGGAAATGTGAGGTAGGATGAGGGACGGGGTGAGTCGACAGAAATGGTGGGCGGTGGAGGATATGGCGAGAGGATGGGGAGGTGGGTATAGAGTGCCGGGTTGGGTTGAGGAGGCTGTGTGGTGTGTGTGTGTGTGTGTGTGTGTGTGTGTGTGTGTGTGTGTTGTGTGTGTAAGGGTTTTACGGGAACCTTACAGTAAAGCTGAGCTACAAATACCTCGGAGCGTAAAGTCAGCACGTGCACGTGTGTGTTTCCAACGAATGAACAGAGATCTTGGTAAGTACGAGCCGAGAGGAACGTCTACAGAATTTGGCAAACTCTCCGTTGCTCATAAGATATAAATCTATATGTAGATGACACAAACAAAGTTGAAACCACCTTGTTCCTGATCTGTTCAAAGTCCGCTTAATCTTTGATGCAAACTGGAACAATCTTGCCTTCCAGGACCAGAAATCAGTCTTTTCCATTTAAGTGACGCCATTTTTTCTCTTACTCCCAAGCTCCAAGAATCATACCATTCTCCCACGGGCCGACACCATCATCTGTTCTTAATCTCTTTGTGCGCATGCACGGAAGTAACTGTGACGGAAATCAACCACAGGATGAGATGTTCGCTCCGGTTGTTAGTGCAATAGTATTGAAGATGGCAATGACAAAGTCTGCTGATCCGAATCATGCCTCACGATGAATGCAGTCCCTGGCAATCAGAGTGATCCGTTTACTCTCTCAAGCGTTTGAGTTCTGGTGTTCGGGAGCTAAGAGAAACTAATAGCATAAGCGGTAAGGAAATACTTTTGTTTCAATAAATGTTTATTTTGCAAATGAATATTACCAAAACAAGAAAAATAAATAAAAAAATTAAAAAATCGCCATTTGAAGATTTTTCTTCCTCGTCCCTGTATTCCAACAACACTCTTTGTCTTGAGATGGAAGCGAAGCGGGATGATTAACAAAAGAGAAACAAGTTAAAATGGAGATTGTTTTCTATCTTTTTCGTCTGTTGTCTTTTTTCTTTTTCTCCTCTGTCTGCCTGTTTGTCAGTTGAAAGAAAGTTTTCAGTTCTCGGCCATTGGCGTGGCCCGATGATATATAATAAAGAAATGGGAGAGATTGAGAGCGAGAGAAGTGGGGGGAGGGAGGGAGAGAGAGAGAGAGAGAGAGAGAGAGAGAGAGAGAGAGAGAAGAGAGAGAGAGAGCATGAAACAGAGAGAGAGGGACGAAGGAAAAGAGGGAGAGATAGAGAGGGAATGGAAGAGAGAGAGAGAGAGGAGAAAAAGAAATAGACAACGATCGGAAATGCATGTTATTTGGATGGCTGTCATCTGTAGCCAACGGAATTTCACTTTGCCTCTATCCGGCCATAACATGCATTTCCGATCATAGTCGATCATAACTTGAAAAAAAAACAAGATCAGTAATCTCATAGAGGAAACAGCACACACACAACACACACACACACACACACACACACACACACACACACACACACACACACACAGCCGCGCGCGCGCGCGTGCGCGCACACTTGCCTGTAAACTGGTTAAACAGTGGCTCTATAATGATGTTTGCTGTATGTTTGGAATTGTTGGTGGAGTTCGCGACAGGATGAGGGTATGTTGGTAATGGCATTTGGCAAGAAACAAAATACAGTATTCTGAGAGAAGGAATTTTTTCTCACTGAGTAAGGATAGTAAGTGGTATCATTTATTGACATAACTAGTGTGAAAACAACGTAGAAGAGAGAGAGAGAGAGAGAGAGAGAGAGAGAGAGAGAGAGAGAAGAGAGACGAAGACAGACAGACAGACACACAGACAGGCAGACAGACAGACAGACGGACAGACAGACAGAGACAGAGAGACAGTGAGAGACAGAGAAAGAGAGGGACAGAGAAAGAGTCAGATAGAGAGACAGACAGAGAGAGAGAGAGAGAAAGAAAGGCGAGGGAATGGAGGGGATAGAGGGGGAAAAAGAGAGAGAGAGAGAGGAGAGAGAGAGAGAGGGGGGGGAGGGGAGAGGGGAGAGAGAGAGAGAGAGGAGAGAGATAGAGGGGAAGAGAGAGAGGGAGACAGACAGACAGACAGACAGGCAGGTAGACAGACAGAGAAAGAGAGGCGGGGGTGGACAAGATGGAAAGAAGAGGTGTGGG
>CM065734.1:28635353-28642853 GCA_033310375.1 Conus canariensis | reverse complement strand
GCAATGTCTTGCAAAATATGGGACAAAGGGTAAGCTCCAAACCCCCCAAGAGCTGAGAGTTGGCGCGGTGTGCCGGGGTGTAGTCGGAGGTGAATTCCTGACGAACGGGGTCGTGGCACTAATGAACAGAATGTGTAGTGTGGCTCTGTGTGGAAGCTTCGCGTTGCACGTGTCAAAGGCCTGTGCATATGCATATTTATGGATATATTGTTATACAGTTACATATTTAGATTTTTGTGATTGTTTGTAAGAAAAAGATATTCGATAGTGTGCAGTTAACAGAGACAAAACAGTTTCTATCCGTTCTACGTGAAACAATTACCCCTGAGGTGACGGTTTTCCCGTCTAATCGAAAAAGTATCACAAACTTTACAACAGACTGAGACCGTCTCCAAAGTGACGTGATGCCTTCTTGTGTTTTCTACAAAGACATTCTGGTATCAAGGGAATCGAAATACGCCGAGTGGAGTCTAAAAGTCACTTTGACATGATGTACTATTCCGTTCAGAAGATGGGGATAGTGGAAAGTTCGTTTGAAACGTTCAACAAATTTGAGAAAAAAAAAAAATCAGATATATAACTGAACTTTGCGCGCGCGCGCACACACACACACCACACACACACACACACACACACACACACACACACACACACACTAATATAATAGTGAAATATAATGTGCTCCTCTAGATAGAGTAGCACTTCTGTACTCATTAGGACTTGTGAAACCAGTCATTTATGGATTTCGTTATTTAATCCACCAGAGCATGATATCAAATGCTACAGAGAATGTAATCTGTTTCTCTCGTGGAACAATAAAACAGAAAAAACACTCTGCATTTGATACTATTTAATACTAAACAGTGAGAAAAGGAAATACCAGACATAAATCGGTTCGCACAAGCGTTAAAGTGGTCTGAACGAGGTGAAATACAGATAATCCTTAATGGAAAAGAAAACATAAATAACTGCCTCAAAATAAAGCCTTCAAATTACCGTAAAAATCAACAAAATTTGCAAAGGCTGAATGCAGTTAATTTCCAGAAATATGAATTTTCAGCCTTTGACAGCTGTAATGACTGCTTTTTAACTTGGAGGATGGAAGGGAAATTGTGGTTGAACTTATATTTCATAATAAAAAATTCAAATGAACAACTGCGAATTTTGCTTTGAAAATTTGTGGATGAAAACATTTTCACAGTAAGAGTTATTCTGAATGAAAACAGTAATTTTCTAGGTCAGTAGGACTTAAGTAAAAGCAAAAACGAAGTTTGCTACTCGCTATACTTAAACTACAAAGGAACAACGACGGAAGACAGCAGTCATCAGAAAATAATTGAAATCTTTAAGCAGAAAAACTGAAGGATAAAAGTATATGATATTATCCATCTTCATCTTGGAAGAAAGAAATACTTGTCAAACTATCAATAATACAGAAAGATCGATAACTGTTGTAAACTGTCCTAAACCCAATACCACTGAAGGTTGTCGACAATCTTGTCAACAAAATGAAGAGAGAGAGAGAGAGAGAGAGAGAGAGAGAGAGAGAGAGAGAGAGAGAGAGAGAGAGAGAGAGAGAGAGAACGCGTTCTGAAACAAAAAAGTCGTCGAATGATGATTTTTGTGTTCATGTTCCGCTCCTTTATTTTGATGAAGTCCCTTGATGTTTCAAATATGACACAATGTTAAAAAATTCAATGCGCAAATTTTCTTTTTGTTTCGCTTTTGCTTGATTGTTTTGTAATGGCTTGTTTTAGTCCTGTTAGTCAAGACTATGTCAAAAAACTTTGTTTGCGATGCAGCCCTAAATCATGTGAACTTGATGCCATTCCCACTAACTTGCTCTTTCAGTGCATTGATGATGTCCTACCCCATCTTACTCATGTTATCAATACCTCTTTGTCCTCTGGTCACGTTCCTGAAATCTTCCGGTCCGCAGTGGTACGTCCATTGATCAAGAAACCTTCATTAGATAAAAATGTTTTAAAGAATTATCGGCCTGTATCAAATTTGTCATTTCTATCAAAATTATTGGAGAAGATCGTTTTGGAACAAATTCTAGAACATCTCGAAAAGAATCACCTTTTGAATCCTCATCAATCTGCTTACAGACAAGGCCATAGTTGTGAGACAGCACTCCTCCGTATAGTCAATGACCTCCTCTGCGGGCTTGACGATGAGAATGTTTCCTTATTAGCGATGTTAGACCTCTCTGCAGCATTTGACACGATCGATCATAATATTTTGTTCTCACGGCTTCAAACTTCCTTTGGATTCAAAGACACAGCTCTCGACTGGATTATCTCTTACTTGACTGGACGTACTCAGACAGTGTGTGTACAGGGAAGATACTCAGACAGTTCTCCTCTTAGGTACGGTGTGCCTCAGGGTTCTGTACTTGGGCCAGTCCTTTTTGTGCTGTATGCTAGTCCTGTGTCTGACGTCATCAGTGGTCACGCCATGTCGCATGAGAGCTTTGCTGACGATACTCAGCTTCATCAGTCGGCTCCCATTGCTGAAACTGACTCACTGATTTCTCGGATGCGGGGCTGCATTGCAGACCTGAAGGACTGGATGACAACCAACAAACTACAACTAAACGACGACAAGACGGAACTCATGTTCGTGACAAAACAGCCTAACCATCCTTCTCTGCCTTCAACTGTCACTATCAATGACTGTGCTGTCTCTGTCTCCACCTCTGTCCGCAGTCTAGGGGTCATACTTGACCAATCCCTCTCCTTTGAGAAACAGGTTTCAAATATTTGCAAGATTGCCTATTTAGAACTAAGAAGAATCAGCTCTGTACGTCACCTTCTCTCTACAGATGCTACAAAAACTCTCATTTGCGCATTTGTCTTATCTAGAATAGATTACTGCAACTCACTTTTGGCCGGCCTTCCAAAATACCTGATAGAAAGATTACAGCGAATCCAAAATCATGCAGCCCGAGTCGTCTGTAGAGCAAGAAAACATGCGCACATTTCGCCTCTCCTCCACTCTCTTCACTGGCTATCTGTCTCAAACCGTATCTCGTACAAAATCTCAACTCTCACTTTCTCTGCTCTCTTTGAAAATGGACCTTCTTATCTCTCAGATCTCCTTAAAATCTACACCCCCTCTCGACAACTACGCTCCTGTGCTGACGACCGCCTTCTGCGAATGACTCGCTTCAGGACTACTACTGGTGAAAGATCTTTCTCTTTTCAAGCTCCAGCGACGTGGAACAGACTGCCAGACTGTCTCAGACATTCAGATTCTATCTCTTCTTTGAAGTCTAAACTTAAAACCCATCTATTTTCTCATAATTAGTCAATGCTGTGGGAGAGGGGGGGGGGGGGGGTACAACCTAACTCATAGCCGTCTGGGCCTTTTCAAATGAAGCGTATGTGTATGTTCTCTATTATATGTATTTGTTGTATGATTGAACGTTATAGGATTAAGTTTTTGTAGTGATATTTGAAGAATAAGTGAATGTCACATTGGTAGGATTAGGATTTGTTAGTTATTGTAGTAATAGTATTTGTAGTTGGGTGTAAGGTGTATTATTGTATATGAGAAGGGTGAATGTAGTATGACTTTGTAAAGCGCTTAGAGAAATTCGTTTGATTAAGCGCTATATAAGAAATCATTATTATTATTTATCCATGTATATAAAAAAAAACACCTTGTCGCCACGTGATGAAATACTGATGTAACACATTTCTTTTTCAAAACATAACCTCTTTCACGGTGATAAAAATATGCACAGGATACTCAAACATCCAACCCCCCCCCACCCCCATACTTCTTTTCTTCTCTGCATTCTAGCCGAAAAAGTAAATGGTAGCCAAGCTCCTTCTGCTTAAAAAAAAAAAAAAAAAAAAGTTGAAAATATTGACCTGAACATTTATTCCCGTGTGACGACAGCCCCATACCCCTCCTCCGTTCTTTCTCTCCTCCCCTCTCCATCTCCCCCCTCCCCAAATTCTTGTGGTCATGAATTGTCCTTGGTATCATAGACTTTGCGTGTTGAAAGACCGATGCCTCATACCCATCCCCAACCTTTTGTAAGCTGTACAATTCCGGGTGGTGAACGACGAAGTGCGTCAAACTATCAAAAAGCACATTGGACCGTATAAAGATCAATGAAATCAGTTTCAAAGAGAAAGATACGATGGTATGGCCATGTAACAAAATCCAGTCGCTTTGTTAAAAAAAACAACAAAAAACAAACAAACAAACAAAAAACCCAATCCTTTGGAGAACGGTTGAGGGAGAAAGACGGTGTGAGAGATAAAAACAAAAAAAAGATTTAAAATATTGCTGAATGGAGAAAAGATCTTCAGCGGATACCAAAGCCTTGCCACACAGCCCAACAGAACTGGAAGAAAGCTGGCGGACTGTTTTTCAGCAAGGTAGCCCCCCAAAGACTTCTCACGGAGTTAAGAAAGAAGAAGACGTATCTGTCTGGTAAGCGACGTTCACGCTTGAAAATGGCGATCCTTCCCCAAATCCCGCCTTGGGCAAAATGATCCGCATCTGGTGTGAAAAAGAAGGACGGGGGTGGGCTGCATATCTTGATGGTGGGGGAGGCTCATATACTGCATTCCTGTTTCAGAGGACAGAGAGAGAGAGAGACAGAGAGGAGAGAGACAGAGAGACAGTCTCTACTACGCATTTTCATCCTCGCTGTTCGAATTGGCTGATGACGTCATGGTTACATCATTTTTTTAAAGTCCGTAACACCACTAAACATTACTCACAGAGCTGGGAGCGTTGTTAGCGCAATCCAGCGTCTAGAAGGTAGGGGTGGGAGGTTAGAGGGTGGGGGAATTACAGGGAATTCGAGGACTGGTGGGGTAGGACGGGATTGTGAAACATAACCCATAGACGCAATTTGCTTGTTTTTATTTTATGTCATTTTATTTTTTGCTCAATGAAAGTCAATTGTCTATTGGTCTCCCGTTGCCCTTTCAACTCACAACAGATCACAAATGTCAAGTGCCTTGGTACGAAAGCCTGAAAAAAAAGTAACCAGCCAACTAAACAAAAACCGTGGAAAAGAATAACATGGTGCAAAAACAACGCCGTGGATACAAGACGGTGTTTTTTCCCCCCTAGTAATGTCAATCGTCTCCACTGACCTTCAAGAAACAACAGATTAAACATGTCGTGCGTTTCACTGTAAAACTGAAAAGGCTTTCCCCAAAGCAAAAAGGCAAACAAACAAGAGCAAATCCTTAACTAGCAAAGTTTCAATAAAGGAGACGTCATCATGTCGAGGAGAGAGAGAGAGAGAGAGAGAGAGAGAGAGAGAGAGAGAGAGAGAGAGAGAGAGAGAGAGAGAGGTGTTCATTGATAAATCCTTTTTGTGTTGATACAAACAAAATGTATCTTGCATTTAAGTCAGAGGAGAGAGAGAGAGAGAGAGAGAGAGAGAGAGAGAGAGAGAGGAGAGAGAGAGAGAAGAAGAAGAGAAGAAGAAGAAGAGGACAAAGAAGAAGAAAAAAAAAAGAAGAAGAAAACGAAGGGAAGCAGCCTCAGCAGTTTTTTGTCTTAGTTACATCCCTTTTGTATTGGATGCAGACACCATACATGCTGAATTTAAGTCAAAAACAAACTTTTTACCTTGTAGGTCCCACTCTTGCTGTTTTGCTTTCTTTCCTGCGGATTAGATCGAAAATAGGTGCTGGGGAATGGGTGTGATCCTCAGATACAGATGGATAGAGCATTCAGCTGCAGGCTCGAAGGTCTTGAGTTCGAACCACACATAGCGTCAAATTTTTGCAACTGAAAAACCCTTCGCTGTCCAGTCAGTCAGTCATTCAGTCATTCCCCTGACCGCTGGGGTCGTTGGGGAGGACGTGATGAGGCAGCCGCCGTTTCTCTCCAGGCTCTTCTGTTTGTAGTTGTCGTGAGGAGATCTGGCATGGTCATTTTGGTCCAGTCCTTTACATTTTCGGACCAACTCTTTCTCTGCTGTCCTCGTCTGAACCCTCCTTCAACGGTACCCTGAAGGATGGTCTTGGAGAGGGTGTTGTGACGAATGACGTGGCCAAACCATGCCATCTTCCGTCGTTTGACGGTTGCCAGACAGACAGTCCACCAGACAGCAAATGGACACTGATTCACTTCAGGGAAGGCTAAGGTGGCTAGGACACGGTGAACGTTCCGTCGTTCACTATCCATAAGGGCCAAAGTCTATGGGATTTGGCTTTTAATCTACATCATAAAGAAATGTATGAAAGGAAGAATATCGCTGCAATTGGTTTTGGATCGACGCATTCTAAAATGTCCTCAAATTCTGAAATCTTGTGAGTACTTTCTGAGCCATTCACGAGGTACAGAAGAACGCTCAACGTTCTGGCTGAACGTACCTAAAGACTCATTCTCCCGCATGCCATTTATATCAAAAGCCTTCTGTGTGACGCTGTAGATTTACTATCATCGCGATCGGGCAGTTAACAGCAACATACAGTTGAACAGGTCTGAGTTCGGTCTGATATATGTCGGAATTACACAGACTTTCGATTTGTTTGAAATGCTATGCAGTTTATGCAGATGAACGCTCGAGGTGTGCATACGATGCGCTTAACAGCAGCAGAAGAGACAGCACATTGATATACTAGACTGGTGCAGCCTTTTTGATTAGGTCTCATGGAGCAGAGACATCGAACTGATAAGCATTCAAGACTGGTCTCAGAGCAGGCAATAAATTGATGCACTCTCAACATTCTATGCGGAACACACAGGACGCGGAACGCAGATGAACATGGAATGTCTTAGTGTGGTTACTATGGAAAGAACGGTCTCGGGCGCTGATTTGGATTCCGTTCCAGAAACACAGGGCATACAGGTCGATCGATCATCTCTCTCTCTCTCTCTCTCTCTCTCTTTTCATTTTATTTCTTTTTATTTGTCTTATTTGTCTGTTGTCTCTGTTTATCTGTCTGTCTCTCATCTGTCTCTCTCTCTCTCTCTCTCTCTCCTCCTCTCTCTGCGTGGTGTGTGTGTGTGTGTGTGTGTGTGTGTGTGTGCGTGCGTGCATGTGTGTGCGTGTGTCTGTCTGTCTGTCTCTCTCCCTCCATCTCTCTCTCCCTTTCTGTCCATATCTGTCTGTCTCTGTCTGTCCGTCTGTCTGTCTGTCTGTCTTCTCTCTGTCTATCTGCTTGTGGCTGCCTCTTTCTCTTGCCCTATATCTATGTTTGTATTTGTCTCTGTATTTGGAAGGGTTATTCTGCGAGTGAGTCTGGATTTAAAAAGGACTATTTCACGATTGACCACGTCTTTATGTAAATGGCTTTAGCATACAAACAGTCTTCAGCGAACCGAAAATTTCATGTCGTTTTTGTTGACTTTCAGAGGCATTTGATTCAGTAATCGTAAATCACTTTAGCTCACGTTGTTGAAGAGTGGCATTAAATGAAAACTGATTGGATGTGTTAAAAGCATGTGCAGTAATATGAGATTTAGAATTGACAATGGGAACATTGTCTGACACTATATTTGTATTGTTGG
>CM065734.1:28607853-28630353 GCA_033310375.1 Conus canariensis | reverse complement strand
GAAATTTCGTTCATTCGCGCGCGCGCGCGCGCACGCGCGTGTGTGTGTGTGTGTGTGTGTGTGTGTGAGTGTGTGTGTGTGTGTGTGTGTGTGTGTGTGTGTGTGTGTGTGTGTGTGTGTGTGCGTGTGTGTGTGTTCTTTTTGTAAAGTGTGTAATAATTCTTTGCTTTGGATACACCTTCTGGTCTGGATCCTGACCGATTCAATTCAATTCACGAACGCTTTATCTGTTCACATAGAATGATATTCATGTTTGCATTGCCCAACGAATCCGTACAAATATCTGAGAGATTGGCCTGTGGACCAGGTCTGCGGGCTACATTTTATTAATCTTTTGACGAGGTTTGGTTAAAAATGAATTAGTATTTTTCCATGGTTTTGCTGACAAGCAAACAAATAAGAAAACCAAAAGGGATTCGTATGAAAACCTAATCTCTCTGGCTAAGGTAAAACATAGGCAAACAAGTCAAGCACTGCCAAAGGACATTTTTCCTCCAAGGCAAGTCAACTTTATTTCATGCATCCGCTTCAGGAACAGAAAGACAAAATCTAGCATATATGCAAGCGTAACGCTACGTATAGCAGAAAATTCAAAAGACTGGAATGCAAGAGGATGTTTGATGTTTTTCTTTTTTTGTTTTTGTTTTGGTTTGGTTTGTTTTTCACTTCCCGCTATGATTAGAGAGAGAGAGAGAGAGAGAGAGAGAGAGAGAGAGAGAGAGAGAGTTGTCTTTTTACAAATCTCGGCGGAGATGCAATACTCTTCGTAAGCACTCTTCAGTTTGTAATTTCAAGATCGTTTGCGGGTAAAAATGTATATATACCCGTTCAGCCTGCCTCAGCTCTGCCCCGTCCAGTATATTAGAATGTAAATGTGGAGGAAGAGAAACAGGAGGAGAAAGAGGAGGGTTCTTAACCAACTTTTGATGTCACGATTTTTGTTAAATGTGACGGACCATATTTCGCCAGGTCCCAAATTTTGGGGACACGTTGGACTGGAACAGGTAAACCTGAAAAACCGCTTGACCTGTTTACCTGACAGCTACTCGCCTGCGTTTTGTGTTAGTCGGGTGAGCGAGGATTTCCCTTCAGTCTCCGAAGAGCTATCGGCCGAGCAACACTTCCAGAAAGCCGAAGGGAGACTGTAGGCGTGTCCTCGCTGGCAGTCAGGTATGAGTTGATAGTTGAATTGAAGTTGGGGTTTGTACCAATGAAGTTGGTTTTTTCCAACATGTGATTGTGATTTTTACAGTTCTTAGTAAAGGCCTAAAATGTTTAATTGTTCCCTTGTTATGTCTTGTGATTTGACGAGACATAGGGTGACATTAGGACGTTGTAGTTAGTGAATGTATGAGTCGAGAGGTGGATGAGAAGAATGGAGTGAGTAGATGGAAAACGAATATATCTAGTTACATGTGATCGGGGAAAAAGTAATCTAGTTAAATCAGTGTATTATTGGAAATGAAAGTATTGTTTATCTTTTCCCCTAAAGTATTATAATGATGTGAGTGTTGGTGAGCTCTGGAAATGAACAATGAAAATCATTGTGCACACATTATTGGAAAATGTATTCTTATCCCTGTTGTGGATATGTCTAGTGATAATGATGGGCATTCTTTTCTTATAAAAAGGGACGAACGGAAATCCTTCCTTGAAATGTTATTGGACACGTCTAGAGATGATGTGAAAAGATAAAAACATTCTTTACTTGATAAAAGGGACAAATAAGAGTCGTTCCTTTATGTAATAATTGTATCCTTGGTATTTTGAAATGGGTTACGAACGGAATACCATTTCTTCAATGCAGTCGACTATATTTTTTCCTATTGTAATGAACACGCTGTATTGAAACTTAGTAGATTTTATTATGGGTATTTCCCCCAAAATTCTAGTAAAATGTATTATATGAAGAGTGACTGTTAGTGACAAACAAGAACGATAAATGTGTAGGAAGTAGACTAGATAAATAAGGTAGAGGTTCCCCAGGTGTCGGTGAAGTCCCGTGTCCGACCTGGAACTGACTGCCAACCGGGTGTGGGGTGCAGCCCGTGCCCAGCCGCTGTCTCCATCCAGAGGGATGTAGAGAGGATGACCGAGTGGTCAGTAGACATCGTGTGTGTACTGCCAACCGGATGTAGGGTGCAGTCCGAGCCCAGCTGCTGTCTCCGCCCCGTGAGGGTGTGGAGAGGCTGACCGCGTGGTCAGTAGACGACGTGTGTTCTTCTGTTGTGTAGGAGTCCCTGGCAGGACTCCACGAACTGCTTCCGTGAGCGGCTTCATTCTACGTGGGGACGACGGTGCAAGAACTTCTTCTGTTGTGTGGGAGTCCCTGGAAGGACTCCACGAACTGCTTCGTGAGTGGCTTCTGAACTGTGTGAAGACTGTGTAATTTGGGCCAGACGCGGCCAAGTGCATGAATTGTTTGTGGTGACACTGCTGTGGGTGCCAGCTTGGCCTGCGCAAGAAAAAAAAAGTTTGATGAGTTAGTATAATACTCAGTGTTATTGCGCGCCCTCGATGGTAGTGGCGAGAGTTTATTGATGGTCTGCGTTTGTTTATTATGTATGATGTACTTGTTTTGATTTGATGGTGTAGGCAGTAAAAAGAAAGGAAGAAACCTAATTTGTTGCCTGGCTATCTATGTTCGTATAGTGTGGGTGTGTGTAGGGAAAAAAGACGTACACGCATCCAAACTTCTTCAGGTGAGAGTCAGACAGCAAAACACGCACCGCACACCATCCGTAACATTAAACCTTTAAATGATATCTTATTTATGTGTCTTGGGATATGCATCATCATCATCATCATCATCGTCGTCGTCGTCGTCGTCGTCATCGTCGTCGTCGTCATCATCATCGTCGTCATCATCATCATCGTTGTTGTTGTTATTACTATTACTATTAGTGTTATCATCATCATTATCATTATTTTTGTTATCAATATTTTTGTTGTTATTGTTAATCTTGTTGTCCTCGTGGTCATAACCATCATTATCATATTTATCATCATCATGATCATCATCATGATGATCATCATCGTCATTTTATGAAGATGACGACGACGACGATGATGATGAATATTATTACCTTTAATCACATGATATTTGTTGAATCTTTTCATGGTTGCATAATGGATCTTTCATGTTTTATGTGTCTTGTAATTTTCGTGTGTGAGTGTATATATATTTCAAAATTCTTCTTTCTTGTGAAATTTCCTTTGCGCATTTGGATCTTGTTCAATCGATTAAGGTTTCAAAATGGGAAAAATACTATGATTGTGATGATTATCATTATTGTTCTTATTACTATCATTATTACTATTTTTCTTATTGTTGTTGTTGCTATTGCTGCTGCTGCTCTGTTCTTTTTGTTGTTGTTAACCAATATCACAAATGATGAACACAATTTCGACAAGAAGGATAGATCCTTCCCACACCTTCTGTTGACAGGGTCGAAATTTTCACAAAGAGAGAGAGAGAGAGAGAGAGAGAGGAGAGAGAGAGAGAGAGTTCTGGGAGAAAAATGGCTTTCCGACACCTAAGGCGACCAATCATACGTGGCTACGTGCTGAAGCGAGATTCACTGGATTCGTCCATCCCTAACTGCGGGTAGATTCTCTCTTCCGCTTCCTGAATGGCTCGCGATCTGAAGTTTTAAAATCGCCTAAAGAAGATTGAAGGTCTAAGGAAGACAGCGCGCCTGGATACTGCGTAGAAAGGAAAAGAAAGAAAGAAAGAAAGAAGGGATGGGATTAGCTGTGAAGAGATAGGGAAGAGAGAGAGAGAGAGAGAGAGAGAGAGAGAGAGAGAGGAGAGAGAGGAGAGAGAGAGAGAGAGAGAGAAACACAGACACAGACGACAGACAGACACAGGAAGACAGAGACACAGAGAGACAGAGGCAGAGAGACAGACAGAGTGAGAGACAGAGACAGACAGAGACAGAAACAGAAAGAGGCAAAGAGAGTGTAGGGATGGGAGGGAGAAGTTAACGGATGTACGGATTTGGTTATGATCTTACGGAACAATAGTGTCTTCCTTATGTACGGATTTGGTTATGATCTTACGGAACAATAGTGTCTTCCTTATGTACGGATTTGGTTATGATCTTACGGAACAATAGTGTCTTCCTTATGTACGGATTTGGTTATGATCTTACGGAACAATAGTGTCTCCCTTATGTACGGATTTGGTTATGATCTTACGGAACAATAGTGTCTTCCTTATGTACGGATTTGGTTATGATCTTACGGAACAATAGTGTCTTCCTTATGTACGGATTTGGTTATGATCTTACGGAACAATAGTGTCTTCCTTCCGTTCGCGCCACGGTGCCTGGGCTTCTCAGCATCATGACTCTCACTCTGTGCATGATGGCCCCACTACACACAGCCACACCGAGACTGGTTCTGTCGCAGCCACAGGACCAGCAGTCAACAGGGAGCTATCGGAAGTCATCGTCATCCATCGATAGCATGTCAGCGATTATTAGTTCAAACTCCCACCCCAACTTTTGTTATTTTTTAAGTTCAAATCTTTGCCAAGTCATCACTATCATGACGGAATAATTGTTAGCCTGCGCTTGTGTTCACCCACTACTTAATTGTTAATGATTATTACTTCCTACGTCGCAATGGGAAATAATGTACAACCAAAAACTTCTTAAGAGAGTTTTTGATGTAATGAAAGAAGAGAAAATCTATTGTTCACTAAAATGGCAACATAATCTCTGTTAAAAGTCGAAGGAAAAAATCCTGTAAAATACCGATTTTTGAGGGAACAGAATTGTAGATAAATTAATGTATAAGGTGTACAGATCAAAACCATCAAAAAGACACAGCACCCACGCACTTTTAGCAAAATGTTAAAGGATGTGATAAGAAAATTCAGACAGATGACAATGCAGCAATTAATCAAAGACTGAAAACCCCGGCATACACCTCTAACCAACTCTCTCCCTTACCTCCTTTCTGATCCCATCGCCCCCTCTCTTCCCCCATCCCTTCTTTCTAAGCACATACCAACCCCCGTCACTGAATTTCCACTTGGCTGTTACCTCTACAGTTATAAAATGGTTCAAGAAAGTTTGTTGGAAAATATTCTTGGGATCTTCAGAGATGAAAAATACTTATTCTGCAAATAATACTGTTGAAGCTGGAACTACTGCAGTTCAGCAATTGTTACTATCTTGGTTGCTGTTGCAGCTTCCAAAACACTGATCGTGAGGTTCATAGCTAACAACAGTAAGAAAACATGACAATTATTGTTCATCAAATCTCACATTTTTTACCGGTTTGCTTATGCCTGGGATGATTATGGTATCAAACAGATTTTTTTTTTCACTTGTTTGAAATAGATTTTTTGACTGTACACTCTAGGATTGGCATGGTCACATTTGCATTGGCATGGTCACATTTGCATTGGCATGGTCACATTTGCATATAATATACTTATACAATAAAAACTAGTAAAATCTTTACATGTGTTAGAATCATATGCTGATGAGAAAACAAACATATATGTGTCAGAAGATGCAAAAACCAGTGAGAACGCATGTTTTGCATCCATAGTGTACTGTTAAAATCACCAAAACAACAACAACAACAGCAACAACAACAACAACAAAAACTCTTATACCAACAAAACTAAATTAAAACATCTATTTCGTTTTGAATTCAAATGAATTTGAAATCTGGCATTCGTGTGCGGAAATTCGGATATCAAGTTTTCATACTTTCAAAAGAGACATAGTGTCACAATGAGAACTTCGCCATACGAGCGCTTTGTATAAAACGAGCCAGCACATTTTGAGAATTAGAGCGGTCATATTGAATTCCTTCACAAAATCATTGTCAACAAAGGTATTTATAAATGCGAATTTCGTGAATGCCGATTTGGTGAGAAAAAAAAGAAGGAAATTGGGGACGAGATATTCTGCCAAGGGGGCTCAAAACTGAAAACAAGAATCAAAGAAGGCGATCGAATGTTGAATTAATACTTTGGACATATACAGAAGAAATGAAGACTAGATCCTTAAAATGACGCCAACAGAATTTGACTATTTATAACGTTGTTGATGATGTTATATTGTGATCCGAAGCGATTTTTTTTCGTATTCTTTTGTATTTTTTCGATCTTTCTTTTAAAAAGTGCTATTACATTGTGAACGCGGTGTCAGCTAAATGTAGGCTCGGACCAAATGCCGAGGCGAAGTGGTTAGCGTCGGGGATTCTTAGCTGGGAGGCTGTAGGGTCGATTCCAGTCACAGCTTAATATTAATGACATTTTTCGTCTTTTATCGGTTCCTACCTAGAACGGGGTTTGCTCTGGGCTTAAACAACAAGACTGGACCCACAAAATCGAGTTTCAACCACTTAATGGATGCATTTCTAAGAGCGTTGCTCAAATTTCCTGAAAAACACTGCAGAGTTCTGTACCTCTACCTGGTGGGTTCCGGGATATATTATGAAAATAAGCGCAGAGGACAGAAGCCCTGTCATGCAGACTCAGACCAGAACGAAACTCCTCAGAATTGGAACGTCCCAATTTTACTGCGATTTTTGCCTTCTAAGACTGACTCAGACAGGCATGTAAATGTCCATTTTGTACCACTGAGCCAGAGACGGGGTACCAAGTGTTTTTTTCGTTTGCTGTATGTATGAAACCCTTGGAGGAGAACTCATACCGAAATAGGAACTTAGCCATTCATCCATGGTTAAATTTGCATCGATACATTCCAGTGCCAACAGAAGCATTGTTATGTTCATTTTCAAAGTCTTAAGATTAAGGGCAAGACATTGTAAAAGTGTTTGAATGCTGACAAGAATGTGATTTGCTATGCTTCCTCCACTGCGTGGGCGAATGAAATGACGATTAAAATATTCCTGATTTCCAGAGAGTACTGTACCAATAAAACTAAACACCAAACTAAACAAACATCAGGAAAATCTAAATTAATATAGACACGAAGAGAATTAATTATTTATATCCCACAACTGTACCCGAGGTAGACATCTCAAGGTAAGTCTCCCAACAGCAGTTTAAGTTAAATCCATATGCGTAAGACACAAAATCATTATCAGTGAGTTTTGAAAGTTACCAATTACATTCCATGAAAGGAAGGGAGGAAATCGCTTTTATGTTCACATTCAGGTGAAACCAGACCACATCAATCAATTATTATCACGGTTTGTAATTAAAATCAGATCCTTTCTCACACATATTCGTATCAACACCAACCCCATTTCCGTGTTAAAGAATCAATGTCATGCAAGCGGTTCTATCTATCAACGTCGGATTGAAAAGTCATGTCTTTGTCAATGAAGAAATCTCTCACCATGTCAGCGGCAATGCCATCGGAAGCACGTGCAATCCGGTGACCGCTACGCATGAGAGATTAATTGATAATCGAATTTGTTGCCGGTGTTTGGTCACAATTGTTCCTAACTGAGGAAAGTCCCTCAATAACTCTAGAGGGCTGTCCAAGAACCTATTTGAGTTCTGTCAGCTGGTCAGATCCATCCATCCAAAATCCTTTTTTGTCTATCCACGAGGGATGGTCAAAGACCATATAAATAGTCAATTCTTGCCTCCTGTCATACACACTGCTTGTGATGTCCTCACTACCAGAAATAATGCATCCTTATTTTCTTTTGTTTTAGCTTTTAAAATGCATTGAGTCTTTGCATGAGGAACATCTAGCGATCACGGAAGAGTGTCGCCCTAAATTGAAGCGATAAGTCCTTTCGAACGGTACCCCATTCACACCAATCTTCCGAGTGGTCAGATTCTTCAACGACCCTCACAGCTACCATTTGATTTAGAAACACCCCTGCTTGGTTAAAGAAAAAAAAGGAGATTGTTCCATTGGAACGCCCTTCTCTTTTGTCTGTTTTCTTTTTATGGTTTTCAATCCTGTCAAAGAGATCAGAGCGGACTCTTGTCAGGTCATTGTTCTGTGTTTGTGGACGTGCCACCTCCTCTCTAAGACCCCTGACCTCCTCTTACACTACAGCATACAGTCCCACCTCTCCCCCCCCCCCAGTGACTTCACTTCTGTCCTTACATCTTCTGGTTTAGTATCCATGGATTTCTTGATCCTGCTCATCTCCAGCAGCAGGGTCATGACATTCACGAGTGGCAGGTAATGCACAGTTTTGGACTCTAACAGAACTATCTGAGAACACCATAAACCCGTCTGCCATAGTGCTGCATGCATCACTCTTCAACAGGATATGCCTCAGCTTGGTTGACATGATTTTGGGAGCTTTTTCAGGGTTCTGCTCAATGTCCCCACACTGCAGTAAGAGTCTCCCCCCCAAAGCAACAAGAACAATAAAACAAAGAGTAAACGTGCTCAAACATCGTCGCTCGCACAACGTACCTTTAAGATGGAGATCTGCTTTTTTCTCCACAGTTCTTACATACATTAAAACGGAAGGACAGAGGCAGGAAGCCAATTACATCTCGCCCTGAAAGTCAGGTTATCTGCAGGCATCGAACTTCAGCTTACAGCTAACATAACTTCATTCCCAGGTATGTTGAAGAACCGCCATGATTGAACAAAATCGCAGGGACAGCGAATAATCATCCTACTGATGCACCGGATTGAAATCAACTTCCAGAGAGAGGAGAGAGAGAGAGGAGAGAGAGAGAGAGAGAGAGAGAGAGAGAGAGAGAGAGAGAGAGAGAGAGATTTTGAACTTTTCCCCCCTTTCATTTCCGGAGTATGTGACTGTGATCAGACTTCTTCTGATGCCAGACAATGACAGCACGATTTTAGAGTGCTGTCGCCGCTGGCTAAACATTAATTTTGTCATCAGCCTCCTCTCCCATTATCTCTCTGACCCCCTGCCCTCCGTCCCGTACCGCTCTCTCTCTCCCTCTTCCAATTCCCTGCTGTCTCCCGAACTTCTGTCACACTGATCCAGCTGACTCTCTTCTGTCTGTAACAAGGGTCGTGTAAAAGCAGTTTCAGGAAGGTGGAAGGTTGGAGGAAACGGGGCAGAGAGGGGGATATGCGAAGGGAAGTCGGAGGCTGGCGTGGAAATGGGGGTGTTGGCTGCACCTTAACCATTCCTTTTCGCCTTCTACAGCCGAATGGCAGGAAGAGCTGCGTTTCCTTTCCAGTTCCTGTACGGAAGCTGCCAGATGACCAGCACTTTTTGAGGATTGTTTCTTGTTCCTGATTTTGAAGGAACGTTGAGGGAATACACACACACACACACACTCACACACACACACACACACACACACACACACACACACACACACACACACACACACACACACACACACACACACACACCCACACACACGCGACAGAGAGAGAGAGAGAGAGAGAGAGAGAGAGAGAGAGAGAGAGAGAGAGAAGGCTTATTTTGATGTAGAGGATGACAACAGGCATCTAACTACTATTTACAAACAATTGTTATTAGTTTGTCCTTTATATACCCATCCATTCCCTCATCACCCCCTCCCCCATGTTCCCTACCATTTGTATTTTTCTCTAGTTTCTTTCCTGTCCTTATCTTTCCTGCCCACACAATCAGTTTTTGACAGTCTGAGAGCCAAGCTGAGTTGTTAACAATCTTCCAACTCTTACGACGTCAATGAGTGGTTGCCGAAGTCGCTGCCTAAGTATATCCGTATGCACTGCAGAAGCTGCCAAGTCGGTGACAACACTTTGTTTTCAAAGTCAGTACCATTCTGTTAGTTTTGAAGTGGGGTTCAGAGGCTGCTATAAGAGAAATTTCAGCCGTTTGTTTGGTGAGAAGACCTTGAAATCCTTACAGTCAGTCACTTGATGCATTCCTAACCAGTAAGCTACCAACACCAGGCAGAGAACGTCTTGATGAAGGGAGATAGACTGGGAAATACTTTTCACTGGATGGGAACTGAAAAATGGTGAAGGTTCTGGGTTTATAATTACTTCATTTACAAAATACTGCAAAGACGTCGCTGGCGTATTTATGGCAAACCGACTGTTGCACACGTGTTACTCCAATGCGCACAAATCTGACTGTTTCTTCTTGAGGAAGTCATTGACAAAAGCTGCCAGTTTGGGGTTTCTAGGTATTTTCGATTCAAATCTGACTATTTCTTCTTGAGGAAGTCATTGACAAAAGCTGCCAGTTTGGGGTTTCTAGGTATTTTCGATTCAAATCTGACTATTTCTTCTTGAGGAAGTCATTGGAAAAAGCTGCCAGTTTGGGGTTTCTAGGTATTTTCGATTCAAATCTGACTATTTCTTCTTGAGGAAGTCATTGAAAAAAGCTGCCAGTTTGGGGTTTCTAGGTATTTTCGATTTAAAAAGAAATCAAAACGTTCTCTTCTAAGACAGCTTACTTCCTCTTGTAATGCAGCATACCACTCCCATAGCAAAGCAACTTCACATCTGTCCTGACACCTTCTGGTTCAGTGCTCATGCCCTTCTTCGTCCTGCTCACCTCCAGCAGAATGGTCATGGCATCAGTGAGTGTTTGACACGCACTCTCTGGGACACTGGAGGATCATCTGAGAGAACCACAGACCGGTCCTCACCGGTGCTGTATGCATAACTCTTCAGTCAGGTCTGCCTCAAGTTGCCCGACTTGGTTTCAGGTGTTTGTCCAGGTTCTGTCCAACGCCCCCACACTGATGTGAAATCCGCACCAACACAAAACCACAATGAGTAAACCTTTCCAGACACCGTCACTTGCGCAACGTAACTTTAAGATGGAGATTTGCATTCTCGCTCTCTCCACAGTTCTTATATACATTACAGTGGAGGAACAGAGGCAGGAAACCACCACGTGATGCCCTGAAAGACAGACCATCTGCAGGCATGGTTCTTCAGCTAAAAGCGTACACAACTTCAGTCCCAGACATATCAGAGAACTGCTATAATTGAAGAAAATCGCAGAGACAGTAAAATATCATCCTATTCATGAACCCGCCTGAAGTCGACCCCCTCAGAGAGAGAGAGAGAGAGAGAGAGAAAAGAGAGAGAGAGAGAGAGAGAGAGAGAGGAGAGAGAAGAGAGAGAGAGAGAGAGAGAGAGAGAGAGAGAGAGAGATTTTCTTCTCTTATTTCACTTCTGAAACCAGTGTCTGCAGTCAGACTTCTCGCTCTGATCTCAGACAATGACGGCGCGCTTTTAGGGTGCTGCCGCCACCAGCACAACATTTGTCATCATCCTCTTCCCCCGTTACCTTCCCTTAGCCCCCTCCCTCCCTCCAATTTCTCACCGTCTCCTGAATTCTGTTACATTCATCGAACTGACTCTCTTCTTTCTGTAACAAGGGTCAGGTCGAGGCAGTTAGTCTTTAGGGAGGTGGGAGTTTGGAGGAAGGGAGATGGGGGATTGGGAAGGATGGAGGGTGGCAGATGGTTGGCGTGGGGTGGGGGTATTAACTGCACCTTATTTTCGTCTTCGTTGAGAGGAAGAGGGACGGAGATGGGAAAGGGCGGAGGCTGGTAGGTGGTTGGCGTAGAGGTTGGGGTGTGGGTTCTACCTTATCCTGTTCTTTCAGCCTTCAATAGCTGAATGGCAGGAAGTGCTATCTTTCCTTTCTGGTTCCTGTACGGAAGCTGCCAGAGAACCGGCGTCTCTTCGAGGATTGTTTGTTGTTCCTGATCTTGAGGGAATGTTTAGAGAGAGAGAGAGAGAGAGAGAGAGAGAGAGAGAGAGAGAGAGAGAAGACAGACAGACAGACAGACAGACAGACAGACAGACAGAGACACAGAGGGAGACACGGAGAGAGACAGAGAAAGACAGAGAGACAGAGAGTAGGTCTACTTTGATGTAGAGGATTGACAGTGGGTAGGTAAATGCTGTCCTAAACCATTTGTCATCAGTTTGTCCTTTATCTCCCTTCCAGTTCCCTCCCATCCATGTCCGCTACCTTTTCCAACTCTATCTTCTTTTCTGTTCTTATCTGTCTTACGTACACGGTCAATGTTTTCATATTCTGGAAGCCAAGATGTGCTGTGGATAACCTCAATGACTGGTTGCTTAGGGTGCTGCTTGCATGTATTAGTCTTCACTACAGATGCTGTGCGGTCGCTGGCCTTACTTTCTTTTCAAAAGTCAGTACCATTCTGTTAGTTTGGAAGTGGTGTTTCAGACTTTGTAATAAGAGTCATTTCAGCCGTTTGTTTGGCGAAAGACTTCTAACTTCCTGCAGTCAGTCACCTGATGCATTCAAAAAAAAAAGAGCTAACAGCACCAGAGAGAGAGAGAGAGAGAGAGAGAGAGAGAGAAAAGAGAGAGAGAGAGAGAGAGAGAGAGAGAGAGAGAGAGAGAGAGAGAGCACTGCTTAAAGAGTGGGAACTGAAAAGATTGTCGTACAGGTTCCGGGTTTATTCTTACGTCCTTAAAGGTTGAAGGGTCATATCTTCGAAGAGTTTTGTCATTTTTTTATGGCAGAACTCACTGCAGTTTTTATAAATATGTACCTTTGGTGGATCTACCTCTGCCTTTGCTCAATCTTTTTTTATGTAGACATCCTATTTGTTATCCATTTCATCAATGTTTCACGAATATAGTACATTAAAAAAAATGACATTTAATTCATTGCATTTCAATGAAAGGAATGAACTTTGATTTTTGTTGGATTCCTTCGCATTGTAGGACTGTTCGTAATGTATACACTGATTATTTTGCAAAAGAGAGTGCAAGAAATGTTTCTAATGCGGTCGAACTGCCATGCAAATCAAAGAGAATGGACAGGTACAGTATCATAGAAAAAGAAAGAATTGCAATTTTTTTTCCATCCCGACACGAGTTAATCATTTTCATTCAACGAAATGGATTCTAGTAGCGTTATCAAAAGTTTCGCGCTCAGATTACTTGCAGATTATTCTCTATTAAATATTGCAAGGAAATCACTGGCGTATAATTGGTCAAACTGTAAGCTGAACACATTTTACTTCAAAGTGAACAAATAAGATAATTTCTTTCTGCATAAGTCGTTGATAATGAAGTGCTGGTTTAAGGTGTCTACTTATCATTTTTTTCATTTCAAAACGTTCTCTTCTAAAGCTGGCCTGTCATCTTTTATACAGTATAATTGGTCGTTTCTTGTAAATCAATCCTATCATCCGAACCCTACTTGTCCATTTCCTAACCCCACCCCTTTCCGTGTCCTGGCATTCTACGTCTCTTCTTTCCTTTTGTGTTGTTCTCTTTTGTTTTGGGATTTGTTCCATTGATTACCGTCGCTCTACTGACAACATTTATCGTGAAACTGAATTCATTGATAAGTGAACATACTATAAATACATGACTCAATTGACTAGAGGTACTCTGGTTGTTCTTCAATGAGCTAAAATTGAACATGTTAATATCCCTTGTTCATTTCTACTAGACCAGTCTCATCCACATTGGTCACTTCCAACTCAGATATGCTTATCACTGACCGTCATGGCAGTTTCCGTATTTGTAAACGTGTTAGGAAATAAATTATCCACATTCTTATTTTTTCAAATTAAACTCATGAAACCATGTCTGTACTACCTTCATTCACAACCTAGTCGCCACAGCATCAATACATATATTCACGTGTTTAGGTAAAATGAATACCAGCAACCTTGACTTTCATTCAACAATGAAAAGGTAGAATGAAAATATGTCCCTTTAGCCACGAACAGTTTGCTTCTGCCTGCTATTGCTGACGCAGCTTTTTCTGCAATGAGAGTTGTCCAACCATGACTAAGGAGATCCAGAGGGCGAGAACCTATCACTGTACTGTAGAAATTCCAAAATCAGAAAGAAACAACAGCCAAGGATTGAACAGACATTAAAACAAGTGCCTCCCTATATCAGTAAGCAGACTCTTGAATGGGTCCTTCTAAGGAAAAAAAGAAGTGGGATACTTCAGCCGGTCTTTGGAACACAAAACTTCTGCAGAAATTAGGAGCAACGCACTCACTTGGAAAACAACTGCGGAACTGATCAGACATGGCTGGAGATGGAGACTGACAGCAGAAGCCCAGTGTTCCATGATAATGAAAGAGCGTTTAGAAACGTTACTGTGTCTAGGAGGCTGTGACTGGGCATGGGGGAGTGGTCCATGAATTTGTGACAAAGATGACAATCCCCATGGTCTGCATACACGTGGACAGTTGCAAACAGTAGTGTGGTCAGGGAAGTGGGGTGGGGTGGGGGACAGGATGAGTGGGTGGGTAATGTTACAGGTTCAATGGCATGCTTCTGTGATGGGCAAAATGTTGTGTGCTTGTTCCTTCATAGTTGTTTAAAGGTATCATTTGATGAAAAAGCCTAAAATCGTCCAAATGATAATAAAAACAATATAGTCACAACAATAACAATCTAACTAACGCAACGTATCTCGTTGTGATAAACAGCTTCCAATGCAGTGATTTCAGAACACAGACACGGGGACTCCCTCTTCCTCCCTCTGACCTTCCCTCTCCCCCTTCCTTCCTCTCTCCCTCTCCCCCTCTCTCTCCCCTCCATTTAGCGCCTCTTCCTCCTCCTCCTCTCTCTCTCCTTCTCCTCCCGTGTGTGTGTGTGTATGTGTGTGTGTGTGTGTGTGTGTGTGTGTGTGTGTGTGTGTGTGTGTGTGTGTGTGTGTGTGTGTGTGTGCGTATGTGCGTATGTGGGTGTGTGGGTGTGTGTACTTCTGTGCTACGTTTGTATGTCGAAGTCTCCTCACGTGTGTGTTTAAGTAGCATCTTGGCTCATACACCATGTTGCTTTATTGTCAGAAACCTGACACCCAGAAGCCCATGAATTTGCCTCAAAGAAGATACACCAAGCAACCAGAGACTGAACAATCTGTGGTGAGGGAAAGAAACCTGACACCCAGAAACCCAACAACTTGCCTTAAAGGAGAGAAACCTTGCATCCAGCACTTTGCTTTTCTCCCATCATCATCAATCCCAGTCATCCAGCACTTTGCTTTTCTCCCATCATCATCAATCCCAGTCATCCAGCACTTTGCTTTTCTCCCATCCCATCACCGTCAATCCCAGTCATCCAGCACTTTGCTTTTCTCCCATCACCGTCAATCCCAGTCATCCAGCACTTTGATTTTCTCCCATCACCATCAATCCCAGTCATCCAGCACTTTGCTTTTCTCCCATCACCATCAATCCCAGTCATCCAGCACTTTGCTTTTCTCCCATCACCGTCAATCCCAGTCATCCAGCACTTTGCTTTTCTCCCATCACCATCAATCCCAGTCATCCAGCACTTTGCTTTTCTCCCATCACCATCACCATCAATCCCAGTCATCCAGCACTTTGCTTTTCTCCCATCATCATCAATCCCAGTCATCCAGCACTTTGCTTTTCTCCCATCACCATCAATCCCAGTCATCCAGCACTTTGCTTTTCTCCCATCACCGTCAATCCCAGTCATCCAGCACTTTGCTTTTCTCCCATCACCATCAATCCCAGTCATCCAGCACTTTGCTTTTCTCCCATCACCATCAATCCCAGTCATCCAGCACTTTGCTTTTCTCCATCACCATCACCATCCATCCCAGTCATCCAGCACTTTGCTTTTCTCCCATCACCATCAATCCCAGTCATCCAGCACTTTGCTTTTCTCCCATCACCATCAATCCCAGTCATCCAGCACTTTGCTTTTCTCCCATCACCGTCCATCCCAGTCATCCAGCACTTTGCTTTTCTCCCATCACCATCAATCCCAGTCATCCAGCACTTTGCTTTTCTCCCATCACCGTCAATCCCAGTCATCCAGCACTTTGCTTTTCTCCCATCACCATCAATCCCAGTCATCCAGCACTTTGCTTTTCTCCCATCACCGTCAATCCCAGTCATCCAGCACTTTGCTTTTCTCCCATCACCGTCAATCCCAGTCATCCAGCACTTTGCTTTTCTCCCATAACCGTCAATCCCAGTCATCCAGCACTTTGCTTTTCTCCCATCACCGTCAATCCCAGTCATCCAGCACTTTGCTTTTCTCCCATCACCATCAATCCCAGTCATCCAGCACTTTGCTTTTCTCCCATCCCATCACCATCCATCCCAGTCATCCAGCACTTTGCTTTTCTCCCATCACCGTCAATCCCAGTCATCCAGCACTTTGCTTTTCTCCCATCACCGTCAATCCCAGTCATCCAGCACTTTGCTTTTCTAACATCACCGTCAATCCCAGTCATCCAGCACTTTGCTTTTCTCCCATCACCGTCAATCCCAGTCATCCAGCACTTTGCTTTTCTAACATCACCGTCAATCCCAGTCATCCAGCACTTTGCTTTTCTCCCATCACCGTCAATCCCAGTCATCCAGCACTTTGCTTTTCTAACATCACCGTCAATCCCAGTCATCCAGCACTTTGCTTTTCTCCCATCACCGTCAATCCCAGTCATCCAGCACTTTGCTTTTCTCCCATCACCGTCAATCCCAGTCATCCAGCACTTTGCTTTTCTCCCATCACCATCAATCCCAGTCATCCAGCACTTTGCTTTTCTCCCATCACCGTCAATCCCAGTCATCCAGCACTTTGCTTTTCTCCCATCACCGTCAATCCGTCATCCAGCACTTTGATTTTCTCCCATCACCGTCAATCCGTCATCCAGCACTTCGATTTTCTCCCATCCCATCACTATCAATCCCAGTCCTCACTCAGGTACTACACCATTCCCTCTCTGCTTTTTTCATATGTTGTAATAAATGTCAATAATCTCTTTGAACATTTATGATCACCCGTGTGCAAAGGGACATTAAATTGTTTTCCAACCAATCATCTTAATTGTGGCGTGTGGCCTGCAGTCCAGCTGATGAAGGTCGGACAAAGACAAGATGCAAACCATAATTCCCGCCACCCCATTCAAACTTCCTTTGCCTTTCATCTCCCCCCCCCCACACCCCACCCCCAACTCCCGTCTCCCCAAATCAGAGAGGGCGAACAGAATCGTGAGGGAGCGTGCGACAGATGTTCAGGGGAAGACTGGGGTGTTGGAGAGAAGGCTGATGCCGAAAACTTGTCAGTAACAGCAGCACTCTAGCTGTACACTGCCACCGTCTCTGACATCAGTGCTGGCCTGTTCACAGCCACAGGTCTGGAAACGGGAGAACATGTAAAAGCTGAGGATCTCAAAGAGTCCTCAAAGAGACGACGACAGTGTCACTGCTTTCTGTACAGGAACCAGAGGGACATATATCACAACTAAGAACCCTCAAACCTCCGTAGAAGATCAAGGGGTGAAAGTGGTACTAGGAGAGGCAACAACTGACACGTCGTGCTGGTGGTGGGAGCATTCTAACTGCACTGTCACTGTCTGGCATCAAAGCTGGTCTGCTAACTTGAGAGTTCTTGTTGTTGTTGTTGTCCTTCTTCTTCTTCTTCTGTGGTCGATTTATTTGGTTGCGTCAGATCTGCAATCCTTTTGCCACGATACATTCCAGAGTCTTCTTGAGGTTTTGACAGCTGCTCAAAAGCTGCACCTGCAGTTCTGCACCCTCTGGCCAATTTTGACTGCCGTAGAACATCATGAGATGGACAGTGTTGGAGGATGTGTTCTGGGTCTGAGATCGAGTGCCACATGGACATTAGTCTGGATGGGCAATCTTAATTCGGCTGAGGTGGTTTAGCAGTCGGCAGTGGCCAGTTCTCGTTTCTGAAGAGGATTGTTTTCTGGAGCTGGTGGATTGGATCAGCACCACTGTCTGCACCCAGCCTTCTCTTCCATTGGTTTTGATATTGGTTGTGGACGATAGTTTTGGCCTCTCTGTAGGTCACCATGGCTGAACTGCTCCATGTATTTGCCTGCCTTGGACATAGAGTTAGCCTTCTCATTCCCAGTGCGCATTGAGATGGAATTCACAAGAGTACAATGGTGATTTATGATTTGAAATTCTCTCTCTCTCTCTCTCTCTCTCTCTCTCGCTCGCTCTCTCTTCTCTCTCCTCTCTCTCTCTCCTCTCTCTCTCTCTCTCTCTTGTATGTCTCTGTCTGTCTTTCTGTTTCTCTCTGTCTTAGAAAATTCCTTCAACATCAGGAAAAACAAACAATCATCAAAAAAGTGCCAAGTGTTTTACGCTTATTGACAGTCATTGGGAAGGACGCGCATCACTCGCTGCAGACCAGCTATTGGCGGTGTGATCAAGGTACCAATCCAAACCTGTCCGTGCCACTGCTGCCTGCATCATTCTTCAGTTGGCTCGGCCTTAAGGTGGCTGACTTGGCTTGGGTACTTGTCCAGGTTCTGCTCAATGCACCCACACTGAAGTAAATGTCCGCCCCAAAACAGTAACACAAGGAGCAATGCCCAACCACCGTCACTCGCGCAACGTGGAGATTTGCCTTTTTTTTTTTTTTTTTTGCTATTTCCACAGTCCTTATATACATTGAAATGGAGGAACATAGGAAGGCCACCTCCGCAGGCATAGTTCTTCATCTGGCAGCTTACACAGCCTCAGTCCCAGACACACTGAAAAACTGCCATAACTGAGCTACAGGTCAGAGACTGAAAAGTTATTCTGCTTATGCACCAGCCTGAAGCTGACCCCCTGAGAGAGAGGAGAGAGAGAGAGAGAGAGAGAGAGAGAGAGAGAGAGAGAGAGAGAGAGAGAGAGAGAGAGAGAGAGAGAGAGAAGAGAGAGATCTTCAACTTTTTCCCCCTCTCATTTCTGGGACCTGTGACTGTGATGAGACTTCCTGCTCTCATGTCAGACAATAATAGCACACTTTTAGAGCGCTGCCGCCACAGGCACAGCATTTGTCATCAGCCTTGTCACCTATTACCTCCCCTCCCGCGTACCCGCGCCTCCAATCTCTACTATGTCCTGAATTTCTGCCATACTCGTTCAAGGGACTCTCTTCTGTCTGTAACAAGAACTGGACCGAAGCAGTTTCAGAAAGGCGGGAGTTAGGAGGATGCTGGGTAGGGGTGGGGATGGGCGGAGGGTGGAAGGCTGGCTTGGGGGGGGGGGGGTATAGACTGCAGCGTATCCCTTTCTTTCAGCCTTCAATAGCTGTATAGCAGGAAGTGTTACGTTTCCTTCCTGGTTCCTGTACGGAAGCTGCCAGAGGACCGGCGTCTCTTTGAGGTTTGTTTGTTGTTCCTGATTTTGAATGGGAGAGAGAGAGAGGAGAGAGAGAGAGAGAGAGAGAGAGAGAGAAGAGAGAGAGAGACAGAGAGAGAGAGAGACAGAGAGAGAGAGAGAGAGAGTGCACACACTTACACACAGACACTTACAGACACATGTACACACGCATTCACACACACACACACACACACACACACACACACACACACACACGCACGCACACACACACGCACACACACACACACACACACACACACACACACACACACACTTGTGTACACGCACACACAGACACACGCACAGACACACACATAAGAGTAGATAGATAGATAGATAGATAGATAGATAGATAGATATAGAGACAGAGAGAGAGAGAGAGAGAGAGAGACAGAGAGAGAGACAGAGAGAGAGAGAACTTGGATGCAGGAGGATGACAGTCGGCAGGTAGACGCCATATATAAAGAAAATAATTGCCATTGGTTTGCCCTCTATCTTCCCACCTTCCCTCCCCCCCCTCTCCTGCCAATCCCACTTCTCTTTACCTTCTTTTCTCTTCTTATCTGTCCTGCTCACACCATCCATTTCTGACAGTGTGCAAGTGCAAGCGAAGCTGGTGACAACCTCTGCGAATTCTTCCGACATTAATGACTGGTTGCCGAAGGCGCTGTCTACGTATATCCATCGGCACCGCGGAAGCTGTGTGGTCGCTGGCATCACTTTCTGTTCAAAGTCAGTGCTACTCTGTTACTTGGAAGAGGTGTTCACACGTTGTTGTAAGAGACATTGCTTGAACTGCTTACAGCGAGTCACGTGATGCACTTCAAACCAATGAAATAACAGCACCACACAGAGAAGGTATTGACGAAGGGAGAGAAATAGGGAGCTACTGAAAGAGTGGGAACTCCAAAGATGGTCGTGCAATGAGATTACAGCACCACACAGAGAAGGTATTGATGAAGGGAGAGAAATAGGGAGCTACTGAAAGAGTGGGAACTCCAAAGATGGTCGTGCAATGAGATTACAGCACCACACAGAGAAGGTATTGATGAAGGGAGAGAAATAGGGAGCTACTGAAAGAGTGGGAACTCCAAAGATGGTCATGCAATGAGATTACAGCACCACACAGAGAAGGTATTGATGAAGGGAGAGAAATAGGGAGCTACTGAAAGAGTGGGAACTCCAAAGATGGTCGTGCAATGAGATTACAGCACCACACAGAGAAGGTATTGATGAAGGGAGAGAAATAGGGAGCTACTTTTTAAAGAGTGGGAACTTCAAAGATCGTTGTGCAAGTTATGGGTTTGTTATTATGTCCCTGAAGGTTGTTGAATCTTACCATCCTTGAAGAGCCTTGTCAGTTTGTTTTTGTTATGGGAAAACTCATACCAGTTGTTATAGCCTTTTCATATCTGGTGGGTTTACAATTGAACTTATTCAATGTTTGTTAGACTCTAAATCTGTTTTGTGATGCATTTCGTCACTGCTTGGTATTATTTTTTAAATAAGACATTAAATTTATTACATTAAAATGAACGACATGAACATTGATTTTTGTTGGATTCCTTCACTTTGTTGAAGTTCTCTGTCATGAATACGCTGATCATCTTGTGAAGCAGTGAGAAAGAAATAGTTTTAACATTGTTGAACGGCCTCGCTTGTTATAGCTAATGGAAATCTGCAGCACTTCAAAAAAAGCCATGTTGGCAGCTTTTTTCCATCCTGACACAAGTTTAATCCTTTACATCAAATGTACTAGTTCCTAATAGAGTGATTAAAAGCTTAACGTTCAGGCTGTATAGAAATGTTTATCTACAAAATATTGTAAAGAAATCACTGGCATATTTACAACAAAACTGGCAGTTAAGTTCATCTTACTTCAGTGTCAACAAATGAGACGAATCCTTCCTGTGTAAGTCGTTGTAAAGGTGCTGCCGGTTTTGAATATCAGTTTGGAAAGAATAGATTTGAAATTTCAAAATGTTCGATTCTAAAACAGCCCAGTCATCTTTCATACAGTCCAAAGTCGTTTCTTGTAAATCCTTCCCCATCACTAATCCCACTTGCCTGCTTCCACCGCACCTGCCGTCCTGACCTCAAATCCCACTTGCCTGCTTCCACCGCACCTGCCGTCCTGACCTCAAATCCCACTTGCCTGCTTCCACCGCACCTGCCGTCCTGACCTTCAATCACCCACCTCTTGCCCATTGCTGCTTCCACCGCACCTGCTGTCCTGACCTCAAATCCCACTTGCCTGCTTCCACCGCACCTGCTGTCCTGACCTCAAATTCCACTGTATGCTGTCCTGACCTCAATCCCACTTGCCTGCTTCACGCCCTGCTGTCCTGGCCTCCTACGCCCTCCTTGACCTTTTGTATTGTTCTGTGATGTTTTGGGTTTATTCTACTTCTCACCATTAATCTACTAACAAAATCTATTTAGAATCTGAATTTATCAAATACGAGGCACTATAAATCCATGAAGCTACTACTGGAACCGAAAATTAAAGAATCCGTTGTTCATTTCTTTCTGACTCATCTCATGAACATTTTTCACTTCCAGCTAAAGCATGCTTACCACAGCCAGTCATGACAGCTTCCATATTTGTATACATGGTGGGATAGAAGTGATCCACATTCACATTTTCTTTCAATTGAAAAATTACTAGACCATGTCTGCAGGCTACTATCTTCCCATTTACAACGTTGTCACAGGAGCATCGCGACACATATTCACATTTTTTTTCCGGTAAAATGAATAACAGGAACCTTGACTTTAAATCAGTTTTATAAAAGAAGACCGACATTATTGACAGGTGCGTGTCCCAGTTTTCCTTCGACCACAGACACCGATACAGCATGTGGTGAAAACACAGGTATCCTATAAATTGGGCTCTAATATCAATGCATTCCTATTACTCTTCACTATTCGTTGTATTGCTTCAAATGGATGGGTGTCGATAACCTTCACTACTATCTCTCAGCTGACACTACCAAGACTTTTAGTTTGTGTCTCTGTCATTTCTGCATAGACTGTGGTTAGTCTTTCTTTCTTCTTGCGTTCCAAAGGTTACAGACTCCAAAGAATCCGAAACAACGATGCTGGCCTAGTCCTCAGATCATCCAAGTTCAAACATATTGCTCCACTTCTGCGCTCTCCACACTGATTGCCGATCTTTGATAGGATCAACTGTAAACCTTCCACCGTCTCCCTAGCTAATATCTCTGGCTTGCCATGTGTCACTTTTCTTATTTGAAACATTTGAATTTAAAGAAATGTCAAAATTGTAACATTGTGTGTGCCGTGTGTGTGTAGTGTGTGTGTGGTGTGTTTTGTGTGTGGTGGGTGTGGTGTGTGTGTGTGTGTGTGTGTGTGTGCGTGTGTGTGTGTGCCGCGCGCGCCGTGTGTGAGTGTGTGTGATTGTGTGTGATTGTGTGTATGTGTGTGTGTGGGGGGGGGTGGGGGGGGGGGTGGAGGGGTGT
>CM065734.1:28600353-28602853 GCA_033310375.1 Conus canariensis | reverse complement strand
AGTAACTGTCTTAGGAATGATCATGTTAACTGACATTTTCTGCGGCACTGCTCCGTTTCAATATGAAAAACAGGCAACGTTGAACCGCGCATTTCGTGTTTGCAAACGTCAGTTATCAGTAAGAACTGTTTCTCTTTCTGACCTTTTTCTGTTCTGGAATGGTGAATGGGAGAGGGGAGAAGGGAAAGGTTATGAAAACAGTCAGGTATTTCAAAAACATCTCTTTTTTCTCTCTCTCTTCTTACCCTTCCTACATTCCCGTCTCACTTAAACACAACGAAATGGTATATACGGTAAACTGGAGAAACGTCAATAAACGCACACGACGTTTTCGTGCAAACCAAAGAATTAGATGAACACCGACAAAGTTGGGATTAACGTTATATAGACGAGGTAACCCAAGACAGCGTTGAAGGGCACAGCCAGGCAACAAACGGCGTATAACACAGTCAAACTAGCCATGACTTAGTGTCCGATTTTGTTTACTTTCCCCGAAAATAGCCTACTTATTCTTGAAATAACACGTATTTTACCAGTAACAACAGGGGGTTAACAGATAATGGTACTTTAATTGCCATTTCTAAACATATGTCTACAGCTGGAATTCTGAAGTGAAAAAAAAGAAACGTACATACAATTGCAAATAATATTCTGTCCTTCTCTTTTGTCTTCTCCCTCCCCCCCCCCCCCCCCGCAGCTATTGTGTAATAAATGGGTGGCCTGCAAGGCGTACAATGTGTGTGTGTGTGTGTGTGTGTGTGTGTGTGTGTGTGTGTGTGTGTGTGTGTGTGCGTGCGTGCGTGCGTGCGTGCGTGCGTGTGTGTGTGTGTGTGTGTGTGTGTGCGTGCGTGCGTGCGTGCGTATGTGTGTGTGTGTGTGTGTGTGTGTGTGTGGAGGGGGGGAACTGAGGGGGGGGGGGGTGAAAAGGTGTCGCTGCTGATTAGGTGCACGATTTGGGAGCTTGCTTGGACATTAGGAGACTGTACGCTTCTGTAGATTCTCTCTGTCTCATTGACGATGAGAGAGAGAGAGAGAGAGAGAGAGAGAGAGAGAGAGAGAGAGAGAGAGAGAGAGAGAGAGAGAGATGTTTTTTATTCTGGAGCTGGAATGTTATAAAATGGATCTCTAGTCCTTTCGCCAGTCTCCCAACAGAAGGGTTTGGGGATGGTATGCGATGATGGCTGTCACAAGTTTTGCTTTCTCTTCGTGCTTAAAGCTCTCTTCTCTTGACAGGGCAGCTACTTTATTTCCTATTGCTCCTTGCAGTACCTTTTCTAGGTAGCCGCTTTAAGTTCCAGTTCTCTTTCGTGTCATTGCTCTCTTAATAAATGCGCCTTCATCTGAGCAGCTGTTTTTAATTCTTAGGCGTTGTGAATTCGGGTTACTGCGAGGGCAGCGTCTGTGAGAAAAGGAGCGAGAGGGGGCGAAGGAGGCAGAATGCGGTGAGGAATCGCGGGGGGGGGGGGGGGCAGGGAGCGCAGCTGATGAATGACAGGCAAATATTTGCATTTGTGGATTTAATACTAAGGTCTGTAATGAGTTTAGCCTCTGTGCTACTAAGGCTGACACCCAAATATGAAGTTGTACTGGTCCTGTACTAAGCAATGAACTTTATCGTGGATGTTGATCCATTGAGTGAAGTCAGAAGTTCCTGTTCTCTATGAAATCAGAGTGGCACAGTGAGCAGGGTCGACGTCGACTAGAAAACTCTGATGTTCATTCAGTTTCATGAAAGAGATATACTGTTCCATCTGCGCTCCACCAATTATGATAAGACCCGAGGCCATAATGCGCGGGATTAGAAGTGAACAAGTAAAGAAGAATCAACGAAAATGCCTGACAATTGTCTGAACTTAATATATTAATATTTTCAACAACAATCTTAATCTCAATCTTATAATCACTACACGTAATCGCACTCCGATTCGGTCAACGGATAAAATATTTCCTTTGAAAAGTGCAACGGCAAAAATATCTGTCTGCAATCGACAAACACACAAAGACAGGCACACAGATACACAGACACAGACAGATTGACACACATACACAGACATGTACACACACACACACACACACACACACACACACACACACACACACACACACACACACACACACACACACATACCACACACACACACACACACACACACACACACACACACACATAATACACAAAATAGTTTTGATTCAGAACTGTTTGATTTCCCCTTATCAGAACATGAACAGTGTAACTTAGTTCAGTCGCATATCTGGAAAGCTTTTGAATATAGTATGGTAGATCACGTCTATAAAGAACAGTTTAATATTAAAAGAATCAAAGAGACTTTTAATCTTAATAGAAAATTACTCTCATTAATGCACAGGTGGAAACTTAATGCATTTAAAACAGAATATGTAAAAAACGTAGTTTGCGTATGTGGAAACAAGATTACTCCAGTTCATATTGTTTCATGCAATGATATGAAAAAAATCATTCCAGTATTGAAGCAAAAGCAAA
>CM065734.1:28575353-28582853 GCA_033310375.1 Conus canariensis | reverse complement strand
GAGAGAATGACAATGAATGACAATGAATACAGTTTAATGTGACAAGCAAAACCTGCTATTTGACATGGGAACACTGCTTGAACAAAAGAAGAAAATCAAAATCAAAGAGAATCAGAAAGAAAATAGAAATTAGTAAACATCATAAATAGCAAGCGACCAACAGGCCTTGTCAATCAGTTGAGAGGACAAAAGGACTTAAGAAAGAACATTAATTCTACTTAAGTATTGAAAAGCTTCCTTTTTCGAAGAAAATTTGCTTCTGCGATAAATTTAGCAATAGATTTTAAGTTGTTTTCACTATCACTCTGTAACAGAGTGGCTAAGTCACGTTCTTCTGCTAATACTGATTTAAAGACATCGCATTTTCCCCGTACCTTTTCATACACCTCACACGGAAAGAAAAAATGAAATTCATCTTCTATATTTTTTTTAACAAATTGGACAGATACAATTAGGCTCATTATTAGATATACCATGCCATCTTTCTCTAGCATATAGACCAAGGGTCCTTGTTCGAAAGCGTGCTAATGAATCTCTATGCCATTTTCGCGTTACAACCGATAAATACTTTTCTGGCTGTAAGTCACTATTAAAGCGCAAGAACCAAGAGTATTTCTCACTATTTTCTAATTCAGAGTGCCAGATCTGTTGGTAGGAGGATATCAAACGCTCTTCAAATTCTAGGAGAAAAAGCTTGTCGTTCTCAACACCCTGGTTATTCCATACAAAACCAAATCCAGTTTCGAAAAGGAGATTTTTTACTCCAGAAACCCAGTTTTGTCTTCCATTTTTATGTTGGCTTAATAACATATAATATGCTTGTTTATTAATTCTGCTTTGTGGAAGTTTTAAAAGACGTAGCCAGTACTTGACACACTTAGTTTTGGAACGTATTTGCAAGGGTATCTACCCGTTTCTCCATATGCCATTTTATTAGAACTGTGTGAAGGGATGTTAAGAAAACGTTTAATCGCCAATGTGTGCACCTTTTCCATATGGTCATTTTCCAATAAACCCCATATTTCTCCTCCATATGTTATCATAGGTTCCATTTGTGAATCAAAAAGTTTCCAAAATATAGTAGGTTCAATACATTTCAACTTCCTTAGAGATCTTAAAATCTCAATAACTCCTTTCCTTCCTTTTCTATAATTTCCGTCCATGCCTTACTCATACTTAATTTAGTTGTGAAAATTAGACCTAAGTATTTGTAGTTATTTGCAACTTTAACTTCTAAATCACCATACCACCATTGTTCATGCCTAGCTAAATACCCTCCCTTTCTGAAAACCATTGTCTTTGTCTTATCCATATTAACCGTTAAATTTAGTCTATCCGCCTCTCCGTTTAGTGCATTTAATTGATTCTGCAGTCCAACTGGCGTATCTGAAACAAGAATCACATCATCTGCAAATAGCAACAGAAAAACGTCTGTCATACCTGGTATTAACTGGATCCCGTGCCTTCCCTTTCTATTAATTTCTAGAGCCAATTCATTTATAAAGAATGAAAACATTTGTGGGCTCAATAAACATCCTTGTTTTACACCTTGAGGGCATCCAAAATAATCTGAATATAAACCCTTATCTCTAACACAGGCTAGTACTGAATTATAAACCCCCTTCAGTGACCTATATAATTTACCTTGAACACCTGCTTTTCTTAGCACATCCCATAATATATTTCTATTCACAAAGTCGAATGCTTTCCGGAAATCGATGAAGGCTACATAGAGTTTCTTATTTGTCAATAAACAAGATTGTACCATAGCATATAGCGTAAACATGTGGTCGATGGTGCTATAATCTTTTCTGAATCCTGCCTGTTCATCTATGGTTTTTCCTCCCGTTCAGCCCATGCGGTCAGTCTCCTGTTTAAGATGTGGGTGTAAACTTTACTCACTGCGCTAGTTAGGGCTACACCTCGGTAGTTACCAGGGTTGTGTACATCTCCTTTTTTAGATATTGGGACTATTATAGATTTACACCATTCTTTTGGGAAAGCACCAGTATCATAAAGCCTATTAAACAACATCTCAAAATAGTCTGTATTACTGTCACCAGCACATTTCACCATTTCACTAATTATCCTATCTGGTCCAGCACTTTTACCATTCTTTAAGTTTTTTAAAACTTTTTGTATTTCCTCTTTGGTTATGTGTTCATCAAAATATTCTTGTGCTTCTTCTTGATCCTCATTTTCAAAATAAACACCATCATTTCTATCAATATTGTCCAGGTCGTTAAAGACCTTGAAAAAGTTATCTCTCCATTGTTTGATGTTAATATCAGTATATATCACTGATTTTCTATTGGTTTCTCTTACCGTTTTCCAGAACAGCTTTGGATCTTTGCTAGATTCTTTCAGTTTTTCGAGTCTGATTTCATCATGCACCCTCTTTTTATCTCTTTTAAGATCTGTGTATTTTTTCCTTTCTTTCACATATAATTCCTTCTGATGCTTTCTATATTCTTCAGATCTTGCTCTTTGAAAACTCTTCAGTAACCGTTCCACTATTGTTCTTTGTGCTTTACATTCTTTATCAAACCACGCATTATCTTTTGTTCTCCTACGACCCGATGATCTGATGAAACAGCCACCAGCGGCGTACAATGCATTTGTGAATATTTCTAATGAGCTGTCTACATTTTTACTTACTTCTGCATAGGCCTTATTAATAAGTGCTTTAAAGATTTCAGAATTTATTTCATTTTTGAATGAATCTACAAAATTATCTGACCATATTATCTTTTCTTCTATTGTAATAATCGGTTTCTCTGGTTGCTCCATCACACATTTTTGATTGGGTAGCCATGTAAGCTCAACAGGCAAATGCCATGAAAACAAACAATTATTAACAAGCAAATCACAAGATGATGATAAACCTTCCGATACAATAACATAATCGATGACACTATCACCTTGTGGCGCCACAAAAGTGAATTTTCCGTCAAAATCATTCTTACATAATCCATTCATAATTTCTAAAGAAAAAAGAAAACATAAGTCTAACACAGACTTTCCAAAATTGTTAACGACACAATCTTTTGACCGACGTTCAGGTGCGTCATCACAATCACCATCATCATCATGATCATGATCACGAAAACCAAACACATAGTTTTCCATTCTTTCTATTCTTGACTGCTCACGCCCAGTTCTAGCATTCAAATCACCACAAATCATCATATACACATTTTCTTTCTCTATCTCAGAATGTCCAAGTAACTCTTCTTCTAACATCGCAATCCCATCCTTTAAGTTTTGAGTTCATGTATTCAGGGAACCCTCGGGTGGAACATAACATGCTGTTAAAATCCAATCTTTATCAATGCCTAACAATTCTTTACTTATTTTTATCGGAACAACATTAGAACAATCCACTCTTATCCTTTCTACATATTTGTCATATTTGATATTTATAAAGTAATAACACTCCACCTGAATTTCGACCTTGATTGGACAGTTTTTCGGCTGGAGCACTCTATTTTAAGAACTGAGGAAGATATAACTAAAGTCAAAATTATCACTAACAAAGGTTTCCGTTAAACAAACAACATCAAAACTTATCTATACATTGTAAAAAGGACACATCATTCATTTTTGTGAACAAGTTTTCTACATTATAGTTAAGGGATTTTATTTCTTGTGCCTGTGGCCGGGCTTTGTCCTATTTCTGGCTGGAGTCGGACCGTAGTCCGCGCTGGCTGTCACTGGCTGTGTTTACACCGCCACCACCACTGAGAAAGGTCCGCATGTTTCCCTGTGTTTTTCCACCCCTGGACTCTCTTCGTTCAGTCACAGTGTCACGTGCCTGTCGGGTGTTACCCCACCTCTCCCATTTCCACCCCCACCAGTAGCATTCCGAGGACCGACCCGAGGGAGAGTGAGTGAGAGAGAGAGAGAGAGAGAGAGAGAGAGAGTATAACTGACACATTACCTCAATATTACACGTGTAAACACACACAAAAAAAAGCACAAAACAGGTTTTAAATAATTAAAAGTAGCGCATACATATACGGACACGTACCATATCATACATATCACGCATGCGCAAAATCACATATGTTTACATGGACATGCCTCAACTGGACCTATTGCTGAGAGAAGAATGAAGTTTTGGGCCAGACTGAAAGTGGCAGAGGAGTCGTTGTCAGATGGAATCAGGGAGACTGTCCGTTGGAGCTTGAAAAAAAAGTTCTTTGTCCTTAATCCCGGTAAAGCATATAAAAAGTAGGAACAATTAAATGAGGTGGGGAGTAGTAAGCAGTAAACGAACACATAGAGTAACTCTTTTTTTGTTGAACGAATAATTACACGCCCATAACTCCAAACGCATGCTGTATTTTAACAACATTGGTTTGGGGGTAGGGCGGTGAATTTCCTCACGGAAACAAGTATGCCTTACTTGTTCGTTATTTCGTAAATTAAGCCAAACGTATGCTGGTTGAATGGTCCATAAGCATTGTAGGGGGAAAGATGGGGAAGATCTGCTGCCGAACGAACCATAGAGGTTTTCGTGTGGGGGGGGGGGGGGGGGGGGGGGGGGGGGGGGGGGGGGGGGGGGGGGGGGGGTGGGGGGGGGGGGGGGGGGGGGGGTTGGGGGGGGGGTGGGGGGGGGGGTGGGGTGGGGGGGGGGGCATGGTTTGGCCGGTACGCAATGGTGTCAGACTATTGTTTGGGCGGTCTAGGCTTTCATCCCACCTTGACACGGGGCAGGTTGAAATAACATGTTCCTATTGCAGAAAAACAATTTGCACATATTTCATTTTGGCAGAAAACAGTTGTTACACATTTGTTTCCTTTTGCAGAAAGACAATTGTACAGACTCCACTCTTTCCTGATCCTTTTTGATGAGACTTCGGCTCCGAGTGTGAAACACTAATAAAACCAAAAAACCAAAACCAACAAAATTTGGTCTATGTCAGATTTTATCAAACGCAGTGATAAAGCCAGACCTACAGCATGTCCAGGTGCAGTTATCAAACGGCAGTGATAGAAGCCAGACCTACGCATGTCCAGTTCGATGTAGTCAAACGCAGTGATAAAACCAGACCTGCAGCATGTCTATGCCCCAATGTAGTCCAAACGCAGTGAAGAAGCCAAACCTACAGCATGTCCAGTGTCAGAGTAGTCAAACGCTGATAGAAGCCAACCTACAGCATGTCTAGTTTTCAGATGTAGTAAAAACGCAGTGATAAAAAGCCAGACCAAAGCATGTCCATGTCATGTAGTCAAACGCAGTGATAAAGCCAGACCTACAGCATGTCCAATGCAGAATGTAGTCAAACGCAGTGATAGAACCAGACCTACAGCATGTTCCCTGTCAAAATGTAGTCAAACACATTGATAGAGCCAGACCACAGCAGTCCAGTGTCAAAAGTAGAAAACGCATTTGATAGAAGCCAGACCTACAGCATGCCAGTGTCAATGTAGTCAAACGCAGTGAAGAAGCCAGACCTACAGCATGTCCAGTGTCAGATGAAAGTCAAACGCAGTGTAGAAGCCAAACTATAGGATGCCCAAAAGGTCGGATGTATCAAACCCCAGTAAAAACTAGCCAAACAAAGAGCATTTTTCAATGTCAAATGTAGTCAAACGCGTACAAGAAACCTAAAGTTAGCGGGTCCAACATCAAAATAGTTAACGCAGGCAAAGTAGCCCAGCGTAGGCAAAGTAGCCCAGCGTAGTGTTGGCCGAACAGTGCGTATGGTAAAACATAGCAAAGCCACCATGGAGTCGACCGTACGAAATTCGCCTAAAAAAAAGTGACAGTAGTCAGACAGCGCTGACACTGAACAGGCCTCATCATAACTGCCCTCATCCGTTCCCGTCCTGAAGGAATCTTTGCATTTTTAGGAGTGTTAAGAAAAAAAAAAAGAAAGGGGGAAGGGGGGGGGGGAGGGGGGGGGGGTGAAGGGTTGTTGACGTCTTTTTAAAGTCCTTGACAAAATCTTCAAGGGTGTAGTATATCAATGTCTGTGTGAAAGCCCTCAAACCAGCGAGGCGGGTTGTTATCAAGGTGAGAAGGAACACTTGACTGAGATCCTCGGTGTTTTCTTTACCGGGAGGCGTTTGTTTTTTCTCCTTCTCAAACAGACAGTAAAACGACGGTTTCAAAACAGGAGAGGCAGTTGCACGTTTCGGCACACGTCATAAGTGTCATGAAAGGGAAAGAAGAGGAAGAGGGGTGAGGGGGAGGGAGGATGGATGGGATGGTAAAAGAGCAGGATAAGAGAGAATGGAAAGCGCTCTCTACCCAACTTTTGAGTTTTTTTCAGGGCATTCACGGGAAAGCCAGTCGCAGTACGGAGATGCCGCCTTTCTTGAGTTGGCTTTCGTCACGTACGTGGATGATATCTTTTTTCCCTTTTTTACATGTATTTTTTTGTGCCTTTTTTTTCTCCTCCAAGAAATTGTTCAAAATGTTCGTCGTTTAAACTCACACGTGACTTATGACGTATTTATTCTTTACTTGAAAATCTATTCATTTACTTTTCTTTGTTTACATCTTCTTCCAGGGTTTTCCCCCCTTCACCTACGCTATTAAATCTTGCTTCGTTTAGCCACAAAGGCAAACTGATGATGTGCTGATATTTTTGTGAAGAGTTTTTCTTGTAGGAAGCACGGCTGTTTTGTGTGCTGTTTGTCATGCCGCTTGGTTCGCTTGAATCATCACAAAATGATAGACACCTTAATGTGTTATTTCTTGCCACGATATCTCATGTGTACTTTATCTTTGTTCTTTACCTAGTTTCGATACTTGTTAATACCTGTTCCACTGCTCAATAAAAATTGTATTAAATGACTGAAAAGTATCAGAACTACAAAAATTTGTATTGCCCTACTTAACAAAAAATTGATTAAACACGCCTTTTTCATACATGAAGCATATTTGCAGCTGACCAATTGGTAAAGAGAGCTCACTTTTGTAATAGTGAAAATGTTGATCACTTTACTACCTTATGGACCTGATTACATCTTTCCCGCAGGGAAGGCTGGAAAGACCAAATCAAAGATTACGATTGTTTGGGGAAATTTGTTGTGCTGTGTTTTGTAATTGCTGAGAAAAAAGCAAATGTAAAGTTTTTATACACATTGACTGACTGAAACCTGTTTTTTATCAGTTAACCATTCATTGTACTCTCCTCTCTCTTATTCCTCCTCTCTCATTCCTCTCTCTCTCTCTCTCTTTCATTAACACACACACACACACACACACACCCACACACACACACACACACACACACACAACACGACGGGGGGATTATATACACCACTTTGTCCCACAAGTGAAATAAAAATGCCAAAATGCTCAGAATCTTCTATTCCCAGACTTAGCACTCGGCGCAATTTAAAACTAAGAGGTAATATATCTAAAAAAAGACTGAACCCCCACAGATTTTTAAATTATACATTGATGCTTTCATTGAGCACCCCCTTAGATTCTTTGTAAAAGGTAACGGTTTTTTTATCAAGCTCTTCCCCGCAATAAACGCA
>CM065734.1:28573680-28575253 GCA_033310375.1 Conus canariensis | reverse complement strand
GCTTGGGTTATTTTCTTACCCTTTTGTCTATACGTTTAAAAACATCATTGAAAACCATGCCCTTTTTTGTTTTTGTCTCCCCTGGCAAGGACGCTTGATCCCTCGCAGTCTGAACCCTAAATAAAAAGTGAGTCCATTGTTTCTAAAACCCCCAACTCCCCTTTTCTTATGTATGGGGTTTTGCCAGTGAATAAAATTCAACACACAGAGAAACACGAACCCAAAAGGTTTTAGAGCGTTGGGCCCCTATGTCTTTTTTCCTTGGGGGTGGTAAGAGGATAGAGGTGGCTTTAACGCATTCGCCCTCAGCGAGTCCAGAGGTAGGGGGGGCATGATTCTGCAGCTTTTCACCCAGTTTGGCCCACTTTTTCTTTCCCCCAAAAACCCATGGGCCGGGTCAACGTGCGATAGAAAAGTGCGGGTTGTCGTATTTTCCTGGGTGTTTGTTTCGACAAAGGCTGATTTGAATTTTGTGCACTAGTAAAGGTCGTGGTAACGCAACCCCTGAGTCTTTTTTTTTTTCTATCCACTTCCTTTTTTTTTGTTAACATTCCTTCCTTCCGCCTGTCCACCCTTTGTCGGTCCCTTCTGTTCACTTCTGTCTGATAAGGAAGAAGTGATTTTTGTTTTTGGGATCAGCTTTGGGGTTTTTTTTGCTTTGCTTTTTTTTTCTTTTATCCTCATCTCTTTCTCTCTCTCTCTCTCCCTCTCTCTCTCTCTCTCTCTCTCTCTCTCTCTTCTGACACACCGCCGCACACTTCTGCACGGATACAAACCACAACACATTCTCTGTCTGTTGTCTGTCTCATTGTCGATATCTATCTATCTGTTCTCTCTCTCCTTTGCTCTCCAATCTCTGGATTCTATTCACCGAACGTTTGCACAAGGATTACAGTTAAATACGCATGCACTTACACACACACACACACACACACACACACACACACACACACACACACACACACACACTCTCTCTCTCTCTCTCTCTCTCTCTCTTTCACACACACACACTCACACACACACACACACACACACACACACACACACACACACACACACACACACACACACACACACACACAGGGAAGGGGGCAGAGGACAGGGCAAAAAGCCTCCAGAGACCAATGACGAAGTTAGAGAGGATGAAGGTGAGGAAAAGGATAATACAAATATTATTGATGTTCATGGGAGGGGAAGGGCCAGGCAGGTAGTGGTGGGGGTCTAGGAAACATATAACCTCCCTTATCTCCCCAACCCACCCTTGCAACGGACTATTTCCAGGCCAGCAGTAATGGGATTCCGGGGCCTCGGACATTCAACTTAACAAACCATGGAGGGTGCAAACCCAGTTTCCCGGTGTTTAACAGTCCATGGGAGACTGCAGGGGAAGAAGGGGCAGCACGGAGGGAGAGAGATTGCTTAATGGAGAGGAAAGAAGAAATCACTGCACACACTATTGCCACCATCAGTTCCCGCCTCCTCGCACTGTTGACAGACAGCTCGGCTGACGTCTGGTGGAACGCGTAAAGTGGGGAAGGAAAACAACACACACACACACACACACACACACACA
>CM065734.1:28563680-28568680 GCA_033310375.1 Conus canariensis | reverse complement strand
TTTAGTTTCCCCAGACATAAACCCTTTGTGTACTTGGCAGGTTCATCAAATACCATTAGGCAGTGATCATCTCCATCTTGAAATCCAACTTCTAGTGAGCCCTGAAAAAACAATCTACAATTCTGAATGCACTAAATATAATGAAGATAAGGCTAATTGGGCGCTTTTCAATCACATTTTGACAGCAGGTTCGTCTTTTCTAAATTTCAATCAAAATACAGTGTTAGAGAAAGGTTTGGAAAATTGTTATTTTGAATTAAGAAAACTTATACTTAAGGCTGCAGATTCTGCAATCCCAAAAGTCAAATTAAAGAATCATCCAAAGAAAGCGTCAAACCCTTGGTGGAATATTGCGTGTGAAGTCGCCGTGGGTGCGAAAACTAAGGCCTTCAAAAGCTGGATGATAAGCCGTCATACGCAGCCTAAAAGTAGAGTGGAACAGTTACACGCTGAATACAAAAAAGCTAACACCAATAGTAACAAAGTTGTTGCTTTTGCAAAGCAGCAATATTACAAAAACTTAGTCATCAACTGTTCCAAACACCCAAACGATAGCGCTTTACTTTGGAAAGAAATTAGAAAATCTAAAGGTTCTTTTCATCTCCCAGATCCTGTTTTGATTGAAAACGATAAAATCTATAAAACAAACGAGGAGAAAGTTGAATTATTTGCTGACACTTTCGCAGCAATGAGTCAGACTGAACATCTGCCTAAAGAAGAGCAAGAACGAAGAAGAACTATTGAAAACGAAGGGAGAAACATTGAACCACATGACAATGACAACACGTTATATATTAATAAAAATCTAACGATGGAGGAGCTTCTGTACTCACTTCGCCGTCTAAAATCTGGTAAAATTGCGACAGGATTTGATCCCATTTCTTACAACATGATAAAGCATTTTCCACAATGCTTTTTGAAAAAATTATTAGAGTTCTTCCAATTATGCTGGAATTCTGGAAAGCTGCCAATGGCTTGGAAGAAAGCAACAGTTGTACCTATCCATAAACAAGGAAAATCAAAAAGAAAATCTTCTAATTTTCGACCCATTTCTTTGACTCCTCACATTGGAAAACTTTTTGAGAGGATAATGAAATTCAGATTAGAACATTTCCTTGAAAAGAATGGGATTTTGCCAATATTTCAAGCTGGTTTCAGAAAAGGGAGGGGTGTCACTGATCATGTTAGTCTTTTAGCTTCACACGTCAAAAAAGCCTTGGCTAAGCGACACTCTACTTTAGCCACGTTTTTTGATATTCATAGAGCGTACGATTCTGTTTGGCATTTTAAATTATTGTCCAAGGCTCATGAAATTGGGATTAAAGGTCGTTTCCACATGTTTTTACAATCATTTTTATCTGGAAGAACGCTACAAGTAAAACTAAATGGTGTGCTGTCAAGTACAAGATATGTTAACATGGGTGTCCCTCAAGGAAGTGTCATTTCTCCAATCCTCTTCTCATTGATGCTTTATGATCTTAATCAGATTGACACGAAAGGGGCAACTTTAGCTGCTTATGCAGATGATATTGCAATGTGGAAAAATGTAAATTGTAATTTTACAAAAAACAAAATCAAGCGTAATAAAATTGTTGAACAGTTTCAATTTGCGGTCAGTAAACTTGTTAATTATTTGAATTCAAACGGTTTTAACTTATCAACGGACAAATCGGTTTTTATTATATTTACAAAGAAAAATATCGATTTTGAAGGTAGGGACGCTGTAAAAGTACAAATAGGTGATTCTTTCATTTTCCCAAGTAAGCAAGTAAAATTTCTAGGCGTTATTTTTCACTATAAATTATTTTGGTGTAAACATATAAATCATCTCGTGGAAAAGGCAAGAAAGAAAATTGCGTTACTGCGAGTCCTAACTGGAATCCCTCTAATAAATTATGGATCTAATCTTATCCATGTCGCCTTAGGGACAGTTCGTTCGATTGTAAGTTATGGTCAAGAAGTATTTTTCACTGCTCCAAAGACAGATTTACATAAGTTAACTAGTATTGATTCCTTAGCACTTAAAATTGCTTTGGGGCTTCCAAGATGGGCATCAATTGATATGACTTACAGAGAGGCAGGAGTTTTGCCTTTAAATGAACATAGGATGCTCTGTGCTTGTAGCTACTCAGCACGAGCAAGAACAGTCCCTAACTCAGTTACTTCTGAACTTGATGAAAGCACCTACGTTTCTAGAGAGATACGGAATAAAAAAGCATATACTTCATTGTCTGATTATGTATCTCCTCTTTTACATGCATGCAACTTTTCGCTTGACAACATTGTTAAAATGACCAAATACCCTTTCCCCCTTTGGTTGATGAAGCAAGCAGATTTTTTCTATTCCTATGGTAATATTACTAAAAATGAGAATCCACTTTTGCTTGCTTCTCTTGTTAAAGAATTGATTTACACTGAATATGAATCTTATCTGCATATTTTCACTGATGGTTCAGTTTCGTGTACTTCTGAGGTTGGTGCTGCTTTCGTGATACCTTCCCTTAACATTGAAAAAAGATTTCATATTACCAAAGGTTGTTCTATTTTCACTGCTGAGTTATTTGCTCTTATGAAAGCTATTAATTTCATTCTTGATGTGCAAGTCTTACCAGAAAGAATACTGATTTTGTCAGATTCCAAGTCTGCTTTAACGGCTTTACATCTTCAAAATACATCAAGTCGTCCTGATCTCGTCAGTGAAATTTTATTTTCAATTCACCAGTTAATGATGCGAGGTTCCAAAATAACATTATTATGGGTACCCGGTCACTGCGATCTTCGAAGGAATGAACTGGCTGATACCTGTGCAAAAGAGGCTTCAATGTGCAAATCGAATACAGTTTTATGTGATATTCCTTATTCGGTTCTTGAAATAAACAATATTCTGACAAAAGCACTCTGGGACCAGAGAAGAACACAGTACATTGAAGCTGCCATTCAGAAGAACAGATGGGATCTTTCTGCCCCCGGCAGTCATTGTATAAGTCCGCCAGGTTCTATTCCGAATCGAAATTTATTGCACAGAATACGGGTGGATTGTTGGTTTGGCAGGTTTTTAAAACCATCTCCTTTGTGTGTCTGTGGTCAAAACCTTAATGTATCTCATTTTTTACTTGAATGTTCATTAACAAAAACGTATTTTCAATGTCTTCATGATAAAATTTTGTCTAAAAATCTACCTTTAACATTGCATAGTGTTTTTTGTCCCAACCCAGAAAATGGGTGGAGGCTAGCCAATTTGGCTGTAAATCTGATCAAGTCTCATCCACTTGGCAGATTTTTCTAACGGATTTTTTTTTTTTTTTTTTTTTAATGTTTGTTTCTTTTTTGGTTTAGTGGTCTGATGTACACGTAGAGCAAAGAATTTGTTACATGACATAGCTGTCCGACTCTCACGTGTACTAGGTCGCATTATTCCATTTACGAAACTTTTGCACAGGTTGTGCGCGCGCTAGAGAGAGAGAGAGAGAGAGAGAGAGAGAGAGAGAGAGAGAGAGAGAGAGAGAGAGAGAGAGAGAGAGAGAGAGAAAGAGAGAGGGGGGGGGGGGAAGAACTTCGTTTTGTTTATATGTGAGAGCATGTTGTGCGTACGTCTATACGTTTTTTGTGTGGGGATATGTTTTGAGTGTGTGTAGGGGAGGTGGCGGTTTTGTGTGTATGTATGTGTGTGTGTGTGTGGTGTGTGTGTGTGTGCGCGCGCGCGCGCGTGCGAGAGAGAGAGTTTTGGTTTTTATTTGTTTGTCTGTGAGTGAATATATGTGCGTGCTCGCATACACGTGAGTAGGGGGAAGGGGAAGCGTGGTTTTTGTGAGTGTGTGTGTGTGTGTGTGTGTGTGTGGGAGTGTGTGTCTGTGAGAGAGAGAGAGAGAGAGAGTGTGTGTGTGTGTGTGATTGGATGGTGTGTGTTTGTGTGCATGTGTTTGGGGGGGGGGGGTCTTTCCTTCTTTTTAATTTTTTTTTATGGTGTTCTGAGAGAGAGAGAGAGAGAGAGAGAGAGAGAGAGAGAGAGAGAGAGAGAGAGAGAGAGAGAGAGATTGTTGATTTTCAGTACAGTTAAGATGTAATTTGCTTTATTGTTACAATTTCTGAATTTTTATTATGTTACTTAGAAATGTTAAATGTTTCCCTGTTAATTTTCCTTTATGATTTTTATGTCATTCAGATGTTATTTGTATTATTTTCGTTACCTCATTAATTCATTAAGGTTTTTCTTTTTAAAATGTCAGTACAACACTATGTTAATCTGACAGTAAATGGTTTCAGTCAGTGTGTGTGTGTGTGTGTGTGTGCGCGTGCGTGCGTGTGTGTGTGTGTGTGTGTGTGTGTGTGTGTGTGTGTGTGTGTGTTGTGTGTGAGTGAGTGTGTGTGTGTGTGGAGTGCCAGTGTCATTAAACTATAGTTTTGGCGTTCAAGAATGAGTAAGTCTAAAAATGACTAATTGTATAAAAGAATAATGAAAAGAATAAATAAATAAGAAATAATATAGAAAGAAAAAAAAAAAAAAACCGAAAGAGAGAAAGAAAGAAAATGAATAAGTAAAGAATGGGAAGAGACACAGTAAAGACTTAGGAAAATCACAGAGAAAATAAGTGAGAAGAGGAGAAGATGGACAAGAAAGCGGAACCTGGAGAGGAATGATACACAACAACACCGTACATCACGATCCAAAACAGCAAACTGCATTCAAATCTAATAAAACGGTTTTGTCCGTGCGGAAATTTGTCTCTGGGGATCAAAGAGGGCATTTTGTTACACTCTGGGAAAATTCCAGTCCGACAGAAAAAATTTATCGGTTTGAATCTATTAATCGAATCCTTCCGGGTATAATCATCATTTCTCACACCACGTTTTCTTTTACATTGGAAAAACCAACGAAGCAAACAACAACAACAACAACAACAAAACCTAGAAAAACCCTCCCGCAGAGTGGCCAGCGTTGATATATTTTGCTTTTATCACCAGCATAGCGGCCTGATGATTTTCTTCAGGGCATTTGAGGG
>CM065734.1:28553680-28558680 GCA_033310375.1 Conus canariensis | reverse complement strand
TTACCGTTTTCCAGAACAGCTTTGGATCTTTGCTAGATTCTTTCAGTTTTTCGAGTCTGATTTCATCATGCACCCTCTTTTTATCTCTTTTAAGATCTGTGTATTTTTTCCTTTCTTTCACATATAATTCCTTCTGATGCTTTCTATATTCTTCAGATCTTGCTCTTTGAAAACTCTTCAGTAACCGTTCCACTATTGTTCTTTGTGCTTTACATTCTTTATCAAACCACGCATTATCTTTTGTTCTCCTACGACCCGATGATCTGATGAAACAGCCACCAGCGGCGTACAATGCATTTGTGAATATTTCTAATGAGCTGTCTACATTTTTACTTACTTCTGCATAGGCCTTATTAATAAGTGCTTTAAAGATTTCAGAATTTATTTCATTTTTGAATGAATCTACAAAATTATCTGACCATATTATCTTTTCTTCTATTGTAATAATCGGTTTCTCTGGTTGCTCCATCACACATTTTTGATTGGGTAGCCATGTAAGCTCAACAAGCAAATGCCATGAAAACAAACAATTATTAACAAGCAAATCACAAGATGATGATAAACCTTCCGATACAATAACATAATCGATGACACTATCACCTTGTGGCGCCACAAAAGTGAATTTTCCGTCAAAATCATTCTTACATAATCCATTCATAATTTCTAAAGAAAAAAGAAAACATAAGTCTAACACAGACTTTCCAAAATTGTTAACGACACAATCTTTTGACCGACGTTCAGGTGCGTCATCACAATCACCATCATCATCATGATCATGATCACGAAAACCAAACACAATAATTTTCCATTCTTTCTATTCTTGACTGCTCACGCCCAGTTCTAGCATTCAAATCACCACAAATCATCATATACACATTTTCTTTCTCTATCTCAGAATGTCCAAGTAACTCTTCTTCTAACATCGCAATCCCATCCTTTAAGTTTTGAGTTCATGTATTCAGGGGAACCCTCGGGTGGAACATAACATGCTGTTAAAATCAAATCTTTATCAATGCCTAACAATTCTTTACTTATTTTTATCGGAACAACATTAGAACAATCCACTCTTATCCTTTCTACATATTTGTCATGTTTGATATTTATAAAGTAATAACACTCCACCTGAATTTCGACCTTGATTGGACAGTTTTTCGGCTGGAGCACTCTATTTTAAGAACTGAGGGAAGATTTAACTAAAGTCAAAATTATCACTAACAAAGGTTTCCGTTAAACAAACAACATCAAAACTTATCTATACATTGTAATAAGGACACATCATTCATTTTTGTGAACAAGTTTTCTACATTATAGTTAAGGGATTTTATTTCTTGTGCCTGTGGCCGGCCTTTGTCCTATTTCTGGCTGGAGTCGGACCGTAGTCCGCGCTGGCTGTCACTGGCTGTGTTTACACCGCCACCACCACTGAGAAAGGTCCGCATGTTTCCCTGTGTTTTTCCACCCCTGGACTCTCTTCGTTCAGTCACAGGGTCACGTGCCTGTCGGGTGTTACCCCACCTCTCCCATTTCCACCCCCACCAGTAGCATTCCGAGGACCGACCCGAGGGAGAGTGAGTGAGAGAGAGAGAGAGAGAGAGAGAGAGAGAGAGAGTATAACTGACACATTACCTCAATATTACACGTGTAAACACACACAAAAAAAGCACAAAACAGGTTTTAAATAATTAAAAGTAGCGCATACATATACGGACACGTACCATATCATACATATCACGCATGCGCAAAATCACATATGTTTACATGGACATGCCTCAACTGGACCTATTGCTGAGAGAAGAATGAAGTTTTCGGGCCAGACTGAAAGTGGCAGAGGAGTCGTTGTCAGATGGAATCAGGGAGACTGTCCGTTGGAGCTTGAAAAAAAAGTTCTTTGTACTTAATCCCGGTAAAGCATATAAAAAGTAGGAACAATTAAATGAGGTGGGGAGTAGTAAGCAGTAAACGAACACATAGAGTAACTCTTGTTTTGTTGAACGAATAATTACACGCCCATAACTCCAAACGCATGCTGTATTTGTAAGCAACATTGGTTGGGGGTTATGGGCGTGTGATTATTTCATCACGGAAACAAGATTGACCTTACTTGTTCGTTATTTACAGTAAAATTAGCCAAACGTAATGCTGGTTGAATGGTACATCAAGCAATATGTAGGGGGAAAAGATGGGAAGATCTGCTGCCGAACGAACAGTAGAGGTTTCGCTGTGGGGGGGGGGGGGGGGGGGGGGGGGGCATGGCTGGCCTGGTACGCATGGTGTCAGACTATTGTTTGGCGGTCTAGGCTTCAGTTCCCACCTTGACACAGGCAGGTTGAAATACATGTTCATTTTGCAGAAGACAATTTTGCACATATGTTCATTTTGCAGAAAACAGTTGTACACATTTGTTCATTTTGCAGAAGACAATTGTACAGACTCCAGCTCTTTCCTGATCCTTTTTGATGAGACTTTCGGCTCCGAGTGTGAAACACGTAATAAAACCAAAACCCAAACCAACGAAAATTTGTACGTACTTTATAGTCCATCGCGCCTTTTACAAAAAGGTTGGATCATCGTATGCTGGTGGGATGGAAGATATAATAATAAAAACAAAACACACTGCTGTTGCGGTTAGACAACATCCCTGCGCACGAAATGCGGCTACCATAATTGTTAGATTGAAAAACCTGGCCACGGAAAAATCTCACCAATGATTAACCTCAGTGAAGATATTTAAAAAGACAGAATTACTGAGCCGCGAAAGCAAATGAAGGAACAAATCAATTACAAAACAGACAAAACGCGTTTGACGAACACGAAGTTCCAGCCAAGAAAAAAGGAAAGAAAGGAAAATGCTCGCAATGAAACACAGTGATAGTAGCCAGACCTACAGCATGTCTAGTGTCAGATGTAGTCAAACGCAGTGATAGAAGCCAGACCTACAGCATGTCCAGTGTCAGATGTAGTCAAACGCAGTGATAGAAGCCAGACCTACAGCATGTCCAGTGTCAGATGTAGTCAAACGCAGTGATAGAAGCCAGACCTACAGCATGTCTAGTGTCAGATGTAGTCAAACGCAGTGATAGAAGCCAGACCTACAGCATGTCCAGTGTCAGATGTAGTCAAACGCAGTGATAGTAGCCAGACCTACAGCATGTCCAGTGTCAGATGTAGTCAAACGCAGTGATAGAAACCAGACCTACAGCATGTCCAGTGTCAGATGTAGTCAAACACAGTGATAGTAGCCAGACCTACAGCATGTCCAGTGTCAGATGTAGTCAAACGCAGTGATAGAAGCCAAACCTACAGCATGTCCAGTGTCAGATGTAGTCAAACGCAGTGATAGAAGCCAGACCTACAGCATGTCCAGTGTCAGATGTAGTCAAACGCAGTGATAGAAGCCAAACCTACAGCATGTTTAGTGTCAGATGTAGTCAAACGCAGTGATAGTAGCCAGACCTACAGCATGTCCAGTGTCAGATGTAGTCAAACGCAGTGATAGAAGCCAAACCTACAGCATGTCTAGTGTCAGATGTAGTCAAACGCAGTGACAGAAGCCAGACCTACAGCATGTCTAGTGTCAGATGTAGTCAAACACAGTGACAGAAGCCAGACCTACAGCATGTCCAGTGTCAGATGTAGTCAAACGCAGTGATAGAAGCCAGACCTACAGCATGTCCAGTGTCAGATGTAGTCAAACGCAGTGATAGAAGCCAGACCTACAGCATGTCCAGTGTCAGATGTAGTCAAACGCAGTGATAGAAGCCAAACCTACAGCATGTCTAGTGTCAGATGTAGTCAAACGCAGTGACAGAAGCCAGACCTACAGCATGTCTAGTGTCAGATGTAGTCAAACGCAGTGACAGAAGCCAGACCTACAGCATGTCTAGTGTCAGATGTAGTCAAACGCAGTGATAGAAGCCAGACCTACAGCATGTCCAGTGTCAGATGTAGTCAAACGCAGTGATAGAAGCCAGACCTACAGCATGTCCAGTGTCAGATGTAGTCAAACGCAGTGATAGAAGCCAGACCTACAGCATGTCCAGTGTCAGATGTAGTCAAACGCAGTGATAGAAGCCAGACCTACAGCATGTCCAGTGTCAGATGTAGTCAAACGCAGTGATAGAAGCCAGACCTACAGCATGTCCAGTGTCAGATGTAGTCAAACACAGTGATAGTAGCCAGACCTACAGCATGTCCAGTGTCAGATGTAGTCAAACGCAGTGATAGAAGCCAAACCTATAGGATGTCCAGTGTCGGATGTAGTCAAACGCAGTAAAACTAGCCAAACAAAGAGCATTTTCAATGTCAAATGTAGTCAAACGCAGTACAAGAAACCTAAAGTATAGCGTGTCCAACATCAAAATAGTTAAACGCAGGCAAAGTAGCCCAGCGTAGGCAAAGTAGCCCAGCGTAGTGTTGGCCGAACAGTGCGTATGGTAAAACATAGTCAAAGCAACCGATGGTAGTCGACCGTACGAAATTCGCCTAAAAAATATAGTGACAGTAGTCAGACGTAGCGCTGACACTGAACAGGCCTCATCATAACTGCCCTCATCCGTTCCCGTCCCTGAAGGAATCTTTGCATTTTTAGGAGTGTTAAGAAAAAAAAAAAGAAAGGGGGAAGGGGGGGGGGGAGGGAGGGGGTGAAGGTTGTTGACGTCTTGTTTATGTCCTTGACAAAATCTTCAAGGGTGTAGTATGATCAATGTCTGTGTGAAAGCCCTCAAACCAGCGAGGCGGGTTGTTATCAAGAGTGAGAGAGGAACACTTGACTGAGATCCTCAGGTGTTTTCTTTACCGGGAGGCGTTTGTTCTTCTTCTTCTCAAACAGACAGTAAAACGACGGTTTCAAAACAGGAGAGGCAGTTGTACGTTTCGGCACACGTCATACGTGTCATGAAAGGGAAAGAAGAGGAAGAGGGTGAGGGAGAGGGAGGATGGATGGATGGTAAAAGAGTCAGGATAAAGAGAGAATGGAAAGCGCTCTCTACCCAACTTTTGAG
>CM065734.1:28518680-28521180 GCA_033310375.1 Conus canariensis | reverse complement strand
TGATGAAGGAACCTGCTTCGGTGCAATCTGCCACACGTGAGCCTGTGGGACTGTGCCTTTTGTTGCAGCATGTCTTAATGTTGTCTTGCTAGACCAGTGAAACGAGCTGGAACTCACAATGAAACCTGCAGTTAGCCAGAATTTCTCAAAGCGTCGTTTCACTGTCTGCCTTTCCAATTATCTAGACACAGGCTTATGGTGTTGGAAGACAGCGGCATTAATCAAAAACAAACACACTGATGTAAAGTTTTCGATCAGTTAAAGCTGAAGGACGCGGAATCCAAAAATGACAATTTCCTATGTTAAAGCTCAGAACTGCCAGAATACTACAGGCATAAGAATGAACTAATGAATTCCAGCATCAGCCAGTCCAAAGACCATTCCCAGGCAATAACATTCCAGAAAAAGGTACAATGTTTACAAAAGTATGGCTGAATTTTCATTTCAACGAATTTCGACAAAAATTGCAATAACTCAGAAAGGATGTAATACAAAGGAAACTTTTCAGTGGCACTGATACAAAGACCTTTGATTCATTAAGACATAGCAAACGTAAACACAATTGGCTCCGATTAACTGAATTAGGTTTGAGTCGGTGTCACAACTAAAATGCAGATGCAACGAAGTCTACAACAGACTCAGTTTTGGATCCATCGCGAGGCAATATATTGCTGGAAAATGGTACATTTTTAGCAACAAATACGAACAACTGGTGGAAATTAATGTTTTATTTTGACAAAAATTCTGTAACTCTCTCAAACACTATTGCAATCTCAAACACGCACTTCCTCAAAATTCTAAGATATGAGGAAAGGCCAAGTTTAGAGATAATGTTTAGAAATATCAGGATTATGATAAGGATATAAGACCGAGAAATGAATTCTTCCACCACTTTAGGGGCGTAGGGGAAAGAAACTGGATTGATTCATAATGAAGAACTTAATGTCCAGCACAAATAAACGAACTCAAAGGCAAATCAGTTCTCAAAATCAACATTTGTACTGTTATGCAATGAACGCATTCAAAATGAACTGAACAATCCAAGCATCTTGCAATAAAAAGCACACTTTATACATCTTTCCCAAGTTTTATAACTGTGCTGACCTTTAGTTGTAAGTTTCTTTCAGTCTGTTATGCAAGAATAAAACATTGACATCGAAGACTTGAATTTTCTGGGTACCAGCGTATTTGAAGTATCATATCTTTAGGTCACTTTACAATAAAATTATATTCAGCGCCAATACTTTCCATGACACGTTCTTTATTAGTTCTGGTTTCCCTCACTTCTCTTAACCTACAAAGTTCATTCGGTAGTTTGAGAGAGAGAGAGAGAGAGAGAGAGAGAGAGAGAGAGAGAGAGAGAGAGAGAGAGAGAGAGAGAGAGAGAGAGGATTCCAAACAAGGATTATGAACAAAACGCATAAACATAGTTCTCGCGGGCAACATTAACTCTCATGCATCATCATTCGGCTCACTCCTCTCTCTCTCTCTCTCTCTCTCTCTCTCTCTCTCTCTTCTCTCTTCTCTCTGGACAATGATAAATCTGTTGTCACAAGGAATGGGTGCCCATCTGCTTTGACCCTGTTGTGGCGTCCACGGTTGGCTGCAATTAGATCTGGAACTGAATGGAAATGCTGATGAATGCATTATCAAGTCAGATGAGGACAGGGGAGGGAAGTGCTGATGAAGGCATTATCAAGTCAGATGAGGACAGGGGAGGGAAGTGCTGATGAAGGCATTATCAAGTCAGATGAGGACAGGGGAGGGAAGTGCTGATGAAGGCATTATCAAGTCAGATGAGGACAGGGGAGGGAAGTGCTGATGAAGGCATTATCAAGTCAGATGAGGACAGGGGAGGGAAGTGCTGATGAAGGCATTATCAAGTCAGATGAGGACAGGGGAGGGAAGTGCTGATGAAGGCATTATCAAGTCAGATGAGGACAGGGGAGGGAAGTGCTGATGAAGGCATTATCAAGTCAGATGAGGACAGGGGAGGGAAGAAAGATAGGGAGATGTCAGGCCAAAACTGACACATTTGTTGGACGGTGTATATGGGGAGTGAGGGGTGGGAAGCGGTAATGAGGGGGGGGGGGGGGAGGGGAAGGTTTGAGGAGGAGGGGACGAGGATCATAATTAGTTGCCTGGGTTATAATGGATGTGAAACTGATCCTGATACATAAAAGAAAAGAAAAAAAAAATTCACTTTAGCTAGGGAACTAACAAATAACACACAAACACACACACAAACGCACACAGACGCACACAGACACACACAACACACACACACACACACACACACACACACACACACACACACACACACACGCACGCACGCACGCACGCACGCACACACACACACACACGCTCGCACGCAGAGAGAGAGAGAGAGAGAGAGAGAGAGAGAGAGAGAGAGAGAGAGAGAGAGAGAGAGAGAGATCTGCGAACGATTTGCAAAACTTGGTGCAAGAAATGTTTCTCATGCAGTTCAACTTGCTTGCCA
>CM065734.1:28506180-28508680 GCA_033310375.1 Conus canariensis | reverse complement strand
TGGATTGCTGGTGATGAGGCTGTTTGCGGTACATGTCGGGCTGTGGACGGGGATTCAGAATGAGCGGCATGAGTGCATTGTCACTGGGGTGGTATGAACATAAGACAGCTAAAAAAAACAACTGACACCTTACCCACTCATCCAACCCGGCCCCTGTCTGCCATGGCGAGAACCGTCTTCGACTGGAATCCAAAACTACCAGCTTCTTGGTGTGAAAGCTGGACGCTAACAGCAGATCTGAAGTGAAAATCACCGGCGTTGGAAAAGACAAGATTAAGACGGCTTATCTGTCTTTGCTACCAAGCACACAAGACACATGACTATCAGACAACAAATCAACATACTTCCAGATAGACATTAATCTCTCATTGTGATCAAGTGCCTGAGTTTGCTTGGCACGGTCGTAAAAAAATATACCCAAGGTACCGGAGGAAGTCAGTAAAGTACTGTCTTCGACTGCCGAACCAACCGGCCAGAAGCTATCTCGCACCTAAAGACAGTACTTCTCTGGGTTCCACTGACACTTTCAGGTTCTCCTTTTCATGTCTGGTGTACACGTGTATTTCAATGCATTGTCTCATTTGAAAGGCTAAAACTCAGGCCACCATTTAGAAGTTTAGTGGAAAGGGAGAGAAAACTCTGGCCCATGTGAGACTCAAACCACAGACCAGGAATTCTCTGGTTTTAAAGGCGTGTACCTTTTACACACCGGGCCATCTTTTCAAAGTGCCATCTGAATTTTAAAGCATGACCGATTTAAAAAGTTTTTTTTTCCTTGTTTGTTGTTTGTTTGTTTTATAAACACGATAGATAGGAGCTATCTTGGAGGGATGGTAGTAAAGATTTCCATATCAGCGCACTGAAAACTAAACGATCTTCACACAGCAGATTGATTTCAAAGTGTAGACTGGAAGTGTAAAAAGTTACACACAACCGTAATATACCGTGTGACAAGATGAATACCAGATGAATTTAGAATAAACATGAAGGACGTATTTTCACACAAATATAGAGACAATTAATCGCTGCGTTGCCGCTTAATATCATTTCATTAAATGGATAGCCGATGTGTTTGAGGAGAGATGTGTTGTCATATTGCCTTGATCCAAAACAAGTCTGATTAGCAGGGCAGCGTCTGCTCCACTGGAGTGCCTCCACACAGTCTGACAGAGATCACTCCCTTGGACTGACGGTGTTGGGAACGGACAAAGCTGGATATAGCAGAGACAGAAAAAGCCTGGTAATACTTTCCAAGCGGAAAAAAAGAGAAGAGAAAGGATGACCAGAAATGGTACTGTTACAGTCACACTGTCTGGATAGAACCATTTGGAAGTCTGATTATGGCAATTTCTTCTCTCACTTGACTAGTTGCCATACGAATTCGACGTACACTAATTACCTAGGGTGGTAATGAACGCGCGCGTACGCACGCACGCACGCACGCACACGCACACACACACACAGATACACGCACATACACACACAGACACACAGACACACACATGCGCGCACGCGCATGCACGCGTGCACGCGCACACACACACACACACACACACATGACACACACACACACACACCACACACACACACACACACACACACACACACACACACACACACACACATGGCGTTCGGAAGAGAGCAAACCTTGGCTAATATCTTGGATCCCCCTTTTGTTATGGGTCCGTACTGAAATCAGATGAATTTTTCTTACTCGATCATATTTTATCTTCTTACCGAGTTTGATTAAAATTAGTTTCTTCAATGGATCGTCAAGTCGCGCCGCGAAACCGGTGCAAAACAGAATGGGATCGTCTTTGGATACTTTTCCTCCGACAAACAAGTTTCTTTTCCTTCTTTCCTTCTGTTTTTGTTTTTCGTTTTGCTTGTTTTTTCTTTTCATTTTTTCCTCTTAATTTGATCAGATAATATGAGAGTTTACGTATGTGCAAAAACAGCTAGTGCGAGGAGAAGTTCACACATATAAAAGGCATGTCCATGCATGTGTACATGACTGAACAAAATATAAATATTAGAGTGAAAAGTGGAACATTCGTGTGTGTGTGTGTGTGTGTGTGTGTGTGTGTGTGTGTGTGTGTGTGTGTGTGTGTGTGTGTGTGTGTGTGTGATCGAGTGTGCGCGCTATACAGTCTCGTATATAAAAAAATCAACGTACAGATGGTTTCTTCCAACATTGAAAAATAGCCATCCCAGACAAATTGACTCAAGACATTCGTATTTAGTTTCACCATGTGTTCCGCTTTCAGCTACGTTAATATATATATATATATATATATATATATATATATATATATATATATATATATATATATATGCACATGTGTGTGTGTGTGTGTGTGTGTGTGTGTGTGTGTGTGTGTGTGTGTGTGTGTGTGTGTGTGTGTGCGCGCGCGCGCGAGCGCGCGCGCGCGCGTGCGGACCTGCCGTGCCTATGAGTGTGCGTGGTTGCATACGCGTATGCGCGCGAACGCGCGCCTAT
>CM065734.1:28498680-28501180 GCA_033310375.1 Conus canariensis | reverse complement strand
CTTAAGCATCACTTCAATCATTCTCATCGTCGTGAGCATCTCTCCAATCATTCTCATTGTCTTAAGCATCACTTCAATCATTCTCATTGTCGTGAGCATCACTTCAATCATTCTCATTGTCTTAACCCATATATACCCACCGTCCCATTTATGGGACGCAATATTGTAATGATGATACTAAGTCAACTGAACCCAATACAGTGACTTATATGCTCAAGACAGGTCAAGGGAGGCTATGTGTGACCAACTGCTGTGTTCTGGGGAATTAATCTTCCGTAGCTTTTCCAAAGGAGCATCATGGCAAGCAGTAAATGGTGAGTTCGGATTTTTTTTAAACCACTTTTTTTTTATATCAAACAAAGAACAAATAATGGAGATAATGATGTTATCTGAAAACGTTTTTCATGGATTTTTCAGAAAATGATCTTACTTGCATTTGTGAATGTTTAAAGCGCCGTCCCAAAAATGGGACAGTGGGCACGAGAGGGGTGGGGTTTTTAAGACATACAAAGAAGGAAATTGCTTCTCTTGTCTTTCAGACTCTACAATGTTCATCAAGTTCTATCAATGCTGGAAGATGACAGCAGCATCCAAGAAGCCACTGTCTACATTGAGCCACCTCCTGTGAATGAGGACACTGATGAAGACAGCGGAGAAGAAGACGGGGAGGGGACAGTATCCAACCTCAATGGGCGTCAGCTGCAGGCACCTGCTACTGCCACAGTATTCCAACATGGTCAACGCCGGTAAATTTATGATCCTGTGGGTGACAGTTCTTCAGATGAAATGGTAAGAATGATTCCTGATTCACCACTACAACCAAACCATGGGCGGTGTCGATCGCTTAAGACAATTAGAATGATTGGAAAGATACTCCCGACGATGAGAATGATTGGAGGGATGCTCATGATGATGAGAATGATTGGAGGGATGCTCACGACGATGAGAATGATTGGAGAGATGCTCACGACAATGAGAATGATTGGAGTGATGCTCACGACGATGATAATGATTGAAGAGATGCTCACGACAATGAGAATGATTGGAGTGATGCTCACGACGATGATAATGATTGAAGAGATGCTCACGACAATGAGAATGATTGGAGGGATGCTTAACCCATATATGCCTAATTTTTTTTTCAAACAAAAATTGCATATCTGAATGGCATTTGGTCTGTAATTACGCTATTTTGTGCTCATTTGGAGTAAAACTTTGATTTTAGTGATTTAGGATATAAAATATGACCGTCCCATAAATGGGACGGTGGGCACGAGAGGGTAGGGGTTTTCTTGCTTTTTCGCATGACACTTGAAAGCAAAAATAAAGGATTTACTGATCTTTTATTGAAATAAAATCATTCAATAATGCCACGAAATAGCCACAAAAGTTAATTCTAAGCAAACTTTGCCTTTGCTAAATGAAAATGAAATTGTTCATTCTTATATTTTGTACGGAATGAAGCAAAATCTGAAGAAAAGTTTGTCTTTTTTTGTGAAACAATCAGAGTCTGGTCATTCTGAATTCAACTGAACCGGGGAAGAGAGGGCTGGTGTCTTGGATCATCAGTCTCACTTCGAGGAAAGGCCGAATCCAACCTCCTTCAAAGACGGTCTTCATGAGCCTTTGGATTCTGAGGACTTGGATCTGACCCCACCCACCCTCCCTCTCATTCCCTCCCTCCCTCCCTCAGCTATCCACTTCTGACCACCCCTCCTCTTGCATCCCCCGCTCAGCCCCTCCATAGGGAAGGGGGCGCGGAGGGAAAATGGAAACTGAGGTCAGCACGTGAGCAGAACAGGGAAGACAGGGAAGGGGAGGGTTTAGAGGACTTGAGTCTTTTGTAGCCCACCCCTCTACCCTTTTTCTAAGATGATCGATGAGGATGAGGATAATGAAGGTAGTGTTACTTAAGTTTTATCTTGGTGTGAGACTCCATGAGAGCTCTGCACTCCAGGCTTCCTATCAACCGGTCTGAGAGATAACAATGGACGACTGTCTGTCTGTAAGTCTGTCTGTCAGCCTGTGTGTGTGTGTGTGTGCGCGGCGCGCGCGTGTTGTGTGTGTGTGTGTGTGGTGGCAGAATTGGGGGAGGAGACAGCCGGAGAAGGAGGAAACAGGGTGAGGAGAAGATTTCCACTTCACACTGTCAGCCAAACATCACTATACTGCCGTGACATCTTTCCCTATGCAGCCACATAGGCATCACACACACACACACACACACACACACACACACACACACACACACACACACACACCACACACACACACACACACACACACAACACACACACACACACACACACACACACACACACAGAGAGAGAGAGAGAGAGAGAGAGAGAGAGAGAGAGAGAGAGAGAGAGAGAAGAGAACACGACAAGAAAATGAAACAAAAAAACCTGGCAATAAACAAAGACAAACAATTAAACAAACAAACAAACAAACAACAACAACAACAACAACAGCAGCAGCAGCAACAAAAACAACAACAACA
>CM065734.1:28486180-28488680 GCA_033310375.1 Conus canariensis | reverse complement strand
AGTATTAGCCGCATGTGTCACATTATGAAGCACTTGCTCGCGCCCCGTCGTGCGCCTGTCTTGAATCAGCATTGCTTTAAATCAGCTCAGAATATGTTCCACCGTTTGTTTGTCCAGGCAGAGTGGACACATGGGATCATTAGCCTTTTCACAAGGTTTGCGTTCGACGGCAGGTGGTTATATAAACGTCTGAGGATGAAGCTTCGAAGATGGGATTCCAGCTTGAGACTTCCTTAGGGTGTGTCACCCCACATTGTCCATTGTTCTTGTTGGCCTTGCTGGGCTGCTTTGTGGTCTCTTTTTTGGCATCCTCTTCTTTCCTTAACGTCTGTGTTACCATGTCTCTCTTCGCTACGCCCTTTGCCTTGGAATGTCACTTCATTTCCCTTTGTATCAGTCCTCGTCTGCTGGTTTGTGTGTCCTTTCCCCGATCCTCGGGTTTTCCTTTGCCCTCTTCAATACTTTCAAAACTTTTTATTTTACGCGAGTCTCCTACGTAGTCTTCTACCTGCCTTGTCCACCGAATCTCGACGCATGAGAAACAACCTAGCTATTTCCATTTGCACGCCTCGGTAATGGATGAATGGGGGTAGTTTCAGCTTCGCTTGGCGACAGTGGAGTGCAACGTTAGTCAGACCTAGTTGAAAACCAACGCCTTTCCCCGTGTGTTTCTTGGTTTCGGCCTCAGGGGGATTCACTGCGCCGGTGCCGACGTAGTCTGTCAGGTAGAGGTTTGTGATCCGTATGAGCTACAGACACAATACTTTGTATTTATCAGACACTGATCTTATATCTGCTGCTTTCTTCTGCCAGTCGGTTGTTTTCTTTCCCCTTTCCGTATTGTTTGATGAGTCATTGTACCGCTTTCTAAGGCTCTCGACTGGTTCATCTGTAACAGTTGGAATGGCTTGACGGACAGTTTGAGCTGCATTTTCTTTCAAGAGTGACAGACTCGGCAATTTCTTTAGTTTGAACTTCATTCTGCATGAAGCGACTAACACATCTGAAGGTTCAGAGCTACATTTTCTTTCAAGAGTGAGAGGCTCGTCAATTTCTTTAGTTTGAACTTCATTCTGCATGAAGCGACTAACACATCTGAAGGTTCAGTGCTTTGTGTGTTCATATTCCCTGGTGCAAGAACTGTTGCATCATCCGTGAACGCTTTTAGAAGGAACATTTTAGAATCCATGTTCAAGATTTGCGGATCTCCACAGCTCATTGCTGCCTTCGTGATAACCCATATTGTCCACACAACTAGCTCAGGAGAAACTGCAGTGCCAGATTACAGATTAGTCTAATCTGTTGTGCATTACTTGGTGGAAAATGTAAGTGAGAAAACTATTTCATGTTTCAGCATACCTAGAGCTTTCGGGAAATGATACATCTCCAGCGCCTGTTGAAACATCTTATCTGGGACTGATCCATATTGATCTAATCTCTTGTGTATTACTTTACGGGAAACCTCATTTAGAAACCATTTAATGATTTTTCCGGCATTTGTTGGACGTTCTTTGTGAAAAGAATACATCTCAAGCGCCTGTTGAATCATGCAGTGTTATCCATACACGTAGACACACCACACGCAGGCCCCCTTTCTCTATCAAAGCTCTTAAAATCACTTTCCAAATCATTGTGGCATGCTCCACCCAGTCAGACTCTCCTGGGGTGCCTCCTGTCTGGACTGACACATCCAGTTACTGATCTTTTGGACTGGCATTTAGCCATCCCCTACCAGGACTGATTACAATGTGTGTGTGTGTGTGTGTGTGATGTCATTTCTCATCACTGCAGTCAACATCACACGTTTGCTGACGTTACTCAACGCTCAACTATCTCATACTCATGGTTTTGTTTTCGGTTATGCAGTTCTATATCAGCAGAGAGACAACGTACAGGCTATAGCTAATAAATCGAAGTAAGACAGACCCCCCCCCCCACTCCCCTTTTCCTTGTTCCATCCCATTCCCTTCCTGTGTTTGTTTTTCAGATCTGGTATCATCATTGCCTCTTTGACAATACACTACCATGGCTTTTTTTTTCTAAAACATCTCGTTATTTGGGTGTTCTTGTTTGCCAGTAACCTTTCTTTCAAAGATCCCATTCCAGCACGCCTACTCAGGTCACGAGCATCGCTTCTATGTGTACAGAAACAAAGCATTCTTTGCTTACATCCCTTGTTATCTCAAGAACGGACAATTGCCATTCTCTGTCACCTTGCCTCCCTTTAACTAAGATGGCGTTGACAGAATTCAAAAGGTGATTAGCTGTGCAGCAGCATGTCTCGTTCTGAGGACACAAAGACGACACCAGGGCTTGGCTACCCGTGTTTATGAGAGCAGAGTTCAAAATTGCCTCTATTTGCTTCACCGTGATATCCGGCTCTGCGCTGTCTATGATAATGGACTTCTGTAACTCAACTTTTCGTCTCCATGCCTCCGTTCCTTTCGTGCTACCCGTGTCTTTCATCATCCTTCCAGAGTCCAAAAAACCTCTCCAGGGA
>CM065734.1:28461180-28471180 GCA_033310375.1 Conus canariensis | reverse complement strand
CTTCTTTTAGTCAGCCCCTCGACCTCATCTGTCCTTAAAAGAAACCTTTGTCTGTGGACTGTCGGAGTTGATGCTACCACAGGCCTAGCCTGGGTGGAGCTGTGCACAGGGTGGTCGGGAGGAGCGATGTGTTTGTAATATGCTACTGATGGAACTCGGTAGGTGAGACGGCATCACACACACACACACACACACACACACACACACACACACACACACACACACACACACACACACAGAGAGAGAGAGAGAGAGAGAGAGAGAGAGATTTGAGATAAAAATACAATGATCGACATGGTGGTGATAGAAGAAGTATTTACCTGCACTTGATTTTGCTTCACTGTTCAATGCTTCCACGTAACCTGTTGAGAGTGTGTTCGCTGTTCTTTCATTTGCAAGATCATGGTGTAATTTACACGTGAATTGGCGATTTTCTTCTCTTTAGAAACGGTTTACTGAAAACAGCCTGGTCAGTTTTGTACCTACACGTATGTCCGAACGGGGTTTTGTTTACCTTTCGTTTGTTTACGCTCTTGAAGCGGTTCGCTCCCCTTTCTACTGAAAATCAGTTGATTTTTTTTTGTCAGTCGTATATCCGCGTCACTCCCCTCCTCTCCCCCTCTGCCTGAACAACCAGGCAAAACAGCAAGGTGTTCACAGATGTTTGAATTTTGAATGTTGAAATTCTGTGGCAGAGAGGAAACGCAATGAAGGTACACGTTTTCTGTTGTGTTGTGCTACACGACGCATACTTTTAGAAGACATACCCAGAAGGGGTCAAAGAATCTGAAATGTTGGCATGTCCACTGAAAACACCATCCCATAGTGGGACGCAAATCCTGTGCACTTAGACCATTCCCTACACAGCTGAAGACACACTACAGTGTTGATTTTTTTTTTTTTTGGGGGGGGGGGGGAGGAGAGGGGGCGGGGGAGGGGGGGGGGCGGGGGCGGTGGGGGGGGGGGGGGGGGGACGCTTCGTTAGTTTTGCATCAAGAGATTTAGAAATATCAGAACTTGTGGTTTCTGACCTTACAATTTTTTTTTCCAGTTGCTGAGGTTACAAAACAACTCTTGTTATAATTATGTATAAAACATGCTTATGCAGTTCCATAAAAATTCACACACACACACACACACACACACACACACACACACACACACACACACACACATTATATATATATATATATATATGTCTCTTTGTCTGTCTGTGTGTCTATCTATCAAGACAGTTTATAGACGTCATCCATATTGTTGGGGGCCGGAATACCTCAGTTGGTAGAGCGCCGGACTCGTAATCTTGGTGATCCTGGGGTCGCGGGTTCGAATCTCCGCCGGGCCGTTTCGGTACAGGGGGATTTTCCCTCGGAGTAAACATTGGTTCTGACTCCATTTCCCATACAGTCCTTCGAATGAGACTATAAACCGAGGTTCCGTTTGTGAACGCACGCATAACATCTTGCACACACGTAAAATCCCATCACCAACTTTCGGAAGAAAAGGCCAGTTTGGCCGTTGGTATGGATGACAACTTACCCATAGCATGCACCCTGCTTAAGAAATGGAAAAAAAAAATGAAGGAAGTAAGGAAACCGAGTGAACAATATTAAATGATATGGACTGGATGACACGGGAAACGACTGAATGAAGCGCCAGCTGGCAACTCTTCAGTCGGCACTACCCAGGTAGGCAGCCTGATGTGTAAACGAGCGTGGAATGTAAATTGCTTAGAGCTTGAACTCTAGCCGAGAACAGAGGCTATATAAGTATTCATTATAATGATATTCTTGACCATGCTCTAATCATACCAGCAAGGGCACTTCAAGAGCGATGACCCTATCACATATCAGAAGTCATGAAGATCAGTTCTTATGTTTCCCAGAGCTGTCTCATAAACAAAGACACATGGTTGGAAATTGGACCTTAATGTCCCGAAGGGTATATTTGCCAGCAGACAGAAAAACCAGACAGATGCCTGAGGATTATGGTCAGTGGACGTGATCCAGAATGGGGATGGGATGACAGTTGGTGGGTGGGGGTACCTGTTCGCCGTTTACCAGTTACCTGTGTTACCTGTAAGATGGGTAGTTGAAGCAGAGAGGAAAGGCCATTTAAAGGCGCCATACAGACAACGAGGCTCCGCGAGGAGGCATGCCACCTACGTTTTTCTTCTTTTTCTGTAAGACACGGGCGTTGTCTTCCATGATAATGAATTAAAGGTCACAGTTCGCCCACACTGACACACCCGCAGGTAAGCCAAAGTAAAGTAAATTCAAAAAGTGAAAAAAAAAATGATGAAGATAGATATTCTTTAGGTTAAGGATCACATGAGGATTCATGTGTTTTCCTTTTTCTTTCAGGAACTTTCATCCCCGATAAAGTAGGGACGTCATCTATTTTTTTTTGTTGAGAGGGGCACAGGCACAGTTTGTGGATCTGTGTAAGTCGACGAGAAGTGGCAGCAGAGATCAGAAACCGGAAAAGAAACTGTTAAAGGTCTGCGAGGACATGGACACTTTGTAATGGTGGAATATTTTTGTGCGGCACTGTGGGGGCGAACTGAGAAAGAGAAAAGTTTTATTTTGAGACTGTTAGGACTTGTTTAATGTGTGCAGTTAGGTGTATGTCTGTGTAGGTTTTGTGAAACAAACTAGAAGGAATCTGTATGTAAACAGTGAACAGGTTTAGTTGTTAATCAGAAATGGGGTACTCTCTTTCGTTTTGTCTGACTGGTCGTTTGTCGACATTGCGTAAGTGAGAATCTGACATTCTGAAAAGAAAAGAGAAAAGATGTAAGATTATCATTGTCATAACCTACCATTAATGCAATGTGCTCACATCTTTGCTTTCCCTGTTCTGAGTGTTTTACATGGATTTTATTCATCTACTTTACGTAAAAACTTTTGTGCTGTGAAATACCTCATACTTGTGTTAGATCCTCCGAATTTATGACAACTAACTGGGACCACATCCTTGTGAACATTGACTGGCCAGCCAATTTCCAAACGGCGATTTGGAAAAAGTGATTTCAGAAACTGTAAATCTCCCATCTGATCTAAACAAACCGGCATTTCTGATCCTAAGGATTGTTAAATTATGTGCGTGCGTGCATTGCTAAGAAAGGTTTCCAATAAAACACAAACATTGCTGATACTAATCAGTTGTGCAGCGTTTAAATGCAGCTTGTTGGAGTGTATGACATTTCCGCTATCTTACGATTCCGCTAAAGTAATAAAGGAATAACCAAACGAAGAGAACTCAGCAGTGATGTAATGTAAAGTCCTGAAGAATGGCATAAACACGCCGATCCCCTTTGTCTGCCTCCTGTTATGAATGTTTCTAAACATCTATTGGATAGACAGGGTATAAAATCAGTACACGTTTCCATTCCTACCCTGCAAACACACACACACACACACAAACACACACACACACACAAACACACACACACACACACACACACACACACACACACACACACACACACACAACACCCTCTGCATTGTCCTTATAAGTATCCATCTTACACCACCCACCTTCCTGCCACCACTCTCCTCCCATCCCCTCACCTCTACCCCGCCGTGTACCCCTCTGTGTCCCTCTTCTCCTTCTCCTCATGTCTCGCCCCTCACCTCTACCCCGCCGTGTACCCCTCTGTGTCCCTCTTCTCCTTCTCATGTCTCGCCCTCACCTCTACCCCGCCGTGTACCCCTCTGTGTCCCTCTTCTCCTTCTCCTAATGTCTCGCCCCTCACCTCTACCCCGCCGTGTACCCCTCTGTGTCCCTCTTCTCCTTCTCCTAATGTCTCGCCCCTCACCTCTACCCCGCCGTGTACCCCTCTGTGTCCCTCTCTCTTTCTCATTCTCCCTCACTTGTCTCACCCCTCACCTCTACCCCGCCGTGTACCCCTCTGTGTCCCTCTTCTCCTTCTCATGTCTCGCCCCTCACCTCTACCCCGCCGTGTACCCCTCTGTGTCCCTCTTCTCCTTCTCCTAATTTCTCACCCCCCACCTCTACCCCACCGTGTACCCCTCTGTGTCCCTCTTCTCCTTCTCCTAATTTCTCGCCCCTCACCTCTACCCCGCCGTGTACCCCTCTGTGTCCCTCTTCTGCTTCTCCTCATTTCTCACCCCTCACCTCTACCCCGCCGTGTACCCCTCTGTGTCCTCTTCTCCTTCTCCTAATTTCTCGCCCCTCACCTCTACCCCACCGTGTACCCCTCTGTGTCCCTCTTCTCCTTCTCCTAATGTCTCACCCCCCACCTCTACCCCACCGTGTACCCCTCTGTGTCCCTCTTCTCCTTCTCCTCATGTCTCGTCCCTCACCTCTACCCCACCGTGTACCCCTCTGTGTCCCTCTTCTCCTTCTCCTAAATTCTCACCCCTCACCTCTACCCCGCCGTGTACCCCTCTGTGTCCCTCTTTTCCTTCTCCTAATTTCTCACCCCTCACCTCTACCCCGCCGTGTACCCCTCTGTGTCCCTCTTCTCCTTCTCCTAATTTCTACCCCTCACCTCTACCCGCCGTGTACCCCTCTGTGTCCCTCTTCTCCTTCTCCTCATGTCTCACCCCTCACCTCTACCCCGCCGTGTACCCCTCTGTGTCCCTCTCTCCCTTCTCCTAATGTCTCGCCCCTCACCTCTACCCCGCCGTGTACCCCTCTGTGTCCCTCTTCTCCTTCTCCTAATTTCTCGCCCCTCACCTCTACCCCGCCGTGTACCCCTCTGTGTCCCTCTTCTGCTTCTCCTCATGTCTCGCCCTCACTTCGTCCCTGCTTTCCTCACCGTATATCGCCTGTTTTGTAACTTGTGAACTAAGATCTCGATCAGAACCAATCGCATGGGATATCTGCAGAACCCGGAGATTCCTGACATATTGAAAAAGGAAGAAACTCTAGGAGAGAAAGTTCGACACTAGGTCGTCAGAGAAGAAACTCCATCTAGGCAAGTGTTTCTGTTCTGAACTAGTATTCTAAGGGGACCAGGCTGCGTACAGGTCACGACTCCGACATGCTCTTCTGCTGTCAGCTTTCATTTTATGTCACTGCTGGGATTCGAACCAATAACGTTTGGATGGGTGGGCGTCTGAAGGTTTAGGGACACTTGTTCTAAGCTGGGAAATTTCAGCCTCATGAAGTTATTTTTTTGTGTTCTTCCTCAAGTAGATCCACCTGGTGGTCTTCGGCTGGTAATGGTAATGGTAATGTTGCTTATAGCCCAGCCAACCGCAAAGGGCCGTATCAGGGCTGTCACCGAATTGAAGTTAACTCACAAGTCATTTAAAAACAAACCAACCAACCAACAAACAAACTCATTCACACAACGCTTTAAAACACACCTTCCAAAAACACACCGGGAATTTTGTTAAAAATCTTTCCTCCGGAAAACCTTAGATCAGATGAAAAATGTTAATCTCCCTCAGAAATTCAAAGATCACATCAGGTGGGACATTTTTGAACAAGGTTTTCATGGGGTCTGCTGAAAGCCTTCATGTCTCACATCATGCAAGTCCCACACTCTAAAAGGATATGTTTCACCGTGAGTGGTACATGACGTGGAATGCACCACGGATCTTCTTGTCTCCGCCATTGCCTTCAGGTTCTGTTACTCATCTTACCAGAAACTGTAAGTTGTTTCGTGAGATCATGTGCTGATGAGTTAGCCCCTGCCCACCCCTTGCTCCCACTCCTAGAGCAAGTTTTAAAAACAGAATTGTTACTTATTCCGCAAGACATTATGGACAAACTGATCACAAGACAAAACACAACGCGTTTTGACCTCTTAGGTCTTTTTCAACTAACAATGTTGTTTGTTTTATCTGAAGAAGACCTAAGAGATCAAAACGCGTCGTGTTTTATCTTGTGATCTGTTAGTCCATATTGTTCTATACCCATCTTACACCGAACGTGAGAAGACCAGTGATAGCTCGTTCTTCGTTTTCATTGTCCTGAATGTTGTTTGTTTTTACCCGAAGACCTAAGAGGTCAAACGCATCGTGTTTTGTCTTGTAATCTGTTTGTCCATAATTATTGTCTTGCGGAAGAACTAACAATTCGTTCTAAAATGTGTTTCAGTTTCTGCCTTCAGTCACTTCATTTTGTAACCTCCTCTAGCAAGGACTTTAGCCCCACATACGTAATAGAATACAGCATAAAGAAACGGGTCCGGAATATGGGAAACACAAAACGATAGTTTTTTTTTGTAAATAGTTTAGTTATTGAATTAAGTGGAGGTTTTTTTTTGTGTGTTTCGTTTAGAATCATTTCATCGTTTATACAAACGAGAAAACAGGTAATCTGTGAGGTCGAAGGTCAGGACAATTTTTTTTTTTTTTTTTTTTTGTGATGGCGGGACGCCATCATTCATTCATTCATTCATTCATTCATTCATTCATTCTCTCTCTCTCTCTCTCTCTCTCTCTCTCTTTGTGTGTGGTGTGTGTGTGTGGTTGGTGTGTGTGTGTGTGTGTGTGTGTGTGTGTGTGTGTGTGGGGTGTGTGTGTGTGTGTGTGTGTGTGTGTGTGTGTGTGTGTGTGTGTACGTGTTGTGTGTGTGTGTGTGTGTGTGTGTGTGTGTGTGTGTGTGTGTGTGTACGTGTGTGTGTATACGTGTGTGTGTGGTGTGTGTGTGTGTGTGTGTGTGTGTGTGTGGTGTGTGTGTGTGTGTGTGCGTGTGTGTGTGTGGTTGTGTGTGTGTGTGTGTGTGTGTGTGTGTGTGTGTGTGTGTGTGTGTGTGTGCATGTGTGTGTATGCATGCATGCGCATAGAAACACAAGAGAAAAAGTGTACAAGGAGAAAAAGAAATAAAGCAAAAATGGCACCGAGGTCTACGTGATTCGCGAAGAGAAATCCATCTGTGTTTCGGTCAAAATATAGAAAGGAAAAAGAACAACACATTTTGCATCCTTACGAATGATTTGTGTGACAAGTTATAAAAAGATCTTAACGTACGTAATCCAACAAATGACAGGGTCCCTTCAGTGAACTTGATTATGATACTGGCATTGTGAAAGAACCGGTCATGGAAGAAGAAAATGAACCTGTAATAAAAAGCTTTCAACACGGACAAGCAGCAGAGGATGACGAAATACGAAACAAATACATGCAAACTAGTTTCCCTGAGTTACACATCGTCTATTGCGAACTGTTCAATAAAATCTCGGACTCTGGTGTAGGCCTTTTACCATAGGAATGGAGAGCACGTTTGTATTTGTCACGTTACAAAGGACATAAATCAGAAACCGAAAGCTACGGAGATCTAACTCTTCTAATCTGCCCAAGGAAAGTTTTTAATGGCTATTTTAGATAAGAGACCAACGAAATTTTTGGAATTAAACCTATACTTTTTTTTAGATCAGGCAGGGAAGCTTTCGTCGTTTCTCATTTTACTGTGTTGATGCATTCGTACTTAAATCAGAAATGGATATATTTAGACTGCAAAATGAAGCTGTACTTCGCTTTTGTCGATTATCAGAAAGCCTTTCGTTCAACATAGACAGAAGGACTGCGGGCTAAAGTAGGGACAGATGGAGTCTCTGGGAAAATTGTTTGTGTAATTAAAAGTATATACAGTGAAATCACATTTTGTGTTTTTGTCGATGGTTCAACACTTTTTTTTTCAATAGAGGCGTGAGACAAGGCGGAAGGTTTTCACCTGTTCTATTTTTTGTGTGTTCTTGTTGTTTTAAGATCTTGAACAGTACGACGCAGATCAATTGTACGCATTTGAATACGAATTCAAGTGCCCTTGATTTTCATTTCAATGCTTATCAAAAGTTGCTCATTTCGCTTCATGCCGATGACATGGCTTCGCCGTCAGACCGACCACGGCAAGGAAGCATCAGACATCTTCAACATGACTTTAATTAATGAAATGAAATTCGATTTCAAAAAGAGTGAAACTGAAATAATAATTTTATGAACGTAAAAATTCAAGAGGCATTTTCATTACCATCATAAGCAGTTAGAAGTTGAAGATTTATTTAGACATGTACGACTTGAATTTTGTAATACAGCGAATTTGTTTGAATGCAGAAAGAATGAATTGTGACAGAGCTCGGAAAGCTATGTTTTCATCATTATAGACAGCAGCTGGAAACCACATATTCTTCTCTTAGTAGCGAATCGAATCTTTATATGTTATACGTGATTTCTGCTTTACTCTACGGTGTGAGGTATGGATTTATGAAAATTTGCAAGTTCTTGAACAGTCGGAGGTTACGTGTTTTACATTTATGACTTGTGTCCGCTTCGACCTCATAAAAGTACTGTAAATTATATGATTTAGAGTGAAACTGGAGTGTATCCGAATTTCTCATAATACCATGCTGTGTCTAGAGACCCTTAACGGTTCTCGTGACAATTAAAGACTTAGTTATACACACACACACACACACACACACACACACACACACACACACACACACACACACACACTCATGTGCGCGCGCGCCCGACCGTTCGCTTGTATGTGCTCTTTCTCTCGATGTATTCGCATGCGGATAAACAGAGAGATAGAAAGAGGGAGAGAAATGCTAGACAAAGAGGTAGACAGAAAAAGAGGGCTAGACAAAGAGGTAGACAGAGAGGGCTAGACAAAGAGGTAGACAGAAAGAGAGGGCTAGACAAAGAGGTAGACAGAAAGAGAGGGCTAGACAAAGAGGTAGACAGAGAGGGCTAGACAAAGAGGTAGACAGAAAGAGAGGGCTAGACAAAGAGGTAGACAGCAAGAGAGGGCTAGACAAAGAGGTAGACAGCAAGAGAGGGCTAGACAAAGAGGTAGACAGAAAGAGAGGGCTAGACAAAGAGGTAGACAGAAAGAGAGGGCTAGACAAAGAGGTAGACAGCAAGAGAGGGCTAGACAAAGAGGCAGACAGACTGACACACGACCAGACCCACCAACACGTGTACAACTCACGTCATCTGGTGAGAATCCTCCCAGGGGGCCAGCAGTCGGGATGGGCTTGATCCCTGAAGACGGTCCTCCCTGCCCCTCCTCATCCTCACCCACAGGGTCGCGCCACCCGAACTGACCAACGGCAGTGTCCACCTGGCCGAACCCCCCGAAGCCGAAACCGCCACCCAAGTGGCCGCTGGCACCCTGGTTCTTCTCTGGCAGCTGATACTGAACACCCGCCATGACGGGTTCCCCGAACTCGCTGGAGAAGTCCTCCGGCTCCATGATGGAGCCAAAGCCCAGGCTGGAAAAGTCGGAGAAGGAGTTCTGCTGCTGCATGTCCGGGAACGCCTGACCGAATCCTGAAGGAGCTGGGAACGTCTGATGATAGCTGCTGCCTCCGGATGACGAACTTCTGGGGCTTTGCCTGAGGACAGACTGAGGTTTAGGCAAGGCGGGTACCAAGCGGCGAGGTCCGAACCCGCCTTCCGCAGCAGCCGCGGTGATAGTCTCGGGAAGCTCGTCCTTGGAAGGATGAACTACTGAGGATTTGACGCCCTCCACTGGAGTATGAACACCACCGTGCAGCTGTTTGCCCAGCACTTGTTTGATGACGTTTTTCATGATCTCCTGATCCAGCTCTTCCTTCACGATGTTCAGCTTATTCCGTCGATTCATGGCCCCCAGAGGGCTGAAGGCAGGGGCGGAGTAGTGCAAGGAGACGTAGCGAGGCCCTGTCGGGGAAGGTCGGGGGGAAGCATCCGGCCTGTGGACATCTCCCAGGATGCCCCAACCCACCCTCTCCCTTTGCATACGTGGAGCGGCAAAGGCTGGCTGGCCCATGGTAGGGATGTGGTTGTCCAGCTCCAGAAAACCATCAGGGATCCCCTGGTCCTGTTCTTGGTAATGGTGACTCTTTCGCCCAAACCAGACACCCTCAGCCGCCTTCGATTTCATCCCAGGGGTTCTCCTCCTGCTACGCCACCACAGGGTTCCGGGCTGCCATCCGGAGGAGGCCGCGTTCCTCCGGGAGGAAGCTGCGCTTGTGTAGGCACCGTGCCAGCTGAAGGCGACCACCTGAGTCACCAGCAGCAGCAGGTGAACC
>CM065734.1:28456180-28458680 GCA_033310375.1 Conus canariensis | reverse complement strand
AACTTCCATCTGTGTCTGCAATTGTTAACCATTTCTGTTCTAACATTTAGAGTTGCCAACTGTGGTTTACATAGTATAATGTATTTCTCTGTTAGGCATAGATTGCATTTTTTTGAAATGTTGTTGTATGATGCTGCTCTTTTTAAAATTTTCCAAGATATGTTGTAGTCTATGTTTTTTTCTTTAAGTTTCCAAATGTATTTACTCAATTCTGTTTGGTTTTTGTATCTTTCTTTGTTGAATGATTGTTTATGGTTTGCATATCTAGTTTTATATATGAATTTAACAGAAGATGGTACCTCTATGAAAAAGTTGCTGATGTGTACAACGGAACAGATCAGAGAAGGAGGAGAAAGCAGAGCGACTAACAGTGGGCGACGGTAATAACTAGACAAATCAAATTTGGTAAGTTCTGTCCAAATATATGTAAAATTCTACCTAACCACTGTACCGTACATGGTTAGACATACTGGATGTACATGTTCCTCGAGTGCCTCGTACATGACAAAAGGTTGTACGTTTGTGATTCTTTTCTTTTTTCTTTTCTTTTTTTTTGTTTTGTTCGTTCTTCCTGTTTGAAATGTTTGGGTGTTTTTCAGTATGTTTATATCTTTGTTCTTAACCTCCCTCCTCCCCTCTTTCCAACTCCCCACCTTCATCCACACAATTAAGTATACTCACTTGCATGCTGTTATGGTGGCACTTCTGTCTGTTCTCAGTCTTGGAAATCGTTAAATAAACGTGAGAGAGAGAGAGAGAGAGAGAGAGAGAAGAGAGAGAGAGAGAGAGGGAGAGAGGCGGGATGGATGTTGAAGCCGGCATAATTCCCGAAAGAACTTGCCGAATGCTTGTTATAGTTGATGTCCTATCCCAGCATGTCAGCTAGCTGTGTCCATGATTCCAGAGTCTATGGTCCAGGGCCCATCTCTGCCATTCTTGACCGAGTAAGATTGTTTCTCACCTCTGCGAGGGATTATATATTCTCCTCCCGGGCACAGTCTTGGCCAGGGTAGTTCTACTCTGGCGTGTCTCACCGGGACCAGTCCACATCGCCACACCACGTTTCACGTGCGCTGTACCGGCGCAATTATCCAGTACAGTGTCCTCGCCAACAGTGCTTGGCATTCATTTTTGCCGAGTGTGCATCGGAGCAAGCTCAAAAGAGCATGATAATGACTTGGCCGGCCAAAGCCAAACCCCTACCCCATCTACCCCATCTACTCCATCTACCCCATCTACCCCATCTACCCCTACCTTGCATTTCCTTCTCCCTAGCCCCCTCTTCGCCCAAACTGCTGTCACCTCATGCTGGTTACATACATTGAGGTTTAACGTCGACAGGCATGAAATGGAAGACACGGGTGACCAGGTAGGAAGAGAAAAAGGGGAAAAGACCTAGACAACACTACACCGATACCACCAGAATGACAAGGCAGGCGGCTATGAGGCCCATAATTTGTGTCAGTGTAACAGCCAGATTCGAACTCGCAACTTGTGTCTGTCGATAGATTCGATGTTCTGCAACCACGCCTCCAGCTGCAGCATCACGCGGGGCTGGTCATGGTTATGAATATTCATCAATCTCTAATGCTGTCCTGGGTCTATAATTGACTATTCCTTAAAAAAAAGAAACATTTTCTCTGTTTCGCCCGTTGCTAATTTTTAGTTGAATTATTCCTATTCTTCTTTCATATTTCAATTGTTATTTCCTAAAACGCCCCAAGGGCTTTGCGTCCGGAAATGATTTAATTTGGGTAGAAGAAATTGGCTGACGTCCTTACGGACCTGTCATATGACCTCTCATCTCTTTCAATAAGCACTTAGTTACCCACTCCCTTTACCCCTCCCCCTTCCCTCTAGACACGACAAATATTGCTAATGAAATTCTTCAGGTTAGGGCGACCCGCTTTCAATTAGCACGATAAAAATGAATAATGGAGGGGAACGGCTCGCTCATGCTGGCTCCGCGTCTAAGCAATCACTGTCATCAGTAGGGGGGGGGGGGGGGGGGGGGAGGGGGAGAAGGTGAGGAAGTGGGAGCGGGGAGGGGGATGGGGGGGATGGATGGCTCCGTAGATGGTGTCCTAGTTCTGTTGAATCAGAACAGAAACCGCTAACGATCACCAGAATGACTAAGCAGAGAAGCAGTATCCTCTCGGGTAGTTTGCTTCGTCATGATATGATGTTGATTACTCTCGGCTGGCGCTGGCAGGGTGAGATGGGGGCAGTGAACCTTGATGTGGCTATGCATATGGAAGAAAGAATGAGCAGGGCGTGGGAGTAATGGCTTGTACTCACGCGCGCAAGTACGCACGCACGCATACAAACGCACGCACACCACACACACACACACACACACGCACGCACGCACGCACGCACGCAACGTACGCGCGCGCACACACACACACACACACACACACACACACACACACACACACACACAGAGAAGATAAGACAGTAGATGAAGATCACACAGTACAATGGCCTCCCTTTTCCTGCT
>CM065734.1:28438680-28443680 GCA_033310375.1 Conus canariensis | reverse complement strand
TTCCTCTGAACAAACTAAACGACTGTTCTCCCGCTAAGCAAACGACTCTTCCTTCTGTAATAAAATGACACTTATACCGAGCAAACACCAACCCTCTCTCTAAATAAACCAATTCTTCTCTCACTAAATAATATCACTCTTTTGAGTCAAGGTAAACGACTGCGATCACACTTTACTAACGACACTTCTTAACACTGACTAAACCAATGTTCTTCCTGTTGAAGAAACGACTCCTTTGCCTCTAAGTAAACGACTCTTCTTACACTGTAAAAACAATTCTTTCACGCAAAATAAACGACTTCTCAAACTAAATAAACGAGTCTTTTTACATTAAAGAAAAAATGTCTTGTCTCACTAAGTTATTAATTCAATATCCCGCTTAATATCTAACTCTTCTTTCATTTGAAAACAAAATCTCTGCTAAAAGATCTTCTCTTGTTAAACAGAGGACCCATCTTCCACTAAATCGCTTGTCTCTGGCTCAATAACCAAACTGTTCTCCCATGAAGAAAATAATAAACGACTCTTCAATCGCTAAGTGAAGGGCAATATTACTTTCCTCTGCCTAAATAATTGATTTCGCTACTGTAACAAATAACTCTTCTCCCCTGCGCAAGCGAATCCTCTCCAGCTAAATACACGCCTTTTCTTCCGCTAAATTAAAAAAAAAAAACTGTTCTCACGCTAACTAAAAATCTTTTCTCGCGCTACATAAAAGAAAAAGACTCTTCTCGCACTCAATAGATAATTCTTATCATGTTATGACTGCTCTCCCACTCAATACACGAGTTTTCTTCCGCAACTTAAAAGACTTTTCTCGTTGTAAATTAAAGACTTTCATCGCGCTAAATAAAACAACAACAACAACACAACAACAACAACAACTTTTCTCGCGCTAAGTTAAAGATTCTTCTCGCGCTCAGTAAATGATTCTTATCATGTCAGGAATCCTCTCCCGTTGAATACACGATTTTTCTTCTGCTAGAAAACAAAAACAAAGAAAGAAAAAAAGGGGCTTTTCTCGCGCTAATTAAAAGGCTTCTCAAGCTAAATAAAAGGCTCTTCTCAAGCTAAATAAAAGGTTCTTATCATGCCATGACTCCTCTCTCGCAAAAAAAAAAAAACCCAAAAAACCCACGACTTTTCTCGCACTAATAAAAAAAAAAAAAAAGAAAAAGAAAAGAAAAAGAAAAAAGAACCTTTTCTCGCGCTAAACAAATGATTCTTATCATGCTATGATTGTTCTCTACCGAACAAAAGATCCCCTTCCTGCTGAGAAAGCTGTTCCGCCGGCCAAATCAAACAAGTCTCGGTCCTTCTTTAGACGGCTCTTCTTCTAAACGACTCTTCTTCCAATCTTTTCTCACTAAATAAACGGCTTGTTTTTTTTCTCCACCGAGCTAACAACACTTCTCCCACTGAATAAACGATTCATTTCTCGCAAACTAAGCGACTTTACCCCTTTGATTAAGCGACATTTTCCCGCTAAGCAAACGTCCTGTCCCACTAAATAAACGTCTCTTCTGCCGCTTTCGAGAGAACGAGTTTCCTCCGCTAATGGAACGACTTCTCTTCCGAAACATAAAAGATTTCTCTTCCGCATGGATACAAAATATTTCCCACTACCGCGTTTTTACTTCTTCCCTCTCCTTAATAACTAAAGATTTTCGGCAAAATAAACAAAGAAACAAACAAAAATAGACCTGATGTCTGATGGAATAAAAAAAAGATATGTTATATCACCAGTCGCCGTGGCAAAGTGGTTAGCGTCAAGTAATCCTGGCTGGGAGGTCGTGGGTTCGATTCCCATCACAACTATTTGTAGAATTTTTCTGCTTCAAACCGACTCCTCCAGAACTGAGTTTGCTGCGGGCTCAGTTGGGAAGAATAGTTGAGTTTCATCCTTGTAATAGATGCGTCTGTGAGAGTGTGGCTCACATTTCTTAACCAACACTGCAGGTGTCTGTATCTCTCGGGGCGGGTTGACGCCGGGATATATTATGAAAGTAAGCTTAGAGTACAGCTCTGTCACGCAGTCTCAGACCTGAATGGAAGTCCGTAGCATCATCTTCATCATCCTCATCCTCATTGATCAGCATTATAACGAAAAAAAAAAGAAAGTTTTAAATTCTGTGGCCTTTTATGCCCCTGCTCTTAAGGTGACCTCAGTTTCGATCGTCTTTATACGTCTATGGCCTTGATTTGATTCTGTCGGGGTCACCGGTATCGGCAAATTCATGGGTACTGTCGTTGGACGGACGTGGTGGCGCCCTCCGGAAGGAGAGCTCACTCGCGCCGGCTCCATGACTAAGCAATTATCGTCGTCAGTAGGGGGCTTAGTAGGTGGTGTCCTGCATATGCTGGATCAGAACAGACACTACTGAACACCACCAAAGTGACACGGCAGCAGTGCAGTGTCTCCTCCGGTGGGTTTCCGCATGACGACCTGACATTGACTGCTCCCTGTGTGTTACCGGTGCCGGGGCTGTGTCAGAATGGGCCAGGCTGTGGGTATTGACGAGGGGTCGGAATGAGCGGCGTGGGTGCAGTGCCACTGAGGAGGTACGGAAGATGGAACAGCAACAGAAAAAAAAAGAAAAAAAAAAAAAGAAAAAAAGTTCTATCGTTAGTTCTTTAGATTCGAGTGAGTTCAGTAGACTATAGTACCCTTGGTACTTGTCATTTTTCTTCAGTCGATGGCGCGGAATAACGTGGGTGTGGTAGGGGAAGACGAGCAGGGGAAAGGATTTCAGGCGGGAGAGGGGGGAGGGGGGGGAGGCTAAATCCGGACTTACGAACCTGTAATGCCTCCAGTGAAGGGGCTAATATTTCTACCTTGACTCTCTGTCTTTCACGTTTTTAAAATAATAGCACACAAAACAAAGTGTGAAGTAACGCAGTTTTAATGCATGACACAAAACAAGACAAGAAATTTTCGGCAATATGCCTTCCTCAGCGACAAAACAATTAAAAACAGTACAGACATTAACATGCACAATACTCCCCTTGTGAAGCCAAAGTGGTGAATGAAGTTGACAGAGGGACAGTGAGAGAGAGGGTGAGTTGAGTTCGAGGAATATGGCACAGAACTGGAATCTTTTTGTGCTGTGGTGGTCAATAGACACGAAGCATGTCGATGGTGATGCTAAGGGGGGGTCCCTTCGGAACTCGGGGGCTACGTTACAGTGCAACCCCGCACGCTGCCCGTCGCTATACAGCAGGACCAGGACTGAGAAATGCCGTGCTAATCACGAAACGAGAACAATCATAAGAGCAATCACACATGTGCATTAAGCTAAACTATATTCCATTGGATCTATAATAAAAAATCTGGAAAGGGATCATGCATGCGCATTAAGCTAAACTGTATTCCATTGGATCTATAATATAAATCTGGAAAGGGATCATACATGCGCATTAAGCTAAACTGTATTCCATTGGATCTATAATATAAATCTGGAAAGGGATCATACATGCGCATTAAGCTCAACTGTATTCCATTGGATCTATAATATAAATCTGGAAAGGGATCATACATGCGCATTAAGCTCAAACTGTATTCCATTGGATCTATAATATAAATCTGGAAAGGGATCATACATGCGCATTAAGCTCAACTGTATTCCATTGGATCTATAATATAAATCTGGAAAGGGATCATACATGCGCATTAAGCTCAACTGTATTCCATTGGATCTATAATATAAATCTGGAAAGGGATCATACATGCGCATTAAGCTCAACTGTATTCCATTGGATCTATAATATAAATCTGGAAAGGGATCATACATGCGCATTAAGCTAAACTGTATTCCATTGGATCTATAATATAAATCTGGAAAGGGATCATACATGCGCATTAAGCTCAACTGTATTCCATTGGATCTATAATATAAATCTGGAAAGGGATCATACATGCGCATTAAGCTCAACTGTATTCCATTGGATCTATAATATAAATCTGGAAAGGGATCATACATGCGCATTAAGCTCAACTGTATTCCATTGGATCTATAATATAAATCTGGAAAGGGATCAGCTGTCCCATTTCCCCAATCCCACCACCAACTTCCTCCCTCCCTCCCTCATCTCTTACCCTCCCCCTTTCCCAAACCCCACTTTCCCACCTTCTCCACTAAATCCCTCTAAGGTATACTGGTTAGAGTAACATTCCAAGTCATGCATCCTCAAAAGCAAGCACGTGGTGCAATGATTAACCTAAACTGAAAGAAGGCGGAAATGAAGTTCAGTCCATGGTACTATGATAAAACCTGTAGTGAAAGAATGCAAAAACACAATGACAATTTTCAGGGGCGCCATCCTCCGAAAATGTAGTATGGTCACATGCAGCCCACTAAAAATGCAACAAATATTACATGTTTGTCCATTAAGCATGGGCAATGCAACAATACGACTACATCGTGCATGGAGAACATTGCCATGTTTCTATTATCCAAGTGACCAGCACTACGTAGTATAAATTTCAGCTATACATTTAAGTCCTCGGTTAGATGGAAATGATATAATTCATTACCTACCGACGTCCATCTATCCGTCTATCTATCGATCCATCTCTCTCTCTCTCTCTCTCTCTCTCTCTCTCTCTCTCTCTCTCTCTCTCTCTACTGATCTATCTATCGATCTAGCTATCGGCTTTCTATCTGTCTGTCTGTCGGTCTGTCCTGTCTGTGTCTGTCAGCAACTTATTCCTTACAGCGCTTTCTTCTTATTTCAGTTCTCTACCCTTCACGGGCTGCTTTGTGGGTGGCACTGGATTCTGTTTATAAATCATGGTGGCGAGAATACATCACAGAATTGTAGACTGTGATATATCTCCGCTGGACGCCAAGGGAAGACTGATACAACCAGCCATGCCTCATCACAGAATTGTAGACTGTGATATATCTCCGCTGGACGCCAAGGGAAGACTGATACAACTAGCCATGCCTCATCACAGAACTGCAGACTGTGATATATCTCCGCTGGACGCCAAGGGAAGA
>CM065734.1:28428680-28431180 GCA_033310375.1 Conus canariensis | reverse complement strand
TAAACTAAACGCTTTAACTTTCACCAGCTCACCAGCCGCCGTGGCGTAGTGGTTAGCGTCGCGGACTCCCGGCTGGGAGGTCGTGGGTTCAATTCCCATCAGACTCATGTGGGATTTTTCTGCCCCGACCGGCTCCTACCCAGAGTTGAGTTTGCTGCGGACTCAGTTGGGAAGACTGGGACCGCACAGTCGAGTTTCATCCACTTAATGGATGTGTCTCTGAGAGTGTTGCTCAAATTTCCTGAACAACACTGCAGGTGCCTGTATCTCTCGGGCCTGGTTGACGCCGGGATATATTATGAAAGGAAGCGTAGAGTACAGCCCTGTCATGCAGTCTCAGACCGGAATGGAAATCCGTAGCATTATCTTAATCATCCTCATTCTCATTGATCATAGAGTCCATAGGGGCTGTCGTTGGACTGACGTGGTGGCGCCCTCCGGAGGGAGAGCTCACTCACGCCGGCTCCGCAACTACGCGATTATTGTCGTCAGTAGGGGGCTTAGTAGGTGGTGTCCTGCGTATGTTAGATCAGAACAGGCACCACTGAACACCACCGAAGTGACTCGGTAGCAGTGCAGTGTCTCCTCCGGTGGGTTGCCTCTTGACGACCTGACATTGACTGCTCCCTGTGGATTGCCGGTGCCGGGGCTGCGGCGGGGCCGGCCGAGCTGTGGCTGTGGACGGGGTGTCGGAATGAGCGGCGTGGGTGCACTGCCTCTGAGGTGGCGCAGAGGTTGGGACAGAAAAAACAAAACAAAACAAAAAACTTTCACCAACTCGGCTCTTTGGTGTCTCTAACGCAAGTGACACCTGCAGCACGGAAAGAGCGATTTCAAATTGTGTATTCCTGTCAAGTCTTCTAATCTTCATTTCTCCTTCTTTACTTTTTACTGCCTCCTAACCCAAAACAACCCAGCCTTCTTTTGGGTCTTTTCCCGCCCCACTCCTCATACGTCCTACTCACACACTACTTCTTCTTTCGTTTCCTGACCTTCCACCCTGCTCTGCCACTTCCTGATCCTCCCTCTCCATCCTACAGCCCATCTGCATTGACCACGCACTCCTCTCTTGGGTATCTTGGCCTGAAAGCTTGCCCAGTAACAAAGTAATCCAAATACGTGTCTTCGACCAGCTTTGATGCAGCATTGCGACGTGCTGTTATTTGACTTGATTCATCCATTTCGGCTTTCCCTACATTTAGCATCCACTTTCTTTCTTTGTTGTAAAAACATGGAAACTTACGTTGTGTTCCTTCAGATTTGTGCAAAGAGTTGTTGTCAATACACGAAAGAGTGTTGTATTTGTGTCACCCACTTCACCAGCTCGGTTCTTTGCCCCTGTAATGCCACGGACGCCTGCAGCACGTAAAGACCGATGTCAGATTATTCTGAAAGCTTGCCTATCAACAAACGTTGATGCAGCATTTAGACGTAAAATGATTAATTGACTTGATTCATTCATTTCGGGTTTCCCAACGTTTAGCACCTACTTTCTTTCTTGCCAGCAAAAACGTGAAAATTTTACGTTGTGTTCCTTCAGATTTGTGCAAAGAGTTGTCAATACTAGAACAAATGTTTTATTTGTTGCTTTATTGGGGCTTCATCTGCTTGATTCACAAACGATAAACTTAATTTGCCTTACTTAGCTGTATCTGGCAACAACAACAACAACAACACAACAACAACAACAACAGCAACAACAACAAAAATATCTCTGCAAATATCTCCTGCTCTAGTTTTCCCTTACCGCTTAGTTGCATAATATGGGCAATCTTCTCTCTCTCTCTCTTTTCTCTCTCTCTCCTCTCTCTCTCTCTCTCTCTCTCTCTCTCTCCTTTTTTTTTGACCCTCGCGCGCGATCTTATTCAGACCTGCGCATATCACAACCAAAATGGTTTCCGTCGAACGTCCATTCACACATTCTATAACGACGACTGACAGTAATAATCCTATTTTTAGATATCCCCACTCCCTCTTCTTTCACCCCCCCCCCTCCCCACTCGCCTCATGTCTCTCCTTTCCCCCGCTCCGCCCCCATCCCCACCCCCCGTACCCCCCTTCCCCTCGTACAGCGTTTTTCACCCCTTCTCCAAAATAAGATTACATAGAAGTGAGTTGTTTTAGTAATAGCTGGAACCACGCTGCTAGAAAGGATGAGACAGGATTATTTCATTTGATTCTTGATCTGTTGTCTTAAATCCAGTTGCAAAGTGAGGCGACTGTAGGCGGAAATCCAAACTAATTTAAAATGTAAGTGATAGCGTACCGCCAAAAAAACGTAGACAAACGAATCACAAGACAAAACACTTGTGATTCGTTTGTCTACGTTTCTGTTTTTTGTTTTGTTGTTGTTGTTTTTGGCGGTACGCTATCACTAACATTTGATATCTGTTTTCTTAATAAAATGAATTTGGGGAAGAAAAGTGACATCGAGACAGACTGCACAAATCATGTGTAAGACATCATGGAGCACGCAAGCAGGTGGACCACAAAACAAGGA
>CM065734.1:28421180-28423680 GCA_033310375.1 Conus canariensis | reverse complement strand
TTGGAAAATACTTCTGTGGCAGGATGCTTTCACAAAAAGTGACAGGTCAGCTTGGATAGCACGTCTGTTGCAGGAGACTATTTTACAAGTGCCGGAAACCAAGCTTGGGCAGCACCTCTGTGGCAGGGGACTGTTTTAGAAAAAAAGAGAGAGAAAAAAACGAGGATTGGTCAACATTTCTGTGGCCGGAGAGTGTTTCACAAGACATCGTAGAGAGCTTACACAACACTTCTATGACAGAACAGACTGCTTTACAAAAAATGATAAAACAGAGATTTAACTAGACGTGACAGAAACTAAACTTTAACAAAAAGTGACAGAAACAAAGATTTAAACAGTGACAGAAACTAAGATTTTAACAACAAGTGACAGAAACTAAGATTTAACAAAAAGTGACTGAAGCTGAAATTGACAAAAGTGACAGAAGCTAACATTTAACAAAAAGTGACAGAAACTAAGATTTAACAAAAAGTGACAGAAATCAAAATTTAAGAGAAAGTGACAGAAACTTAAAATTAACAAAAGTGACAGAAACTAAGCTCCGACAATACCACTGAGGCTGGAGACTTTTTAACAAATACTGACAGAAACAAAGATTGGACAACACTTCTGTGACAGACATTTCAGAGACTAAGCTTGGACGACACCTTAGTTGCAGGAGACTATTTCACAAAACGTGTCAGAGACTAAGCTTGGACGACACCTTAGTTGCAGGAGACTATTTCACAAACAGTGACAGAGACTAAGGTTGGGCAACACTTCTGTGAGTGGGAGTCTGTTTTACCAAATCTAATAGAGACCAAGCTTGGACAAAACCTCTGTGGCTGGGGACTGCCCTCACGAAAGGAGACAGAAACTAAACTTGGAGTGCACCTCTCTGGTAAGGGAATGTTTCACAAAAACATTGACAGAAACTGAGCTTTGGTAGGAGACTATTTCACTAAAAGAGATGGGAACTAGGCCTGGACTTTACGTCTGTGGCAGGAGAAGTTCCACAAAAATTGACGGAAACTACATTTGGACAACACTTCTAAGTCAGGAGTCCGTTTCATCACAAAAAGTGAGAGAAAGTAAGTTGGAGCAAAACGTATGCAGCAGAACACTATTTCACAAAGTGCTGACTACACAATGTTTTGTTGTGAACGACCCATACAGTGAGCGTTACCGACTGCTCCATTTTCAACACGTGTGTCTTATTTAAGTTTTAACTGAAGTCTTTTTAAACACACCCTCTCACCAATATGACATACAGCTTAACTTTTGTTTACAAGTGTTTGTATGTTCATTTTTTTTCAACAGTACATTTTAAGAACGCTTGTTACACGTGATGTTTATTGCTTTTTTTACATGTGTATTTGCATGTTTTTCCCCATAGTCTTCTTGTCGATTTGATATTCGCGACTGTATTTTCTTCAAACAAGCGCAAACGTGTGTTCTCTTTAAACGAGGTAACTGTGGAGTACTTTGTGAAATTTCTGTCGCGTGCATTCTCAGTTTTTCCTTTTGTGTGCTCTTCGTGCTACCCTTCGCCTTTACAAACAATGAAATCATAACACGGGCAACATCACCTGTTTTCTCCCTTAAAACATGAATTGACCACAGAAGAGAATACATGACCATACAAAGGAGTACTAATTGGTCACCTTGACGACCGCCACGCAGTTAAGACTGTATACATACTGACCCCATCAAAAATCATGGAATGCCCTTCCACGTTGTGGGTCTCTCTTGATCATGACTAAATGCGATCTTAACCACGTGCAATACAACGAAATGTTTGATTTATGTAGATATAATTGCAGTTTTCTTGATTTGAAACCTTGTTAAATTTAGTCATGGACAGACAGAGCATGTCATGACCAAATCCAGCTTTGGAATATCAGAATCGGCAGTTTATAGGTTTAGATGCAAAGCCACTGTTGATGACAATGATTTGCTGTGTCCTCTTCGTAAAGAGTCTCAAGAAAATGAAATTGATTTTGTTCTTTGCTGTCCAGCCCTAAGGAATATTAGAACTGAATTCACTCAGCCAAAATTTCATAGACAGCCTTCCCTGTTTAAATCAACCATATAGATGTCATCAATCTCAACAGAAGTTGTTCGAAAGTTGTCCTTGTTTCTGCAGAAGGAATTCAAATTTAAACAAACAGCTACCTCTTGATGTTCCAGAGTATTGTTGTTTGGTATGCTTCACAGTCCTGAGTATTTGTTTCAGATGATATGTTCACTCACCCCTTCAGAAGCGGCCGAAACCTATAGAAATAAACCATCCGAATCAAAATCCGACTAAGTGAGATTCTAGGGACAATGATGTACAGATTCCAGGATTTAACATCATCCAACAGGGTCCACTCAGGCCGAGGCGACGTGCCTTCTTCTCTAGAGTATGCAGCCTTCATCTCCACAAGTCTTCCACACACAGAACGGCATGATTTGGAGGCTGTCTGAAAAAGTAAAGGTGTCCAAAGAACCCCTCCATTTCAATCACATTCCGTGACAG
>CM065734.1:28408680-28418680 GCA_033310375.1 Conus canariensis | reverse complement strand
TCTTCCCTCTTCCTTGTCTTTGATCGTGATACACCATTGGGCATAATTAATCTTTCGATCTCACGGGGCGAACGATGGTGAAAAAAACTGCGAGACGGAAGATGCAGCAACGACCATTCATGGTCAGCCTTCTCCGTCAGTCATTCTGTGTCGTCGCTTCTGTTTGTTTGTCTCATTCTTGGTCTCGTTACTCCGCTGTCTGTTATCTGTCCAGTCAGTAGTCAGATCATGTCTGTCGTCACCTACCTCATTCTCTCATTTCTCTCCTCTCTCTCTCTCTGTCTTACTCTCTCTGTGTGGTGGTGTGTGTGTGTGGTGTTGGTGTGTGTGAGGGTGTGTGTGTGTGTGATACAACTTGGTTATGACAATAACGTTCAGTTCAGTGTGTGTGTGTGTGTGTGTGTGTGTGTGTGTGTGTGTGTGTGTGTGTGTGTGTTGTGCGTGTGCGTGGTGCGTGGTGTGTGTGTGTGTGTTGGTGTGTGTGTGTGTGTGTGTGTGTGTGTGTGTGTGTGTGTGTGTGTGCGTGTGTGTGATGCATGTGGTGTAGAACATGGTGACCTCACAGTTCTCATCGGCTGAAGACATCAGCGCCGTTAGTAGAAGTTTGTGTCAGAACGGACAGTAAGGGCAGGTTCGTGGTGACTGTGATTAAATGGAATGGGCAACACTCTCCAGAGGGCGATGATCAATCTTGCTGGCTGTGCAGCAAAGCAATTTAGTCATCAGTAGGGCCAAGGGGGTGATGTCCAACGCATATTGGATCAATACTGTATGATGAACACGAGGGTGATGGATATGATGCTACGGAGTTCCATTCCAGTCTGAAACATCATGACAGGGCTGCACTCTATGCTCATTTTCATAGTATATCTCCATGTCGATCAGGCCTGAAAGATACAGACACCTGCAGTGTCGGTCAGGAATTCTGAGCAACATTCTCCAAGACGAAGCCATTCAGTGGATGAAACTCTACTGCACAGTCCCAGCATTTCCAGATGAGCCCCTAGCAAAGTCAACTGATGGAGGAGGGAGCTGGTTAGGGCAGAACAAATCCCACGAACAAACGGCTGTGGTGAGAATCGAATTCACGACCTCCCAGCCGTGAATCCGTGACGCTAACCACTACACCACGGTCATTTGTCAGGTTGGATTTGCTTTACCCAAAGTGACTCGGCAGCAGTGCAGTGTCTCCTCTGGCTGGTTGCCTTATGAGGATATATTACGGTGTTTTCAGTGCCAGGAAGGATAATTACGGCTGTTTTCAGTGCCAGAAGGATATATACGGCTGTTTCAGTGCCAGAAGGATATATTATGGGCTGTTTTTCAGTGCCATGAAGGATATATTACGGCTGTTTTCAGTGCCATGAGAACAAGGCATAATACATTAGGTGTTTTCAGGCCAAGTAGATGTTTCAGTGCCAGGAAGCGCCGGGGTCCCAACCAAACAAACCAGGGTGTTGGTGTGCATGATGGAAACACCAGACTTATTGACTTAGGAATACTGCCAGTAAGGGGCACAGAAGATGAGAAATCTGTCTCGCTGTCTGTATGCCTCTCTCTCTCTCTCTCTCCCTCTCTCTCTCTCTCTCTCTCTCTCTCTCTCTCTCTCCTGTTTCTTTGTCTCTGTCTCTGTGTGTGTCTCTCTCGTTGTCTGTGTGTCTCTTTCTCGTTGTCTGTGTGCCTCTCCGTCTGTCTGCGTGTCCGTCTATCTGTCCGTCAGTCCGTCTGTCTGATTCTCTTTGTCTCTGTCTCTTACTCTATGTCTGTTTGTCTGTTCTGTTTGTCTCTGTGTCTTTTTGTCTCTGTTCCTTGTCTATCTGTCTGTTTATTTGCTTTCTCTCCACCCCCCCCTCTCTCTCTCTCTCTTCTTTCCTCCGCCTTTTCTGTCTGTGTTTGACGTCAGGCATCTGTCTCTCTTCTGTTGTGTTTTTCGTGTGTGTTTGGTGTGTGTGTGTGTGTGTGTGTGGTGTGTGTGTGTGTGTGTGTGTGTGTGTGTGTGTGTGTGTGTGTGGTGTGCTGTGAGTGTGTCTGTGTGTCTGTCTGTGTGCCTGTCTAGCTTACTATCTCTCTCCTCTCTCTCCTCTCTCTCTCTCTCTTCTCTCTCTCTCTCTCTCTCTGTGCGTGTGTCTGTGTTTCTGTCTGTGTGCCTGTCTAGCTTGCTATCTCTCTCTCTCTCTCTCCCCCCCCTTTCTCCCCCCCTCTCTCTCTCTCTCTCTCTCTCTCTCTCTCTCTTGGTGAGCGGGTGTGGAGGAAGAGGTCTGCCTTGTAATGAAGGAGAGGGAGGAAGGAAGGGTGTGGTGGTGGAGGAAAGGAGTGTGTGAAGAGCAGATGGGGGGTGGGGGGGGGGGGGTGGCGAAGTCGTTCTAGTTTATTTCATTTTGTTTCATTTTATTTTATTGCACTGAGTGTTATTTTAACCGAGTTATCTTTCAAATAATCTGACAGCTAACATACAGGCCGTGTCACAGGAGAGGCAGAGGCTGTCCAAGCGGCAGACAGCCTTGATAACAGCAACAGGACTCCTTGTGGGAACAGGTTGTGGATAAAGAATAAAGGGGGGAAAAACCATAAATAAAGCAAAGCGATGGGAGTGGTGGTGGTGTGGTGGTGGTGGCTGCGGAGGCTATTACAGGTCAGGCTGTGGTGGTGGTAGTGGGTGGTGGGTGGTGGGTGGTGGTGATACGCCAGTGGGGGCTTTATTAGTCCTTCGTATTGACTGGATTTAAGATAAGAGGGGGAAAAATCATAGACATCTGCTCACACAAAAACAAGGCAGAAAGCCTGAGAGTACTTCACGTTTGTCTGTGTCTGTGTCTGTGTCTTGTCTGTCTGTCTGTCTGTCTGTCTGTCTGTCTGTCTGTCTGTCTGTCTGCTCTGTCTGTCTTCTGTCTCTCTCTCTCTCTCTCTCTCTCTCTCGTGTGATTCGCAGTTTAGTTCTTTATGTACATAAAGCTTTCCAGTTAAGAGAAACATTGTTTTCTTGATTGACTGCATTTTGTAATTGTAAGGACTCGTGATACTGCTGCCTTTATAATAATTTTCTTGTAATATTGTTATCGCCCCTTTCATATGGGGCTGTGGCCTTAAATGATTAAATCATCTGAATCTGAATCTCTCTCTCTCTCTCTCCTCTCTCTCTCTCTCTCTGCGTGTGCGTGGTGTGTGTGTGTGTGTGTGTGTGTGTGTGTGTGTGTGTGTGTGTGTGTGTGTGTGTGTGTGTGTTGTGTGCATGCGCGCGCCCGCGCGTGTTTATGCGTATATGTGTATGTGTGCGTGCGCGCGCGAGCGCATGTGTGTGTGTGTGTCTGTAGATGTCTGATTGCTTTTTTTTTTTGAAGCAAGAGGGACCTTTTTTTTAAAGTTTGATGTTAATTCACTGGGTTTATCCCCCTGCAATTAGTCTGACGGCTGACATAAGGGCGTGTCATATGAGGCCCAGCGACTGCCCAGAGTGCAGCCAGCCTTGACCAAATCCTTCCGGGCAAAATGAAGGGGAAACAAACGAAGCAGATGGACATGGAATGAGTGAGGAGATTAGGGGTGAAGGGGCGGGGAGGATTAAGCGGCTTGGGTGGTGGGTCGTGGTGAATCGTCTGCAGGAATAATTAGTCTTTCGTATTAACTGTGATTTGAAAAAAAAAGAAAAACGAAAAGAAGAGTCCATCTTTAAGACAAAGCAGGGCGGAGAGGGTTTGTTGCTGAAGCCTGAGAAAGTTTTGTTTTGTTTCATGTCTCTGTCCCTATCTCTTCCGCTGCATCCCCCTCTCTCTCTCCGTCTCTGTCCGTCTCTGTCTGTTTCTGTCTCTATCTGTCTGTATGTCTGTCTGTCTTTCTGTCTTTCTGTCTCTCTGCCTGTCTGTGTGTAGTCTGTCGGCGTATCTCTCTCTCTCTCTCTCTCTCTCTCTCTCTCTCTCTCTCTCTCTCTCTCTCTCTCTCTCTGTCAGTATCGATTGATTCAGTTGCCTCGTTTTGTTTTGTTTTTTTGTTTTTTTTTAAGCTGAAACGTCAAGGATTTCAAAAGCAATACAATAGTCCTTCATTATAAAATTCGTTTCAGGAGAACTTTTGGATAACAGATTTCCCAGGCGCGTTTGAAAGTGACGTTTTTAAGTATATTCATTTTAAGTTGCATTTCCACAGGAGTTCGTTTTGACACAGTTCTGGAGATCATCCTTCAAACTTACAGACATTAAATTACAGACAAAAAAACTGAACGAATACCTGCCTTTACGTCGTTCTCTTTCGGATACAGGGACAGACAGAAGAACAGAACCTTAAATGTATGCGTTGCTTCGCGGCATACCACGTGGAGCAGGATAATGAAACAATGAAAGAAACACAAAAGCAAACATGCAGGACAGCAGTTAGATTTCATTTCACTTCACTTGAACTAGGATGAAACTCTCTAGCTCTCCCTCCCTTTCTCTGTCTCTGTCTCTGTCCCCCCCTCCCCCCCCTCTCTCTCTCTCTTTCTTCTCTCTCTCTCTCTCTCTCTCTGTATCTCTGTCTCTCTGTCTGTCTGTCTCTCTCGCTCTCTCTCTTTCTTCTCTCTCTCTCTCTGTATCTCTATCTCTCTGTCTGTCTGTCTCTCTCTCGCTCTCTCTCTGCATGTGTTAACGTCCATGAGTAGTCTTGTCTTTATTTCTCTGTCTGTCTGTTTGTCTGTCTCTATGTCAAGTCTGTCTGTCTGTTTGTCTATCTGTCTGTCTGTGTGTCTGTCTGTCTGTCTGTCTGTCTGTTTTTTCCTCTCTCTCTCTCTCTCTCTCTCTCTCTCTCTCTCTCTCTCTCTCTTTCTCACACACACACTCAGTGTGTGTGTGTGTGTGTGTGTGTGTGTGTGTGTGTGTGTGTGTGTGTGTGTGTGTGTGCGCGCGTGCGCGCGCGCGCGCGTTTGTACGTATATCTGCGTCTGGTCTAGCGAGTGTTCGTACGCGTGTGTGTATGTATGTTTGTGTGTACATGTGCGTGTGCCTGTGCCTGTGCGCGCGCGCGCGCGCGCGCGCGCGCGCGTGTGTGTGTGTGTGTGTGTGTGTGTGTGTGTGTGTGTGTGTGCGTCTGTTAGAAGAGAGAGAGAGAGAGAGAGAGAGAGAGAACACTGACCACACTGAATATTTTTAATGTCGTTAGCTCTATAACCTTGGCGACGTGGGGTGTGCAAAGAGTAAGGTAAGTAAGGTAGACACAAATCCAAAGGACAAATGAATCATTACAACGCTTGTTTTTCGAAGCACAATAAGCCTGAATACCGACCATCCAGTATAATAGATTTTTGAAGAAATCGCTACGCGTTAACGACCAAAACCAAATTGTCTGACCGCCTCCTTTAAAGTTGATTCTATCTTTTATTCATATCAGCTTGAGTTATTTTTCTTTTCTTCAAAACAAGCTACAAAGCCCATTGTTTCACACACCCTCCCTTCCCCCCTTCCCCTTTCCCACCCTCTCACTATTTCCTCTCCCATGATCCCCTTCCGGGGTGGCCTCTTTTCCGTCCGGCGGCCATTTTGGTCGTGCGGCGAACATGACAAGATAAGTGGTTTCTCGTTCTTCGTTTTCACTGTCCTAAGCGTTATTTGTTTTCGCCCGAAGAAGACACACGAGGTCGAAATGCATTGTGTCTTGTCCTGCACTTTGTTTGTCTATGTCCTTGACGGTAACTAACCCCCTCTCTTTCTAAATTTTGCTTCATTTTCCCCTCTCAGTCACTCTGTTTTGAAACTTATTTTTCTTTTTCCGAACGTTCAGCGCCTCTGCTGTAAACCTTGTGAGAGATTTCACAGATTCATCGTCATAGTTCAGTTGCAGCACTCTAACGGTGTCCTCATTTTCAGCACAATTCTTTTTTTAAAATTATGCGTTTTTTCACAAATAGTATTATGTTCTTTACAATGAAATAAAAAAATGATGCGTCTCATTCTCTTAAAAAAAAAAAAACTACGCGATGGACAAGGCGAAGATGTAGATGGCTTAGTATGGAACCATTTTTTAAGGGCGTTTAAGCCAAGAGTTCTTGATCTCAAGCTGGCTAGACAAATTCTATGCCACCTCTCTTCGTTTTTATCGAAATATATTTCTCTGTCTCAAATATGCTCTTAAAACTATAAAATCAATCATATTTTTCCTGAAAGTTCCATTGTGGAATGTCAATTTTCTTTATAAGAGGCTTTTATCCTATCTTTAAATTTAAGAATAAATCCATCTTCACATCCAACTCCCTGGCACATCCACACGATCCCAAATCCAGGCAGAGTTAAAATCTATAGCTGTAGAGTACTGTAATGCCGAGAAGTCTTGTGTATTGACTGAGTTCTATCGTATCGTATTTTATTACTGTACGCTGTCTGTGCTTTTCTTTACTGTCTGTACTTCTCTGTGTTATATTGGCTTGTATTTTAAGATACTGTACTTCAGTAAATTATGCCTAGTACCGTGCTGCCCTGCGCGTAGTAACGTCTCATACTCTCCTCTACTCCACCCTACTGTGCTGTGCTACACTATGGTATGCAATACTATAATGCAGTGTACTGTACAGTACTGTAATGTGCTGTAGTGCACTCTACTGTACCCTTCCCCACCCTTCCCCACCCTTCCCCACTCTTCCCCCACTCCACTGTACTCTACTCTTCCCCATTCTGCCCTACTCTACTCGACTCTACCCTGCTTCACCCTACCCTACCCTATTGTACCCTACCCTACCCTTCCCTACCCTACCCTACCCTCCTCCCGTTTCCTCTCCTCTCATCTCCTCTGCTTTGCTCTGCTCTACTCCACCACGCTACACTATACTACTATTGCACGTCTCCACTGCTCTAGTCTACACTGCTCTACTCTACTCTACTCTACACTACTCTACTCTACTCTACTCTACTCTACTCCACTCCACTCTACTCTACTCTACTCTACTCTACTCTACTCTACTCTACTCTACTCTACTCTACTCTACTCCACGCTACTACGCCACACTATACTATCACTGCATTGAGTAGAGTTCTGCTGCACTGCACTGTTCATGACCCTAGTGCACGCGTACTGTATTGCAAGGACCCGGGTCATCTGTTCCGACACACACTATGTTGCAGACCTGTGCCTTCCCTTCCCCCACCTCCCTTCTCCACAAACAAAAGGGAACTAATAGAAAACCGAACCGTCCAAACAAGTCTCTTTGTCTGTCTGTCTGTCCGTCTGTCCGTCTGTCCGTCTGTCTCTCTCTCTGTCTGCCTCTCACAGAAGAAAGAAGAAGAAGAAGAAGAAGAAGAAGAAGAAGAAGAAGAAGAAGAAGAAGAAGAAGAAAACACAATACAATTGAATACAGAATGTATGACAGGCGAAAGTAAGAAAACGAAATTTGGAGTCGGTAGCTAACAGAGTAGAGAGGAGGTTGGCGAAGGGGTGGAAGTAGGGGGTTGGAGGAAGGGGAGGAAAGCAGGCGTGTGTGTGTGTGGGGGGGGGGGGGGGGGGGGGGGGGGGGGGCTGCATGGTATTTCGTGGCTTCTGTCCAACGGGAAGTTGAGGTCGAACAGAGCTGACAAAGGGAAGCGAGGTGAGGGGATTTTGAGGGGGCACGGGGGTGGAATTGAGGGTCAGAGGATGGAAAGAAAGCATTGGGGGAAGAAGAAAAGAAAGCATTCAGACGGAAGGGGGGGGGGGGGGTCGGGGGGAGGGGAGGAGGGCGGAGAAGAAGGTCTGACAGATGACAGTTCATGTCTGCGACAGACAAGGGAGAAGGGAAGGGAAAAAACAGTGGGGAGGGTGTGTGTGTGTGTGAGGATATGGCTGTGGGAGTTATAAGGTGGAGGTGCGTGGGTGGATGGGTGGGGAGTTTGTCTGTTGTCTTTCTTTGCTCCTGCGTAAAAACTTTCGTCTCAGGTAAAATGCCTGCTATATTTCTAATCCAAGTGTGATTTTTTTCAACACTGTGGGATAACGTCGCCTAATCTGGACAGCTGACATTAGCAAAGTATGTAATAAGAGCAAACACCGTTGAACATTCACTTCGAGCAGAGATAGACATAGATCTGATATAAATTATCCAAAGGAAACAATGAATAAAAATAAGTTACAGACTGCAGCACATAATGTCTCTGAATTATTTGAAGACTCCAGTATCACCCCCAAAAGTGTTGGCCCCGTGATGAATGTCACGCCTATTCCTCCTTGGGAATTAACGAAAGGTATGTTCACTTTGATCACACAAATATACGAAAAGATGACAATCCAAACGTTTTAGGTACAACAGTTAAAACATATGTATCTGAATCTTATTCTGATCATCTTAAGATTTATACTGACGGTTCTGTGCTAGAGAATCATCATGCGGGCTCTGGGTTTGTTATTCCATCTGTAAAAGTTGAAATGTCATAATCATCGTCTTGGCACGGGTATTTCGATGTTTACAGCAGAATTAATAACTATTCTTATGGCTCTGTCATATTTGATTAATCTACCACTAAATCTGTTAAATGTTCTTTTATGTGTAGATTCTAAATCAGTCTTGCAATCCCTTGCTTCATCATTTAATTGCATGAATATTGTTGTCTTTGAAATAAAATGTTTAATATATTGCATTCGATTGAAAGGATCCAATGTTGACTTTTGTTGGATACGATCCCATTGTGGATTTTATTACAATGAATATGTTGACCATCTCGCAAGAAGTGGGGCGAGAAACGTTTTGAATGCTATTGATCTGCCTTGCAGTTTATCTTCGGTAAAAAATGTGTAACATAATAGAACATGAAATGATACGACGTCTTTCTCTTCTGGGACAATTCATTATTGAATACTTCATGTGCAAGTAGATATATTATTAACTTGTCGTACAGACTTTTGTTAAATGCTTTAACGACAAAGTTCTGTAAAGACATTAAGTATGTCTGCTCTGCGGAATCAACAATTGAGTACATACTGGTAAAATGTGATTCAATGAAAACTTTCCTACCACCGGAAGTCGTAGAATGAATTTTGCCTGTTTCTACTGTTTATATATTTTAGGATCAGTTTAATCTTTTCAACCGTTCAATATTTCAATTAGCTAGTTCTTTGTTGTGTAGTTCTATTGCACGTTTCTTGTAACTCTCTCTCTCTCTCTCTCCTTCTCTCTCTCTCTCTCTCTCTGTCCCACTGCCTTTGTCTCTGTCTGTCTGTCTGTCTGTCTGTCTGTCTGTCTGTCTGTCTGTCGTCTGTCTCTCTCTCTCTCTCTCTCTCTCTCTCTCTCTCTCTTTTTCAGTTTTTAAAATTTTTTGATGATGTTAAAAATTGATAATGTTTCGCTGTTTTTGATGCTAGAGTCTAAAATCATCGACACGATGAAAAGACTTTAAATATAACAACCAACTAACAAACCTTGACAGTGTGTGTGTGTGTGTGTGTGTGTGTGTGTGTGTGTGTGTGTGTGTGTGTGTGTGTGTGTGTGTGTCGTGCATGCGTGCGTGCGTGCGTGCGTGCGTGCGTGTGTGTGTGTGTGTGTGTGTGTGTGTGTGCGTGTGTGTGCGTGCGTTCGCGTACGTTTGTTAGTGTGTATAAGTGTATGTTGTTTGTATCTGCATGTGTGTATCATACATGTGTGTGTGTGTGTGTGTGTGTGTGTGTGTGTGTGTGTGTGTGTGTGTGTGTGTGTGTGTGTGTTGTTGCACATCTTCACATGCAACTATGTTACTGTTGGTGTTTGTGTGAAGTAGCTCTCTTTAATATGCGCTGTGTAAGGAATGAAATTGAGCCGGTAAACTGTGAGGACAGGCAAGCTTTCTGTAAACTGCAAATTTGCAGCTGTACACTGCCTCACGATCGGTACCTGATAGGACCTTGATTCAAACCTGCTTGTTTTACAGTAGGACACCAGCAATGTGAATGGGAGAAGTGGGGAAGTAACTACAGTTCAGAGAGAGAGAGAGAGAGAGAGAGAGAGAGGGGAGAGAGAGAGAGAGAGAGAGAGAGAACGTATCAGCTTTTGCCCATTTTGTAAAATAGCCGAACATGCATTGAAATAGTTTTAATCATTTTT
>CM065734.1:28398680-28401180 GCA_033310375.1 Conus canariensis | reverse complement strand
TCTCTCCCCTCTCTCTCTCTCTCTCTCTCTCTCTCTCTCTCTCTCTCTCTCTCTCTCTCTCTCTCTCTCTCTCTCTGCCCACTCATACGTGTGGACACAATGTGTTTTCTGCTGAAAGTTTTATGTCGTGTGGAAACGTTTTGCAAAAGCACTTTTCTTTTCGTTGAAAGACATCAGAGCTTAAAGGAATGTATTTCATACAACAACCTGACTTTGGTGCCATTTTTTTTTTATTATTAAGGGAAGCCCCAACATTCAGTTTGGAGCATTTGAACACTAGCTAAAACCCAATACGGATTTGGATTTGTTTGGCTGAATCAAGGGGTTGGTAATACTAAAGAGTTTGTATGTGTTTTCCGTCAACGGTTGGTTGACTGCAGATGGCAGAAATGGACTGATCATATTCATAACAGTGACAGATTTGATTTCTACAGGAACTTTTGTGATGTTCATGACCTGAAAACGTACTTAACCTTAGATATGGACAGGCACCTAAAACACGTAACAGCAAAATTCAGATTAGGAATATCTGCATTGGCAACTCATTATTTTAGATATCGCATATGTAATAATTATGATTTGTTATGTCCCTTATGTAAAAAATCAATTGAAACCGAATTACACTTCGTCCTGTCCTGTCCAGCTCTCATGAGCATCAGAGAAAAGTTTATTAAGCCCAAATATTACAGACAGCCATCTTTGTTTAAACTGAGCCTACTTTGTTCATCTACTTCTGCAGAAGTTGTTAAGAATTTTTCTTTGTTTTTGTACAAGGCTTTTAAGTATAGAGAAATTTTCACTTCTTGAAATTGCCCTTGAATTATACTGGTCTTGTTCTGTAATTTGGTTTCATGTGGCTATTGTACTTGTGTGTTCACACTCCCCTTCATTAGGGGCCTTGGCCTGTTATATGAATAAATCATCTGAATCTGAATCTCTCTCTGCCCACTCATACGTGTGGACACAATGTGTTTTCTGCTGAAAGTTTTATGTCGTGTGGAAACGTTTTGCAAAAGCACTTTTCTTTTCGTTGAAAGACATCAGAGCTTAAAGGAATGTATTTCATACAACAACCTGACATTGGTGCCATTTTTTTTTTATTATTAAGGGAAGCCCCAACATTCAGTTTGGAGCATTTGAACACTAGCTAAAACCCAATTTTCCGGACCACACAGTAATGACTGGAAACATTTCTCTTCTTTAGTATTCCCTGAGAACTGACACATACGAATAGGAGACCCGCCATAATTTACACTACCATTAAAACTACGGCAGCTGCAGCGTATCAGCAGTGACAATAACAACAGCCACCACTACAACTACTACTATTACTTCTAGCCTACTTCTTGTACTGCTACTACTACCGCTAATATTACAACTGCAACTACGGCTGCTGCTGCATCTGCTACAACAACAACAACAGCAACAACAACAACAACTGCTACTACTACTACTATTGCTACTACTACTACTACTACTACTACTACTATGAAGACGACGACGACGACTGCGACTACTGGTACTACTATTACTGCTGCTGCTACAATACAACAGCTGCAGCACTACTACTACTACTGGTATCACTGCTACTACTGCTACTACTACTACTACTACCGCCACTACTACTTTTGCTGCTGCTGCTATAAGAACAACATCAACACCTACTACTACGTCTACTCCGACGACGACGATGACTGCTGCTACTAGTGCTACTACTGCTGCTGCTGCTGTCGCTGCTGCTACAACTACAACAGCAGCACCTATTACAACTTGCTGTTGTTTGGGGCAATTTCTGTGCAGGAAGATAAGTATTGATTTAATTGCACTGTTATCTTAACCTGTATCGTACACTAGACAGTGCTGCTTATGGTGATGTCCTGATTCTCCCAGTTTATGTCGTTTGAAGAGAATCCTCCATCCTCACCTACAACTCTCTGACCGCAGCAGGGGAAATACAGACTTCCAAACTTTCTGGAGCTTCAGGCCTCTTCCGTTTAACCCTCCATCCTCTTGTCTCTACTCCCCTCTGTCCTTCTTCCCTTCTTCCGACCCCCTGCCTTGATCTATTCCGTTACAGTTTTGACACTATGACAGAGAGAAAGGTTTCTTTCTTTCTTTCCTTGTTCGTTTGATTTTTGTGTGTGTGTGTGTGTGTGATTTTTTTTTTTTTTTTTTCATTTTTGGTCACAAACGGCTGAGAGAGACGTGTGGTTAGAACTCTGGACTGTCAGTCTAAGAGTTGCGGGTTTGAATCCCGGCTTAAACTTGTGGGTGACGTCTGGATCTTAGATCTATTTGTTTGTTTGTTTCGTTTGTCTGTTAGCATGTTTACATACATTTCTTGTTAGTTGTCAGATCCTCCTCGTACATATGTGTTCGCGCACGATGACGAAATCCGGTTTAAGATCCTATAATCAACGTCAGCGTTGAATGGAATGTGAAATCAAAACAATTACCGCAGCATGCACAGGCATGGCATCTTTGGGAGGATATGGGCTCC
>CM065734.1:28391180-28396180 GCA_033310375.1 Conus canariensis | reverse complement strand
CATCCTTTATTTCTTGTGATCGAATTTCGACGAAGGTTTTTACCCTTCGATATAGGCGCTTCGTGACAACATAGACTTTATTTTGCAAGGCATCTGCTCTCCTCTCTCTCTCTCTCTCTCTCTCTCTCTCTCTCTCTCTCTCCTCCTCTCTGAGTTTAGATACATTAAGATTTGTCTTATTTCCTTGTCCATTTCTATCTCATTATTGTTCCTTCTTAATCTTTTTTTTTTTTTCTTTCTGGAAAACCGTTAAATTTGTGATTGTGTTTACAACAGACACAGAGCGTTTTTGTTGAGTCGAAAGATTTTCTACTGAAGTCCTTTTTTTCTTATACCAAAGCTCATAATTCTGAAGGTTTATATTAAGGTATTACACACAGAAAATAACACATGTTCATAAACAAAGTAACAAACGATTGCAATGTGATAAAACTTAATCATTAGATATGACCAGTGACTCTATCTCAGGAACAAGACTTTCCATCTGATTTCAGATTCCATGATTCATTTAAAAATACCATTTACAAACGAGGAATAACAGCTCGCAAACGTTTCTGTTAGTAAATGGCAGATACGACATACTCATATTTCAGGATGGCTTGGTCATTTAAAATAAAGGCATAACTTCCCACAGATTTTCTGACAGTAAACGCTAGAAACGAGTCACTCATATTTCAGACAGCTAGGTTTATCTTTCGGATGCTCTAAAAGATTCCTTCAACCCTCGCCAGAAAACAAAACAAAACATCTCACTCTTTAGTTTGAGTTCCAAAGAATTTCACCCACTCCCAACAAATCACAGATTAATTGAAATAAATGAAAAGATGAATTAAGTGAAACTCGTTCAGATTGAGAAGAATAACTAATACACTTAGAAGAATTCTTTTTTATGTTAAACACGCTACGGCCACAGCTTTTCTGGTGTAAAGTTAACCAAATGAAATGAACAATATTTGATACCTGAACTCTAGAGATAATGAAACACAAGTGGGAGGCTAATAGCATTGAAGGTTTAGAAACACACCCGCACATCCACAAAATCGAACGCCCCCGGTAACAAGAATAAAGCCTTAATCAATGGTTAATTTTTGTTTTGATCTTTAATGACCACCTGCAATCGACTGAAAGCTTCTGGTTTTCATCGGTGGAGAGCGTCAATAACGTGTGCGAATTGAGTGACCTTTCTTGCAAGGTTATCGCGTCCCCTTGTTGCCGTTGGGTTTTTATCCGGTAACAGATGGAAAGTAACCATGCTGAATCTCTGACTGTCTGTCTGTCTCTCTCAGTTTGGACACATTAGAATTTGTCTTCTTTCCTTATCCATTTCCATTATTTTTCCATTTCTTGTTCCAGTTCCCTTAAATATATCGTACACTTTTTTTCCTTCCAAATGTATAATAAATAAATAATAAGTTTGTGATTGTCTTTTTAAAACAAAACCAGAACACAGCATTTTGTTTGTTGTGTTTTGAAAAGAAAATATTGCTGCTGGAAGATTCCTTCTATTCTTCTATACCAAAGCTCACAATTCTGCAGTTTTTTTTAAAAACATATATCACACACAGGAGATTACGTATATCCATCCTACAAGTAATATGTGATTGCAATATAATAAATCACTTAGTCATAAGATCTTACCAGTGACTTTATCTCAGGAACACTACTTTCCATCTGAGTTCACTTTTTGTCATTCATTTCACAATTCCATTCACAAGAAAGGAAAAACTTCTCGCCAACTTTCTGTTAGTGGATGGCAGAAACGAGTCCCTTATATTTTAATTTCGGACACTCCAAAAGATTCCTTTCACCTTCGCCAAAAATGAGAACGTCCAACACTTTAGTTTGAGATCTAAAGAATGTCAACTACTCCCATACAATTTACAGATGAACTGAAATAAATGAAAAGATCAGTTCAGTGAAACGCCTACAGACTGATAAGAATAACTGACGCATTAAGAAGAATTCTTTTTATGTTAAAACACGCGACGCCCAGGGTTTGTCTGGTGAAAATTTAACCGAATGAAATGAACAATACTTGATACCTGAATTCTAGAGAAAAGGAAACACAAGTGGGAGGCTAATAGCATTGAAGGTTTAGAAACATACCCGCACATCCACAAAATCGAACGCTCCCAGTAACAAGACCAAGCCTTAATCAATGGTTAATTTTGCTTTTGGATTTTTAATGGCCACCTGCAATCGATTGAAAGCTTCTGGTTTTCAACGGTGGAGAGCGTCAATAACGTGTGCGAACTGAGTGATATTTCTTGTAAGGTTATCGAATCCCCTTTGTTGCCGTTGGGTTTTTGTCCGGTAACGGACGAAAAGTAACCATGTTGAATCTCTCTCTCTCTCTCTCTCTCTCTCTTCTCTTTCTCTGTGTGTGGTGTGTGTGTGTGTGTGTGTGTGTGTGTGTGTGTGTGTGTGTGTGTGTGTGTGTGTGTGCATTGCCTCCATCATAAAAGTCATAATTGTAGTTAATTGTGTTGTGGTAAATATAGATGAAAAGGATGGGTGACCACAATACTGTTGCAAAAACTGCCAGTGATTTTACATTCGATTAAATACTTGTTTCTCTGGTTGTTTTTTCCTTGTGTTTTAAACATGAATTCTATTGAGATCTTTCACAGAGAGAGGGGAGAGAAAGAGAGAGAGAGAGAGAGAGAGAGAGAGAGAGAGAGAGAGAGAAAGAGAGAGAGGGAGAGTGGGGGGGAAGAAAGGAGAGAGTTTGGCTAATTGGTTAGTGCTTGGTTGATTTATTCATTGTCCACTGACCTATGAGGATAATCACATCAGCTATACAACATCCGTATATCATTCTTTTGCCTTCATGCACAAAAAGACCCTTGTCTGACCCGACATGCGTGCAGCTGTGATTCTCTGTTCAAAATATTCTACAGAGGAAGTGGTGGAAGTCAGAGGTAGACCGGTGATGTCCGCGGACGGATGTTGTAAAACACTGGGCTGGTTATGAAGTCTTTATACAGTCGCACGTCATTGTTTAAGGACAGGGAACTGCAGAGTTTCCTGACTACTAGCGCGTCGGTCGCTCTAAGTCTGCGACCCATGGTCTTGAATGATGAGAATGAATCAAATCCAAAGAACGCTAGATGTGGTGCTTGTGCTTTTCTCTAGACGTAGTGAACACGTTAAAACTGCTCTTTCGTGAAAAAAAAACACCTCTCTATTGCAAACTACCGTCTAGATGTTATCGACGGATTCCAAACCTGCACCTGGTGGTACGTCATTGTTTGATCCTTGTAGTTCGATCGATCTTCAAGAAAATGTGTACTCGACTTCTCTACATTGGTGACCTGAGGAAAACCATTTGATAGTTGGTGTTTTACTGTTCAGTTTGGAATACATTACGTGTTTTCGTTCCCACGCCACCCAGGGACTGGTTCTGGCTCCCCCAAAAACGTAAGACCTGACCACCTCCTAGGTCGTCTCACACACCCTACGTCTACAGAATGCATTGCCGTGGCATGCTTCAGCGGCCGTCACCACTCCTCTGTACCCAACGTGGCAGGAACGTCAGGGCAGTTATGAGCCCCAAAGAACGAAGATGGGTCTAAGATGAAACACTGTATTACCACTCTTATGGCATGAGTTGACAATGGACAACCATTTGATAAAGTCTAACAGCAATGTTTACATCTCTGTTGGTTGCATGGCACGCGACTGGTCTCTCCAAAAACACGATAGATCCTAATCTCCATTAGATTTGGAGAAAGTTGACAAATATTGAAGGGAAAACGCAGACAGTAGAGTCCTAACTCCATTTAGATTTGGAGAAAGTTGACAAATATTGAAGGGAAAACGAATAGAGTCCTAATCTCCATTTAGATTTGGAGAAAGTTGACAAATATTGAAGGGAAAACGAATAGAGTCCTAATCTCCATTTAGATTTGGAGAAAGTTGACAAATATTGAAGGGAAAACGAAGTAGAGTCCTAATCTCCATTTAGATTTGGAGAAAGTTGACAAATATTGAAGGGAAAACGAAAGAGTCCTATCTCATTTAGATTGAGAAAGTGACAAATATGAAGGAAAACGAATAATCCTAATCTCCATTTAGATTTGGAGAAAGTTGACAAATATTGAAGGGAAAACGAAAGTCCATCTCCTTAGATTTGGAGAAATTTGACAATATGAAGGAAAGTAGAGCCTAATCTCCATTTAGATTTGGAGAAAGTTGACAATATTGAAGGGAAAACGCAGACAATAAGTCCTAATCTCCATTAGATTTGGAGAAAGTTGACAAATATTGAAGGGAAAACGCAGACAATAGAGTCCTAATCTCCATTTAGATTTGGATAAAATTGACAAATATTGAAGGGAAAACGCAAACGTAAAAACAATGTGAGAATTTTGGAACAGTTGTGTTTTCAAACGTTTTAAGTTTCTTTTTATAGAGATTTCTAACCGGACTTGTCGATCTAAAGGGCGATAACAAATGACTGTCGTTAGGAGCATTTCATCCTAAAGGCCCACAAAGAACCACATTACAATCGAGATCTGTGCTTCGTGAATATCATGTGCTATGCTCCACGTGCACAAAGCAGGACTGGTTTGTCTGTTAAAAGAAACTTACAACAAAGTGCCCCCAACTGTGAAGTAAGTATTACGGCATGCCTGCGGGGCCTGATGTATATGTCAGCCAGTTTACATCCCCACATCACTCCAAGGACTGTTTCCTGTTCTTTTCCATATACACAATATCATAATCTGGCTCCTTTTTGGAACTTTGAAATCTAGCATAAGTGTCTTTTTTGGAAGGGGGGGGGGGGGGGGGGTCCTATGCTTCTCTTTCAGATTGTTTAAAAAGCAAAAAATGCAGTCTACATTTGGTTTATAATGACTCAACACTACATTCTCTGAATGTGGACACATGTTAGTGTTTGTTCTTACTTCAGGTCCGAGCCCGTCTCCTCAAAAGCAGTTGTACATTGTCCTCCATCGACGTATAGGTAAAATTTTCGGGTTCACATCAACCTTGCA
>CM065734.1:28386180-28388680 GCA_033310375.1 Conus canariensis | reverse complement strand
TAAGTCCTGCGACCTTTCATGTCCTCCTCACGTGGTGATCTCAGTTCTGATTTCCTCAGGATATGAGTGCCTTGGAAAGGTTTGTGTCAAACTCACCGACAAGTTCGTGAAGAGTGCATTTAGAGGGACACGGATGCGCTCTCATAAGGGGGCCATTCACACAGACCGGCTCCAAGACTAACTAAACACTGATTACTGATATGGGGGTTAGTATGTGAGGTCCTGCATACTTTGGATCAAAACAGGCACCACTGATCATCACTGAAGTGATCTGGCAGCAGTGTACACAGTCTCCTCTGGCTGGCTGAATAGGTCAACATGTTATTGTTTCCAGTGCATTTCGGTACTAAGGCTTTGACGATGTGAATCAGGTGCAGCTATGTACAGAAGAGTCCTACTTAGCGGCTTGGAAATACTGCCCGTTTGGGGACACAGAACATGAGACAGAAAAAATTAGGTTAAAAGAACCCCTCACCGTCTTCTAGTGATCTCTTGATGGTCCCAGAGACACATTTTCTCTGAGCAGCCCTGTTGGGAGGAAACTGATATTTCAAAGGCTTAAGATCCAGACCCTGACACGCTGTAATAAATCGCCCTACGTATTCGCCGTCTTAAATGACCGTATCCTGGCCTTTTTGATGTCGGTGTTAGTGTTTGATGTATCTCGCTTCCTCCCACTCTTGGAGTAAAGTTATCCCTGGTGGTGAATTCTCTTGGGGTGGGTGTTACGGGGAAACTGGAACATGGCAAGACGAAAAAGCTCAGGGCAGAGATTTGAGGGAGACTGGTGGTGTCTTTGCTGGTGAGACACAGATAAGCTGGGCAATAGAACTATTGAGTATGGTGGGTTGTACATGACCGTGTACGTGGTGCTTGATTTCATGTCTGTTCAACATACTACTTCGTCAATATCGAATTATCTGTCTGTCTCTCTATCTCTCTGTCTCTATCGATCTATCTGTGTGTGTGTATGTGTGTGTGTGTGTGCGTGTGTGTGTGTGTGTGTGTGTGTGTGTGTGTGTGTGTGTGTGTGTGTACGTGCGTGCGTGCGTGCGTGCGTGCGTGCGTTCGTGCGTACGTGCGTGCGTGCGTGCGTGTGTGTGTACACCGAACAACGCAAATAGTAAAGGAAAATATGTGTAGGTGAGTTTGCTAATCAGTCCTTCAGCTATTGCCATACAGGCTGGTTCATCCAAATGCCTGGAAAAACTCGGCAACTGGACTTTCAAACAGTTGTACCTACACATAGCCAGTACGTATTTGTATTATGGAAGTGCACCTGTTTTTGCTTTAGACAAATAGACACAGATGGAAAATGAAAATACAGAAGGGAACAAGGCTTCTGAAATAGGGGGATGGGTAACCAGAACTTCTATCCATGAGCTTATGAGTATGTGTGTTGCTGTGAACTGTACATGAAAGGAGGTGATAAACTGAGATGTAGTATCTTGTTCACTTGGAACAGTTCACTTAGACACTGACATTAGGTCACAGACTGTCTGGGACAAACGAGAAGTTGCCAGAAGCTGTCATTATGATTATTGTTATTATCATTGTCATTATTGTTGTTATATTATCAATTATTATTATTATTATTATCATTATTATAATTATCATCATCATCATCATCATTTTTAGTATTATTGTTGTTATCATTATTAATAATATCATTATCATCATTATTATTATTAGTCTGTATATTCTCCCTTAAAACCTCTTCTCTCTTCTCTTCAGTTCTTTTCCATACTTTTAGACTGTCACCTACGTCACACCTGCAAATCTCAGAGATAAGTAACCGCTTGTTTGTGCTTTGTTCCCATTCATTTCAATATTGTTTGTCCTGTCTGAAGAAGACCCGATAGGTCGAAAGTAGTTGTCACTGTTCTGGATTCGTTTGTTTCTCCGTTTGGCGGCGGCTGGGTGATTCCATGTTGGTTTCATCTTTTGTCCTAATAAACTGCAATAAAGTTCACGCGTTTGTGAACTCATCTTTGTGAAACTTTGTCACTCAGCTGTGTATGATTTGTGTTTTATGCTTTGTGCCTACAGATCATTTTTGTTTACGTTCTCTTTCGTCAGCCGACACCAGGGAGACTGCTGGGAACTGAGTTGGTGCCAGCATGTGAGAACCGCGTTCTGCTGTCAAGACACCCCTTCACCTGCTCATTGATCAATAAAAAGTGGTGGTGTTCAAATTCCACACACTCCAGATAACATGGATTAGCGGAAGAAGAAGAAGAAGAAGAAGAAGAAGAAGAAGAAGAAGAAGAAGAAGAAGAAAGAGGAGGAGGAGGAGGAGGAGGAGCAGGAGCAGGAGGAGCAGCAGGAGGAGGAAGAGGAGGAGAAGAGGAAGAAGAAGAAGAAGATGCAGGAAATAATGATTATGATGATAGTGATGATTCAGATGATGATGAAGCGGCAGCTGCTGCTGCTGCTGCTGCTGCTGCTGCTGCTGATGATGATGATGACGACGAGGACGATGACGACGATGACTATGACG
>CM065734.1:28368680-28376180 GCA_033310375.1 Conus canariensis | reverse complement strand
CCTCCGATAAAAAAATTTGATTCATCAAATTTTTTCAAAGAAGAGTATAGGAGTTCACAAAAAAAAAATACACCATTGACAGTATTCTGAAAAAATACTTTCCCAAAATGACATGAGTACATGCGAACAGAAAAATGTATATTTATAAAAACATTGTTTCCAAAAAAAATTATCCAAAGCCAACATCAACTATCACTACCGCAAGTAATCAATATTGCACACAACAACATTCCATTACTCAAATACAAACATATAAATTCAACTTTCAACAGCAAACTTGAAAACACACACTGCTTATTACTGTCGAGACAAAATGTCAGCAATCACATTGCTGGACCCTGAAATTGGATCAACCCTGAAACTGAATTGCTGGATCGCCAAAGACCACCGTAATAGACGGTTATTCTTTGTTCTTGATGTCTTCAAAAACGTCAGAGGTCTGTGATCCGTCTGCAGAACAAAAAACCTGCCTTGCAAGAAACGCTCAAATTTTGCAAGTGCCCACACAATCGCTAAGCATTCCCGTTCAATAGTAGAATACTTCGACTGTGCATCGGTGAACTTCTTACTTGCAAACTGTACTGGATGCAATAAATCTTGATGTTCTTGCAAAAGAACAGCACCCATTCCTGTTGAACTTGCATCAGTCCGGAGGACAAAATCTTTCTCCAAGTTGGGCAGAAGTAAAACAGGAGAAGAATTCAAAACCTTTTGAACTGCTTCCAAAGCATTCTGACAATCTACAGTCCAATCAATAGATGAATGCTTGGAACCCTTTGTCAACTCAGTTAATGGAGCTGTAAGAGTTGCAAAGTGAGGGACATAACGCCTGTAATAAGATAAGAGTCCAAGAAGTGAACGAACCTGTTTCTTTGAACATGGGTTTTGATTGCCAAAATCTTTTCCATTTTCTTCTTTTCTGGCTGCATCGAACCCACAGCAATTGTATGCCCCAAAAACTCCAGTTTTTGAAAACCCGCCATGATTTTTGATGGCCTTGCTGTCAAACCAAAAGAACGGAGTCTTTCAAAAACATTTTTCAAACATCTCAGCAGATTACTCCATGTTTGTGAAGCCAGCAAAATATCATCAAAAAAACTTACAGCAGACATTTCATGTAACCTGAGTTGTCTCATCATTCTCGCAAAAGTTGCCGGTGCATTCTGCAAACCAAAAGGCATTCGCAAAAAATGAAAAAGTCCAAATGGTGTTTGAAAAGCTGTTTTTTCTTTATCATCAACACACATCGGTATCTGCCAATAACCTTTCGTGAGATCAATTTTCACAAAATACTCGGCTTGACTCAGTTGACAAAACAAATCTTCCACATCAGGAATTGGTTCAGAATCAAAAACAGTCAATTTATTCAAAGCCCTGTAATCAATACAAAATCTGACTGAACCATCTGGTTTTGAAACCAGCACCACAGGAGCCACATATGGAGAACTTGACTTTTCAATGACCCCAAGATCCAACATGACCTGTACCTCTCTTTCAATAATTTGCTTTTTTGCAAAAGGTAAAGGATACGACTTCATTCGTACAGGAACATCTGTTGTCAACCGTATTCTATGAGGTTCAACACCAACTGCAGATCCTGGTTTGTCTGTAAGTACATCTGTATAATCCTGTAGTAAACACTTTAGTTGAGCCACCTGAGATGGTTTCAAGTCCTCGTTGATCTTGACATCCTCGTATGTTTCACCTTTTAAGGATAATGTAGGCAGTTGAATAACATCATCACCAGTGTCCTGAACTACACCAACAGCAGTTTCATGAATTACAGGCACCTTGTGAAACACAGGTTTGTCAAGACGTTGCAAATGTTCTGTCACACAATCCATTCGTAACAGACATGAAATGTCACATGCCAATGCTGAAATCTTATCAGGGACAGCAACCTTGTTGATCATAACAGACCTGTGAAAGTACTTTTTCAACATGTTAACATGGAAAATTTTCTTCACACCATTCATATCAATTCTGTAATTGACATCAGAACATTTTTCAATGACGACGAATGGTCCTTTCCACATCACATGCATCTTGCTCTTGTCATCTGTCAAAAGCACCAACACATTGTCACCCACAGAAAACACACGCATCTTTGCCCCACGATCAGCATACTTTTTATGCGTAGTTGCACTGTTATAAGCATTTTCTTGGGCAATACGACATGCATCTGCTATACGATTTTGTAAAGTAAAAACATAATCAAAAACATTTTTTTCTTCTTGAGACACATTGTCCCCAGACCATGACTTTGACAGGATGCTAATAGGTCCTTTTGGTGAACGACCAAAAAGCAACTCAAAAGGAGAGAAACCTGTGCTCTCATTTGGCAATTCCCTGTAGGCAAAAAGTATGGCTGGAATGTATCGATCCCAGTCTGATGGTCTTTCCTTAGAAACTTTCTTCAACATCATCTTGAAAGTACCATTAAATCTTTCCACAAGGCCATTCGACTGTGGATGGTATGGAGATGTAGTACATGCAGAAATTGAAAGTAAACGAAATATTTCTTTCATGAGATCTGACACAAACTGAGTACCCAAGTCAGATAATATTTCATCAGGAAGTCCCATTCTGGAAAAAATAGAAAATAATGCTTCTGCCACAGAAATGGTATCAATCTTTTTCAAAGGTACAGCTTCAGGATACCTGGTAGCAACATCCATGACAGTGAGCACATAACGAAAACCAGAATTGGAAACATGAAATGGACCAACCAAATCAATACAAACACGACTGAATGGTTCAGTAATGACTGGCATTCTTTGCAAAGGTGCAAATGGTATACGACCTTTGGGAATTGTTTTCTGACAGACATCACATGATTGACAATATTTTGAAACTTGCACACTAACACCAGGCCAAAAAAATGAAGACAACACACGTTGAAGAGTACGTTTGACTCCACAATGACCCGAAAACATGGAATCATGTGCAGTATGCAAAACAGCATCACGTAAAGACATAGGAACGACAATCTGCTCCACCACCTGTTCATCTTTAGGAAAAAGACGGTATAAAAGATTATTCTTTTTTATGTACATGGTATCAGTCACTTTGTCAGGTACCTCAGGAACAACTTTCTGAAACAAATGAGTCAATGTTGTATCTGTCTTTTGTAAATCACTCAAATGTTCAGGAGTCACATCCAATTTTGGGACATAGGGAACAACCAGGGGTTTTTTGACCTTGCCTTTCTTTTTCCTCTTGTGAACGAGTGCTTACCATAGAAGGCACAAAAGAACCACATTGTCCTCCACAAGACGTGGAAACACCCTTGAGATTTCCAAGAATGAGGTCTGTCACAGGATCATCAATGACACATGCTGTTATTTCACCTGTAAAATAGGGAGTACAAACATAAACACATGCCAAAGGAAATGATTCAATTTTGCCACCAAATGTACGACATTGCTGATGTGTCCCGGTGTATTGTTCTTTTCTGACTAAATCTTTGCGTACACCAGCAGTAGTACACCCAGTATCCCTCAACAGTGTAGCACCAAACCCATTGACAGCACACGATTCAATGTGTAGACCTGTAACATCAGTGTCAGACACTAAAACATGCTGAGTATCTTTAGTAGTTTGCTTGGGATCTGTTGCTAAGCACACATTACCCTGTGCTAGAAAAGGACAGTCTTTCTTCTTGTGAAATATACAGGAACAGTGCCAACAACCATTGTCCGCACCAGATACTGTATTTGGTACTGTACTATGATCAATACCACCACGGTTTGAAAATTGTCCACGGCCACGAATAGCTCTAAACTGACCAGTCCGTCGAGAATTGGTATATCCTCTTGGGTAATGACTTGCATTTGGATTACCCTGTGAAAAAGTTTGTCCAGAATTATTCTCTTGCCAGTTATTATAGGAATGTACATTATTCCTGTTTGTATTCTGTCTTTGAGAAAAACTCTGGCCTCCTCTATGACCATATCTCCTGTTTGGTTGAGAACGACCCGGACCAAACTGGCCTGTTGAAGCAACATTTGCCTCAAACACATCACGGTCAGATTTCCTGGAAAAATGCTTTTCCGGATGAGCAGTCCGATACTGATCTGCCAGCTTACAGATATCCTCTGCAGTTTTACAAGATCTCTCTTTTAGAAAAATAGCTAGGTCTTTGGATACGCTTTGTAAAATCTGCTCACGTAACAACAAGTCACGCAAATCAGCATATTCTTTCTGTGTTTGGGACAATTCAACCCAACGATCAAATAAATGACTTGTCCTAATAAGGAAAGCTGCAAATGATTCACCTTTTTCTGGACGAACTGAACGAAATTTTTCTCTAAAGCCTTCATCTGTATATTGAAACTTCTTCAAAAGTTCAGCTTTCAGCTCTTCCCATGTGAGAGAATCACGAACTGCCAAACTATGATACAGAGATAATGCGGTGCCCTTGAATAAGGAAGCAGCATACAATGTCCATTTGTCCTTGCTCCAACCACATGATGAAGCATGGTTTTCAAACCTAAAAAGAAAAGAGTCTATGTCATCACGATTCTCATCAAAAAGGGGTAATTTGGGAATGTAGGAAGTCTTACCTGCACCCTGAACAGGAACAGCATCAGTTTGAGAAACATTTACATTTGCAGATTGTTGAACAGCCTGTTGCTTTAACTGAAGTTCCACTCGTTTTTGTTCAAGTTCCAATCTTCTCATTTCAAGTAAATTAAGACTTTCTGTTCTTTTCATTTCAAGTTCATGCGCCCTGATTTTTTTTTTTTTTCCTCTAACTGTGCTTGTCTATCCTTCTCTTCTTTCTCTAACTGTAGCTTGTCTAAACCTTTCTTCTTTCTCTAACTGTGCTTCTCTTGCCTAATCTATCTTCTTTCTCGTCTCTTCTCTCCTCTCTTCTTCGCTCTGAGCGCACGCTCTTCACACTGATCAATGTAAGCCATTAAAGCATCACCAGACAACTGTAATTTCTGTCCCTGGGACAAAAATCGGTTGAAACGAACCGTTTCCTCATCCTCCTTCACAAATAAGGATTGGAATTCCTCTATTTGTTGATCTACTGTATCAGTCATGTTGTATGAGAGTGTAGATCACGCTTAAAGAAATCCCACAGCGTGCAAATGGGGTAGAGAAATTAAGATGTGAAATAAAAACACTATTTAAAATAGAACAACAATTTAAACTTACTTGGCACTGATTACTAGAATACAGAGCTCAAAACATTCAAATTTGTAAAGAACCAAAAAAAAAAAACAATGACGGGACAGAAAAGAATATTTTTTTTTCCAGTAAAATTTGATTGAGTATGGAAATGCACCCTCACTGAAAAAATGTTTTATTTAAGTTAATTTAGTTGGCCAAAAAATGTGAGAAGTAAATTTAGAAATGGCTCTGAAAGACTGAATTGTGAGAAAGATTTCCGAAATACCAAGAAAAGCTAAGAATATTTTTTTTAAATTATTGTTTTAAACTAAAGCAGAGCACTGTTTTCAAAAAGGAATCCAAAAGAATGTGCCAGAAAAAACGCAAACAATTTTACAAGAAAGATTTTCAACTAAACCTTACAACATTTAAAATAAAGGGAGCATTTACACACACTAATCAGAAACCCTATTTAAAATAGCAAAAAAACCCCCGCCTAAACTTGAAACTAGAGAGGAGCTTATTGTAAAGAATATCAAGAGAATTTTAATTAGAATAGAGACAGAAACCAAGAGAGGCGAAAATTTGAAAAAAGTAGGAAAAGTAAGACCAAGCAAAAGAACCCTTAAGTAGCCCACTAATTGAAACTACCACCCGTAGAACTGGAGACGGGAATACTAAGAACAAGTATACATTACATAAACAATTGACACACCATAAATATAGATAAGAAAAACAAAATTGAAAATTCCACTGAAAATGAATAAATATAACAACAATTATTCAGCAATGTAGAGAGGGGAACAAAATAGTATCTTTATAATTGTAATTTGGCAGAGTAATTTTACTTCTATTTTTCTTTTTCTTTTTTTTTTTACAAAGGGGTTCAAAACAATATTTTAGCAGCAGTACTCACTCAAAAAACTAAATCCTATTAAACTCTAACCTAAATTCAAAGACGGGGTCACCACTGTCACACACCCATGTTTGTGAACATACACACCTGCATTCACAAACACAGTATGCTTACTTCGTACACAACACGCAATCACTCCATTCACCCAAAGGAGCACTACCACAATTGAACTGAGTTTTCTATAAAATGCTCCCTTTACTCACAAAGAAAAGGGTTTTACTTATTCTTTGCATTTCACTGCATTTTCCAACAATTATTTCTTCTCTTCACAAGATAATTCCCCACATAGAAACAATAATGCAATATTCAAAGTTTTACCAAAAATCCAACACACTCACACACATGTTACACTATCAGTTCTTATATTAAATAGTATCAATAAAGACAAGTCATCTTGACTTGTCGAGGAGCTTTCTTTCACTTGGCTGTACCACCCCTGGACCACCACAGCCTGGACTCTCACTAGGCTCGTACAGCTCAAGCCTGGACCACCGCTGGACCACCACTGGACCACCACTGGACCACCACTGGACCACCACTGGACCACCACTGGACGCTGAGGGATTCTGTAACGAAACCCTTCTAGGGAATAAGCGACAAGCCTACCCTAGTAGACTTCCAGTCTACATCTACACTCTATACTCGAGTGAACTTGCCACGCCAGGCATATTACACCCACCAAGGGTTAAGCACACCCAAACCAGGGTTGCATCGGACAAACCAGTCCAATAATATAGCACACCCAACCCAGGGTTGCATCGGACAATCCTAGTCCTATGTTAAACCCAAAGAGGGTTACAATCAGACATCCTCCTATGTCTGTGTCCAGAGCTCCTCTGAAGTAACAAAAATCTTCCACCCTTCCTCACATTGGGTGAACACACTTCACAATCCACTCAGCGTCCTACTCTTCCGCATCACTGGCGGTTGCACTCCATGAATACAAAAAAGCATCAAACCCGTAGGTTCCATTCCACAATTGCAAAAATTACAAAATCTCTTAATTGATATGAAACTTTTCCATTCACATCACTTTTTCCTCATTCACATGACAGCTAGTATCCTTCGTCCCTGAAAGCACAAAGGTCCAATGAAAAAAAAAAGCTTGCTTATGTGTTGCCCTTAAAAATAAAGATTATCAACCAAATATTCAATCATTTAATCAATCAATCAGTCAAACAATTAATCTCTCTCTCTCTCTCTCTCTCTCTCTCTCTCTCTCTCTCTCTCTCTCTCTCTCTCTCTCTTAGCACCTGGCACACTATATGATAAAATTGAAGCCTTTTTGACAATACGTTTAAATGTGACGTTTATGTAAATCACACTCGTGTGCGCATAATTCGCTATATCTGATGCCTGTCACCTACCTAATCTGAATCCTCCGACGTCAATTGACAAAGGCATCTCCAATTTCTCTATGACCCCTGCCCCAGGCTTTATTCCAGTCACTTTACCTTCCCCAC
>CM065734.1:28338680-28348680 GCA_033310375.1 Conus canariensis | reverse complement strand
TCAAGTAAAGGTCAGGTCCAGTGTCATTCATCAAAGTAAAGGTCAGGACCAGTGTCATTCATCAAAGTTAAGGTCAGGACCAGTGTCATGCATCAAAGTAAAGGTCAGGTCCAGTGTCATTCATCAAAGTTAAGGTCAGGACCAGTGTCATTCATGAAAGTTAAGGTCAGGACCAGTGTCATTTATCAACGTTAAGGTCAGGACCAGTGTCATTCATGAAAGTTAAGGTCAGGACCAGTGTCATTCATGAAAGTTAAGGTCAGGTCCAGTGTCATTCATCAAGTAAAGGTCAGGTCCAGTGTCATGCATCAAAGTAAAGGTCAGGTCCAGTGTCATTCATCAAGTAAAGGTCAGGTCCAGTGTCATTCATCAAAGTAAAGGTCAGGTCCAGTGTCATTCATCAAGTAAAGGTCAGGTCCAGTGTCATTCATCAAAGTAAAGGTCAGGTCCAGTGTCATTCATCAAGTAAAGGTCAGGTCCAGTGTCATGCATCAAAGTAAAGGTCAGGTCCAGTGTCATTCATCAAGTAAAGGTCAGGTCAGTGTCATTCATCAAAGTAAAGGTCAGGACCAGTGTCATTCATCAAAGTTAAGGTCAGGACCAGTGTCATGCATCAAAGTAAAGGTCAGGTCCAGTGTCATTCATCAAAGTTAAGGTCAGGACCAGTGTCATTCATGAAAGTTAAGGTCAGGACCAGTGTCATTTATCAACGTTAAGGTCAGGACCAGTGTCATTCATGAAAGTTAAGGTCAGGACCAGTGTCATTCATGAAAGTTAAGGTCAGGTCCAGTGTCATTCATCAAGTAAAGGTCAGGTCCAGTGTCATGCATCAAAGTATAGGTCAGGTCCAGTGTCATGCATCAAAGTAAAGGTCAGGTCCAGTGTCATTCATCAAGTAAAGGTCAGGTCCAGTGTCATGCATCAAAGTAAAGGTCAGGTCCAGTGTCATGCATCAAAGTAAAGGTCAGGACAAGTGTCATTTATCAACGTTAAGGTCAGGACCAGTGTCATTTATCAACGTTAAGGTCAGGACCAGTGTCATTTATCAACGTTAAGGTCAGGACCAGTGTCATTTATCAAAGTTAAGGTCAGGACCAGTTTCATTTATAAAGTTAAGGTCAGGACCAGTTTCATTCATCAAAGTTAAGGTCAGGACCAGTGTCATTCATCAAAGTTAAGGTCAGGACCAGTGTCATTTATAAAGTTAAGGTCAGGACCAGTTTCATTTATAAAGTTAAGGTCAGGACCAGTTTCATTTATCAACGTTAAGGTCAGGACCAGTGTCATTCATCAAAGTTAAGGTATGGACCAGTGTCATTTATAAAGTTAAGGTCAGGACCAGTTTCATTTATAAAGTTAAGGTCAGGACCAGTTTCATTTATCAAAGTTAAGGTCAGGACCAGTGTCATTCATCAAAGTTAAGGTCAGGACCAGTGTCATTTATAAAGTTAAGGTCAGGACCAGTTTCATTTATAAAGTTAAGGTCAGGACCAGTTTCATTTATAAAGTTAAGGTCAGGACCAGTTTCATTTATAAAGTTAAGGTCAGGACCAGTGTCATTCATCAAAGTTAAGGTCAGGACCAGTGTCATTCATCAAAGTTAAGGTCAGGACCAGTGTCATTTATCAACGTTAAGGTCAGGACCAGTGTCATTTATCAACGTTAAGGTCAGGACCAGTGTCATTTATCAACGTTAAGGTCAGGTCCAGAGTCATTTATCAAAGTTAAGGTCAGCACTAGTGTCATTTGTCAAAGTTAAGGTCAGGTCCAGTGTCATTCGTCAAAGTAAAGGTCAGGTCCAGTGTCATTCATATATCATCAAAGTTAAGGTCAGGTCCAGTATCATTCATCAAAGTTAAGGCCAGCACCAGAGTCACGTATTCGGGGAAAATCAAATCCAGAGTCATTTAACAACAACAACAACAAAAACGAAACAACAACAACAACAACAACGTCAACAGCAACAGCAAGAGCAGCAGCAAGAGCAGAAGCAAGAGCAGCAGTAGCTGCAGTATAGTTAGTAGTAGTAGTAGTAGTTGTAGTAGTAGTAGTAGTAGTAGTAGTAGAAAGTAATAGTAATGTAGTAGTAGTAGTAGTAGTAGTGGTGGTGGTGGTGGTGGTGGTGGTGGTGGTGGTGGTGGTGGTGGTGGTACAGTAGAAGCAGTAGCAGCAATAGTCGCAGTACTAGTAGATGTAGAGGGACTGTTTTGTAAACAATTGTGATCGTGTAATAGCAGCAGCAACGGCAACAGCAGCAGCAACGGCAGTAGCAGCAGCAGCAGCAGCAGCAGCAGCGTAGTAGTAGTAGTAGTAGTAGTAGTAGTAGTAGTAGTAGTAGTAGTAGTAGTAGTAATAGTAGCTGTAGCAACAGCAGCAGTAATAGCGATAATAATAGCAGTGCCAGCAGTAGGTAGTAGTAGCAACAGCAGCAGTGGTAGCTGCAGCAATAGAGGGTGCAGTCGCAGAAATAGAAGAAGCAGAGGCAGCAGCAGTAGTAGTAGCAGCAGCAGCAGTAGCAGCAGCAGCAGCAGCAGTAGCAGTAGTATTGCTAGTAGTAGTAGTGTGGTGGTGGTGGTGGTGGTAATACCGGAGGCAATAAGTACCGTTGTTATCATTTGTTGTTGTTTTATTGGAGTGACTGTCACCGACACTGTTGCATGTCAGTGATCCTTTCAAGGGTCTCAAATAGATTCGGTCGGTATGTGCCTCATCATCTAATAATCGTGCACTTTTACTTTAAGAAATGTCTTATTTACGTTTCTGAGGGGTCCATGGTCAAATCGTTATGGAGTTTGGCCGCAACGCTGGCCTTCATGAGTTTCCAACCACTCATGTGATCGGATTCGTACGGGTCGAACCCCCACCCCCTCCCTCTCGCCCATGTACATCCACCATCCAGCAGTAAATGGTACCCGATTCAGACTAGGGAAGACTAAGATGACGGAAGGAGGAGGATGGGCACGGCCTTTAATATTGCCGTGCTCCATACACCTCATTGATATACTGTTGATGACACATTGTACGTGCGTACATCTATACACGCTTGTGCATGGTTGGCTGGCGATGTGTTATGATACAGTACAATGCAATATGCAATGATATATATATATATATATATATATATATATATATATATATATTGTGTGTGTGTGTGTGTGTGTGTGTGTGTGTGTGTGTGTGTGTGTGTGTGTGTGTGTGTGTGTGTGTGTGTTGGAGAGACAAAGAACAGTCTCAAAACAAGGTTTTACCGACACAGATCAAACATAAATAAGAACACGGGCACACACATCACATCACACTTCAACAGGCCACAACACTCACTCTCCAACATAAAATGTCTACCAATAGAGAAAGTGCACTCTGACAAAAACGACTGCAGCGGGAGCATTCTGGATAAGTAAATTGCAGACACTACATCCACAGGGTTTGAACAGTTTACAGTAACACGTCGCCAACAACCATTTTTTGTGGAGCCAGAGTACCTTGAAGATCCTGACTATTTCTCCTGTACCAACATGTTTTCACCATCGATTGTTGCAGAGCCTGAATACGTGTTTGCAAAAACAGGTTTTCACCATTATTTGTTACGGAACCTCCTGTAACAACATGTTTTCGCCATCATTTGTTCTGGAGCCCGAATACTTCTCCTGTAACAACATATTGTCGCCAACAGTTCTTGTAGAGCCTGAATACTTCTCCTGTAACAACATGTTCTCACCATCATTGTAGTGGAGCCCGAATAATTCTTCCATAACAATATGTTTTCGCCATCATTTTGTTGTGGAGCCCAAATACTTTTTCTGCAAACAGCATGTTTCACCAGCATTTTGTTGTGGAGCCCAAATACTTCTCCTGTAACAAAATGTCGCCATCATTTTGTTCTGGAGCCCAAATACTTCTCCTGTAACAAGATGTCGTCGCCATCATTTTGTTGTGGAGCCTGAATACTTTTCCTGTAACTACATGTCTTCACCATCACGTTGTTGTGGAACCCGGATACTTCTGTAGCAACATGTTTTTGCCATCATTTGCTGTGGATTCTGAACACTCCTCCTGTAGCAACATGTTTTCTCCATCATTTGTTGTGGAGCCTGGATACTTCTCATGTAAGAACACACTTTCGCTGTCATTTGTTGTGGATTCGGAATATTTTTCCTGTAACATGCTTTCGCCATCATTTGTTGTGGATCGTGGATACTTCTCCTGTAACAGCATGTTTTCTCCGTCATTTTGCAGCAGAGCCTGAATACTTCTCTGAAACAAAATGTTTTCATCGTCATTTTGTTGTGGAGGCCGAATACTTCTGTAACATTATTTGGCCATCATTTTGTCACGAAGCCTGATTACTTCTCCTGTAACAACACGCTTCACCATCATTTTGTGGCGGAGCCTGATTGCTTCTCCGTCCTGGATGACCTGAACGACGTGTTTATAACCCCCCCCCCTCTTTTCTTTTATTATTTTTTTTTCCTTGGGTGTAGGGAGTAGGGGTAGGGTGGGAGGTGGGGAGGCTATCCTGAAAACAGACACATATTATAAAGTTATGAGGATGATTTAACAAAACAATCTCACTGTCTCTCTGTCTCTGTCTCTCTCTCTCCTCTCCTCTCTCTCCTCTCTCTCTCTTAAACACACACACACACACACACACACATACACACTCACACACACACACACACACTCACACACACACACACACGCACGCACGCACGCACGCACGCACGCCACGCACGCACACACACACACACACACACACACACACACACACACACACACACATTCATGTAAGGTCAATGACCTCCTTGATCCACAGACTTAAACTTAATGGTTTTAAAACAAAATTTACAAATGACATAAAATACAGCTGTGGCAAAAAAGATATCAAATATGCAGAAAGTACTAAGATGTGAACCGTTTTTTTTTTTTTAAAAAGACTTTTCTTGCTTTAGCTGAATCTTCCCTGGATGAAAAGTCCTCAATAATATGTGACAATGGCATTGACTCGGGGTCCGATTTTTACATACCTGTAAAGAGATGCAGATATTGTATCTTTATTGGATGCTACTTGGTATGTTTTTTAGTGCTGCTGCGTTCTTCTATTTTGTGTGTCTAGACCACATAACGTGAATAGACATTAAATTGAAGACTACGCGCTCACTCCACACACACACACACACACACACACACACACACACACACACACACACACACACACACACACACACGAGCGCATGCACTCGCACGCGCGCGCGCACAAACACACACACACACACACACACACACACACACACACACACACACACACACACACACGCACACACACACACACACACGCACACATACACAAGTACACACACACACACACACACACACACACACACACACACACACACACACGCAAGCACGCACGCACGCACGCGCGCGCGCGCGCGCACACACACACACTCACACACACACACAAAGCTTTCATCCATCAACTTACTACCTGTGACACGTCTGTCGAGTTACGTTTCATTCTAGTCCGTAATTTGTTTTATATTACGTCATATTGAAATATTTACGTCTCTTCCCTCACTACCTTACCTGCTGGCACTCAGGGACGATGTCATGTGCTGACGAAGGCAAATAAAGCCGAAAATTTCATTTATAACCACGACAGCTTGTTGTTCTTGTGTCTTTTTTCTTTTGGATATATATATATATATATACTAGCAGGGGCACCCGGCGTTGCCCGGGATATGAACATTCTTTGCGATACTCACGTGATGGCAAACATGTATTAATTGTTTTGATTTACAATCAACCCCCCCCCCCCCCCCAACATCTTCCCACCCCCTCCCCCCGACACAGATACACATTCTGTCTCTGTCTCTGTCTCTGTCTCTCTCTCTTATACATTCTATTGTTTTCCGCCTGCCTCTGGCCCCTTTCCCTAACACGTCGAGATGCTTTTCTCGCTCGATTTTCCGCCTGCACTCACTGTTCCCATTTCCATTCTACTGATTGCCCTTAATTTTGTAGGAACAGACTTTGTGCAGAAGTAGTTTATTTCAACGGGTCTGTGTCTAATGTAAAAATAGTGTATCAGGCTTTGCACTGTACAATCATTTTTCTGGCCCCTCTCATTGCTCCCTTTTCATCCCCCTACACTGTCCCATCCATGTTGCAAAATTACTTACCGTTACTGGACATACGCATACCGAATTTTATCAATAGCGGTGTAAATTTAGAAAATAACGGTTTTTAACGGTCAATGTTAAGTTTTGGTTCGTAAAATACATTGTTCAGCGCTTAAAACTGTACGTGCATACGGAATGTTATCAAGAACGGTGAAAATTTAGAAATTCAGAAAATAACGGTTTTTAACGGTCAATGTTAAGTTTGGGATCTTGAAAATTGTATATCATTGTTTAGCGTTCAAAACTGCACATGTATATCGAATTTCTTCAAGAATACTCTAAATTTATAAAATAACGTTTTTTAACGGTCAGTTTTAAATTTCGGTTCGTAAAAGTTGTATATCATTTTTCGGCATATAAAACTGCACATGTATACCGAATTTCATCAAGAACAGCCTAAATTTTGAAAATAACGGTTTTTAACGGTCAAATTTAATGGTCATAATGACCATCTAATGACCCTATGTTACCCGCGGGATGTTCCTGTAGGCTTATGTCAAGTTTGGTGGCGATCCGATGACTGTCGTGGCCGCCAACCTCAGAAGATCGGGTTTTAAACAGTTTTTATAGGGTTTGGTGTTTTTAACGGTTTTTAACTGTTATAAATAATGTTTCTTAACTGCCAAATAACGGTTCTAATTTTCGAGAAGTAGCCCTGTACCTGTGCAATGTCACAACGGCCATTTGATGAAAAGCAGAGGAAAAAGATGTCTTTGAAACCGTTATAACAGTTTTTTTTTAACGGTTTCTAACGGTTTTATTTTTTTAGAGATTAGCCCCAAACCATCCTCGGGTCACAACAGACGTACCTGCTAAACCATCGATGTTGCAAAATTACTTACCGTTACTGGACATACGCATACCGAATTTTATCAATAGCGGTGTAAATTTAGAAAATAACGGTTTTTAACGGTCAGTGTTAAGTTTTGGTTCGTAAAATTTGCATAACATTGTTCAGTGCTTAAAACTGTACGTGCATACGGAATGTTATCAAGAAGGGTGAAAATTTCGAAATTCAGAAAATAACGGTTTTTAACGGTCAATGTTAAGTTTCGGATCTTGAAAATTGTATATCATTGTTTAGCGTTCAAAACTGCACATGTATATCGAATTTCTTCAAGAATACTCTAAATTTATAAAATAACGGTTTTTAACGGTCAATTGTAAATTTCGGTTCGTAAAAGTTGTATATCATTTTTCAGCATTTAAAACTGCCCATGTATACCGAATTTCATCAAGAACAGCCTTTTTTTGAAAATAACGGTTTTTAACGGTCAAATTTAATGGTCATAATGACTATCTAATGACCCTATATTACCCGCTGGATGTTCCTGTAGGCTTATGTCAAGTTTGGTGGCGATCCTATAACTCTCATGGCCGCCAACCTCAGAAGATCGGGTTTTAAAGTGTTTTCATAGGGTTTGGTGTTTTTAACGGTTTTTAACTGTTATAAATAACGTTTCTTAACTGCCAAATAACGGTTCTAATTTTCGAGAAGTAGCCCCGTACCTGTGCAATGTCACAATGGCCATTTGATGAAAAGCAGAGGAAAAAGATGTCTTTGAAACCGTTATAACAGTTTTTTTTAACGGTTTTTAACGGTTTTATTTTTTAGAGATTAGCCCCAAACCATCCTCGGGTCACAACAGACGTACCTGCTAAATTTCAAGAAGATCGGGTTTTAAACAGTTTCTTTTATAGGGTTTGGTGTTTTTAACGGTTTTTAACTGTTATAAATAACGTTTTTTAACTGCCAAATAACGGTTCTAATTTTAGAGAAGTAGTCCTGTACCTGTGCAATGTAACAACGGCTATTTGAACAAAAGCAGAGGAAAAAGATGACTTTGAAACCGTTATAACAGCTTTTTAACGGTTTTTAACGGTTTTATTTTTTTAGAGATTAGCCCAAAACCATCCTCGAGTCACAACGGACGTACCTGCCAAATTTCATGACAATCGGTTGAGCCGTTTTTGAGTCTATAGCGTACAGAGACACACAGACACACAGACACAGACAGACACACACACACACACACACACACACACACACACACACACACACACACACACACACACACACACACACACACAGAATTTGCCATTTATATATTAGATATATATTATATATATATAATTAAGTAAATGAGTATATCAATAAATGAACTAATTTATAGATACCACTAAACCAAATGATGAAAAAAAGAAAGAAGAAAGAAAGGAAGGACAGAAGGAAGGTAGGAAGGAAAAGAACCACAAAACCAAGAGAGATGAACAAATTGGCAAACAAACCCCAAAGTCTGCGTGGTGGGTAACTGAAAAAAATAATTAGTTGATTACTTAATTAGTTAGTAAGTTAGTTCTCTCATTCTCAATTTATAACCATCTTCTCATAATATATTCATGGTACATCAGTCCTCTCTGTCTTACATGTCGTTCTTATTTCTTTCTTTATCTTCCTATTTCCATCTCTTCTTTGTTTCTTTGTTTCCTTTTTGTACTCTGTTCCTTTCTCTTTTACTCGTTTTATCTTCTTTTATGTTTATGGACATATACAATTTTTTCTTCTTTTTTTTTTAAAAAGACAATTGCAAACTTAGAGACAGAAAGAGGCTCTTTACTACTTGTAGTCTGGTTGAAGCACCCCCAAAAAAGAAAAAAAAATCTCACTAACTAACTAAGTAACTAATTAAATAGCTAGCTAACTGATTAACTAATTAACTTACTGAGTAACTACCTTACTTACTACCTAACTACATGACTGACTAACTAACTAATTAACTATTCTTCACATTTGTTTTTCATTCTTCACATTTTTTCTTTGTTCTGCCTGGATTCGAACCTGCAGCTTTTGGATGGGTGGGCGTCTGAAGGCGTGCCTTTTTCAGACGGATGTCTTACCCCACTGCTAACAGACACCTATTCTACTTTGAGATGTTTATGCCTTTTGAAGTTCACTTTTGTTCCTCCCCAACCAGCAGCTCATTCAAATATTCAGGTGTTTCCTACACAAGTCTGTTGGTATGCCTGCTATGAATCTCCCGTCAACTTTAGAAAGTATGCTGAACTCAGCACTGCAGAACATGACGCTATTCCCGTTCAAAATTGAAAGCAAAGGAAACCACATTGTGGTTGTCCTGAGGTTCGATACTATAACGATTATTCCCTGTCACGTTACTACCACAGCATCCATGCTGTGTATCGCAGAAAGTGCCCCTTCCAGGTAAACAGGGATAACACTGTGAAACACAGAAGAAGCTAAGGGTAGGCAAGGCAGCCTTTTCATCTCCATCTGGTTTATTTTTGCCAACTCTGCCCAGTTTGTTCTATGCTGCTGATGCTGACAGTGAAAAAAACTGTTTATACTGATAACCATGTAGCTGACAATGATAATCATTTGCCTGCCTCTCTTCCCACTCTTTGTATGATACTCAAAACAACCAACAGCAAATTTACATGAAACTGTGTGGCGTCAATACACAGTTAGTGAAAGTGTGTGATGACTCTGAGAAAAAGCGCGTAGCAGAAACAGATTTCCATATGACTGTTAGAGTAAAAAATACTGAAGGCTATGAAGAGGAAAATAATACAACCGAACGTGATTCAAAATCGATGCATTTACCCGACACAGAGCACAAAACTAATGTTAGATCAAGCACATGAGGCACAGATAGTGCCTAGCTCACTAAAGAAGTTAATGTGCAGCAGCACACAGAATCTTGTCAACAAAACATTCACACACAAATAATGGCAACTATTGAGGAAAGAGGGAAGAACTTGGTCAATCTCCTCCGTGTTTGTGGCGAAGTTAAACACATCACTTC
>CM065734.1:28300364-28338580 GCA_033310375.1 Conus canariensis | reverse complement strand
CTCTGTCTTACATGTCGTTCTTATTTCTTTCTTTATCTTCCTATTTCCATCTCTTCTTTGTTTATTTGTTTCCTTTTTGTACTCTATTCCTTTCTCTTTTACTCTTTTTATTTTCTTTTATGTTTATGGACATATACAATTTTTTTTTTTTTTTTAATCGACAATTGCAAACTTAGAGACAGAAAGAGGCTCTTTACTACTTGTAGTCTGGTTGAAGCACCCCCAAAAAAGAAAAAAAAATCTCACATAACTAACTAATTAAATAGCTAGCTAACTGATTAACTAATTAACTAACTGAGTAACTACCTTACTTACTACCTAACTACATGACTGACTAACTAACTAATTAACTATTCTTCACATTTGTTTTTCATTCTTCACATTTTTTTCTTTGTTCTGCCTGGATTCGAACCTGCAGCTTTTGGATGGGTGGGCGTCTGAAGGCGTGCCTTTTTCAGACGGATGTCTTACCCCACTGCTAACAGACACCTATTCTACTTTGAGATGTTTATGCCTTTTGAAGTTCACTTTTGTTCCTCCCCAACCAGCAGCTCATTCAAATATTCAGGTGTTTCCTACACAAGTCTGTTGGTATGCCTGCTATGAATCTCCCGTCAACTTTAGAAAGTATGTTGAACTCAGCACTGCAGAACATGACGCTATTCCCGTTCAAAATTGAAAGCAAAGGAAACCACATTGTGGTTGTCCTGAGGTTCAATACTATAAACCGATTATTCCCTGTCACGTTACTACCACAGCATCCATGCTGTGTATCGCAGAAAGTGCCCCTTCCAGGTAAACAGGGATAACACTGTGAAACACAGAGGAAGCCAAGGGTACGCAAGGCAGCCCTTTCATCTCCATCTGGTTTATTTTGCCAACTCTGCCCAGTTTGTTTCTATTCTGCTGATTCTGACAGTGAAAAAAACTGTTTATACTGATAACCATGTAGCTGACAATAATCATCATTTGCCTTCCTCTCTTCCCCACTCTTTGTATGATACTCAAAACAACCAACAGCAAATTTACATGAAACTGTGTGGCGTCAATACACAGTTAGTGAAAGTGTGTGATGACTCTGAGAAAAAGCGCGTAGCAGAAACAGATTTCCATATGACTGTTAGAGTAAAAATTACTGAAGGCTATGAAAGGAAAATAATACAACCGAACGTGATTCAAAATCGATGCATTTACCCGACACAGAGCACAAAACTAATGTTAGATCAAGCACATGAGGCACAGATAGTGCCTAGCTCACTAAAGAAGCTAATGTGCAGCAGCACACAGAGTCTTGTCAACAAAACATTCACACACAAATAATGGCAACTATTGAGGAAAGAGGGAAGAACTTGGTCAATCTCCTCCGTGTTTGTGGCGAAGTTAAACACATCACTTCTACCTGGAGCAAAGATGTTGTGAAAGGAAATCCTCACTATGACCCATCGTGACTGTTTTGTTGTAAAGTTGTGAGGTGGACTATTACTATGTGTGATTGACAGTCCAAGGATTAGTTACAAATGTATTTACTACCACGATGTTGGATCCATGTCATGATGAAGGTTTGTAAAGGCCAATTGTACAACGTTGTTTCCGCGTGATTTTCGTGTATGTACTTCCGTCCTCACTCCATTTCTCCCCTGCCCTCACCCCTACCCTGTTCCCCATCCCATTCCTCCATAGTCCGTTTTGTGAAGGGCCTTAATAGCCAAACCACATAAAACTGTTCGCATTCATATTCGTTTCTCTCTCTCTCTCTCTCTCTCTCTCTCTCTCTCTCTCTCTCTCTCTCTCTCTCTCTCTCTCTCTCTCTCTCTTCTCTCTCTCTGAAAAGTCACAAATTGAATACGTACATAAATTGATACCTAATAAACGCCTTAATAAATAAACAAATAATGAATTAAAAAATATATATATATATACTAGCAGGGGCACCCGGCGTTGCCCGGGATATGAACATTCTTTGCGATACTCACGTGATGGCAAACATGTATTAATTGTTTTGATTTACAATCAACCCCCCCCCCCCCCAACATCTTCCACCCCCTCCCCCCGACACAGATACACATTCTGTCTCTGTCTCTGTCTCTGTCTCTCTCTCTTATACATTCTATTGTTTTCCGCCTGCCTCTGGCCCCTTTCCCCTAGCACGTCGAGATGCTTTTCTCGCTCGATTTTCCGCCTGCACTCACTGTTCCCATTTCCATTCTACTGATTGCCCTTAATTTTGTAGGAACAGACTTTGGCAGAAGTAGTTTATTTCAACGGGTCTGTGTCTAATGTAAAAATAGTGTATCAGGCTTTGCATGTACATCATTTTTCTGGCCCCTCTCATTGCTCCCTTTTCATCCCCCTACACTGTCCCATCCATGTTGCAAAATTACTTACCGTTACTGGACATACGCATACCGAATTTTATCAATAGCGGTGTAAATTTAGAAAATAACGGTTTTTAACGGTCAATGTTAAGTTTTGGTTCGTAAAATACATTGTTCAGTGCTTAAAAATTGTACGTGCATACGGAATGTTATCAAGAACGGTGAAAATTTAGAAATTCAGAAAATAACGGTTTTAACGGTCAATGTTAAGTTTGGATCTTGAAAATTGTATATCATTGTTTAGCGTTCAAAACTGCACATGTATATCGAATTTCTTCAAGAATACTCTAAATTTATAAAATAACGTTTTTTAACGGTCAGTTTTAAATTTCGGTTCGTAAAAGTTGTATATCATTTTTCGGCATATAAAACTGCACATGTATACCGAATTTCATCAAGAACAGCCTAAATTTTGAAAATAACGGTTTTTAACGGTCAAATTTAAAGGTCATAATGACATCTAATGACCCTATGTTACCCGCGGGATGTTCCTGTAGGCTTATGTCAAGTTTGGTGGCGATCCATGACTGTCGTGGCCGCCAACCTCAGAAGATCGGGTTTTAAACAGTTTTTATAGGGTTTGGTGTTTTTAACGGTTTTTAACTGTTATAAATAATGTTTCTTAACTGCCAAATAACGGTTCTAATTTTCGAGAAGTAGCCCTGTACCTGTGCAATGTCACAACGGCCATTTGATGAAAAGCAGAGGAAAAAGATGTCTTTGAAACCGTTATAACAGTTTTTTTTTAACGGTTTTTAACGGTTTTATTTTTTTAGAGATTAGCCCCAAACCATCCTCGGGTCACAACAGACGTACCTGCTAAATTTCAAGAAGATCGGGTTTTAAACAGTTTCTTTTATAGGGTTTGGTGTTTTTAACGGTTTTTAACTGTTATAAATAACGTTTTTTAACTGCCAAATAACGGTTCTAATTTTAGAGAAGTAGTCCTGTACCTGTGCAATGTAACAACGGCTATTTGAACAAAAGCAGAGGAAAAAGATGACTTTGAAACCGTTATAACAGCTTTTTAACGGTTTTTAAACGGTTCTATTTTTTTAGAGATTAGCCCAAAACCAACCTCGAGTCACAACGGACGTACCTGCCAAATTTCATGACAATCGGTTGAGCCGTTTTTGAGTCTATAGCGTACACAGACACACAGACACACACACAACACACACACACGCACACACACACACACACACACACACACACACACACACACACACACACACACACACACACACACAGAATTTGCCATTTATATATTAGATATATATATATATATATAATTTAAGTAAATGAGTATATCAATAAAGAACTAATTTATAGATACCACTAAACCAAATGATGAAAAAAAAGAAAGAAGAAAGAAAGGAAGGACAGAAGGAAGGTAGGAAGGAAAAGAACCACAAAACCAAGAGAGATGAACAAATTGGCAAACAAACCCCAAAGTCTGCGTGGTGGGTAACTGAAAAAAATAATTAGTTGATTACTTAATTAGTTAGTAAGTTAGTTCTCTCATTCTCATTTATAACCATCTTCTCATAATATATTCATGGTACATCAGTCCTCTCTGTCTTACATGTCGTTCTTATTTCTTTCTTTATCTTCCTATTTCCATCTCTTCTTTGTTTCTTTGTTTCCTTTTTGTACTCTTGTTCCTTTCTCTTTTACTCGTTTTATTTTCTTTTATGTTTATGGACATATACAATTTTTTTCTTCTTTTTTTTTAAAAGACAATTGCAAACTTAGAGACAGAAAGAGGCTCTTTACTACTTGTAGTCTGGTTGAAGCACCCCCAAAAAAGAAAAAAAAATCTCACTAACTAACTAAGTAACTAATTAAATAGCTAGCTAACTGATTAACTAATTAACTAACTGAGTAACTACCTTACTTACTACCTAACTACATGACTGACTAACTAACTAATTAACTATTCTTCACATTTGTTTTTCATTCTTCACATTTTTTCTTTGTTCTGCCTGGATTCGAACCTGCAGCTTTTGGATGGGTGGGCGTCTGAAGGCGTGCCTTTTTCAGACGGATGTCTTACCCCACTGCTAACAGACACCTATTCTACTTTGAGATGTTTATGCCTTTTGAAGTTCACTTTTGTTCCTCCCCAACCAGCAGCTCATTCAAATATTCAGGTGTTTCCTACACAAGTCTGTTGGTATGCCTGCTATGAATCTTCCGTCAACTTTAGAAAGTATGTTGAACTCAGCACTGCAGAACATGACGCTATTCCCGTTCAAAATTGAAAGCAAAGGAAACCACATTGTGGTTGTCCTGAGGTTCAATACTATAACCGATTATTCCCTGTCACGTTACTACCACAGCATCCATGCTGTGTATCGCAGAAAGTGCCCCTTCCAGGTAAACAGGGATAACACTGTGAAACACAGAAGAAGCTAAGGGTAGGCAAGGCAGCCTTTTCATCTCCATCTGGTTTATTTTTGCCAACTCTGCCCAGTTTGTTCTATCTGCTGATGCTGACAGTGAAAAAAACTGTTTATACTGATAACCATGTAGCTGACAATGATAATCATTTGCCTGCCTCTCTTCCCCAGTCTTTGTATGACACTCAAAACAATCAACAGCAAATTTACATGAAACTGTGTGGCGTCAATATACAGCTAGTGACAGTGTGTGATGACTCTGAGAAAAAGTGCGTAGCAGAAACAGATTTCCATATGACTGTTAGAGTAAAAAATACTGAAGGCTATGAACAGGAAAATAATGCAACCGAACGTGATTCAAAATCGATGCATTTACCCGACACAGAGCACAAAACTAATGTTAGATCAAGCACATGTGGCACAGACAGCACCTAGCTCACTAAAGAAGCTAATGTGCAGCAGCACACAGAATCTTGTCAACAAAACATTCACACACAAATAATGGCAACTATTGAGGAAAGAGGGAAGAACTTGGTCAATCTCCTCCGTGTTTGTGGCGAAGTTAAACACATCACTTCTACCTGGAGCAAAGATGTTGTGAAAGGAAATCCTCACTATGACCCATCGTAACTGTTTTGTTGTAAAGTTGTGAGGTGGACTATTACTATGTGTGATTGACAGTCCAAGGATTAGTTACAAATGTATTTACTACCACGATGTCGGATCCATGTCAAGATGAAGGTTTGTAAAGGCCAATTGTACAACGTTCTATCCACATAATTTTCGTGTATGTGCTTCCGTCCTCACTCCATTTCTCCCCTGCCCTCATCCCCTACCCTGTTCCCCCATCCCATTCCTCCATAGTCCGTTTTGTGAAGGGCCTTAATAGCCTAAACCACATAAAACTATTCGCATTCATATTCTCTCTCTCTCCTCTCTCTCTCTCTCTCTCTCTCTCTCTCTCTCTCTCTCTCTCTCTCTGAAAAGTCACAAATTGAATACGTACATAAATTAATACCTAATGAACGCCTTAATAAATAAACAAATAATGAATGAATGAAAAAAAAAAAATATTATATATAATATATATATATAATTTAGTAAATAAGTATATCAATAAATAACTAATTTATAGATACCACTAGACCAAATGATCAAAAAAAGAAAGAAGAAAGAAAGGAAGGACAGAATGAAGGTAGAAAGGAAAAGAACCACAAAACGAAAAGATAATGAAATTGGCAAACAGTACAAATCTATTTAATACCACGATGTTGGATCCATGTCATGATGGAGATTTGTAAAGGCCAATTGTACAACGTTGTTTCCACATAATTTTCGTGTATGTGCTTCCGTCCTCACTCCATTTCTCCCCTGCCCTCACCCCTACCCTGTTCCCCCATCAAATTCCTCCATAGTCCGTTTTGTGAAGGGCCTTAATAGCCTAAACCACATAAAACTATTCGCATTCATATTCGTTCTGTCTGTCTGTCTGTCTGTCTGTCTGTCTGTCTGTCTGTCTGTCTGTCTGTCTGTCTGTCTCTCTCTCTCTCTCTCTCTCTCTCTCTCTCTCTCTCTCTCTCTCTCTCTCTCTCTCCTCTCTCTTTGAAAAGTCACAAATTGTATACGTATATAAATGAATACCAAATATACGCCTTAATAAATAAACAGATAATGAATAAGTGAATGTATGTATGTTTATATATATATATATATATATATATATATATATATAATTAAGTAAATGAGTATATCAATAAAGAACTAATTTATAGATACGACTAGACCAAATGATGAAAAAAAAAGAAAGAAGAAAGAAAGGAAGGACAGAAGGAAGGTAGGAAGGAAAAGAACCACAAAACCAAGAGAGATGAACAAATTGGCAAACAAACCCCAAAGTCTGCGTGGTGTGTAACTGAAAAAAATAATTAGTTGATTACTTAATTAGTTAGTAAGTTAGTTCTCTCATTCTCAATTTATAACCATCTTCTCATAATATATTCATGGTACACCAGTCCTCTCTGTCTTACATGTCATTCTTATTTCTTTCTTTATCTTCCTATTTCCATCTCTTCTTTGTTTATTTGTTTCCTTTTTGTACTCTATTCCTTTCTCTTTTACTCTTTTTATTTTCTTTTATGTTTATGGACATATACATTTTTTTTTTTTTTTTTTTAATTTTTTTTATAGACAATTGCAAACTTAGAGACAGAAAGAGGCTCTTTACTACTTGTAGTCTGGTTGAAGCACCCCCAAAAAAGAAAAAAAAATCTCACTAACTAACTAAGTAACTAATTAAATAGCTAGCTAACTGATTAACTAATTAACTAACTGAGTAACTACCTTACTTACTACCTAACTACATGACTGACTAACTAACTAATTAACTATTCTTCACATTTGTTTTTCATTCTTCACATTTTTTCTTTGTTCTGCCTGGATTCGAACCTGCAGCTTTTGGATGGGTGGGCGTCTGAAGGCGTGCCTTTTTCAGACGGATGTCTTACCCCACTGCTAACAGACACCTATTCTACTTTGAGATGTTTATGCCTTTTGAAGTTCACTTTTGTTCCTCCCCAACCAGCAGCTCATTCAAATATTCAGGTGTTTCCAACACAAGTCTGTTGGTATGCCTGCTATAAATCTCCCGTCAACTTTAGAAAGTATGTTGAACTCAGCACTGCAGAACATGACGCTATTCCCGTTCAAAATTGAAAGCAAAGGAAACCACATTGTGGTTGTCCTGAGGTTCAATACTATAACCGATTATTCCCTGTCACGTTACTACCACAGCATCCATGCTGTGTATCGCAGAAAGTGCCCCTTCCAGGTAAACAGGGATAACACTGTGAAACACAGAGGAAGCCAAGGGTACGCAAGGCAGCCCTTTCATCTCCATCTGGTTTATTTTTGCCAACTCTGCCCAGTTTGTTCTATTCTGCTGATTCTGACAGTGAAAAAAACTGTTTATACTGATAACCATGTAGCTGACAATAATCATCATTTGCCTTCCTCTCTTCCCCACTCTTTGTATGATACTCAAAACAACCAACAGCAAATTTACATGAAACTGTGTGGCGTCAATACACAGTTAGTGAAAGTGTGTGATGACTCTGAGAAAAAGCGCGTAGCAGAAACAGATTTCCATATGACTGTTAGAGTAAAAAATACTGAAGGCTATGAACAGGAAAATAATGCAACCGAACGTGATTCAAAATCGATGCATTTACCCGACACAGAGCACAAAACTAATGTTAGATCAAGCACATGTGGCACAGACAGCACCTAGCTCACTAAAGAAGCTAATGTGCAGCAGCACACAGAATCTTGTCAACAAAACATTCACACACAAATAATGGCAACTATTGAGGAAAGAGGGAAGAACTTGGTCAATCTCCTCCGTGTTTGTGGCGAAGTTAAACACATCACTTCTACCTGGAGCAAAGATGTTGTGAAAGGAAATCCTCACTATGACCCATCGTGACTGTTTTGTTGTAAAGTTGTGAGGTGGACTATTACTATGTGTGATTGACAGTCCAAGGATTAGTTACAAATGTATTTACTACCACGATGTTGGATCCATGTCATGATGAAGGTTTGTAAAGGCCAATTGTACAACGTTGTTTCCGCGTGATTTTCGTGTATGTACTTCCGTCCTCACTCCATTTCTCCCCTGCCCTCACCCCTACCCTGTTCCCCATCCCATTCCTCCATAGTCCGTTTTGTGAAGGGCCTTAATAGCCTAAACCACATAAAACTGTTCGCATTCATATTCGTTCTCTCTCTCTCTCTCTCTCTCTCTCTCTCTCCTCTCTCTCTCTGAAAAGTCACAAATTGAATACGTACATAAATTGATACCTAATAAACGCCTTAATAAATAAACAAATAATGAATTAAAAAAAAATATATATATATACTAGCAGGGGCACCCGGCGTTGCCCGGGATATGAACATTCTTTGCGATACTCACGTGATGGCAAACATGTATTAATTGTTTTGATTTACAATCAACCCCCCCCCCCCCCCAACATCTTCCCACCCCCTCCCCCCGACACAGATACACATTCTGTCTCTGTCTCTGTCTCTGTCTCTCTCTCTTATACATTCTATTGTTTTCCGCCTGCCTCTGGCCCCTTTCCCCTAGCACGTCGAGATGCTTTTCTCGCTCGATTTTCCGCCTGCACTCACTGTTCCCATTTCCATTCTACTGATTGCCCTTAATTTTGTAGGAACAGACTTTGTGCAGAAGTAGTTTATTTCAACGGGTCTGTGTCTAATGTAAAAATAGTGTATCAGGCTTTGCACTGTACAATCATTTTTCTGGCCCCTCTCATTGCTCCCTTTTCATCCCCCTACACTGTCCCATCCATGTTGCAAAATTACTTACCGTTACTGGACATACGCATACCGAATTTTATCAATAGCGGTGTAAATTTAGAAAATAACGGTTTTTAACGGTCAATGTTAAGTTTTGGTTCGTAAAATACATTGTTCAGCGCTTAAAACTGTACGTGCATACGGAATGTTATCAAGAACGGTGAAAATTTAGAAATTCAGAAAATAACGGTTTTTAACGGTCAATGTTAAGTTTGGATCTTGAAAATTGTATATCATTGTTTAGCGTTCAAAACTGCACATGTATATCGAATTTCTTCAAGAATACTCTAAATTTATAAAATAACGTTTTTTAACGGTCAGTTTTAAATTTCGGTTCGTAAAAGTTGTATATCATTTTTCGGCATATAAAACTGCACATGTATACCGAATTTCATCAAGAACAGCCTAAATTTTGAAAATAACGGTTTTTAACGGTCAAATTTAATGGTCATAATGACCATCTAATGACCCTATGTTACCCGCGGGATGTTCCTGTAGGCTTATGTCAAGTTTGGTGGCGATCCGATGACTGTCGTGGCCGCCAACCTCAGAAGATCGGGTTTTAAACAGTTTTTATAGGGTTTGGTGTTTTTAACGGTTTTTAACTGTTATAAATAATGTTTCTTAACTGCCAAATAACGGTTCTAATTTTCGAGAAGTAGCCCTGTACCTGTGCAATGTCACAACGGCCATTTGATGAAAAGCAGAGGAAAAAGATGTCTTTGAAACGGTTATAACAGTTTTTTTAACGGTTTTTAACGGTTTTATTTTTTTAGAGATTAGCCCTCAAACCATCCTCGGGTCACAACAGACGTACCTACTAAACCATCCATGTTGCAAAATTACTTACCGTTACTGGACATACGCATACCGAATTTTATCAATAGCGGTGTAAATTTAGAAAATAACGGTTTTTAACGGTCAGTGTTAAGTTTTGGTTCGTAAAATTTGCATAACATTGTTCAGTGCTTAAAACTGTACGTGCATACGGAATGTTATCAAGAAGGGTGAAAATTTAGAAATTCAGAAAATAACGGTTTTTAACGGTCAATGTTAAGTTTGGGGTCTTGAAAATTGTATATCATTGTTTAGCGTTCAAAACTGCACATGTATATCGAATTTCTTCCAGAATACTCTAAATTTATAAAATAACGGTTTTTAACGGTCAATTGTAAATTTCGGTTCGTAAAAGTTCCATATCATTTTTCGGCATTTAAAACTGCACATGTATACCGAATTTCATCAAGAACAGCCTAAATTTTGAAAATAACGGTTTTTAACGGTCAAATTTAATGGTCATAATGACTATCTAATGACCCTATATTACCCGCTGGATGTTCCTGTAGGCTTATGTCAAGTTTGGTGGCGATCCTATAACTCTCATGGCCGCCAACCTCAGAAGATCGGGTTTTAAACAGTTTTCATAGGGTTTGGTGTTTTTAACGGTTTTTAACTGTTATAAATAACGTTTCTTAACTGCCAAATAACGGTTCTAATTTTCGAGAAGTAGCCCTGTACCTGTGCAATGTCACAATGGCCATTTGATGAAAAGCAGAGGAAAAAGATGTCTTTGAAACCGTTATAACAGTTTTTTTTAACGGTTTTTAACGGTTTTATTTTTTTAGAGATTAGCCCCAAACCATCCTCAGGTAACAACAGACGTACCTGCTAAATTTCAAGAAGATCGGGTTTTAAACAGTTTCTTTTATAGGGTTTGGTGTTTTTAACGGTTTTTAACTGTTATAAATAACGTTTTTTAACTGCCAAATAACGGTTCTAATTTTAGAGAAGTAGTCCTGTACCTGTGCAATGTAACAACGGCTATTTGAACAAAAGCAGAGGAAAAAGATGACTTTGAAACCGTTATAACAGCTTTTTAACGGTTTTTAACGGTTTTATTTTTTTAGAGATTAGCCCAAAACCATCCTCGAGTCACAACGGACGTACCTGCCAAATTTCATGACAATCGGTTGAGCCGTTTTTGAGTCTATAGCGTACACAGACACAACAGACAACACAACACAACACACACACACACACACACACACACACACAAAAAGAGAGGACAGAATTTGCCATTTATATATTACTAGCCGGTGTACCCGGCTTCGCTCGGGTATATCTGTACAATAATTTTCTGGCCACCCCTCTCTCTCACCACTTAAAAGACAATACAATAAAATTCAGCTTGGGTTTGTTTCGTTTTTCCCATGCCGAACCAATTGCCCCAGCCTCCTCCTATCTACTCACCCAATTTCTTCGGACGCCCACTCCCTTCTTGCCTCTCAATCTGTTTTCCCTCACGAATTTTTTTCCCATAGATACACAGTCCATAGAGGGATGCCTGTACTTTGTGAACTTACCGATGCATTCTCAATTCCTCGATTGAAGTGCTCCAAAATGACAACTCTGTAGGGGCCGCCATAACCTAGTGGATAAGGCGCTGGACTCATGATCCAAAGGTCGTGGTTTCGAATCCCGGCTTGGTCTTGGAAATTTTAACGTGGAATGTTTCCAGCTAAAATGACCGTAGTTCACCCCGATGTCCACCCTGGCCCCGCAGGTGTCAGTCTAATGTGACGGACCAGCCGTCTGCATATCCTTGATTTGGGCACGGACGTTAAATCCAACTCAAACATGACAACTCTGTGAAAAGATTGCATTTTCACGATGTATCATGTCTATTGGAGAGCCTCTGGGTAGACATTTCTGGTCTCCCTGTTTGGCGCAAGTATAGTCAGTGTTTCTGCGTTTCCAGTTCGTGATGCTGCAACGTAGAACATTCCATGTGTAAAATACGGAACGGTCAGGTCTGCCCCAAGGGATGAAAATGTCGGACCTGGCTCTTGATGATTGTCAGAGCGAAAGCTGGTTTTATGGGAAACTGAAGCTGTCAGAACTGGAATGGCAGGGGTGAGTCCATGGGTTCCAGAGGAATTCTGGGGAGCAGCACCGGTTCACCTTTGTGGGGGCCACATGATATTTTCGCTTCTACAACGTTCCTGTGCAGTCTGGTGAAGACACATCGGTGCCATTGATCACCTTTGGCGGGTCCAGTGAGCGGAGAATGATAATAGGGACTCCAGATTTCAGCAACAGTTCATGTGGTGGAAGTCCAGAAATCTCAATGGAGTTCAGGAGTTCTTGTGGATAAAGGACTGCCTCATCATCATTCTTGGCCGTGTCAACAGATCTGTACAGTTTCCTCTCCAGGGAAGTCAGCTACGATTTTTCTGTTCAGCCTGTTGACAGTCTCGTTCAGGGAGGAGATTATGGCTCTTTCCGCTAACCAGTCTGAGTCTGCACAGTGAGCATGAAGATCCGGGTAGACTGCTTCTATCAGATCCTCCTGGCTATCAGACAGGCGTTGACAATGTTGGCTCTGGTGCCATTGAGGACGACAGGGAGGATCTGCCTGAAGTCCCCACAGAACAGCGTTGGGATGCCTACCATTGGCCTGTGCACTTGGGTGATGTCCTGCAGCGTAGAGTCCATGGCCTCGTAGACAGCTTTGTGGGTCATGGGAGCTTCATCAATTATGACGGTTGCAGCCTCTTTGATGACTTTGGCCAACGTTGACCCACGCTTGACAGAGCAGGTTGGCGTTTCTTGCTTGTCGGCATCCAGAGGGACCTTGAAAATGCTATTTACTGTCCGCCCACCCGGCAAAAGAGTAGCGGCAATGACACTGGAAGCAGTGGCTAGCACTATTTTGCCTGTGGAGCGGATCCTGTTCAGGATAAGATTCAGGATGGTCTTTCCTGTCCCTCATGGAGCATCAAGGAACATTATGTTGCTGCTTGCTGTGGGATCCTGCCTCTGCTCAACCATGGTCATAAAGCTGTCGTACACGTCTCTCTGGTCAGCTGTCAGCTTCTTCAGCTGGTCATCAGCTGCTGCCCGGAGTGCAGTAGTGTCGTAATTGGTCTCGCGGTAGTATTCTCGAGGCACAGTTTGTTGTTGTGTGACTGTTGGCATCCCATACTCCTCTGTAGACTTGCCTCCAAGAAGGAAGAGTTTGTGCTGAATCACAGTAAGAGCTTGGTTGTAGATGGCATCTGTGTACTGCGCTTCATAATAGACATCTCTTCGGACTTGGAAGAGGAAATCTTCAGCAAGATGGTCTCTGAAGAGGTTCCACAGGTTGCCTGGGTTACTGGGGTTGAAACCACCAGGATAATACAGAAGTCACGCAGCAGTCGGGGTCTCTGAGAGATGGAGGCTTCCTCCAGGGCAAGTTGTAGAAGGCGGTCATCTTCTAGGAGTCCAAGAGCATTGCAAGCATCTCGAAAAATGTTGTGGACATAGCCGTTGACAATCTTCAGCTCCTCGTACGAACGGGATCCTTTCATAACGTTGAGTAGAAGCCTCAAGAAGTAGCACTCTCCCTGGCGAGGACTGATACTGTACAATCGCCGGATTGCAGTGCCCCTTTGTCGTTTCTTCCACATATTCTGAGTGGACATCAATGTGAAGTGCTCAGGGAATTCCACGTACTTCAGCTCTCGTGCTGTAGGGTCTTGAGAGCATAGGCTAAAGATGGCGGTAAGGGTTGCTTCTGGGGGAGAGCCTTGTGCTCTTTGCGCTGCGTTGTGTGGATTGAAGTAGACCCATTGTCCATTCTCCAAATGGACAGCTGGTCTCTGCACCATGGGGTGGCGCTCATGCAGGTCAAATCCCAGGAGTCTCCAGGTCGCCTCGATGCTGCCAACGTAGCGGGCATTCTGGTACATTTGGATCTCATCAATGACTGGAGGTTGTTGAGCTGCTCCTTCACCTGCCTGAGTGGCTTGGAGTTGGAAGACGGCTTGGTCTGTGCCCTTGTGGACATACTTCAGGACGTACTTGATGAATTTTATGCTACTGCATATTTCCACATTGATGTGGCAGTTGAACTAATGTAGGAGGTAAGGGTTGTAAGGGACAACCCACTGGTTGGTGACAATGATTTCTCTCTGCCCAAGCTTCACAGTCCCAGTATGTCCTCATTCAGACTCCTCACGTCTGCTGTACTTGGGGTAGCTGTCCTCACCCTGCTCTATGACCCTTCTTGCCTCTCAATCAATTTTACCTCACAATTTTTTTTCGTAATACGATACACAGTCGATAGAGGGATGCCTGTACTTAATGAACTTACCGATGCATTCTCAATTCCTCGATTGAAGTGCTCCAAAATGACAACTCTATAGGGGCCGCCATAACCTAGTGGATAAGGCGCTGGACTCATGATCCAAAGGTCGTGGTTTCGAATCCCGGTTTGGTCTTGGAAATTTTCACGTGGAATGTTTTCAGCTAAAATATCCATAGTTCACCCCGATATGCACCCTGGCCCCGCAGGTGTCAGGCTAATGTGATGGACCAGCCGTCTGCATATCCTTGATTTTGGCACGGACGTTAAACCCAACTCAAACATGACAACTCTGTGAAAAGATTGCATTTTCACGATGTATTATGTCTATTGGAGGGCCTCTGGGTTGACAACATTTCTGGTCTCCCTGTTTGGCGCAAGTATAGTCAGTGTTTCTGCGTTTCCAGTTCGTGATGCTGCAACGTAGAACATTCCATGTGTAAAACACGGAACGGTCAGATCTGCCCCACGGGATGAAAATGTCTGACCATGGCTCTTGTTGACAGACAAAAATCAGACGGTATTGCAGAGCATCATAACTTCGGTGTATTTCTGAAATCCTCTGCAGACTACCATCTCTAAATTTAGAAATTAACGGTTTTTAACGTCAATTTTAAGTTTCTGTTCATATTAGTTGTCTATCATTGATCAGCGTGTAAAACTGCACCTGTATACCAAATTTCATCAAGAAAGGTCTAAATTTAGAAAATAACGGATCTTAACGGTTTTTAACGCTCAATTTTATAGTTTCCGTTCGTGTAAGTTGTATATCATTGTTCAGCGTGTAAAACTGCGTCTGTATACCGAATTTCATCAGGAACGCTCTAAATTTATATAATAACGGTTTTTAACGGTCAATTTTTAAGTTTCCGTTCGTGTAAGTTGTATATCATTGTTCAGCGTGTAAAACTGCATCTGTATACCGAATTTCATCAAGAACGGTCTAAATTTATATAATAACGGTTTTAACGGTCAATTTTAAGTTTCGGTTCGTGTAAGTTGTATATCATTGTTCAGCATTGAAAACTACACCTGTATATCAAATTTCATCAAGAAAGGTCTAAATTTAGAAAATAACGCTTTTTAACGGTGATACCATCTCTAAATTTAGAAATTAACGGTTTTTAACGGTCAATTTTAAGTTTCTGTTCATATTAGTTGTCTATCATTGATCAGTGTGTAAAACTGCACCTGTATACCAAATTTCATCAAGAAAGGTCTAAATTTAGAAAATAACGGATCTTAACGGTTTTTAACGCTCAATTTTAAGTTTCCGTTCGTGTAAGTTGTATATCATTGTTCAGCGTGTAAAACTGCATCTGTATACCGAATTTCATCAGGAACGCTCTAAATTTATATAATAACGGTTTTTAACGGTCAATTTTTAAGTTTCCGTTCGTGTAAGTTGTATATCATTGTTCAGCGTGTAAAACTGCATCTGTATACCGAATTTCATCAAGAACGGTCTAAATTTATATAATAACGGTTTTTAACGGTCAATTTTAAGTTTCGGTTCGTGTAAGTTGTATATCATTGTTCAGCATTTAAAACTACACCTGTATACCAAATTTCATCAAGAAAGGTCTAAATTTAGAAAATAACGCTTTTTAACGGTGATAAATAACGGTCATAAAAACTATCGAATGACCCAATGTTATTCACAGTATGTCCTTCTAGACTCATGCCAAGTTTGGTGGCGATCCGAGGACTCCCTTTGCCGCCAACATCAGAAAAGATTGTATTTTTGATCGTTTTTAGGGGGGTACGTGTTGTTAACGGTTTTTAACGGTCATAAATAACTGTCGTAGAAACTGTCCAATGACCCTATGTTACTCGGAGATGTCCCTCTAGGTTCGATGTACCTGTGCAATGTCACAACGGCCATTTGATGAAAAGCAGAGGAAAAAGATGTCTTTGAAACCGTTATGACAGTTTTTTTAACGGTTTTTAACGGTTTTATTTCTTTAAAGATTAGCCCCAAACCATCCTCGGGTCACAACAGACATACCTGCTAAATTTCAAGAACATCGGGTTTTAAACAGTTTCTTTGATAGGGTTTGGTGTTTTTAACGGTTTTTAACTGTTATAAATAACGTTTTTTAACTGCCAAATAACGGTTTTAATTTTAGAGAAGTAGTCCTGTTCCTGTGCAATGTCACAACGGCTATTTGAAGAAAAGCAGAGGAAAAAGATGTCTTTGAAACCGTTATAACAGTTTTTTAACGGTTTTTAACGGTTTTATTTTTTTAGAGATTAGCCCAAAACCATCCTCGGGTCACAACGGACGTACCTGCCAAATTTCATGACAATTGGTTGAGCCGTTTTTGAGTCTATAGCGTACACAGACACACACACACACACACACACACCACCACACAACACAGAATTTGCCATTTATATATTAGTATTAATATATATATATATATATATATATATATATATAATATATGGATTGGGCAATAGCGAACCCGCTGTGAAAATGGGTATTACAGTGCCCACCCCTATATCAGGCAAAAAACAAAATAGATGTGAACTCTTGTGATGAAAAAGACTGGCTTCCAATATCCATTCCCCAATGTCAATGCTTTTGAATTAGGTCTTACTGTTCAAGACATAGTATTCTTACCCGGTCCACCTATTATTTTTTTAGTATTTTGACGTACTTAACGGGACCGCTGAAAACTTGAGGCATAAAGTAGACTGCTTTTTATATGTATAAGGTGTTTATGTGGACCAGTTAATACATACAAGTTGATTTGCATGTTTATTATTGTTTGCATTGATTAGATAATTACTTTGATGCTGAGAAAAGGGCACCCCCTATTCGTACTTTGTGTGTCTGTCAGACGCATACTTTCCACAGAAGGAATATCACAAACTACCCCAATTTGTATATCAAGTGTCTCACAGACCCACACTTGCCAAAGAAAAAAATCCGGCTTATAGATTGCTCCCCCCCCCCCCTCTCTCTCTCTCTTCCCCACCCCAACCTCTCTCTCTCAAACACATAAATCGGGAGTAAATACATTCATTCTTAGCAGGTGTGGGTTTGACAGACATACAACATACGAAAAGGGGATGACTATTGAAAAAATACCCACACACAAAAACCTTCAATAAGGAGTCTGGGTCTGATGGACCCACGACTTATGAATAGGGGTGGCCATTGAAAAGTTCCTTTTTTAGTGAGTAGGAGTCTGACAGACGCACAAAATATGAATAGGAGGTGTCTATTAAAACAACCTTCTCTACCGATTCTGAGTCTGACACACACACACACACACAAAATAGGAATAGGGGTTAAGTATTGATAAATAGTTCTTTAACAAGTATCAATGTGTCTAACACACGACGAAGGTTAAGGGAGCCGGAAAGAGAATGTGGAAAAAGAGCAGAAAAGAGCACATGAGGTAGAAAAACAACAACAACAACAACAACAAAAACAAGAGCTGACCATTAATGGGACAGTGTATGCCGCAGCACACAATCTTTGACCTTGAACCCAGGTCATCCGTATTTGCATAATTTGAAAGGACTATAGTTGAGGTAGATTTGTTGCCAAATTTCAGGTGTGAAGCTATCCTAGTTACCGAGGGATTGGGAATTAATTGTTTTAACGCTTTGTGCCCCAGTATCACGATCCGCTTCTCCGGAAAATTTGTCGATCAGGGGTGACAATCCCCATGCTTGTGAGACTTCACACACACACACACACACACACACACACACACACACACACACACACACACACACACACACACACAAAATGTCAGTTTAATCGGCATGCAAACTTCTGAGATATCACAGTGGACACACACACACATTCAGGGTGAACTGAGAGTATGTTGATCCTACGGCTGCGACACTCAAAGAAAAGAAACTTGGAGAGAGGGAGCGCGATAGGAAAAAGGAACCCTTAACTTAATGATGATGACGTCTGTGGTTTTAGGACCAGAAGGGTCTTTAATTGATGATGACGTCTGTGGTTTTAGGACCAGAAGGGTCTTTAATTTGTCTTTTAGCGAAACCCCACAGCAGGGAAGTGTTAGACGGTTTTTGTCAAACTCAGTCATTACTTTGATGAAATAAATCTTAAACACCACCAACCCCCAACCGTTATGTTCATAGTTATAAACTCTGGGGAACGTCCAAAAGGATATGACTTTTGTTTGATGGCAGCTTACTTGCCACATGGGTGTCCATACTCCCGACTTCAAACATTCTTTTTAATAAAGTCTTATTTCGTCTTCATGCAGATGGAGTATAAAAATAATATAAAGAAAATCACTGATATGATAAATTTTATGTAGTCACTATGTCCAAAAAATTATGCAGACTACTTTGTAATAATAACAGAAAGTAACATCTGAATGAATTACAAAAACACAACACGCGGAGCTCGCTTTTGAAAACGTTATTGATGAATGCAAAATTTATAGTAGAACCCAAGATTTTCAGATCAATATCTTTTACAAATTTCTTTTTTCAACCTAAATGAAAAAAAGATGGAAAGCAATTCAAAAGCATTCCCAGTCAAGTTTGATACTATGAAGATCATTGATCTTTTTGACCCTGACCTTGGCAACATTTATTGACAAGTAGCGCCATATACCCCTGCATGCGTTTACCAAACTTGATTGAAATCCGCTGAATCGTATACGTGGTGTAGTACGCAAAGTTCATTTGATCTTTGTGACTTTGATCTGACCTTGACAAGATCTAATATCATAGGATGATGTGCCATGCTTTTACACATATTCATGCCAACTTTGATGAAAATCCCTCCATTGATATTTGTGTTAGAGGTCACAGTAAACGAACTGACCAACAACACAACTGACAAACCAACCAACCGATCAAAAGAGGCCCGACATCTTTCAGTTTCCTTTCCAATGTTGCCCCTTTCTCCCAGATTTGCTCATACCAAATTTGATTAAAATGGGTTGAGTTTTTTTTTTTCATTGAGAATAAAACTTGAAAACAGCCCTTACAACCTTGCCCTAGACAAAATTTAATGAAACGCGAGGCCGTCCCATGTTCCCATGCATGTCCACACTAAATTTCATTAAAACCCCTTTACTGGTTTTTGCGCTAGCACTTGTGACAGACAGACAAATGACATGGCCTTGGTCTCTATTCCAAACTGTTCTCAAACTTTGACTGGGAACACAAAAAGGCAAACCTGCAAAGGTTAGAATAAATCTGTAACTAACAGTATTAAAAATGACGCAGAAACTACAACATTGCCACAGATATAAATCCGTTTCTGCCTGCTCTGGTATCTGATAATCAAATCAATCTGTGTTGTACATAGCCTAGGAGACAACTCAGGACCAGTTGTTATCTTAACCCGTCAAAAAACCTAAAAAAAAAACAAAAACAGAAAAAAACAACTGCAATGTGAAACTCTACTAAACCTGAAAAATATCTAAAAAGAACTAAATATGGAAACTAAAGCATTGACATCCTTCAGGTAGTTAAGACAAGGCCATGCTGTGGTAACTGATAATAATTGCTGTTGAACAGTCACAGATCTTTGCACATACGCATGCACATGTGTATACAATCTGTTCAAAAATGTTTAAAAATGGTACATACACTACAGATTCAAATACTTCATCTATAACTCTTCATGTTTTCAACAAAGCTTATCAAATTTTTTTAGTAAAACTCAAAAACAAAAAGAAAAACAACCAAGCTGTTTGCTCTGAATGAACGTTTGCTCTCAATAACCAATGGGAAATAAAAAGCACACAGCTTAATACAAACAGAAGAAAAAAACATTACAAGCAGCTAAATTTTGACGAAGCTTTTGTCAGTTTAAGCAATTATTTTTTAAAACTGACAATGGGAAACAAGCTGTAATTTTGAAGAGAAAAATAAATCTGCACAGGTCGGCATTGTAACTGTAAAAGGATGAGAGGGAATAATTATTCCTGTTGAGCACTTTTAAACAAGTATTCATTGCACAAAAACTTCCTGACAAACGTTATAATCTAAACAGTACAGCAGAGCAAGTGTTTAGAAATATTATTGGCTTACAAGCATGTCAAAACCTACGTAACTCATTTAAAAAAATCTGTATACATGCTATTAATAAAGCATGCATACATAGATCATCAGTGAGAAGATCTGGTTTTATGCTAGCTATGAAGGAAAATGGACCAACTTTTTCATTGATATTATGAATCAACATTGGTCTTAAGGACCCCTTAATGACCACGTTCCTAATTTTGGGGCGATAGGGGGACAAACGGTCCACCTATCGACGATACATGCACATGGATCAATGTCTGAAAATCGAATATATAAACATGTGCACTAATAATACAGCTAGTTGAGATCTAGGTATTCACAGTACCAATTCGTTTAGCCATCATGACTGAGACAAAATCGAATCTATCTTCTTTTTCCTCCATGTTCCAGAATCATTCTTGCTTAAGCACCAGACACTAGAAAAGACTACAAAAACTGTCTCTGTTCACAGGAATATAGTAAATCTTAAAAAAGAGCGAGCGTGGGCAGAGGGGGTGCCCACACCTACTGGCAAAAAAAAAATCGCAGAAGACTTCTCTTTCTACTACCTTTTTTTTGGTGTTAGAACTAGACGTGTGATTAAGTTAAAAAAAAAAAGGACAAGGGAGGAGGGAATAGTGGTAATGGCAAGTACACATAATAGTTGCTATAAAACTTGGTAATAACAATTAAAATGAATATAGAATGAGGATAAGTATGACATGAAAAATGTTAGTGTATTGATTGTACACAATAAATCTTGAAATGATTATGTGATACATATAATCTTTTTGAAAAAAAAAAGTCAAATTAGAGCTGCTTGTCATGTAAAATACCCCCCCCCCCCCCCCCCCCCCCGTGCCACGCATGACAAAACCCACGCATTGCACACACATACACACACTTTTAACTTTAAAAAGCCCAAACATATTTTGAACATGCTTTTTTAAGCAGCGAACCAAACGGTCTTTGTGATAGTTAATATGAAATCCATCAGGTGGTTCTCAGTTATTACTATAAACTCATCTTAATAGGTTACTTACCTTTCCCTTAAAAGTTTGAACACCTCTGCAAATTTGCAGGAGGCCATCTGAAATTAACAGAAAAAAGTTTCAGTACATATCAAAGTATCGAATCTTTGCTTGCTTTTATTATTATTATTTTTTTTATGGACATACACTTGATTACATAGCAGTGGATTTACCAGTAATCCTCGCTTATCCTACTAAGAATTAATTATGGTTCAATGGAATGTGCGAGTATGAAAGTGGCATGGGATCTGTGCATGTATTTATGAGTGTGAGCTGGTGATTATTATTTCATAATCATATATTTTTTTCTGTCGAAGTAACTATTATTGAGTATTTTAAATTCTGACACACGCGAAGATTTGGGGGAAGGGGGCGTGTCTGCTAACTTAATAACTAAATGAGTAACTATGAGAAAAATATTTGGCTGCCAGGATGATCTGCTCCAAATCTGAAATATCAGGGGATATTTTCAGAACACAGCTAAAGAATAGATAGAAAAATCATCAGTACGTCGCGACCAAGTTTGGTGGTGGGGTTCAGTGAAGATCTTGGTCGCTTTCGACTGCCTCCCTTCACAGACGGCGTGGATTTCAAAAGCTTATTTTTTTTCAAAAACATGCACCATCCGAACCTTTTAGTAAATAAGCATACAAAAGAAACCTTCTAAAAAGATTCTATTCATCTTATAGCAGTACTGAAACTTCTAATAGCCCGTGTTCTCCACCTTGGCATACAAAGGGGAGCTTCAAAACAGTCAAGGCAGCAAATGGCGACAGTCGACTCGACTCTTTTCTTCTTGTGTTTAGGCAGCCAACATCTAGTCAGACGAATCAGCCGCACTAATTTTAGCATGCAACTCAAGCAATTTCAGTACTGTCTTGCATGCATTTTCTTCTTCTTCTTCTTCTCTATTATTATCTTTAAAGATAAATGTCTTAGTTTTTGTCAGATATCATCACATGTTCGCTGTTGAACAACTCTTCATTTCTGTTTGTGACAAAGAAATGTACAGAAAACAACTCACCTCGGAGACCAAGCGACGAGCCCACTGAAGTAAGATGACGCTTCTTCCGAACGAGGCTCTTCTAAAAATAGAACGCAATTTGTATATGTGCACTGAACTGCCAAATCTCAGAAATGGAGAGCGTATGAAAGAAAACAGTTTCAGAATCTAAAAAATCCTGATGATAAATTACAGGTGAAAAAATTTCGCTAAATAAACCATCTTGGTTAGAACAAAATTTGGAATTAAAGGCCGGTCCACATAACTACCGTTTTTTTTTAGGCGGTCTACATATCGATCACACACTTTTCTAATGAATAGTATCACAACGGTAAACTCTTAAAAAAAAAAAAAAAAAAAAAAAAATCTAATACTTTCACTCATTCCCACACCAAAGAGCTTACCGGATACACTTTATAGTATTTGTGTTCACGAGAGCGCAGGGGTATGGCAGAAAAAGACCAAAATAATAAGTGGACCGGATTTCGGTCCTGTTATTAGCCTAGTTCCTAATTTGGGGGGTAATAAGCGGACAAAAAGTCCGTGTAATAAGGATCCATACTAATATATATATATAATATATATATATATATGTATGTATGTATGTATGTATGTATACATCTATATATATATATATATATATATATATATATATATGTATGTATGTATATATACATCATTCATGTACGTTAAAACATGTAAAAGTTTGGACACACAGACAGGCCAGGCATAAACACATGCACACAGCAAGAGAGGTAAAGACAGACAAATAGATTGACAGGAAGCAAGGTTTATGAGTTACCAAGCTTACAAAATACCACATGTTGTACATTATTTTGCAACTGCTATGGTACACACATTGATAAGGAAAAATAAAAACAAACACTCATTGGTAAATGGAGAGCGTCATCCTGAGCAAAATTAGTCTTTTTTTATATGGATTCAGACTATGCATTCACAAATACAAATCTAGATTTTAATCTGTGGTCAATAGTTTTCAAGCAAGCAGCATTTGTTTCCAACCACTTTAACAGTTTAGTTTCATTCAATTTTCTCCTTTTTTCTGCGACAGCATTAAACGTATACACAAATGGATTCAGAGCGGAGTTTAAAGGTAAGAGAAAGATAGCAAAGGCCACATTCGCTTCGCCAGGAATGGGGACCCGAAGCAACGCCAGAAATCCACAGACTCCGATGGGGAACCAGCAAATGAAATCAGTGACAGCCACGGAAATCAACCTTCGAGCTATGGTCATGTCCTGTGAGATTCTGGTCGTATCAGATGTCAAAGCGTTCTTCTTTACTGATCAGTAGATAAACGTTTGACAGGTTGAGATCATCAGAAATAAGAAAAAGTTGAACACAATCAACACACTAAACGAATAAAGATGTCCTTTAATCGTGTGTCTGGTGACTGGCAAAGGAATGCAGATTCCTGTCTGACTATAAAACTCCCAGTGGGATGTGCCTGGAAGAAGCGGCAATAACGCAAGCAAGACCCCAACTGACCAAGTAGACACACACGCCATTGATGCCGATTTCCTCTCAAAACGAAAACGTCCAAACGGGAAGCGGATGACAATAGCACGATCGAGTGAAATTAGACAGATAATCATAGCTGACACTTCACTGGAGAGAAGATACAAAAAGCCAGACACTTTACAAGTCACACTGTTTACCCATATGAAGTCATGAAATATATATTTACCACGGTACAGATCATCAGCGACTCGATAATGGAAATATAGACCCCCATCAACAAGTCAGAGACACTTAGATTACTGACAAATAAACCGTAGCTGCTCACAGAAGCTTTCTGTTCGCACTGACGTATGATAAGACAAAACATGTTTCCTGTCACAGACATACAACTGATCAGCCAAAGAAATGCACGGTAAACGTTTGTCCGCAGTAAATCCTCACAGGATGAACATCTCATCTCCGGGTGCGCTGCAAAACCTTTCGTTAAAATGAGACGGGAGTATATCTTTGCAGCATAATTTATAGTTTTGTGCAGAGATCAAGCGGAGACGATTTAGGCCTTGGAATATACCAGGGGGAACAATTTTGACAGGACTGCCCTCTATCGACAGTGTAGTTAAAAACGATGTCAACTGAAATCCATTGCGTCCGATGGTATGAATGGACGTGTAAGACAGATTAAGATTTCTTACCGATAAGAAACTGGAAATCGACTGACTGTCGAATACTGTTAACTTTGAGTGAGAAAAATCTAATTTGTTTAGTTTGGTTTGGAAGATGGTAGATATTGCCTGTGTTGCCTCATTACTGAAAAAAGCAATGGGATTTTTAGCAAGGGAGAGCACCTGTAGATGTTGCAAGGAAACAAATACAGTCATGTTTATATGTTTTAAGTCGTTGTCAGATAGATCTAAATAGTTTAGATTAAACAATGGGATCACAGATATGAATGTCAATGAACACCGGGCAACAGATAAATAAACAATATGAATATTATTCCTCAAATCAGAAAGCGCCATTCCTGAACCGGTGCCATCTAGGAAGCGGAGCTGAGGGAAGAGATGGGCGGGGAATGGCTGAGGACATAGAAATGCATGTCCTTGACATATGCAACTCTCAGGACACGTTGTGTCACACAGTAGCTCATCATCATGAAGAGGGCAGTGAGGCCAGCCGTCACACACATTCTCACTGTGAACACATACAGTGTGTGATCGGCATCAGAAGAACCCTGGGCACATCATTTCTTCACAGCTTTCTTCATCTTCATGGCCAACACAGTCATACATTCCGTTGCAGCGGGTGTAGGCAGGTAAACAGTCGTTGACATCACCAGGACAACGGTAGTGGGTCTCAGGACACAGGTCATTAGTCCCATTGGACAAAACAAATTCCATTATCCCATCGAAACTGACGAGCACTGGTGCCATCAAGTATTGATATAACTTTCGACGATTTACCAAATAATCCTTACAATCAATTTCATCGGAATCATCAAGGCAGTCAGACATTCTGTCACAACGTTTGCTCAAGGACACACACTGACCACTCCTGCACGTGAAACCAGTACAAGGGGGGATGTGTACAGAACGACTCATCGGTCCTATCTCGGCAGTCCGGTCTGAAATCACACACAAAAGTGTATGACAGATCGGTGTCCCCGTGGTCACAGCTAAACAAAACGACTGGTTTTGTGACAACAATAACCGATTCATGATTGCTACCTGCAAATTGCTTGCCGTAGAAAGAACACAGGGCTACGTAATTTTCATCACACGCGTTGTGTGGACCACATGATAGGAATGTGTGTGTCACATGACCACTCTGACATGTGGTGAAATGTTCGCGTGTGAGCTTTGAGAAGGAGACATTCATGAAGCGTACAGATGCTGTTTCCGTTCGTTCCTCCCTTGAAACCTCACATAACACCCCATTCAAACTTGATTCACATCTGGTCATTACTATTCTTCCGTCCAAGATTAATATAGCGCATAACTTGACTTCTATCTCTTTAAGGGAATGTGATATACTTGCATGGTAAAGCACCGTCTTGTCATAAGCTGTCACGGTATATCTATATATGTTTAGGAAAGACAGATCACCCCAATAAACACCAACGGCAATGTGATGCATAACTGTATCTTTCAATATCGCATATTGATACAGTGCCTGAAGCCACTCCAATTCACGCTTTGGGGCCGCAAGGGTGCCCCCCAGAAATCTGCAATAGTCCTGTGCTTTCTTAAAGTCGCTCTGGTTAGTGTTGCCAAACTCACGTAATGTATCACCAGTCACCAGCATGTAGCACCTGTGTTGTGTTACCACCCAATCATCGGGCAAATGTTTGTGCTGTGACGGGCAGTGCTCACCTTTCTTCTGCATTTTGTCGCTTGCTAGACTCGGTAGACATAGCACACATATGGACATTGAGACCTCAGAGATTGAATGGATTTATTTCGGGATCTGAAGCACAACAAACAAGGTAAAAGCAAACTAAACCGATGCTGTTTTAGCTAATCATATTTTGAATCAAAAAGTCTTCAGTGCATGTCACTTCCTTAAAGCTAACAATTGACATGGACAGACATCCGTACTCCACTATTTCACCTGTATTTTCATTTTTCACAGTTCCCTGACACGCTGTCACTATGGGATGTCAGTGACGATCACTTTTCTTTTTTTTTTCAATCCTATGTTTACAGGCTGAGGGCTTTTTGCTCTGTCCCATTCTGCACATTGCCTTTTCAGGACTTCTTAGATATGTCTCTGCGATGTCCACACTCCTAGACTGGCTGAACATGGAAGGAAGTCAAGTTGGGGCATATGCCCATACAAGACAGGCACACATTATACGGCAACTGCTAGCCAATATCCTTGTTTCCGTCCTGAAACGTCTAACATCGCAGCCTGGTTGTCACAAGTCCTGTCATTAATGTGCGGAACGTGGAGCATGTCAGCTGCACTTACTCTCAACGCAGTATTTTTCACCCAACGTTTGCAATGAAATCAACTCTTGCAACCACATGAAATGACAAAAACAAAACGTAAATTGTACATCTTTACTTCACCAAGGATCTAATAGGACTGCTTTATCAGGTTCAGTTGGTCGTGGCAGACATACCCCCACTGTCCTTTGTTTTAATGTCCTCTGTTGAACAGCTGTCTTTGCTGTGATGGAGGATGGGTGGATGGTAGTTGATGTGGTCCACATTTTCCTATGATGGTAGCACTGAAGATGGCCTTAGCATGGTTGATGTGGTCTGCATCCTGCTGTGATGATGATAGCTGAAGCTAGGTGGACGGTAGTTGGTGTGGTCCACATCGTGCAGTGATGATGGTAACAGTTGAAGATGGACTTACGGTCGTTGATACGGTCCCCATTCTGCTATGATGACAACAGCTGAAGCTGAGAGGGACGGTAAGTTGACGTGTTTCACATTTTGCTGTGATGATGGCAGTTGAAGATTGATGAATGGCCGGTGATTTGGTCTACAAGGGCTGTGATGGTGATGGCTGAAGCTGAACGGCCGGTAGTTGATGTGGTTTACATCTTTTCGTGATGTATGACAGTTGAATCCACAGCGGACGTTAATCGATGTGATCCACATCTTGTTGTAATGGTGGACAGTTGAAACTGGACGGACGGCAGGTAGTGTGGTCCATATCTTGCTATGATGGACGACAGTTGGGCGAGACAGACTGCAGTTGATATGGTTCACGTTTTGCTGTGAAGTTGACCGTCCACGTGGTGTTAAAGTAGTCAATAGTTTAGACTGGATGTAGGAGTTAAAATAGTCAACATGTTGTCAAGTTGGCCAGAAGCTGAGGCTGGAGATGGTAGTTAAAATAGCTAGCTGATACCTTGCGGTAATGAACGATCGCTGAGGGCAGGAAGGCAATAGTTGAAATGACCACTAATTTGCTGTGGTAGCCAACTCTAAAATCTGGGTGATGGAGGAGGAGGGGGGGGGGGGGGGGGCGTAATGTAGAGATGGCCGACAATCGATGCTGTCCTCAGTTGTTGATGCTCAGTTTGCCACAATGGCCAACAGTTAAAGCTGAGAGCGGAAATTGAAAATAGTCCACATCTTGCTGTAATGGTCAACAGTTTAAACCGGGGGTTGTAGTTCAAATGATCTACATTTGCCTTGATGGCCGACAGCTGAAACTGGGAGCAGTGGTTGAAATTGTCCCGATTTGGTATAATGGCCGACAGCTGATGATAGGAGCGGTAATCTAAAAGATTCACATTTTGCCATGATGGCTGGCAATCAGTCACTTTTCTTTCATTCTAAAATCATAGAATCTTCTCAGCTGAAAATAACAGTGTCCCTTTGTCGTAATTTCTGATGATAACGATTTGAAACAAAACAACAATCAAATTGCAAGATACCCTTTGATTTTCCAGAGGATTGAAATTTGATTTGTCGCATGGATCCTCGTAAAAACGGACATAGCCTATCTGCTCGTGCACATCTTGCAACCCGCAAAGTTCTATAAAACTACAAGAAATCTGATTTTCAGAACCATTGAATTGCACACATGTCAGTATGGAAATAGTTTGAATAAGAAACAGAATATGAAGGGGGAAATAGTTGTACAAATTAGGAGAGCAAACTAATAACCAAAAACAAAACAAGTAAGAAATACCTACATGTAATGTGAAATACTTTTTTTTCAAAACCCATCTGCCCAAAAACAAAACCCTGATTCAGATGCAACAAAGATGTACCTTCTGTGCTTATTAGTCATTGGTCTCATAATACAATCGCATCACTCTTCAAAATAAGGTTTGTATTTTAGCCATTATTGTGAAACCGGTTCCGTTTCTTAGTAATGTAGGCTACGTTTTTTTCTTGTTTTTAAATTCAGTTTCAAAATATCGAAAATAGGGCATCTGGTTGTCACATTTACATTTTGGTATGAAAAGTTATGTTCAAAGTAAAATGTCATAAAGTCCTACCTGAAAAGGAATCAAATCATTACAAAATGAGACAATTAATCCAATGAACGCAACAAGAATACAGTCTTCAACATTAGCATCCTCACATCAGAATTTCAAACATGCTCAATGTACCAAAACACGTGTTTTATACTGTCACGTTCAATATGACAAAAATAATGTTTCACCTCTGATTACATATATCTTGGATGAACATTACATTTTTTTATACGTTGTGAAATTCTTATTTCGAACCACTTTACTTTAACGTCGTGAATTGTCTTAATTCTTTAAAAAGTTACAAATCTGCTGCCCCCACTTAATCTTTAAGTGTGAATCAGTTTTCTATTTAATGCAGCATTTCAATAAAGATTCTGTTTAAATAACAAAAATCGTAATAAACTCTATGTCTCTATAAAGAGGTACGTTACACACATCGCTCATTTCATTTCTCGTTAGTCTCATTTTTTTACCGACACTTACTTGCATAGGATTCAAGGCCCGAAGAAGTAAAAAAAAAAAGAAACTAAATTGAATGACACCTCAAAACAAATCTTAACCTGTTCACATGACAACTTTTTATCTTCATTTAACAAATGTCCTATGGCCATATCTTTCTATCAAACTTTTTTTCTTTAACAAAATTTTCTTTCCACTCATATGTTATCCATTTTTTTTAATCCTGGTGTTCCACTCCCAAATCCTCTGCTGAACTGATTGAAGCCCCCCCCCCCCCCCCCCCCCCCCACACACACACACACAAATCTCTATCAGCTTAAAATAAATCAAACCGCAAATTATCGATTTGTTGATGTGAAAATGAATTTTTTATTTCAAGCTGTCGTAATAGATATATTTGTGGATACGTTCACAATGGGTTTTTTTTTTTTTTTTTTTTTTTTTTTTTTACAATATCAGGTATATTGGCCTCTCCTTTGTGTATACGTAAAACTGCTGTTTTTCAACTTATTTCATGATTTTTTTTTCTAATTGAATGATAATGCCATCAGGGGTATTTGGGAGCAACAACCTGAAAATAACCGTTTTCGAAAGAACAAGTGATGTCGGAGCTGCAACCCTGCCAACGGACGTAATGTGTTGTTTCAACCAAACTTTACACAGTGCTTTTTACCTCAGCAGATTTGTCACCCAGATTAGTATGCACAATATCTGTTAGGTCATTGAAAATTAAAATACTAATAACTGTAAATGCTTTGGATTTAAGTTTAAGTATAAACGATGCATATGTTATGTTGGTAAGTCCTTGCTAAACAAGGAGTGGAGTTTGAAATGCACAATGTTGAAATTACGTAAAACCGAGGTTAGAATCAGACATTTAACAGGCACGTCAAGGAGACATTACACCGATACGAGAACCAACACTGACACCAAAAAATGCTTAGGTCCATGTACCGATTGATGTCGGTATCTGTCAATCTTCTGTACATTTCTTAAATAGCCCCAAATCTGTTTGCCACTAGACGTTTTTGTACCGATGGAGGGGAGGATTAATTCAGGTAAGTCATTGGTAATAGAAGAATTTTAAACGTAATATTTCGTTATACAGATATGGCCTATCAGCACATGTGCATGTTGTACATTGCGTAGTTCTGTGGACCGAAGAAAAATCTAATTTCAATGGGTTCTTCACATTTAAAAATTTCAACAAGAACAACAACAGAATATGTTAGACAGTTGGATGGGAGTGGGAAATGGGAAGGGTGGGCGGGGAAGGAGCAGGAAAGGGGCTGGGGGCTGGGGGCTGAATAGTAAATGGTGTTTTCACTGTTCGTGTGATTTTGTTAACGATTTTTGATAAAATTGTGCAATTTTCTTTACAAACATCCGACTCAGAATGTTTCTAGAGTAAAAACATTAACAAAATTCATTCAGTCAGTTACTATGTCGTGTTTCCAAATGATTCCATCTAGAAAAACCGCAGCAGTTAAGAACCACTGTAATTTGTTCCGAGAAATCGATTCTTCTTCTCACAGCTTTTTTGGCTGTATAATGTCGCCTGTTTGCCCGGGCAGGCCTTGCATATCGTGCAGTCTGCTGGAACGAGAGGAAACAGAAGCTTAGACATCATTGGACTATAAAATTGACATGATTGCAGTAACTTAAAACCCGAAGATAGAATCAAAGCTTTCACCATACGTTCAAAGTACATGTCAGTGAAACACAACAACAATGCCAGATCAACACCAGCATGAAATAAGGTTTCGGTCCATGAAGCGAGTGGTGGAGATGTTGACGGAGGTTTTGTGCTGGAAGACCTTGGTCTTGTGCGCCTTGGGGTCATTATTTCCAGATACCTAATCCAAAAGCCAGATTACGTATGCACAGCACAAGCTGATGACTGACAAACATGTGGTGCTAGTTCAGACCACATCTTCAGAATAATAAGCCTTTTGTCATTTTCAAATGAAATGTTCAATGCGTTGACAAAGATGTTTGACTTTTTGATAATTGCTGCACAGCTGAAACGTTTATGTATGATTTTAATCAATGAACTCTCGGAACTCGGAAAATTTTAATTGCAAAGGCCACCGACCTATCTGCAATGAGGTCAAGAAACAAAAATGAAATCACACACACTGACACTGTAACATTTCTACTGATCACGCTCATTTACAAAACTTGCTCACACCAACTGTATAATCGTAAATTGAGAATACCGAAAGATACTTACAAAATCACACCCGTATGTAGCACTCTCCCAGACTCGCACAGCTCGCACACACAATTTCGCTCGCACTTACAATTGCGCGCGCGCAAACCACCCCGCATGAGTCTCCAATGCCGCATGCATTTCTGTTAATCCGATCGCGTTTATTTATTTTCCCCTGCCAATGAAATATGTAGGCTCTGCCAGAGTTTTGGATGAGCTGGTGGGTTTAACTCTATTGAAGAAAAAAAATGTACGCTTCAAGCGTGTCTTTCCAAAACATGTTTCTTTCGCCTTAACAACACAGACAATCTGGACCTAGATTATCTTAATTTTCAAATATTTGGTTGCGACAATGTTACAACTGATTTCGATTTTGGATTTTTTTATTCTGAACTTTCTCAGCTCCTTAACTTCAAAGCTTGTGTAAGCAATTTTAATTCCTCCTTTCCTTTTCCTTTTTCATGTCACATTTCTACTGATCCAGGTATTTTCTTTCTTTCTGTCTCTCTCTTTGTGTGCGTTCAGTATATCTTAAACCTTGCCGCCCTCTGCCCAACTTCTGGTCGGATGCACTAAAACGCATATTGCCACCTGCAGCCGACCAGAGGAACGGGAGGTCGGGCGTCAGTCTAGGTTCAAATGCAACATATTTCTTCAGTACATGAATATTAAGTACATGGACACTTCAGTGCATGAATAATATGGACACTCCATAAAAAGTATTTCCTTTTCTGTCATGTACTGCTTTGAGTAAATAAATGTTAATGATGCTGGAAGATTTTTCTTTTCACTTTTTTTTTCCCCGACGCTATGAACCAGTGTAGCCGTTATTGTGAGCCAGGTTTTAGATGAAATCATAGTAGACGATATTAAAAAAATTCTAAATTAATAAATATAAACACCACATAGGTTGCGTAGCTGCACTAATATGTTTGACTATGATACAGACCAGTTGTATTCGCATATTATCGCAAACGAAATTATATGAACTGTCAGAATAAGATGTCCTGAAAGAGTAATGACAGATTTGTTCGTCCCCTGTTTATCAAAGAATTGAGTGATAGAAAACAGAAAGAAATGTATCATATTCCAAAACATTTGCTGGGTGCCGTTTTGTGTGGTAACCCAAACTAATGACAGTTTGAGTAAAGCATCCCGTATCATCCAACTGAACAGTCAACATCTGCCGAAATGGGAAGGTTACATAGCTGTGTCAAGTCTGAAATGACAAAAGGATACATTCAGTGCTTGTAAAAAGTTCTAGTTGGTCCCTAAAAGTGGCCACAAATGCACGATTGTAGACATCATTAATCACTTCAGAACTGCTGTTCTTTCCAATGTGGTTAGGATTTTTTGTTGTTGCTTACGTTGTGTAAAACAGCTACATTTCCCAGAATGCTGTACTATGATCTATCACTATACAGTCTAAGATCTAGTGGTTAGCCGTCTTCCCAACATTTCAAATTTTGAGTAATTTCATTCCATATTGAGATGTTACATTATTTCTTTCTGATTTCCTTTTTAACGCTAACCAGACTGCTTTTTCTATTACAGTTTACAGAGAGAGAGAGAGAGAGAGAGAGAGAGAGAGAGAGAGAGAGAGGCAGACAGACAGACAGACAGACAGACAGACAGAGAGGGAGAGAGAGACAATGACAGAGAGACTGAGACAGAGACAGAGACTGACCGACAGACGGACAGACAGACAGCAAGAGAGACAGACAGGCAGTCTTCCCTCTCTCTGCATCTCCCGGCATGTCTAACTGTCAAACGTCTTATCGAATTCAGCATGGATCACTGCACGCTGTTATCTTAATCATCTATAGACGCGTCACACGAACAAATGAACGACAACTCAAAGCATCTATCTGGATTTTTTAAAAATCCCTCATCTTCCTCCGGTAGGCATGCGTCTTCGGAAAGAATTCTACCCCGAAAAGACCCACGCAGGTAGAACTCAAGGTGTCGTTTTATATGTATCAGTCTGTGCGACTTCAAGTTTGTAAAACATTTATTAATGCTGACAGGCGTATTTGTTGCATCGGCCTCTTTCGCAGTTTGAATATTTGAATTTTTATTTTCCTTTCACTGAAACGAACTGTAGGTGGTGTGATCTGACTCTGCATAGGCAAACTTCGACACAAGGTGCGCTATACTAATGGGGTCAAGTAGAAACATGAAACACCGAATCAATTCTAAAACATCGCTTTCGGTCTGTTCTGACGTTTTTCTTTAAATCTCTTTTAGTAAATCAATACTTTTTTTTTTTTTTACATTATCCTTTCATGTGTATTGTGCCATCGTATTTCTAATGCCCCTTTTTCTTACTAAATTTGTTGTTTGAAAGTTCAGCTCAACAGTGAGATTACAGCGTTTTTTTTTTCGAGCGATTCTTTTTTTCTCAAATAAGACATTTCATTCCTTATCTAAACGATATCCGCCGAAACCGTTTCTAATTGCACATTGACTTTCCCAGCTCCCTTTCTTCTCTCTCCCAAGGCCATTTCTGTCCTACACAAAGTAGTAACAACTGTACAGTGTCTCCTCCGGTGGGTTTCCTCTCGAGGACTTGACATTGACAGCTCCCAGTGGATTGCCGGGGCAGTTTGCACCTGTTTGCTGCTAAATTTGGAGAAATCTTAAATAAATATTAGCGAACCGCCCAGAGAACGTGGACAAACGAGTCACAAGACGAAACACAACGCGTTTCGACCTCTTAGGTCTTCATCAGGTAACGAATAAAACAACGAAAATTCACTTAGCTTTGATCGCTTCAGATCACTTCGCAGGGTTCAGCGCAAGGAAGAAGGCGTTGAATGAGAACGAGGCTGTTGGAAGGGAAATAGTGAGCGAGTCAAAGTCGTAATGAAGATAATAATATTACTGATAGGAATACTAATAATGGTCAAAATATTGAGAAAAAAAAAAGAAAAAAAAAAAAAAGGGACAATTCCAATTAGAAAATTACTTGTCAGCTATCACTATTAGTAAATTTCGTTACGCTTTAACTAGATTAAGACTTGGAATGTGTGATCTAATATAAATAACAGATATAATTAAAAATCAAAGAAATGCCCGTTTTGTAATAGGATAGAAAGTGAACTTCATTTTTTGCTAGAATGTCAAAAATATACATTTCTAAGAGAAAAATATTTGTCAAAGCACTACCAACACACATTCATTAATGAAGAATGCTTAGCTCGAATGTTACAATCTGAAGACGTCATGCTCTTAAGAATTTTAGCAATGTGTATATTTTATGCATTTAAGACGAGATATACCAATTTTAAATAAGAAGTAAACTGCAATCTTGTAATTGAATTGCTGTCTTAATGTTTTTGACTGCTTGATTTCACATGCCAATGTAACTCCCTTGACTTTAGTTTGATTTTGATGTGGGATGTTATACTTATTTTTGCGTGTTGTCCTTTGATTCACTCATGATAACGTGTATCCATTGTATACAGGCCGGTGGCCTTACAATTAAAGTTTCCGAGTTCCGAGTTCCGAGTTTTCTCTCTGACTGCCTTTTCTCCTTACCTCTCCCCGCATTCGCTTTTTTTTTTTAACTGCCTGTCAGCCAAACGTTTACCCGTTGGCACGTTCTCTGATTTTTCTCTAGTCTGTCAAACTTCACTTGCACTTTCAAATATAAGTCGTAAAAATTTGTGACAACATTCAAGCAATTTAGCATAGTGCGTACTTAATCTCATTAGAGTTATCGTGAGTTTTTTGTTTTTGATTAAAGTCGTGTCCTTTTAGTGTATGAGCGGTAAATACAACTGAATGAGAGAGTCAGTACACTAAACATAAGAACATGATAAAAACCCAGACGCCTTGTGGTTGGAGGACACAAAAAAAACTTTGGAAAAACAAACTGAAGGAGATGAAAATGATTAACAGTCTTTGTTTTTATGTATATTGTTTTCTTTGCATATGCAGCATATCATCAGAGTGAAAGTGTCAGTACACCACACATTAGAACATTAACAAACCCAGACATTTGGTATCAAACGCCAAAACACTAAAATCAGCAGGAATGTGTCCATTTTTAAGAGAACACACAGACTATGCATGGTGTGTAAGAGATTGGTTAAAGGGGAAAAAAGTTAGTAGTAGAAATTGTTTTGTTTTTTCCGCCTTTTTGTTTTTTAACAGATGAAGAGGACAGTGTGAAGCGACAAAAAAATGAAGAGGTGGATTTTGGCCTTACGGAAAAAAAATCACCGCCTTAGGTGCTCCACTGAGCCGACAACTGATGCCAATTTTAAAAAAAAATTAATGTTACAAAAATATTAGTCTATTTTAGCCACACTCTTTGGACAGATGCAACGCGGCACAATTATTACACACTTGATACCACAAGAAAAACAGAAAACGAAAGAAAAGAAATACCGAACCTACTTAACCATACTCGATCAAATGATGGAATGTGATGACAGACGATAAAGAAGTTCAAGTAACAATGGTAACAATGTAGAGCACAAAGTTTCTCAATTTGCAGATGTTACACATTGATGTCACAAAAAAATATTGAACCTATTTTAACCCTACTTCCAGGACAGGTGGAATGTTCACAGTTATTACACATTTGATTTTAAACAGATCTTAACTGGTTTTAGCCATATTTGGACAACGGATGAAATGAGACATGACGATTACGCTTTTGACGTCACAAAAAACTACTGAAACCCATTTTACCCATGTCTGGTGGACAAATAATGTCCCAAAGCTGATGTCAGAAAAAAGACAACTACTGAACGAAGTACTAGGCGTACTAGCGCACTAGGTGGATAGATAAAATACAGTACGATTCACACACACACACACACACACACACACACACACACACACACACACACACACACACACACACACGATAATAAACTATTTTTGTTTTTTATGTATTCCGGGATTTCATTCCATAATTTTCCTCCTGAATAGATAAAAGATGTCATAAAGAGATCAGTTCTTGGACGAGGGATAAATATTGTGCTTTTGTTACGAAACTCTCGTACGGGAAATTTCTCTCGGAGATAGAATGGTGCAAGGTTATTCATAATCTTAAACATAAAGACAGCTTTGTTGAAGATACATTTAAATTCAAAAGGCAAGATGTTTAGTTCTTTATAGTCACTTATTTCCAGAGAGGAAGATTTAAGAAGTATAAGTTTGAGAGAGCGTCTGTAGAGACTTTCAAGATGCCTTAAGGAGGCTTTACTAGTTATATCCCAACAGGTTGAAGCATAATCCACATAGCTTTGAATATAAGCATGAAAAAATAATTTCCGAGTGTGTTGATCCAAAAATGTTTGATTCTATTAAGCTGAAAGACTTTTTTCAATATTCTTTTTGATAAAGTCGAAAGCTGATTCGACCAGGATAAATTATTGTCGATAATAAGACCAAGTAGTTTATGAGAACTTACTTCATCTAATACGTTATCATATATTTTTAATTCCTTTAGATTGTCTTTAATATTTTGTCGCTTTTGCCTGGTTGATATTAACATGAATTTAGATTTTTGAGGATGAAGTGCCATATAATTAAGTTCAGTCCATTTTATGAGCCTGTCAACGTCATTTTGTAAGTCAGCGCACACTACATCTACATTTTTTCCTTTATTGTGTAAGGTGGTGTCATCAGCGAAAAGCTCACAAGAAGAGGAAATGTAAAGAGGGAGATCGTTAATGTAAATCGTAAATAATATCGGTCCAAAGACTGAACCCTGAGGCACACCGAAATTGACTGGCATAAAAGTGGATGATACCATATCCTGAACAACTATCTGCCTTCTATTTGATAGAAAAGACGAGAGAAGATTGACAGACTTTGGAGTTAAACCATACAAAGTAAGTTTTTTTAAGAGGAGATCATGGTTAATAACATCGAAGGCTTTAGCAAAGTCCACAAATATCGTTCCTGTGAGAAGATCGTTATTGATATTTAAATGCCACTGTTCTACTAGATTCGTAAGAACCGTCTGACATGAATGATTTTCTCTAAAACCGCTTTGATTTGAATGAAATAATTTATGTGTAACGAAGTGCTTTTGAAGGTTTTGCTTAAGGTGCTTTTCTAAAGGTTTAGACAAATTAGACAGAATGGAAATCGGTCTGTAGTTCGAAGGATCTTGTGGGTCACCAGATTTAAAAAATGGCAAAACTTTAGCTTCTTTAAAATATTGTGGATAGTAGCATTTCTGAATACAAAGGTTATAAATATAAGTAAGGCTATCAGAGATAATAGGTGCAGAAATTTTCAAAATTTTGCTATCTATATTATCTAATCCCCGGCTCTTAGATTCCTTCAATGAATTAAGTTCTCTACATACCTCGTGTACACTGATAAACTGAAAGTCAAGTCTGGACCCTATTCGTCTAGTATCACAAAATTCTCTTAGTAACAACAGTTCATTATGTTTAGTACAATCAGTTTTAATAGTCTTTTCGACTATGGTAGAAAAGTGTTTATTGAGATTAGAGAGAGAGAGAGACACTTGACATACTTTGACACTTTGATATTTTATTGTCGTTACCCCAAAAAAGGTCTTTTGACAAGGGGGGTAACAGGACAATAACCTTTTCCTCCTTCTTTCATCACGAGCAGATATTACAGATAAATCCAGTGTAAATCAACACCAGAGCTTACAAAACATAAAAGACGATCCGTTCCTGGATATCATGGTGCATACTAGTACCGTAATAATATTAGAAAAAACAAACAAACAAACAAACAAACAAACAATCAAAATTGTAAGATTGTGGACTAACTCGACCACCCACTCAAACAA
>CM065734.1:28277864-28295364 GCA_033310375.1 Conus canariensis | reverse complement strand
TATATGCATTATAGTAATGTTTGACGAGATGGGGGAATTTGAGTATGTATATTATATACATGAAGTTAGAAATCATGTAGAGAATACGTAGTCTATCAGCACGTTTTCTCCCCATCCTTTCTCCTCCTCGACGTTTCTGCCCTCTATTTCTCCATCGTCGCAATCGATCCCCGCTCCCCCCACCCCTTCCCCATCCCCTTCTCCCTACTCCCCTACCCTCACCTGTCCTCCTTCAAACATCTCCCCTCTTTCTCCCACGTACCCATCCACGATCCCACCCCAGTGCTCTCCCTCCTTCCCCCCCCCCCCCATTCCCTCAACATTTCTGCATTTTTTCTCTCCTTCCCCTCTAAACTCCCCCTAGGTGTAATTATATATCCTAGAAACTCCCCTACCTTCCTCTCTGTTTCTTCCTACCTATCCCTATATTTCTGTTTCTGTTTGTCTGTCTGCCTGCCTGTCTGTCTGTATAGATGTCTATCTGTCTGTCCCCTCCCCCCCCCCCACTCTCTCTCTCTCTCTCCCTCTCTCTCGGCCTCTCTGTCTCGATGTCTGTCTTTGTCTCGCTCTTTCTTCATCCTTCAAACTCCCCTTTCGCCCCCCCCCCCTACTTCCCTCTTTCCACTCCCCCCCCCCCCCGCCCCCTTTAACTACAATATTCGTATCATTGCCCCGTCCTGTGTGTGTGTGTGTGTGTGTGTGTGTGTGTGTGTGTGTGTGTGTGTGTGTGTGTGTGTGTGTTCGTGTGTGTGTGTGTGTGTGGTGTGTGTGTGTGTGTGTGTGTGTGTGTTCTACACAGGCGCTCGTGCGTTTGGGTGTTTGTGAGCATGTACACATGGACGTGAGCTCAGGACAATAATGGTTCTCGTGCGTGGTCTCCTTTTCTTCATCCCCCTATGAAACAGGCACCTGGTGGAAGTTTTTCTTTTGCTGCTTCTCTGAACGTGGAATCCCCCCCCCCCCCCCCCCCCCCGCACGCGCTCTGTCTGTCTGTCTCTCTCTCTCTCTCTCTCTCTCTCTCTCTCTCTCTCTCTCTCTCTCGCTCTCGCTCTCTCACGTTGCATATGTCAAGATCGTGGTCTGTGGTGGCAATCAAAATGATGGTCAACCTATTGTCAATCCGCACCCTTTGGCCCCCCACCCTTCACTCCCATCCTAATTTTATGTTTCCTGTTGATGACATTTTTTATACTCAACGTTTTATTTTAAAGTTAAAACATTTTAATTAAGGTGCCTTTTCCCTACCGTATACATTCGTGATTCGTGTTCAGGATCTGAGGGTGGAGAATGCGAGCTTTTTACTGGCACAGTCTGTACCCCCTGACGAAGGCAAATAAAGCCGAAAATTTGGGATATTTTAATCTTGTTTGTTTGGATTTTTATCTACTTTGACTGTTTATATATATATATATATATAATAGTGCAACATGTGATATGCTGTGATTTCACAGTGTGCATGGCTGACAGGTAAATGGAAAAATGTGTGGATACATGAAAATATGAGAAGAAGCCCAAAGAAAGCAGTTTCTCATCTGGCTGGTTAGAACTGGCACATATAGCCAACAATCCACGGTCCATGCGGATATTAGACGTGTGTGTGTGTGTGTGTGTGTGTGTGTGTGTGTGTGTGTGTGTGTGTGTGTGTGTGTGTGTGGGCGTGAGTGAGTATATGTGAATGTATTTGTGTGCTGCACGCATACACAAATGAACACATGAACACAAGGATGCCTGCACACGTGGATGCGTGCATGTCTGCGAGACAATAAGCTTACGATTGCACGTGCTTGTGTTCGAGTATATTTATGCACGTTTCTTACATGTGTGTACGCAAACACATGCACATGCAAGCCTAAAGAGAGTAGACTCTCAAAGAGCTTGACGACAAACATTTTCTACTTACCCCTATCTTACAAGTGCTTTGGCCCAAAAGTACTTTTACTCTAAGTTGGCTGGGCAATATCCAGATCACAGCTCTTATATGCTCTTCCGATTTCCAAAAATGGCACTGCCGTGAATTGGACCTGCACGCCTTGAATAGTCGGACACCTGAAGACCTGGTCAGATTGAGAGTGATGTCATAAACACATGCTTATCAGACAGAGTGTTCAGTTTGAACATTTTAAGCCTTATGAGGTTCCCTTTTGCGCATATCTCTTCATATTCAGCTGGAACTCCGTCCTGCCGTCCCCACCATTTCCTTTGGAGGTTTGGTTGTCGAATCACCAGAAATCGAGACCCCTTTCATGAGTCTACAAGTGTTTTTCCTTCTTTCTCTGTGGCGAAGACCTTGGCTTGAAAGCCAGATTCCCTCGAGCTGTTAACTAGAACGGCACACTTCTCGGCCTTGTCAGTGTAAGTTTCCTCTATAAAGCTGTCTTTTGGCACAATGAGCTCAGCCAGAAACATGTGTTTTGATGCACCTTTGTGAAGCGCTATGTATGGTCTCATGTCTGTCTTTATGGAGGATTCTCTGTGCACTCACAATCATCCATCCCACCTAGTAAACTCCGCTTCTATGCTGCAGGCATCACAGCTGTTCCAGATCGTGGTGTGTTGCCTCTTACCGTGATGAACGTCGTTGCTATAGCCGCAGATGCTGTGGAGTTTCCTCTGGCAATGCTTACCACATGTAGGATCTCCTCGTCGGTTGTGTCTCCATGTATACCTTCCGTGGGTTAGCGCCGCTTTGAAAGAGCTCAGGACATGTTACACTGTTCGCTTTGAAAGCAGTGGATTTCCCTCAAATTATCAGTTTCGCATTCGAGAGCAGGAGGCCATGCACCGATCTGAGGGTGAAGCTGATTGTAAGAAGGCCCATATGCTATATTCTATATGCTATATTTTACATCAGACGAACAAGTGCACTTTCCCATTTAATCCCTTGCACCTGTTGAACTCGCTTGACGACCTGATCTGGGTTTTTTTTTTCAATCAGGGAGCCTCAGCGAAAAGCCATAGATGACTTCTTCAGTACATTGTAGAAGTTGTTTGGGACATAATGCACTTCGAGGGACAGCCGAATCATCTTGTGCGGAAGTGTTCCTTACGCAGTTGCCAGATCGAGTCATACTATGTCGCAGTGTCTTTGTTCTGTCTGTTCTGGATGGCTTGTTCCCCATGTCATGCTCTACAAAGCCAGGCCTTTCCTGGGTGTGTCCTATCTGGACCGAACCATCAAAGATCTCATTTTTGTGAGGTATGTTGTCCGCCTTGCTGCCGTGGCAAAAAAGACTTTTTTGCTCTTGATGTTCTCAAATGATACTGGTCTGCGCTGGTTGATGTCACTGCAGATGTGCTCTTTGGGAATGCACTTTTCGTCATATATTCCAGTGGTCGGACATCTCCGGGTTTCTCCATACTGGTCTCATCTCTTTATGGAGCCGCCCAAAGACTTTACAACATTTCTTATTCCATGAGGTCCAGGCGATGATTTGGCCCCGGCTTTCTCCACCTCTGTCTTTACTTCTTTCTGTACCTCATTGATTGCTGGCAGATCGTCATCGAACTTTTTTTGTATGCTAGTAACCTCTCTCTCTCTCTCTCTCTCTCTCTCTCTCTCTCTCTCTCTCTCTCTCTCTCTCTGTGACTTTTCTGTCATTCACTGTTTGTTTCACTTTGTGGTCAGTTTGTCTGTCCTTTCGTTCTGAACAGTTTTCACGTTGTTATCATTTGCTACAAATTACTACAACTTGCCAGCTTTTGTATGCTACAAATTACTACAACTTGCCAGCTTTTGTTTGCTACAAATTACTACAACTTGCCAGCTTTTGTTGCTACAAATTACTACAACTTGCCAGCTTTTGTTTGCTACAAATTACTACAACTTGCCAGCTTTTGTTTGCTACAAATTACTACAACTTGCCAGCTTTTGTTTGCTACAAATTACTACAACTTGCCAGCTTTTGTTTGCTACAAATTACTACAACTTGCCAGCTTTTGTTTGCTACAAATTACTACAACTTGCCAGCTTTTGTGTAGTACTCTGGAAACTAGGCATTGAGACTGAAGGAATTATCAATAATGATCACTCGTGTTTGTCAGTTTGTTTATTAGAATGTATGTTTGTTTCCGTGCGTCGTTTGTTTATTTGTTTGTTCGTTTGTTTGTAATGAAACGTAATAGTGAAAATCAAGCGCTATGGCTAACGTCGGAGGCGAATTTCGTTTAGCGCTATCCGCCATACGGATGTGAATGGTTCAGATTTTATTGTGAAATATTGTAGGCAATCATACATATGTATATACTGCTTGTGTTTCTTTGTTTCCTTTTTGTTTATCTTTTTTTTACAATCATCACAGACCTGTCTTTCTGATGACAAGATCTTGAGTTATTGGCCGGGCTCCATGACTCTGAAACAGAATGTATTCTGAAGATGTCAGAAAACATTTATAGCTTAGGCAGCTTCATCCAGTAAATCGACTTCCACAGAGACGCCCCTGTCTACCTGTGATTCATCATAGAATTCCTGGTTAAGAACAGGACCCGGGTTCTTCGTCCCTTTTTCTTGCCATCCAGTCTCTCTCTAGGACACACGCTCCGAAAGCCCCCGGACAACGCCATCAGAAAAGCCCTGACCTGGAATCCCCAAAGCAAAAGGAAGCGAGGAAGACCAAGAAACACCTAGAGGCGGGACCTGGAAGCGACACCAGACAGATGGGTTACAGCTGGGACAAATCAGAAAAGATTGCCCAGGACCGTGGTCGTTGGCGTGCAGTTGTTGATGGCCTATGCTCTGGCAAGAGCAATGGGCCTAAGTAAGTAGAAAGAAACTCGTGGAGAGCGTGGCAGCAGAGAGTCCTCAGAAGAGAAGCCCCCTTCAAGCAAGTGTTTCGGCCCTTATCTCCTGACACTCTAGGGGGGTTGGGCCACACCCGGTTCATGACTCCGGATGTCCCTCTGCTGCCCCTTTTTTTTCCCATCTTGGGACGAGCCATGGCTGGGATTCGAACCCATGACCCTCTGGACATGCTCATTTTCCACTTAATGACTCGCGCTTTAACCACTGAGCCACAGGGACACCTGATATTTGTAGGGAATTTAAGCCTTATGAAGTTCACTTTTGTTCCTGCTTGACCAGATCCAGCTTGAACACCCCTCTGCCGCTTCTGCCATTGCTTTCAGGGCTCTGGTTTTTTCCTTCCCTGCAACTGAGAGCTGTTTCATGAGGCTGTATGCAGACGTTCCTACAAACCCCCTAGCTCCAATTTCTGCAGTGAGGACTTTGACCTGATAGCCTTCTCTCCTCAGGCTGTTTGCCAGATCAGCATACTTTTCAGTCTTGTAGATTTGAGCTGCCTCCATTCTGTTCTCATATGGCACCGTGAGCTCGATCATGATCAGCTGCTTGGTTGACTTAGAGTGGACTACTATGTCTGGTCTCATGCCACTCTTGCTGATGATCTCTGGGTGACTCTTCCATTCTGGGAGGTCTGCAGTGCACTCCCAGTCATCTGCCCCGTCCAGCAGACTCTGCCTGCATGTTTCGAGTGGCACTGTTGTTCTTGGCCATGATTTGCTGCCTCCTGCCGTGAAGAATGTTGCGGGTGCTTTTGGAGTCCTGATTGTCCCTTTTGTGGTGTTGGTACTAGCCCAGACTACTTGTACAATCTCTTTGAGCACTTGGTTGTGCCTCCATGTGTACCTTCCTTGAGCCAGGGCTACTTTACATGAGCTTAGGACATGCTCCACTGTTTGTTTTTCATGGCAGAGGGGGCATGCAGGATCGTCTGTTTTCCCCCACTTCACCAGGTTTGCATTTGAGGGCAGAAGGTCATATGCAGATCTGAGAATGAAGCTGATCCTGAGAGGGGCCATGTGCCAAATGTCATTCCAAGTGAGACTTCTTTGGAGTGCATTCTCCCACCTTGTCCATTGCCCTTGCTGGCTCTGCTGGACTGCTTTTTGGAGTCTTTTTTGGTCTTCTTCTTTTCTCATCTCCTGAATCATCATGTCTCTTTTGGCTTTTCCTTTGGCCTTTGACCACCATTCAGTTTTGGTCACCCCCAGTCCTTGTCTGTTGGTCTGTGTGTGTCCTGTTATTTCTCTGATCTTGAGACTTTCTTTTGCAGAATCCATCGCCTCTTGAACTTTCCATTTTCTGCCTGTCTTCAGCTGGGGCTTGATTGCTTCTACCACCTTGTCTCCTGAGTCCTCCAGCATGCTTTGAAGTCTGATCTTCCCTGCTTTGTATTCCTCCAGGATGGATTTCAGTGGTAGTTTCAGCTTTGCTTGGCGACAGTACAGCGCTATGTCAGTCAGACAGGGTGGGACACCAAGCCATTTCCTTGTGAACTTGATTTTGGCTTCCATTGCCTCAACTATGCTGGTGCAGATGTCGTATATCATCAGAGGCCATAGGAGCTTTGGTATCAGCATGAACTGCAGACACCAGACCTTGTATTTGCCAGGGAGCCCACACTGGTCAATGGTCTCCAAGCCTTCCTCCGCCATCTGCTTGGTTTCTTTTGCTCTTTGTGTGTCTTTCAGCGTATCATCATACCATCTTCCAAGGCTCTTGAATGGTTCTTCTGTGACTGTTGGAATGGCCTGGTTGGCAACACTGAAGACCACAGATCCGGCCACTTTTCCTTTCCTCAGTGAGAGACTCCGTGATTTCTTTGGCTTGAACTTCATTCTGGATGAGGCAACTTTGTCGTCCAGCCTCTCCAGCACATGACGTGTCTCGTCTTCTCTGGATGAAATCACTGTAGTGTCATCCATGAAGGCCTTGAGAGGAGGCATCTTGTATCCATCGCCAAGGTCTGTTTGTCTCGCGTTGTTTGTTGCTGCTTTCAAGATGAGTTCCATTGCCAGCACGAACAGTATTGTAAGTAAGTAAGTCTCTCTCTTGGTCCTGAAAAGCGAAAGTGCGGGAGATTTTATGAAAATTTGGATCTCTCGGCGCCTACATTACCACTGCGAATGATGCAAACTCGGATGTTACTCTTAACATCACCTTTTTACCTTCCTCAGTGAGAACTATCAGAGGGACATCCCAGAAACAATCTCATGAAGGATCCCTTGGATGCTTTATGTGCAGGCTCACATGGATATCTCTAACCTGAGCCCCATTTGCAGGAGATCAGGGCCATCAGTTGTGAGTCTTTGAAACATGCTCTAGAACAGCTTGCTTGGATTCGGAAAATCAGTTCAAATTTTATTTCCTCAATTTACCAATAACCAGGGCAGACGGTACAAAAGAGAACTTAACCATCGCAATTATCATGGACAACTCAGCAACTGGATGGTCTGTCTGGAGCTTTGAGGCAGACATCTACCACCTCGTTCTTTGACCTTCATATTGTTTGGAGTAGGGCATCGTATTAGGCCAAAATTTGACCTGTTTGTGAATGTTCAATGTTTGGCTTGGTGTGTTTATCCTGACAAACTCCAGTTCCCATCCGTCGTTCTCCCAAAGTATTGTTCTGTATTGTGCAGTGTATTAGGCCAAAATGGGATATTTATGTGATGCTCCATGTTCAGCTTGATGTGCTTATCATGACAACCTCCAATTCTCCTCCGTCCTTCTCCCAAAGCATTGTTCTGTGTGGTGCAGTGTATTAGGAAAAAATGTGATGCATGTTTGGCTTGATGTGTTTATCATGATAGACTCCAATTCTCACCCGTCCTTCCGCTAAAGCATTGTTCTGGTCCGTTGAGGCTTGTTTTGTATAGACCATGGAATAAAGGAAAACATGTCATGCTATAGGCCGGACGTCTAATGTGTCTTTGTTGCGTTAATCCGTGAAATTCTGTCAAAGAGAACAAGGAAACTGGCCATTGCTCACACAGTTAAACATTGTGTGTGCTTAGCCAAAGAGAAAGTACTAATAAAAGAAAAAACCTTGGCCCAAGTTTGCTTTGTTTGAAGCTGTGTTGTGCAATGTTAACATACAAGTACACAGAAGGATTTTTACATACACATGAAAGTTCTATGATACAAATGTTTCAACCCTAATTTTTTGTTCCGCTATAAGGAGGCCAGACCGCAGCTAAGTCATGAGTCCTAGAGGCCCTTTTGCTGTCAGACAGAATTTGTGGCACCTCCGATTTTCAAACTGCACCTCCTGGATGGTCGGGTGTCTCAAAATGAAGTAGCCATGTCTTATCCGTATGGTCATCAGATGTATGTTACAAGCTAGGACATTTACGCCTTTTTAAGCTTGTTTTTGTTCCTCCACCATCGTTTTTCAGCTCCCTCTGTCATTGCCGTTTTGGACACTGTTTCACTACCAAACACTGAAAGCTGTTTCATGAAACCATACACAAAAGAACCTGCAATCCTTCTTCCTCTAATTTCTTCGTCTTGGACTTTGGATTGGAAACCATATTTTCTCAGCTGAAATCAAGACTGGAACAGTTCTATGTCTTGTAAATTTGAAGTTCTTAAATTCTGCTTTCATATGGCTCAGTCAGTTCGATCAGAATCATTTGTTTTGCAGAATCGATAAGGAGTACAATATTATGTTTCACTGCACTTTTCTTCAAATAGCTTTCGGATGGTTTTCCCATTCTGGAAGGTCAGCTGTGCACTACCATTAATCCATTCTACATAGTACATTTCTCTTCTATGCTCTAGGCACACCTGTTTCAGTCCATTATTTGAGATCTTCTGCCGTGTAGAATTTAGTTGCTGGAGCCTCTGGTTGTGTGGTGTTTCCACTGAGAGTCCTCCCCACAGGTTGGATCTCCTTAAGTACTGAGGCGTGCCTTTAGCAATGTTTTTTCCTAATCTCATGTAATGTTTCACTGTCTGTTTGGCCTGACAACGTGGACACGCAGGTTCATCTGATTATCACATCTACCAGGTTTGCGTTCGAGAGCAAGTGGTCATTTACAGGTCTTAGGTTCAAGATGATCCTAAAAGGGGCCATATACTTCATTCAGTAAGATTCCTGAGATGTTCGCTTTCCCATATTCATTGCCCCAGCTGGCCATACTACAATGCCATCTGAATTATTTTGGCACTTCTTCTTTCTACAGCTACACTGTTACTGTGTCTATCTTTGTTTCCCTCTTCGCCTTTTGCCACTACTTTATATCTGTGAATTTCAGTCCCAGTGTGTGTTCTTATTTCCCTTGAGATTTTTCTCTGCTATGACCATTTCCTCGTGAACATTCTATTTGCTACCAATGTTCAGTTTCGTTTAAGTTGATCTCAATATTTGGATTTCGGAGTTTTCACGCTTGGTTGTAATGTATATTCATTGAGTTTGTATTCTTTGAGGGTAGATTTCAGGGCCAGCATTTTTTTTGCCTGGCAACAATTGAGTGCAACGTCAACAGACATCAATCCATTTCCTTGTGTACTTGCTGATGTCAGCTCCCAGTGACTGCCTCTATCCTGATCATCTTTGAATTGTTGTCCCATGCGGTAGGTCAGCTGTGCGCCTCAATTTACATTTCAAACCACTAAGCCTGACTGCCATACGCTAACGTTCCAGCCATTCCAGAGTATTACTTGTGACCTTCTATTGTGTAAAACATCTTTGTTAATGTCTGGTGGTAGAGTATTTCCGCTGGCGGTACATACCACACGGTTGTCCCCTTCGGTGTTTGTTAGTGTCTCTATCTATACATTCTTTGGATTAACATTGCTCTGTTTATGTGTGCTTTCTCATGTAATCTACTGCCTCTGTTGGTCTCGCTGGAGTTCCGTCTAAAGTGTCATTTGAATTCATTCAACATCCTCATTTTCCTCCGCTCCTGACTTAGTATGTCTCGTTTTGCAGTCTCTGTTTGCGTTTGATCACAACTTCATTTCTGTAGATTCCAGTCCTGTTTCCTGTTTCTATGTGTTCTGTTATTTCTGATTCCAGTCCTGTTTCCTGTTTCTATGTGTTTGTTATTTCTGATTCCAGGCCTGTTTCCTGTTTCTTTGTGTTCTGTTCTGTTATTTCTGATTCCAGTCCTGTTTCCTGTTTCTTTGTGTTCTGTTATTTCTGATTCCAGTCCTGTTTCCTGTTTCTATGTGTTTGTTATTTCTGATTCCAGGCCTGTTTCCTGTTTCTTTGTGTTCTGTTATTTCTGATTCCAGGCCTGTTTCCTGTTTCTATGTGTTCTGTTATTTCTGATTCCAGTCCTGTTTCCTGTTTCTATGTGCTCTGTTATTTCTCTAATCTTGAGATTTTCCACTGCTTTCTGTTTTCTGTCAGTCTTCCGTCTGGTCAGGGTTGATCTCAGAGTTTTGTCTCTTGAGTCCTTAAGAGTGGTTTGTTACCTTGTTTCTGTCACTTTGTGTGTACTCTCCGAAGATGAATTTTCAAGGGTAGCTTTGACTGTACATGGCGACAGTTGAGTTCTACGCCAGTGAAACCACTTGAGACATCAGACTATTTCCTTGTGCAGTTGTTGATGTCAACTCCAGTTGCATCCAGTCTACTGGTACTGATGTGGTATATCAGTTGTGGTCAGGAAGGCTTTGGGATGAATTATAGGCACTAGAGTTTGTATTTGCCAGGAAGATCCTCATACATTGCAGGCAATGTTTTGGCATTTGCTGGATTTCACTTCTCCTCCTCACGTCTCACCAGGGGTCATTATACCACACACCAAATCTCTTCACTGGCTCTTCTCTCACTGTTGGAATGGCACGGCTGTCTGGAGTGAACATAAACGTTTCAGCGGTTTTCTTTTTCTTTTCTTTTTTTTTCTGTTCCGTAGAGGGGGGCTCCCCAATTAACTTAGTTGTGGAACACATTCCGATTAAGGGAACTAAGTCGCCTCACTGCTTAAGAATTTTGTGTTTCATCTCCCTTATTGGAAAGGACTGTTGCGTCATTCAAGAAGACTATCTTTTCTCAGTAAAAAGTCAGTCTGCTTTAGTCTCCCCAAAACAAACCAGAATTCAGAAAAGATTAACCTCAGTCTCTCAACAAAATAACGGCGTTAAGAAAAGATAGCCTGAGTCTCCCAACATCTAAAAATAAGGCCATCGGAAAAAGTTGAGTCTAATACCTACCCCCTTTGCCAATTGATGATGGTGCCATTATCATCCTGAATTTGGGCAACATTTCCTCCTGTGCCGACTAAGCGGGGGTTAAATTTATAGTCTCTCAGATACGCGCTCGGAAACATTGAGAATTGTTTTCTTGTCATTGTCCTCGGGCGTGTCTTTGGCCGACTTTATTTATTCTTGTTGCCATCAAGATTCGTATTATGTCCAACGCGTTTTACCTTGGTAATAAATGCTTAAAACAGTCATCACATGCACTGCCAAAGCAAAACCCTCGACGAAGCATTCTAGTAACAGTGTGTGTGTGTGTGTGTGTGTGTGTGTGTGTGTGTGTGTGTGTGTGTGTGTGTGTGTGCGTGCGTGCGTGCGTGCGTACGTGCGTACGTGCGTGCGTGCATGCGTACGTGCGTGCGTGCGTGCGTGCGTGCGTGCGTGTGTGTGTGTGATTCAAGATTCAAGATTCAAGATTCAATAGTTTAATGCCTTTGAAAACCGTAACAGGTTTTATATGTCACAAATAAATAGATGAAAGATAAACGAAACCAAATGACGAAATACAAATATCCATGCTTGTTGTTGTATCCAACTATCATCATGTTATATCATGTTGTCCTTGTCAAACATTTTACCTTATCGACACTTTGAAATAGCATACACATATTTTGAGATCTCGCTGATAAGTACGTCATTTGATATTAAGATAGATGGCAGCACATTTTGTATATTGTATTTGTCTTTGATGTGTTCTAAAAACTGCCTCCTTATATCGTTATATTTAGTACATTTATCTAAGAAATGAATTTCGTCTTCTACTTCATTACATTCCAAACACAGTCTTCTTTCTCTTGGTGTCTTAGTATATCTACCTTTTTCTATTTTAAGATCGTGACAAGAAATCCTTAATTTACATAATGCTTGTTTTTGATTGAAGCTTATGAAAGAGTTTGCTAAATATGGTTCCATTCTGTAATCTGTAGTAATATTGTCATAAAATTTTAGTTTTGATTCTGTGCCTGATTTTTTTCTTTTCCAAAATAATACATATTTATCTTTTAGTTTATTCTTGACCACATAACACAACTTGTTAATATTAAATGTATGCTGGTTATTCCAAACATGCTTCAATCCTATTAGGCTGAGAATTTGTTTGACAAATTTAAACCAAGGTGTTTGATGATCTTCGTTGTTTAACATGTTAGTGTATATGATTTTGATAAGCGAGTTGTCTTCAGATTCTAAAATATATACCAAAACTTTATTATCTGATGGATTATTGTTAAGCTAATTGGAAAACTTCCGAGTTCTCCAATTACAGCTAAGTTTATAGCTTTTTTGTGTACACCTACCATTTGCTTGAAGAACTTGTGTTGAGTATGTTCATGTGGTAAACTATTTGAAAGGCAATGATTAAATAGATTTTCTAAATTGAAATTATCATTTAATTTTAAGCAAAAAGGTAGCCATACATCCGCGCCATACATTAGTATTGGTGAAATAAGACTATCAAACAACTTTAGAACAAATTGAAAATTAATATTTTGATTTTTAAACGCTCTTTTTAAGGAATATGTTGCTTTATTACCCTGGTTACTTAGATGTTCCGCTGCGATGTCAAGTTTTCCTGATTTATGAAATATTATTCCAAGATATTTGTAATATTCTGCTGTTTCAATGAAATTTGTACCACATTTAAAAAATAAACGAGTTTTGCGTTCTGTTTTGGAAAATATTAGTATTTTCGTCTTTTCGTTGTTAATTAGTAACCCCCAATCTTTACAATATAAATGTAATTGGTCTAATTTTGATTGTAAACCTAGTTTCGATGTTGCAAGGAGTACAAGATCGTCTGTATACAATAAAGCAGATATTCTTGTATTGCTCGAATGATCCAGTGATGGTGAATCCTCAGTTGGAATCTTGTTTGTTAGATCGTTTATAAACATATTAAATAATGTTGGACTCAAGGAGTTTCCTTGCAAAATTCCTCTTCGTACATATACTGAATAGCAGGCTCCGTTTTTACCAACTGAAAAGATTTGTGCATTTGTGTGCGTGTTTTTGACTAAATCAAACCATCTACCCCGAATGCCAAATCTTTGTAATTTTATTAATAACCCTTCGTGGGAAATGTTATCAAATGCTTTCTGAAAATCGACAAAGCATGTATATAATCTGCCGTTACGCGATTTTTTTTGTATGGTCTACTATATTTTTAAAGACAAAATATGATCTGCAGTTCTGTCTTTTTTTCTGAAACCTGCTTGTACATTAGATAAAAGATTATTTGATTCCAAATGATTGTTTATTCGAGTATTTAGTATTTGGCATAATATGTTGCTTAATGAACAATTAAGAGTTATTCCCCTGTAGTTGCTAGGGTTCGTTTTGTCTCCTCCTTTGTAAATAGGAACCGAAAGGTCCCTTTTCCATAAATCTGGATATTGACCAGTTTTTAACATTAAATCAAAAATGTTTTTCAATGTGGGTAGCAATTCTGAAATCCCAGTTTTTTTTAAATTCATTCCTTATCCAGTCTATTCCAGGAGATTTGTTCTTTTTTAAATTCTTGATTACATTTAGGATTTCTATATCTGATATCTCATAATCTACATGAACGTCACTCAGAGCTGCTTTCATACCTTTATTCTCTTGATTCTCCTCTATTACTACTTCTTTATTTTCTATTTCAACTTCTTTTCCTATTAATTTTTCAATATGTGTCATCCATCTTCTGATTGGTAGGTGTTGTGTGTGTTCTTGAGTCTCCATGGTTTGTAATTCCTTTAAGGTTTTCCAAACTGCATTTGGATTTTCAGACAAGTTTCTATTCAATAAAGTTATTAAATTAGCTTTGTACAGTCTCTTTTTCTTTCTAATAATTTTGTTATGTGTTTTCCTTGCAACGAAATATTTTTGGTGAAGTATTTTGTTAAATGGCTGTCTGTTTAGTGCGTTTAACAAAGATTTAGTTTCTCGACGTTGTGACTGACATTCCTTATCAAACCACTTTTTATTCTTTCTTTTTCTTTTCTTCCATTTCCTTTTTGTTTTATAGGCAATATTTTGTTTGCCAGTGTCATGCAGCATTTGTGCGAACTCTTGAACGACATTATTCACAACTGTCGTGGATTTAAAATGCTTCTCGTCATCTATTATCATAATGTCATTAATTGACTTAATGCGCTTTTTCATTTCTGAAGATTTTAATACCCTTAGGAATTTCATATCCGAGTTTTCATCCCAAAAGAACATTACATTTTTATCCTTTGAGTCACGGTATTCTATTTCTACATGATCTTTGTCAGTTAATTGGCATTCAGTTCTGTATGGAAGATGCTGATTAATTTTGGGCAATGGTCTGAATAATCTGTTAAATTATGAACTGTCATGTCTATTATGTCCTTCAATAATTTTTGTGAAAACAAGAAATAGTCGACCACACTGCAGCCTTTGGGTGTGAAGCAAGTATATTGCCCCTGCAGATCGCCCAGAGTCCTCCCATTTAAAATGCACACGTTACTGTCAATGCACAGGGATGAAAGTTTTTTCCCGTATTTATGAACATATTTATCCATTGAGCATCTGTTTGCTGTATTACTAAAAGGATAATCTTCAGGCAAAGAATATATGCTGCTTTCTCTTTCCATTGTAATGAAATCAGGAATCGTTCCTGATCTGGCATTAAAATCCCACATAGTATTACTTGTTCGTTCCTATATGATAATTGTACAAGATCAGCTTCTATATTATTCCAAATTTGATTTGTGTAATCTTTTCCAAAAGATGAATTTTCGGGTGGTATATATACACTGCCTATATAAAATGTTTTACCTATTACTTTCATTTTTAACCAAACAATGTCACTATTATTCTGGGGTAATAGAATAATAAACTCTCTTAGGTGTTGCTTAATAAAAATTGAAATCCCCCTGATGCTTTCTGAGCCTTTGCTCTTTTAGAACGACAGAAATGTATACCAGGTGCAAAATTTGGTATTTGTATTTTGCTGTAAGAGTCCTTATCCAAATGTGTTTCCTGTATAAATATGATATCGTATTTCGATATTATTTCAATTACCTCATCCTCTTTGAATTTATTGAGTTTTTCCACCATTAATTGTTTCTTTGAAACCTTTTATGTTCCAAGAAATAACTTTTATATGATTAATCCTCACTGTCGTTTAAGGGTGGTGTTTGTTCATGTTGCAGTTGTGTAATATCAGGGGTATTTTTCTTGTTGGGGTTATTTTGTTTATCTATGTATTTATTGCACATTCTCAGTTGTAGTATCTATCTTATTTTCCCCATGTTTTGTAGTCGTGAAGTCCCCCTTTTCTCACATTATCTCTCGTATCGTCCATGGAAGTAGAAATGCTGATTTCTGTTCTCGACTTCATTTCTGTTGTTTCTTTCCCGTTCGTCTTGGTAACTTTCGTCACGATTATGGTCGTAGACACGTTGGTTTCTGTAATTATCCCGATTTTTGACTTGATTTCCTTCCCCGTCTCCATTGTAGCTTTTCTGTTTGGCAGAGTTGGAGAAGTCTTGTTCTCTGTATTCATATCCATTTCTGCCTCGGTTTCCTCCCCTGTCTCCATGATAGCTTACATGTGGTTCATGGTTGTAGCTGTCTTGTTTCCTGAAACCCTCTCCGTTTCTGTGTCGGTTTCCTCCCCTGTCTCCATTGTATCGTTCGTATTGTTTAGTGTTGTAGAAGTATTGTTTTCTGTAACCATCTCCATTTCTGGGTCGGTTTACTTCCCTATCTCCATTGTATAGTTCGTATTGTTCATTGTTGTAGAGATATTGTTTTCTGTAACCATCTCCATTTCTGAGTCGGTTTCCATTTCTGATGTCATGGTAGTTTTCGTATTGTTCATTGTTGAAGAAGTATTGTTTTCTGTGACCATCTCCATTTCTGTGTCGGTTTCCTTCTCTGTCTCCATGGTAGTTTTCGTAATGTTCATTGTTGTAGGAATATTGTTTTCTGTAATCATCCCAAATTATGACTGGGTTCCTTTCTCTGTCTCTGTAGTAGTTTTTATGTTTTACAGGGCTGTAAAAATCTTGTTCTCTGTCCTCATATCCATTTTTGTCTCGGTTTGTTTCCCTGTCTCCATGGTAACTTTCATGTTGCACAAAGTCGTGCAAGTGCTGGGGAATTCCGATTCGTCTCTTTTCGTACCACTTAGTTGTTGGTCGGTCTTGTATCATTGCATTACGTCTTTCGTTGATTTCTAGCTCTCTTTGGTACTGATGTCTGATGAAACGCTTTTTTTTTCTTTCTCCTCTTCAGTGCTGTAAGCCTCCTTCTGTTCTCGGAAATCTCTTGTTGTCCTCTTTTTAGTAGATTCTTGATGCCTCGACTCATGTTCTATTTGTTTCACATACTCCTTGTGTTTCTGTTTTTCCCATACAACAGAATGAATATGTCGTCCGATGTTGCCGGCTATAAGACCTGATCCTCTTGGGTTGGGGTGAATTTCATCCTGCATGGCGTTTTGTCTCTTTCTTAGGTTTTCATGTTGCAGAAATGTCACATCGTCTTTTGACTTGAGTTTCGCAAATATCATTGCATTAAATATCTCTTTCTTTCCGTCCAACTCTTCGTCAAGCGTAGGGATGGTGTTGCTGATGACCACTTTAGGCTTTGGACATTGCTTTTTGATGTTACTGACGCATTTTACCATTTTTTTGCTGGTTTTGTTTGGTGAAGCCTTTCTGAGATTGTTGATTCCTATGTGAAAAAGAATCACATCAGGATCTTTTTCGTTTTTCATATCCAGTCTGTTGCATTCCTCTATTGTTGGTACTTTTGTCATTGAAACCTTTAACCCATAGGACTTCCCCAATCGTTCTGGGTTGATTCCACGTAGGGTTGAGTCATGTATGATGTGGACAGTGGGTAGTTCCTGACCTTGTTCCTCTCCAGTAGAACTCTCCTCGTCCGAGTCAATGCTTGTGATGTCACTCTGGGAGTCTAGGCAATGACTGTCAGAAAGGGAATGGGCGTGGGTAAGGTTAGGGTAGGAGTCTTCTTTTGCATCTTTTGTTTCGGTTTCATCTTTTTTTTCCGCTTTGGATGTAGAGATTCGATAAGCATCTCAGATGATGTTGTCATAAAGTTGCCATTCTGTTCTTTCTTATTTCCTTTCTTTGAGCTTCCTTTTTTGTCTGTGTTGATAGATGATGCGACCGCAATCTTTGTTGGTTCTTTCAAAAGGGTGTGTCTGTGAACATTGGCCTTTTGAGTATGGCTTTGTTGGGTGAGTACGACCTATGGTTGATCATCTAGTCTTTCTTGCACAGCATGAATTATTTGTGCGAATGCGTCGCCCCTCGTTCCGTCTGAATGTTGCAGCTGTTCAGCGAGTTTTACAATGGCTCTTTCCATGTTTTGTAGCACATTATCTGTCTTTTGGTTGTGCGCATCTATCAGCTCATACAGAGTGTTGTCATTTGTTCCTTTGGACGTGGTGTGTTCTGTCTGTTCATGCTGCAAATCATCTTTTCTTTCAATCGCTTCCGTCATTTCTTCTTCAATGTT
>CM065734.1:28265364-28267864 GCA_033310375.1 Conus canariensis | reverse complement strand
GTAGTGGGGGAAAACAAGTGCAGGCTAACAATTCTTTAGTCATTATAGTAATGACTTGGCAAAGATTTGAACTTTTAGTAAAAAAAAAAAAAAAAAAAGTTGAAAAAAATAGGGGGAATATATTATAAATATGAGAAACCCTTCACTAGCTGCCTGAGGGAACCATCGTAATCCCTCTCGAAGGCAGATCTATTTTGTATTGCCTGCTCCTAGGCCTTTCGTCCACTGGATTGGACTCATCAGGGAGACACGGCTGATTGTGTCTGTGCTCTTGGTGTCAAATAGAGACACACCACAGTCCATAATTCTGTGGTGTTCCCACCACCAAGGGTTCAAAAAAGAATCCAACAGCACCCCCAAAGCAGCCAGTGAAGGGTAGTAAAATGGAACAAAACGAAAGTGTGGAAAGGAAAAAAGTTGCTGAAAAACTAAAAGCATAATGCAAACAGTATAAAATGTAGGGGACAATCTTTGAGCCCATGCTTGAGGATCCATACATATATACATACATATAAATAAATATATATATATATATATATATATATATGTGTGTGTGTGTGTGCGTGGTGTGTGTGTGTGTGTGTGTGTGTGTGTGTGTGTGTGTGTGTGTGTGTGTGTGTGAATCACTAGGAAGGCATAACGAATAGAACTACGTGTTCATCTCTCTCTCTCTCTCTCTCTCTCTCCTCTCTCTCTCTCTCTCTCTCTCTCTCTCTCTCTCTCTCTCTCTCTCTCTCTCTGTATGTGTGTGTCTGTATCTAAGTCTGTGTGCATCACCGTGTCAGTGTCTGTAAGGGCACCAGCGCACGTGTTTGCGTGTAGATGTCTTTATATTTTCATCTTATTTTTCTTACTTGGTTTCGTCTTCGAAACTGAATTAGCATTCGCTTGACACGATCACATCAGCATGCTGACATCAACTCAAGCAAACTTAATTTAAAAAAAAACTCATTTCAAGTGTCAGATTCTGAAGTCTTTCGTGCCCTGCTTTCGTGGTGACCTCAGTTGCGAGTCATCCTACACGTCTTTGCCCCTGGAAAGGTCGTATCAAAGTCGGTGGGTAAAGACAGCACATGGAGAGCGTTGTCAGATGGTCACACATTCACTATGGCTTAACGACGTGTATTTGTTGTTGTCAGAAGGAGACCAAGTAGACTGAATCATGGCCATGTTGAATCAGTACAGGGGTTAGTGAACAACATCAAAATTGATCGGCTGCAGTGCAGTGTCTCCTTTCGTGGGCGGTCTGAGGACGACCTGATACTGACATTGATTCCTGGTTGATGTTGATGGCGGCCTGTTTACTGTGGTGCTGGGGATGCATCATGACAGTCTCGGTGTGGTTTGGCTTTGCATGGAAGTGATGTGCCAGAATGTAGCTTGTGCTTTTACAGTGAAACATGGTCAGTGAGAAGCCCTAGCAGCATTAGTATGGAGTGGTGTGGACATCATTGTTTCACTATGACACCCAAAATGGCGTTCTTTGTTTACTATGAACATTTCAGATGGCTTTTGACTAATATGCTATTTCAACAGATACACAAGACTGCGAAACTTAGAGACAGTCAAAAACATTTCAGAAAAGACACCTGAGATAAGTATTGTCGATTGTTTTGTTGAGAAAAAAAAATCATGCATACACAAGCAGTGTGGTCACTTCAGACGGCTATTATTGGTTTAGAAGTCATTTTAGCATAACGATAACAGACAACAGAAGGTTTCGCCAATACCTGTTTTGACGCTTGGTAACACAGTTCTGATCAAGTCTGATGCAAGGAACACGCGGAAAAAAAGCTTGTTATAGTTGTTACAGCTGACGACCTGGTGAAGTCCCCTTCAGGAGAGATGTGCTGTAACAGGAAACATCTCCAGCAAGAACCGACAATTCTGGTAGAAACAAAACCAGAGTCATGTCCCCTTGAGACTGATTCACAAAAAACCTGGAACCGCACATGTCGTAGAAAATCCCTGTGTTGATAACTTCACTCCATGTTCTCCTGTCGGCTTCATGACGACAAGAGCCAAGAACGCCTTCAGAGCTCAGAAAGCACTGAGATGTTGTGATGATGTGTAAAACAAGAAACGGTGTAAAACACTGCTGGAACTTCGTTTACCAAGGAATAGTTATAAATATTACTGAGACTGTGTTCATCATTGAATTTAAAACTATTGTGTCAACGCGGCCATTTTGATCTTGCGCCGAGTATGAGAAGATAAGTGGTTTCTCGTTCTTCGTTTTCACTGTCCTACAGGTAATTTGTTTTTTGCCTGAAGAAGGCCCAAGAGGTCGAAATGCGTCGTTTTTTGTCCTGTGCTTTGTTCGTCTATGTCCTTGGCGGTAACTAACCCCCTCTCTTTCTAAATTTTGCTTCATTTTCCGCCCTCAGTCACTTCGTTTTGAAACTATTGTCTTAAACACTGCAACGCCAGTACTAAGTAACTCCAGGAGGAGCTTGGCGGCAGAAGGTCTTCAGAGAAGACCCCCCCCCCCCCCCCCCAA
>CM065734.1:28245364-28260364 GCA_033310375.1 Conus canariensis | reverse complement strand
TTGGTTTCAGTGTCGATTACGTCTCGTTCTCATTTCTTCTCGTCCCGCTGGTCCCATCCCCCTGGACAGATCGGAAACTGGGGCGTAGGATTGCCAAATGGCCTGTCTGGTTTGCTCTGCTCTTTTGTTTTTCTTATTTGCTTATGTATATATACTTGCATCATCCTTTTTTTGTTGTTGTTTCTTCTGTTTCCTTCTTCTTTTCTTCGGTTTTCGTTTCCTCTTCTGTCGATTTCTCACTTTCGTTTTTCCCTTCTAACTTTCCTTTTGTGGAGTTCCTTCGTCTCTTCACGGAGATTATTTCGCCTGAATTTCTTGCTTCTTTGTTGTTTTTTTTCCTATCCTTACACTCCTCTTTTTCTTGTTTCTTCGTTTTGTCTTTTCTTTGCATGTGTTCCTTTCTTGTTTTCGTTTTCTCTGTCCGTTCTATTGAACTCCGAGCTTAAACTTTGTTACATAAACCCACAAAATGCATGAAAGAAAATTGAACAAATGGCTAGGAAATAATGTGTACTACTTCTAATGATGGGGAAAACTCAAAACACAGCGCCTCTTTTGAAATTACACAAGATACATCTTCATTATAAACAGTGACTAAAATTGTTTAGAAGCATGTGTAATCAGTAAGTTAAGCTGCAGACTGCATATAGAAAAAATAATTTTAGAACCCATGAAAAGACTATATTTCTTAAAGATTCTAAACTATTAGCCATGGAATCAGGACGCAAACACATTAATACGTCTTATTTTTGCAATCTTTTCCCTTAAACGCAATTTGTAATCCAATACTTTTTGCTTCCAAAACTCTCTCAGCAAAAGCTCGGGAGGTAACATGAATAAAACAAACCTCAGTGTCGCATTGCATGCTTTTGCTATTAATGTCTTTCGAAAAGGCATAAATATCTTTTTCTGGTCAATGAAAATAAACTGTGTCAAAATATTCTAGTCGAAACCTTCCAGAACCACACTCAGAACAAAATGATGTATACACTGGCCCTGAAAAAAAATTGTAAAAAGAAATCAAATATAATGCAGTTTACACGGCCTGTATTCGACACGTAAAAGATCTTTGGGAATAAAATATACATATGACAAAAAACACCTTTGCCAATGGTGCCTCACAGGAACAAATTCAAGCAAAGTCTGACGTTGATTTTATCTGTCTGTTATTGAGATATGCAGTCAGATTGAACGGTTAACACCCCAGTCACCTGAACTTCTTGTATGTATCTGAACTGCACAAAAGAAGAGCGCCGCTCGTTATTCCTGCTTTGAAAGTGCAAAAATAATCTTTCACTCTGGAAAGAGTTTTTTCCCCGTATAATACCAGAATCATTTGCAGTCTTAATGTATACTGTTAAAAAAAGTTAAGGACCAACATTTTACTGACTTATAAAAAAGAAAATTGGGAAGTGATCAATCTCCAAGTGTAACATGAATTTAATGAATATGTGAAAAGTGTGCAAGGACAATGACAAGTCCGAGGAATCAACAAACTGGAATCGAGCGCAGTACAAACACCCCCACCCCCAAATTTGAAAGTCACAGGAGGAGTGTTTGTTCAATGTCATGGTCAATAACGTGTGCGTCCCCCGTTATTGGCAAGGCATTCAAGGCAGCGTTGTTGCATGGAGTTCACCAGTGTGCACACAAAGACCTGGGGGACAGCAGCCCGCTCCTGCTGGAGTGACTCAAACAGCTGACCCAGGTTGCAGAAGGAGGACGACGCTGCTGCAGTCTCCGGCCCAGCTCATCCCAAAGATGTTCGATGGGGTTCAGGTCTGGGCTGTTTGCGGGCCACTGCATTCTGTTGACACCAGCAGCTTGGAGAAACGTGTTTACTGCTCTGGTGCGATGGGGCCGTGCGTTGTCGTCTTGAAAGACTGCCTGAGGTCCAAGCTGTTGAAGGGCTGGCAGCACCTGGGGTTGCAAAATCTCTGTTTGGTAGCGAACACCATTCAAGTTCCCTGCCACATTGTAGAGAACCGCTCTGTAGCGTGTGCTTATGTCGCCCCAAATCATAACGGATCCCCCACCATAGCAGTTCCTTTCCAGGACAACTTCTTCTGCAAAACGCTCCCCACGGCGTCTCCAGACCCTGTTCCGTCTATCGATGGGATCCAGGCAGAACCGCGACTCGTCTGTAAACATCACGTTAGACCACTGTTCATGTGTCCATCTCACGTGCTGCGTGCACCATACTCGGCGTGCTGCTCTGTGGGCATCAGTCAAACGAGGTCTTATGGCTGGTTGTCGAGCACGGAGGTTAGCGGCGTGTAGGCGGTTTCGTATGGTCTGATCACTGACAACAGTGTTGGTGGCATCTCTAAGGCGAAGTCTGATGTTGTTTGCACTTGCTGTTCTTTCTTGTGTGGCCTGCCTTTCAATGTATCGGTCCTCTCGTGGTGTTGTTATTCTGGGTCGACCAGAGCGTGGTCGTTCTTGCACTCTTCCTGTGTCTTGAAAGCGTTGTCTGAGTCTGATAACAACAGAGTGTGATACCCCAAGTCTCCGTGCCACTTCCCGGACTGCAACTCCTTCTTGGAGCCATCCTATTGCTCTTCCTCGATCCAGCTCGTTCAGTCTTCGACGTGGAGGCATGCTGTTGCATTGCATTTTTCACCAGTACAGTGGCTTTTAAAGACATTTGGTTGAGCATACTTTGTGACCTACAGCCTGATTTAGCTCGTGCTTCACATGATTTTGATTCAGCACATGCTCCTCGGATCCCAAACACATCAGAAATTCACCCCAATTTGTTCCAAAAATGACAAGTCGCGACACGTGTTTTTCAAGGCGCGTGAGAAATGAGTGCCACAAAATTGCAGTTGCCGCATTCACTATCAATTTGTGCGTGTGGTTCAATTTGTTTGGACCACAAAGGCGGTACAATTGAATTTTTGTGAATTTTAAAAAAGTTTTTGTGCATTCTCAATGTTGGTCCTTAACTTTTTTTGAACAGTATATTTGAAAGTTGTGTCCTCCGCTTGTGTTGCAGTTTTTAATATTGTGTTGTGCGTTGATTCCAAATACACATACAATTTACTTCTCAAACTTCCTGGCACATTGAAATATAACATGTGCTTGACAAGGGAATTAAGACATTGAAATGTATCACTACATGTATATAGCTATTCTAGTGGCATTCCTTTGTCTCCCTTCTAATGTCTCTTGTGATCTTCTTCCCCTTTCCTCTGTATGTGTGTATAGATACATCGTATAGTTTACATGATTTTCAAATCGTGGCACGTAAAAAAAATCAGACAATTGTTTCTCGTAACTTTGTATTCACGATATTCATTTTTAGACTGATTGATTATATTGCTTCCTTCTAGAAAGAAGAAAGAAGAAAAAGAATGTCCCGTGGATTTTTTCGTTAAGTGTTGAATCAGATTGTTCTCTCTCTTCAGTCGCCTTTGGTTTCGTTTTTCCTCCCGTTAACGACTTTGTTTTGTTTTTTTTCCCATTGTTTCGCTCTTTCTCCCGGTGTCAACTTTGTTTCGCTCTTTCTCCCGGTGTCAACTTTGTTTCGCTCTTTCTCCCGGTGTCAGCTTTGTTTCGCTCTTTCTCCCGGTGTCAGCTTTGTTTCGCTCTTTCTCCCGGTGTCAGCTTTGTTTCGCTCTTTCTCCCGGTGTCAGCTTTGTTTCGCTCTTTCTCTCCATTCCATTTTATCCGTTCTTGACCTCATTTTCCCTTTCATGCTTTCTCATTTCATTTTCGTCCTTTCCGTCTTTGTTTCTTCGTCATTATTTGTCTTTCAAGCTCCTCTGCATTCCAAGCAAATGATAAAATGAATCAAGTGCGTGTGTTTCCACGTGGCCAATTTCAACTCACGATCTTGTCGCGTGCAGATGACGTCCTGACGAGATTACAGCAGAGCTGGTCGGCGTGCTAATTTTTCACGCGCTTAATCCCGACTCCTGTCACGTTTTTCTCTAGGCTGCCGGATACTTCAGTCAGTTGGACTTTTTTTTTCTTCTTTCTTCTTTTTTTGGGGTGGGGGGGGTGGGGGGGGGGGATGGGGGGAGGGGGGGGGGGGGGGCTAGGGTTGTGAGTTCGAGCCCTGGACTGCCTCTGGATGGTGAGATTGTTCGTTCGCACGATCTCCCACGTCAGCGTATGTGCAGACATCACCAGTAATCGAGCCTGTCTCCATCTAACTCGTTTCTTTCCACTCCTCTTCCCAGAGCCCTCTTTACAACTTTCTTCTCTGCTCATCCACTCTGCGTGTGCATAGTCACTCGGAGGATTGGATTAGAGTTGTAGACCAGAAATCATTAAATCAACGTCAGAGCCACCGGAGTTTAAAAAAAAAAAAAAAAAAAAACAACTGTCACAGGCATAAAACCTAGGGCCAATCGCCATTGTTTTTCGGTTAGGGAATAGCGCAAACATCAAAATCCGTCTCACTGAGAATACTGAGCCTAAACGACAGACTCACGCTTTATAGGACGAGGGTGTGTGAGAAGAAATCTTTCGCTTTCATAGTCGTGCTGTATTTCCAAAAGAGGGAGGAGGGTGAGCGGGATCAGTAAGCGAGACGGCCGTTTCGTGTTGTGGAAAGCTCTTTAGATTTGCAGATGGATGACGGTAACATCCTGAGTGAAAACTATTTCCGTTTAAGCAAAAATGAAGCTCTTGAAATGGAGTAGATCCCCTAGCCTACATGATTAGTGTCTCCAGAAAACAAACAAACCAGGTTATGAAGGTTAACAATTCAGAATTGTAAATTAGATGATATGGTCAGATTTGTCTAAAAAAACCCACCTACCCCACAAACTTGAATGGCACAAAGGGTGATACAGGACTGAAGACATGCAGGGATAGAAGTGACAAGAAAAGCCTTCGATTTCAAGTTGGGAGTGGAGCAAAAATCCCAATCAGTCCGTTGAACACTTTAAACGACATAGACTGCTCTCTCTCTCTTTCTCTTTCTCTCTCTCTCTCTCTCTCTCTCTCTCTCTCTCTCTCTCTCTCTCTCTCTCTCTCTCTCTCCCATTGCACAGACTGTTTAAAGTCAGTCATTGGATTGAACCAGACGTTTATTGTCCTTGTGTAGTTTATAAGAACTGCATTAACCAAGTTTAGATTTGGCGCGTCTGACATTACCGTGCACTTCCAGAGATACATCAACGGTCGCAATGAAGCTGCCATATATCGCTTATGTAGATCAGCAACAGAGGACGAAATTCATTTTGTGTTTATCTCTGTCCAGTGTTAAATGGCTTAAGAAGTATTTTTTTCCACCAGCATTTTGTAGTAGACCATCTACTTTTTGTTTAGTATTGCTAATATCAAGAAGAAGAAAAAAGAAAATGTAATACAAAAAAAACTGTGCAAATTACCTGTATAAATCATATCAGGTATCACAGCTTTTACACAATAAGTGCTAGCAGAGTGAGTATGTTTGTACAATTTACATAGTTACAGTGAAAGATAGTTTTGTTTTTGATGTTCTTCTTGTTATTCACATTTCAGAGATTTGACCCCCTTCAGATGGGGCCATGGCCTTGTTGAATAAATCATTCATTTCTTCATTCATTCTCTCCCCCCCCCCCCTCTCTCTCTCTCTCTCTCTCTCTCTCTCTCTCCTCTCTCTCTCTCTGTCACCATTTCTTCCTCATCTTTCTTTTCGTTTCTTTCTCTCTGTCATTCGTTTTCATCTCCTCTGGATTTCCTGATTCGTATCCTAGGTTTCCTTCCGTCGGTTCTTGTTCTTTGACTTCTGTTTTGCTTCGTTCCATCTTTTCCTTTTTATGTTTTTTCCTTTACTCTCAGAGAGAGAGAGAGAGAGAGAGAGAGAGAGAGAGAGACAAAGAGACAAAGAGAGAGAGAGAGAGAGAGACAAAGAGACAAAGAGAGAGAGAGAGAGAGAGAGAGAGAGAGAGAGAGAGGAGTGGGGTTACAAAGGTGTGCACGAGGGTCAGAACTCTCTCTTATCAGTTTGCCTTTTTTTTCAAAAGAAACAGCGTCTTCTTTTCTGAAAATGGAACTGTCAATAATCCCTTTCAATGTAAAAAAAAAATTAATGTTTCGTGCTATGATTGGATAGAACATGGTATTTCCATGGACAAAGTATTGAGAAAATAATAAACAAAACCACCATCTGATTTTGTAGTTTTGGATTAACCCAGCTGTGAGTCAAATGTTCGAAGATGAAAACAACAGCAACATATATTTTTTATTGTTAATAGTAAGAAAGTTTGTAATATCAGGCTCATGAGATAAGGAAGGGGTTGGGGGGGGGGGGGGGAGGGGGCAGAGAAACTGCCTGACTGACTACAATTCATTCTGTGATTGATCAAGCTTAGATTAACCCTGGACTCTGGTGACAATAACAGAGACAGAGTATTAGACATTTGACATAAGAGCTAATGCAAACCCATGTTGTTTGTTGTGTGTGTGTGTGTGTGTGTGTGTGTGTGTGTGTGTGTGTGTGTGTGTGAGAGAGAGAGAGAGAGGGTGGGAGGGAGGGAGAGAACATTCGTATGTGTGAACATGAGTGCACATGAATGTGTGCCTTCGCGTGTGTCTGTATAAGAAAAGCATCCATGCCTTTGTCTGTGTATGTGAGTGTGTATGCATGTGCGTGTGCATGTATGACTTTTATGTCCATGCACGCATGCGTGCGCGAATGTAAAATGTGTGTGAGTGCATGAGTGTGTTTGAGGGTGGGAGGGAGAGTGCGCGCAAACACTTGTGTGTGTATGTGCCTGTATGTTTTCATTGATAAGAATCTTCTTCAAAGGATTCTTTTTCCTTTAGGGCTGAAAAACAACCTCATTACTCTCCAGCACAGTCACGATTTCGCATGAGAGAAACCAGGGAACGAGGGAAGGTCTTGTTTCTGGCAGAAAGGACTTAAGACAACGAAGAACAACGATCTCCTCCTCTTCCATTATAGCGGTATCCGAGTATTCTTAATCTGTTTCTATCCTCGCCATCCCGCACGTGCACACATATACTCCCACCCCACCCCTATTCTCTCTCTGTGTCTCTCTTTCTCTGTCTGTCTGTATGTCTGTCTGTCTGTCTGTCTGTCTGTCTGTCTGTCTCTCTCTCTCTCTCTCTCTCTCTCTCTCTCTCTCTCTCTGTTTTCTTTACTACATTCAGTGATTTTGATACAATGTAAAACTAGATGCTTTTGTTGTGGGTTGCATTATGTAACACCATAATCAGTATTGACTTTGGTCTATACCTGAATATTTCTTTATTCTCTCTCTTCTCTCTCCTGTGTGTATGTGTGTGTGTGTGTGTGTGTGTGTTGTATATTATATATATTATAATATATTATATATATATATTATATATATATATATATATAATAATAATGTGCGTGTGTGTGTGTGTGTGTGTGTGTGTGTGTGTGTGTGTGTGGTGTGTGTGTTCTTTTTGTTTATACCACTTAACAAGTATATCAATATTTTGAAGCTGAAAATTAAAAACAGATTTTACTCCTTCTTTTCCCCGTCTGTTGGTTTGTAAAAAGGGTACTGGAGAAATCCGTCCCATGTATGAATGTTATTTACTTTCCCAAACAAAAGCCAAAGAATCTGTAAAAGGAATCATCATTCATGACAATTGTGAACCGAAATGTTACCCGAATTAGCGCCATGAATTGCAATAACTAAAAACTACATGAAATAAAAGAAAGAATATTTTAAATGAGGCGGGGATCGGTAAACAGTAAATGACAAACAAGTACGGGTAAGCTGTTGCTGTCACGTGAATGAATTAGCAGGCCCATAAATCCAAACGAATGCTGCCAAATCGCCAAGTAGAAATGAGAACACAGAGCACACAAAGCAAACAAGGAGACATCCACAAAAAAAGGCATCCGGCTAAAATGACTACAGTTTCCACAGAATTTTTTGCAACCAATGTCATCATAAAGCAACTGGAAATCATTGATCCTATCAACTGCACTTTCTGCAAAAAGAAAATAGATAGTAATGAACATACGATGTAGATACAGGATGTGGCTCACACGGTTCTAGGATCGAATCAGAGCATAATCATTTTAAAAAGTGAAAATAGGTGTCAGCTGATGTCCAAACACTAGAGATAGTATCGGTTGGATTGAATTAGTTTAATACCTTTGTAAAGATGCCTTTACCTCTTGAATTACCCTTCAGAACATGACATTTACGACAGTAAACTGGGGATATACGTGCCGTCAATAACTGCTTTTAGGACTATTCTAAAGATGAGAGATAAAATTGAAGAGCGAAATGCGAAGAATGATGTGCACGAAAACGGAATTTAAAACCAAATGGTGTCATTGTGAACCCATTACATTCGAATAGGAGAAGAAATCGTTTGATTTGAAAACCACTTTCAAGACAGAGTCCTACAACCAGAATGATATCGCTATAATTGATTTTTGTGAAAATGATACTTTGTGGTAGACCCTCATCCTCCCCACAACCCCTCCCTCCCGTCTTCCTCTCCCCTACTCTCCCTCCTACCATTTCTACCCAAACTGTTAGGTTTCCTTTTGAAACCCTCTCGCTTCCATTTTCATCTCTCTCTCTCTCTCTCTCTCTCTCTCTCTCTCTCTCTCCTCTCTCTCTCTCTTCTCTCGTTGTGTGTGTGTGTGTGTGTGTGTGTGTGTGTGTGTAATATGTTAGTGTACGTGTGTACCAAAAAAGATTCATTTGATTTTTGAACAGGTAGTTATACATTTGCTTGTGTATGTTATTTACTTAATTTTTGTCAATGCCTGTGAGTGAATTATTCATTGCCTCGTCTATTTTGTACTTGAATAGGGTCAACATTGTGTTCGGTGCTATTCAAAGAATGCAACCTCTTTTTACGGGGGGGAGGGGGAGGGTGTTGTTCTGAAAAAAAATAAAAGGAAGGTGAAAGAAACACACAGTGAGTGAGCTAGCAAGCGAGAGAGAGAGAGAGAGAGAGAGAGAGAGAGAGAGAGAGAGAGAGAGAGAGAGCGAGAGAGACAGACAGACAGACAGACAGACAGACAGACAGAGACAGAGACAGACAGACAGACAAACAGACAGACTTTTTTTATCACTTAATCTATCTTGCTAAGCAGCATCGTTGTGAAATTGAAAACGCATGTCAAATTGTCATGTTTCAAAGTGTGGAACTTGAATTGAAAATTTGAAGAATAAAATACAAAATCTGGGCGAAAAAATTTCAGGAGATAAGTGATTGTTCGTTCTTCGTTTTCATTGTTTCCAATGTTGTTTCTCTTACCCTCAGAAGACCAAAGAGGTCGAAACGCGTCGGTTTCCCTTGTAATTTATTCGTCCCTTTCGTTCGGCGTACAGTAAATTGTTCTTTTAAGCTTCTTCCATTGACGATAAACAGATTACATTCTGTGCACAGTTCAATAAGTTCACGACAACAATTATTGACACCGCTTTTCTTTAGACTCACGAACAGTTTGTGGCACAAGTTGCATTAATATTTCTGCATCTTCTAGTGGTCAAGCATGTCTATTTTCACCGACATTATCCACATAAGACAGTACATATGTGCAGGCGGCACAATCGACACACAGTAATCAAGGTGATCAGGATATCGGTCCGTTACCTCAGACTTACAGATCTATACCATTATCACTCTCTTTTCCATACATCACCGAACGTTCTGGTGCGATGTCAACAAAAGCAGCGAGAATGTCAAACGTAGAATTCAAAACGGAGTTACTACCCTTCAGAAAGATACAGTCCTCTGTTGATTGGAGTAATTGTTCCACATGGCGCCTGATAGATTTGTGTACACAAACAGCAACACCACCTTTTAGTTTTGTCGTGCGTGGAGAGTAAAACATGAAAATCAGGCAAAGCATCTTCTATATCCCCCCTTATTTAATAACCACATTTCTGTGAAAGAAAATATTTTAAGTTTTGTCACAAAAACGCCGGAATGAATGTTTTTTTTTTTTAACTTGTAGAATAGATCTTGAACATTTCATGCCATTGTTTGAAACACAAATAACACTTTACTGCGCAAAAAGGTGATTGTATGGGAACCTGAAATGGGCTGATTTGTGGGTATGCCAGCAGTCGATGACCCAGGAGTAGAAACGGGACTTCTAACAGATCGTGTCCTTTCGTGTCCGTATTCTGATGACACCGGCATGCCTCTTCCTCCCTGCTCTGTCGATCCACCAGACTACTGGTTGCAGAGTCATATAAAAAGGACTTACCTTCGATGACGAGGGTGTCGAAGCGGAGGAAGTCTCTCTTGTTGGCTTTCTTCTTTTCCTTACGACAGGCAGCAGTTTGCGTCGCTGGTCCCTCACCCTGGGGGTGAAGTGCTCGGAACCAAAACCAGTAGACATCTGGTCAGTGCCCGACCAGAATTCTCTCCTTGGTTTTGAAATTGCTGAAGCAGGCGATAGTGGGATGTGGCCCCCTTCTCAGACCTCGCTCAAACTCGACTTCATCTTCATTACCCATCTGATGTCTCACTACAGTCTTGACATCTTTTTCGCGGTCTGGCCATGTCTCGGGACGTCCTTGGGCGTGGGCAATGCTGTGAAAGAAATTTTGCCATCCAAATTGTCACGTTTGTTCTCAACAAGCTTGTCGATTTTTTTTCTTTCAGTTCTTTGTTTTCTTTCACCTTACCAGTAAAGTCGATCTACAGTCTATCCATTTGTTCCTTCATCGTGGAATGAATATTCTCTCTCTCTCCTCTCTCTCTCTCTCTCTCTCTCTCTCTCTCTCTCTCTCCTCCTCTGTGCTGTGTGTGTGTGTGTGTGTGTGTGTGTGTGTGTTGTGTGTTGTGGTATATGTAAGTATGCACGTGTGAGCACACGTATCTCAATAGCTTCTTTCCACACAGAAGATAAGGATGATACTTTTAGAGGTTAATTAACAATGTATACTCTTTACCACTAACACTTACTGTCACTTGAGACATGTGCTTGAAACGGAATTTTGGAAATTGATATAAATGTATAGCTTTGTGGTAGTCTCCTTTTTTTTCTCTGTTCTCCTCTCCTTTCATTTGTCTCTTGCCCTCTGTTTCCTCTCTTTCCTCTGTATGTGTATATGGTTATATTAATGGCTTCCATGGTTTTTGAATGTTTTACATGTAAAGGGGAAATATTGTTTTGCAACTGTGTATTCATTGTTCATTTTGTTCTAGATTGATTGATCATTTCCCTTCCTTAGTTTAAAAAAAAAGGTGTGCGTGTGTGTGTGGTGGGGTGTGGGGGGGGGGGGGGGGGGGGGCTGGTTTTTCCGGCTGTTGTTCATGTGTTGAATCCAATTGTTCTCTCTCTTCATTCGTCTTTGTTTTAGTTGTTCTCTCTCTTCATTTGCCTTGTTTAGTTGTTCTTCTCTTCATTCTTATCTTTGTTTTCGTTTCCTTTTCCTCTCGTTATCGACTTTGTTTTTTTCTTTGTTCTTGTTTTTTTTCTTTGTTCTACTCTTTCCGTCGACATATCTGTTTGTGACCCCCTTTTCTCTTTCACGCTTTCTTGTTTCATTTCCGTCTTTCCCTCTTTTCTCTCTTTTCGCCCTCCTCTTCTGTCTCTTTGTTTCTTGTTGTTCAGCTCTTTTGTAATTCTGGCAAATGGTAAAAAAAAATTAATCAAGTGCGTGTGTTTCCACGCAGCCAATCATATCTCTCACAATCTTGTTTCGTGCAGAAGATGTTCCTATATAATTAAAGCAGAGCTGGTCGGCGTGCGAATTTCCATGCACTTAATCCTGACTCTTGTCACATTATTCTGTGGGCAGCCGAGTAGTTCATTTGAGTTTTTGGTTTGAGGGCTGTGAGTTCGAGTCCTAGGCTGCCCCTCGTTGGTAAGATTTGGGGCAGGATGTGGTGTGTGTGTGTGTGTGTGTGTGTGTGTGTGTGTGTTGTGTGTGTGTGTGTGTGTGTGTGTGTGTTGTGCTGTTTTCCGATATCAGAGAATGTGCAGATCTACTAGTATTTGACCCCGTCTCCCTATCCCTTCCTCTCCCCTTTACTTTTTCTCTCCAGTCCGGGAAATTTACCTCTCTCCTCATCCTTATCCTCTTTTTGTGTGCATGTTCACTCGGAGACGTGGACTTCAAATCCGGAAACTGATTCCAGTGCTGTTAGGATTATGAGAGTTAACAAACCACACAGCTCTTTCTGTCAATCAAGGTACGTGTGTGTGTGTGTGTGTGTGTGTGTGTGTGTGTGTGTGTGTGTGTGTGTGTGTGTGTGTGTGTGCGTGAGTGCGTGCGGATGCGCGCGTGCGTGCTTGTGTGGTGTGTGTGTGTGTGTGTGTGTGTGTGGCGCGCTGCGCGCGATTGTGAGTGTGTCCGGGAAAAAAGATATGGTTGATCATAATTTGAAGAAAAAGGTGATTTTGACTTTTCGTCCTGTAAAGGCGATATTCGTCGTGTTTGTTTCCAAACGAACATAATCCCCAACAGAGAGAAGTTGAATTAGAAATTAGATCGTTCAAATCTTTATCTTTGTTCTTCATCTCTGTCTCTTTGGTTTCTACAACATCAACATGCATCATAGCGGGTGGCGTAATTTTCCATTGGTAGGAATGACCGTCGGTTTTCCCCTGCAGAATGAACACAGGAAAGATAACCCACATGCACCAGGCACTTGTGAGAGGAGATTATTTTCTCCCTGATCATGACATGTCGTGATGGCCAGGCAGTGCAGGAACAGTGGCAACAATGACAACAGGGGTGTTGACGGCTGTGTTGCGGCATCGCTATACCCTGCTCTTGTCGGACCGAAGGTACTCTCTCTTCTCTCTCCTCTCTCTCTCTCTCTCTCTCTCTCTGTGTGTGTGTGTGTGTGTGTGTGTGTGTGTGTGTGTGTGTGTGTGTTGTGAATTACATAAACATTTTTCTGATCAGGTAATGAATTCTTTCTGGAACTGTTTAATATATTCTTTGAAAATGGTACGTTTCCAGAAAGCTAGACTAAATCAATTATTTTGCCAAGCTTAAAAAAGTGCCATTTTAATAATTCCAACAAGAACAGAGGGAACTCTGTTAGTGATATTAGTAGTTAACTCTTTTGGATGACTGTTAATAACAGACCTGTAAGAATAAGTAGAGGAAAACAATATCACAGGTGAACGCCAAGCAGTCTTTCATCAAAATGTTTACTCAATTATTGATCACATGTTTCCTTTGCTTGCACTTATACACAGGCAGTTTTCTAAAAATAGGAAGTTATACATAGCTTTATAGATTTTGAAAGAGCGTTTGATATTATCAATAGAAAAGTCTGCTGGTCAGTTTTGTTGTTAAAGAAATCGGTATTAAAGGTAAACTTTATGAATGATTACAAGTAAGTATGATACAGTAAGATCCAGAGTTCGTTGTGGAGGGACACTCTCTGACTACATAATTGTTCCAGGAGTCAAGCAAGGAGATGCATGCAGCCCTGTCTTATTTTCTATATTCATTAATGAGTTAGCTCTTGATGCAATCAACAATGTTAAATATGGTGCATTATTGTCACTCGACGTTTTTGAATTGTTTATCCTCTGTTAAGCCAGTAATCTTATTTTCATGTCTGAATCTGTTATAGTATTTTACCACAATTAAACAGCTTGCACCGAGCCGCTGAATCACCGCTAATTCCTCGTTAGGTGTGCAGTATGTTATATGACTTGAATACTAAAGGTAAAAGTAACTGGGGACCTGAGTGCGCCTTTGTCCGTTTGACTATATTTGGATTTGTTTGGCTGAATCAAGAGATTCATGATGGTAAAGAGTTTCTACGTGTTTCTGTCAACGGCTGGTTGATTGCAGAAGGCAGAAATGATCTAATCATATTCTTAGCAGTGACAGGTTTATTTGTTACATGAACGTTTGCGATGTTCATTGCCTGAAAGCGTTCTTAATCTTAGATACAGCTAGGAACCTAAAACACGAGACGGCAAAATTCAGATCAGGAATATCTGCATTAGCCGTCCTTTGTTTTAGATATCGAATATGTAATTGTGATTTGGCGTGTCCTCTATGTAAAGAATCAAAGGAAACCAAATTATACGTCGTCCTGTCCTGCCCAGCTCTCATGAGCACTTATAGAAAAATTTATTACGCCCTAATATTACAAAAACCCATAACAGGTTTCTTCTTCTTGTTCTGCGATCGATTGTTTTTGGTTGTATCAGATCTTCAATCTATCGCCACGATGAATCGCACAGTCTTCTTGGGACCTTGACGGCTGCTCCAAAGTGCATCTGTAGTTCTGCACCCTCTGGCCAGGTTTGACGCCATAGAACATCATGGCCTGGAGGATGTGTTCTGGGTCAGAGATCCAGTGCCACACGGACATTTGTCTGTGTGGGCAATCTAAATTTGGCTGAGGTGACTCAGCATCGGTAGTGGCCAGCTTTCAATCTAAAGATGATGGTTTGCTGGTATTTCTCAAGCTTTGGGATTGGATCAGCACCACTGTCTGCACCCAGTCTTCTCTGCCACTGTTTTGGTATTCATCTAGGTTTAAAATGGGCCTACTCTGTTCATCTATTTCTGCTTAAGTTGTTTGGAATGTTCATTGTTTTTGTTCAAAGCCTCTAAGTATAAAGAAATTGTCACTTCCTGAATTTGTTTTCGAATTATTCTTGTTTTGTTTTGTCATTGAATTTTATTGATATAATAGTTGTGCTTTGCGAGTCCACATATCCCTTCATCAGGGGTCTTGGCACCATCTGCAAAAAATCATCAGAATCTCTGTCTCTGTCTGTCTGTCTCTCTCTCTCCTCTTTTTTTTTCTTTCTCTCTATCATTCGAGTTTATCTCCTCTGGATTTCATGATTTGTTTCCTAGCTTTTCTTCCTTCAGTTCTTATTCTCTGTCTTCTGCTTTCCTTCCTTTTCTGTCTTGTTTTCTTATTTTTCGAGAGAGATCCGAGGGAAGGGGATCGAGAGTTACAAGGGTGTGTGCCAGGGTACACAACGCTCTCCTTTTAATTTGACTTGTTTTGAAATGATTTTTAAGATTAATCAAAGGAAACAATGTCTTCTGTTGCGGAAATGCGGCTGTCAATAATCTTTTTCTCAATGTC
>CM065734.1:28227864-28237864 GCA_033310375.1 Conus canariensis | reverse complement strand
ATTGTTGTTGTTGTTGTTGTTTGTTTTGTGTTTTTTTTTGGTCGTGCGCTATTACTAAGATTTAAAATCTATGAAAGATTTATTAAACTGTTTGTCCTTTCTTTCAAGTAAATTTATTATTCTCGCCTAGCAATTAAATATTCATTTATGTCGTCTGCTTTAAAGTCTGTCTACTACTTCGCAGCAGTCTCTCAACTTTTCACTTATAAAAGAAACGCTTGTCATCCTACCAATCGCCAGGTTTGTTGTCATTACTGGTGCACACTTGTCTTTTTACACTGTCGGCACTTTCCTTTAAACAGTTATTAAATATGCAACAAATATATAAAGGGCATCATTTATATTACTATCTATCAAACCCATTGTCTTATTGATTTTTGTATGAATTTCATCACTACTTAATGACTTACGGAACAAATCGGCGAAGCCATCATTCCAAACTATACTTTCTATGAACAGTAAACAAGTGGAGTAACTTTTGCTCCCATAAGAAAACCTAACACAGAGTAACTTTTATTCAAGACTGGCACAGCCTTTTAAACTTGAATAAAGTCAGACAACGTAGACGAACAATCTAATAGTGGGGGAAAAAAACAAGCGCAGGCCAACAACTCAATTATCTTCATAGTAATGACTTGGCAAAGATTTGGACTTAAGGAGGGGGGGGGGGGGGGGGGGGGGGGGGGGGGGGGGTGGTTTGAAGATGGAGAAACTGGAGACATGAAATTAAGATTCTTTTTTGCACCCTTGGTGGTGAGAACACCACGGTATTATGGACTGTGGTGTGTCTCTATTTGACGCCAGGAGTGCAGACACAATCAGCCGTGTCTCCCTGATGAGTTCCGATCCAGCGGACGAAAGGCCTCGGAGCAGGCAATACAAATATATCTGCCTTCAAAAGGGATTGCGATGGTTCCCTTATGCAGCTAGTGAAGAGTTTTCATATCTGTAATATATTTTCTTAATTTTATGTTCCCAGTTTCTCCATCTTCAAACAAGTTCAAGTTTAAAAGGCTGTGCCAGTCTTGAATAAAAGTTACTCTGTGTTAGGTTTTCTTATGGGAGCAAAAGTTACTCCACTTGTTTACTGTTTATTGTTTACTGTTCCCTGCCTCATTTCATTTCCAATTATATTTTCTATGATAATATGTTGCTCTTGTTTGTTAACGTTAGCATTATTTTCATTAGGAAATACAACATGAAGTGTGACAGGCATATGGTCAGAGTGAATGTGCTAGGAAAGATGTAGTTTACATGAGTAAATAACAATATGGAGAAGTTGATTAGAAAGTATAAACTAATCAGTAACACTGCAACCAGCATCTGAAATATATGTATAGCAATCGTCAAGTTCACCCTGACAAATACCATTTAATATAACCATATCTAAAGCAGTGCGAAACGTTTAATACCAGCTTTCCTTAATTATCCAGAATACGATCCTGAGAATACCTGATAGAGTTCCGAGAAGTGTTTCTATACTGTATATCAAAACATATTTAATGGAACGATCTTGAAACACATTTGTGGTTCTACTATTCAAAGCGCCGTTTGAAATTACATATGTATGATGTGATAACAGTCAGACAGGCACTCTTCAAGCAAAGAAATTCTGTTATCAACATCAAAATATGCATAAAAAAGGAGAAACCTCAGGAAGAACATGCAAATAAAAATAGAGAATAGCTTTGTCCAATCCAAACGATTTCTTATCAAGCAAAAATACACAAACATCGGGGTAACACGTTTCAGTTATTGTGACAAAGGCACAGAATTCGTTCTTTATGAAGCAAATCACTCCTGATCGTCTGCCTTGCTTTGAAAATTTCACAGCTGACTTGAAAATACTGTGTATCCTAAAAAAAAAAAAAAGCATCACATTGACATTCTCCCATGAAGCTTCATTTAAGATGACAAAATCAAATTCATAGACAAATGAAAGGAAGTTAGGAACAAGAAGCTTTGAAAACAAACCATTCATGCTCCAAAGTAAAAACGGAAAAGGTTTGTTATCAACAGATGCACGCCTCATGCTTTTCTTGTCTACTCAAAAGTGCCAACGTCCTGCAGTTCAGTACAGCTGCTATCACCCGCCGAACTGTGCTCAGGCGTATCACTGTCACCAGTCACAGGCCATTCCACGGGTGCTGATGAAAGTTGAGTTCCTCCACCCCTGACATTTTGTGGTGGGCAGCTTCTGTGGAGTGGCCGGCCACCTTCCCATTTACCTTCTCTGAGGCAATCGTGGTTATCACGAAGTTATCTATTTCCCTCGATGACCAGGTGGTCAAAAACCATGGACGCCCTTCCCCCTCAAAATTTGCTTTTCTTTTAAGTGAGGCGATAGTTTGTATGGGATCTCTCTGATGCGGAATAGAAATATTCCACAACAAAAATGTTGCTTCCTTTTAGTTTTCTTTTTTTAAATGTTTACCTTGTCCTTATAGGAGGAACAGCACACAATGACCGTGGAATCTGACTTGGAATAATCTGTGGACACGGTCAAACTTGATGCCCCGACTTATTTCTAGTCCACTTGTGAGAGCGTCCTGTACTTCTCTTTCAGACTGTGCATTCGTTTCATTCTGCTCTCTTTTAATGCCATAGAAATCAAGATTCTTACGCATAGCTCGACATTCTAGATCGTCGGTTTTTCTGTTCCAGCAGTTCAACCTTCGTCAAGAGGTTCGAGTTTTCCTTTGACAGATCTAAGAGTCCCACTTCCTCTTTCAGACAATTCACACCAGTATACAGTTCTTCTAATTCTGTCCTATTGTTGCCCAGATCACTCAATTTACGGTTCATTGCACAGTTCATGCCTTGCAACATACCCATGATATCCGCCAGCGTCGGTTGCTGAGAAGGAGTTGTCTGCCCGTCCGCCCAAGAACCCCCACCTGTCCGTGTCTGTGCTCGTTCCACACCCAGAGCTGTTCAGACTGTTCTGCCGAATGTTGTCCGACTTGGGTACCGGGTTCTGCTCCACATGTCTACGACGAAAGAGAAAACTGCCCTCTAATATGTACGTGAGAGCACTGGAGAGAGAGAGAGAGAGAGAGAGAGAGAGAGAGAGAGAGAGAGAGAGAGAGAGAGAGAGAGAGAGAGAGAGAGGAGAGAGAGAGAGAGTTCTTTCGGTAGATGAAAATTTAAAAAAGAGATTAAACAAAATATACTGACCAGCGATACGTGTATCCATTCCATTCATTATGTTTTGTACTGTAGACATTTCTTTGTTTTTCTGTTTGTCTGATTGTTTGTTTGTTTGTTTTTGTTCGTTCGTTTGTTTGTTTGTTCGTTTGTTTGTATTTTGTTTTGGTTTGGTTTTCTGGCCCATGATTTGTCAGCCACCCCAGACTTGTTTATGTGTCTGCTGCGTGCGGGAATGTGATTGCAGGCAGAACACCAAAAGAGAAGCAATCTGTGACTGGAGTCCTGGTGACGTATGCTGACGGACCCAGTTTCTCTGAGTGAGATTTTTTTCCCCTGCTGATTTGGAACCCCCTAAATGGACCTTTGAGACCTTGTGTTGTGTGTGTGTGTGTGTGTGTGTGTGTGTGTGTGTGTGTGTGTGTGTGTGTGTGTGTGTGTGTGTGTGTGTCTGTGTGTGTGTGTGAGTGTGTGTGTGTGTGTGTGTTGTGTGTGTGTGTGTGTGTGTGTGGGATATGTGTGTGCGTGTGTGTGTGTGCATGTGTGTGTGTGTGTGTGTGTGTGTGTGTGTGTGTGTGTGTGTGTGTGTGTGTGTGTGTGTGTAACTGTCTCCCTGGTTAACGTGCATTAAAAACATACTTGTACAATCTGGTTTTGACTGTGTTTGGAGCAATCGATCTTTTACAGACGTCAAAACATTATGCAGGAATGTCAAAAATAGTTTGCAATGCTCTTTTCGTCAAGCGGGGCAACATGACATTGAAACTAGCAGTAAATGTTTTTTCTACAAATTTTATAAATCTGATTTTAAAGAGAAGTATATTTCTAGCTTACCAGATGTTTATATTTACCCTCTTATCAAATTTTGATGTTCTAATCATAAATTGCCAATTGAAGTAGATCGTCGATTTGCTATTCCAAAAGAAGAAAGGTTATGTAATAAATGTGACATGACTGCAATAGGTGATGAATTGCATTTTATCATGGAATGTTCATCATACGTTACTTTGCGCAACACGTATTTGCCAAAAAAAATTTCTCTCCCGAAAATCTGTCTATAATTTTTGTCTTCTACTAGTCGAAAACAAATGCTTCTCTTGTCAAAGTATATTAGATTATCTCAAGTGTTCTAAATTGTTGGTCTATGTCAGCATTGACTAGCAATTTATGTTTTATTTTGGCTTGTTTGTTTTCCTTTTCCTGTTATTGCTTTAAACACACCCTTCCTCCATACCCCAAAAGGGGCAAAAGGAATAAATAATGTATTGTATTGTGTGTGCGTGTGTGTGTGTGTGTGTGTGTGTGTGTGTGTGTGTGGTGTGTGTGTGTGTGTGTGTGTGTGTGTGTTGGTGGGTGGGTGGGTGGGTGGGTGCGCGCGCGCGCGCGCGCGTGTGTGTGTGTGTGTGTGGGTGCGCGCGCGCGCGCGCGTGTGTGTGCGTGTGGATGGTGTGGGGGGATACGTGTGTGTGTGTGTATGTGTGTGTGTGTGTGTGTGTGTGTGTGTGTGTGTGTGTGCGTGCGTGCGTGCGTGTGTGTGTGTATGTGTGTGTGTGTGTGTGTGTGTGTGTGTGTGGTACTTTAATTTAACTTCTCTTCACCCTCAAGTGACATTAGACCCCAAAAAAAAATTGCATGTGAGAGATTCTTTAAAGTGTTGAGTGTTTTTGTAGTAAATGTAACATCAATGCCATACTTAAGTTTTGGATTCTGCAAACCCAAGTAATCTCAACATTACCAACAACTATCAAAGAAAAGTACCAACAGAACCAGAACGAAAACAACTTAAGTAGACCAAGGTTATTAACTATTTTCTATAATGTTATCGGATTTCGATGGTTGAGCTCAGTGCCTTTATTTTTGAGCATTTGAGCCTTGATGGCAGGACAGTGCAGAGGCAGATGATTCGTAGAAATTTGACTCCCACAAACACAAATAATATCTTTACAAAACTTTGTTTTGAGAGCATTTAGACGAATTTTGAACATCAAAGACGTAATTGATCTGGATTTGATTTCACCTAAACTCTTAATTATATCCGAATGCAGTGTATCACAAGCTTTTACACAATGATGTGAATATTGTATATCTAAGGTCTTCAACTTGTCAACAAAATTATCCTTTGCTAACTTGTCAAAGTATTTATAATATTCATGTAGATCTAGCTTAACATTAAGTTTAATTGTCCCTGCAGCATTGCGTGCTGCACTCTTGGCTGCTTGATCTACCTGTTCATTAGAGACAATTCCACAGTGAGATGGAATCCAATAAAAAGTAACACAAATATCTTTGCTTGCTAAGTGATGTATTAAGTGCTTGATTTCGTGTGTCATTTCAACCCGTGTCTTGGTATTTTGACCTTTGATGGCATATAATACTGATTTTGAATCGACACAAAATAATATTTTGCATGCATTTAAAGGTAACTCTTTAATGTGATGTAACGCCATTAAAATGGCTATTAATTCAGCAGTGAAAATGGAATAATGTCTACCAATATTATAACGTTTTAATGTTTTCAAGGAAGGAATAAAAAATGCTGATCCTGCACTGCCATTTTCTATTACAGACCCGTCTGTGTACATCTTGATATAATCAGTATACTTGTTTATGCTTATGTTTACTAAATTGTTCAAGATATTTGGAGATTGATTTTTGTTTAAATTTGTATCATCAATATCAAAAGCAGGTTTGATATGTTCCCAGGGTGCTACTGGTGAAACGGGTGGCTTAGTGGCTATTTCTTTGTGCTTTCATTCCTTAGAATTGATTATATCGGTGGCATAGGAATTGATTGATTGTAAAGAGTGTATTGTTTTAGCTCTTTTAGCAAAATCTTTTGCAGAGTCTAATCTAATTTCTTCCTTACAAAATGTATCTAAAGCTAAGGACTTTACTACAAATTTAGCGCAATAATTTTTCCTATTGTCATCTAGAGGAAGAACACCCGCTTCTGTATAGGATCATATATTGGAAGCATGCATTGGTACCCCAAGCACCAGTTTAAGAGCTTTGCAGTCTATGCACTGAAGTTTGGATAATAGGTGCTTGGGGGCATTAAAGAAAACTTCTTGGGCATATATTAAACGAGATTGAACAAGTGAGTTTGCAAGACATAAAAGTGCTTTAGTGTGTGTGTGTGTGTGTGTGTGTGTGTGTGTGTGTGTGTGTGTGGTGTGTGTGTGTGTGTGTCTACCGGGATGGGCTTGGAGGAGGGGAGGGGGACTGATGCAAAGCGCAAAAATGAATGTAGACATAACAAAATTTTGGTACATGCGCACGAGGACGTAAAATGAAGCCAGGACAAAATTAAGGCGGACGAGGTGACAAACAAAAAACAAAGGCAAGAAAACAACAACAACAAAATGATTCGTTAATTAATCAAGAAGTCGATAGATCGATCGATCGATCGATCAATCAATCATTCAATCAATAAGTCGATCAACCGATCGAATCAGTCTATCGATTGATCAATCAATTATCAACCAATCGGTTGATCGATCTATCGATCGATCGGTCGAACGGTTGATTGATTTGAGTGCTTGATCGGTTGATAGATTAAACAGAGAACTGAAAGAGGGAAAATAGGAAAGCTAATGAAGGAACGGAAAGGAGAGAAAAAAAATGTAAAGAAAGCAGAGTCAAGACAATAACAAAAAGAAAGGAACGCATAACAAAGGCGAAAAAAATAGAAATAAAAGTTCATTAGAAAAGAAGGTCAAGTCAAGACACTAACGAAAGAAAAGGAGCACACAATAAGAAAAAAAAAAAAGAATGACAGAAATAAAAGTAAGCGAGAGAAAAAGGGGAAGAAACACAAACTAACATACCGATAGAAACAAACAAACAGACAAACAAGCAAACTGACTCTCAAAAAAAAAAAAAAAAAACTAACAAAAAAATAAAACCAACTGTATCACGAAAACAATGCCGAACGAAAGACACCACGAATGGAGGCCAGAAGATTGGAAGCTTTTGCTTTTTTTCAATGCGTCTGATGCGTGTGAACAAGTATTCCGCCAACTTGTGAACTGCTGGTGGATCGGTTTTTATGTTTTCCTTCACTGCCGCCTTGTTTCTAGGAAAACACATGGGATTGGGAGAAAAAACAGCCCACTACATTCCAAATATTTTGGATCTGTTCTGAATCCTTCCTTCTCCCTATGCATCTGCCTGTATCTCTCTCTCTCTCTCTCTCTCTCTCTCTCTCTCTCTCTCTCTCTCTCTCTCTCTCTCTCTCTCTCTCTCTCTCTTATGTATTTATTGGTGGTGAAGCCAACAGACATGTAGTAATAGTTATCTCTGTTCTTTGATGCATAAAACGTAAATGGGGAGGGGGGGGGGAGGGGGGGGGTGGAAGGGGAGGGGGAGGGGAGGGAGCTATTTGACAGTTCTGCACCTTGATGCAAAACGCAAATCGATACCTAATGTAAAGATGTTCTTGTTTGAGTATGAGTATAGTCATGTTTGGCTTAGCTTGGGTGTTGATTAAGTTTAAATGTTTATGTCGTAACTTCGGCAAAGACTTGTACATTGTCATTTGCAGAACTGGCAATACCGTATGCAACCCAATGAAACTTTTGAATTGTACTCATTGTTTAAGGTATATCCAGTTCTGCGGAGCCACACGTAACCCTAAATTTCAATGAATCAGGGTACAAGTATGTTCCGTACTGGTGTGTAAGAAATCCGTTTATCATTTAAGATACAAATTTATACAGACCATGAGTTATTGTGTGGGGTGTGTACAAAATGACCAGAAGATGAAGAGTGCAGTGTTTAGGGCATGCCAGTCATGCAGAAATTTGAAAAACAACAACAACAACAACAACAACAAAACCGTTTATTCCAGAGAAAAGAAAATATTGTACACAGCTAGTCTTGTTTCTTCTGTTTGTGTATGTTTAATGGTTTCAAGCAATGACAGTATGGTTAGAAAATTTAGTCTCTTTCTCGATCATGCCCTTAATATTAGAGGTAAGATGTTGAATAAAACAATTGCTCACGTACAGATAAACCATTTTATTTGATTTCTTTTCATTTCATTTCTCACATTTCTCTCACTGCCTGTCTCCCCCTGACACCTCCCCCCCCCCTCTCTCTCTCTCTCTCACTCACACACACACACACACACACACACACACACACACACACACACACACACACACACACACACACACACACCGTGCCAAACAGTATCCGACAGTGCAGTGTGCGTTTGAAAGAGAGGGAAAGAGTGAGTTAGCTACATGCAAGTAATAGCACTCTGATCGAAGCAACTTGACAACCCTAACCACTCAGGCAACCGACCAATGAGCCAAGCAACCCATCCGTCATCCAATCAACCTAACATTGGACAGGCTCCGAATCCATGAAGCCAGTTAACCCACACACAAAAAAAAATGCTAAAAATTTAACAGTCAATTGTATTGCATCATCTTGCGTTATGTTGAAGTGTGTTTGCATCGACCTCATCGTTCACACAAATTCACCTTCTACGTGTTCCATCACTGAATCAAGATACAAGGAATCCTGAAGCAGTTTGTTCGATTCATCAATTCAAAGAAACAAAAACTATTGTAGAGCATCAGTTCTTCAAAATAAAGTACAAAAAAGAAAAAAAGAAAGAAAGGAAGATTTCATTCAGAGGGAGAGGGGGGGGGGAGGAAAGCAGATGTTGAATGAGGATACTGTGTTGGTGGGGGGGGGGAGGGGGCAGAAAATGGCTGGAAAGCAAAAGAAACTACAAGGCTATGCACCATCATTTCCTTTGAAAAATATCTAGATACGCAAGAAAATCAAGATCAGGAATTCTGAGATGTACATGATTTTCATTCCAAGTTCCGTGGTGACGAAATTGGAATATATTAATCTTTTGACAATGAAAATAGTCAAGAAAAAAAGCAAACATTCACCGCCACAACCAGTTTCTCTATGAGTGTAATCCAACATTACTCCCATGACACCAGTTAGCATGAGAAACCTCTGACAGCAGACAAGAAGAACAAGGAGGAGAAGGGGGAGGAGGAGGAGGAGGAGAGGAGGAGGAGGAGAAGAAGAAGAAGAAGAAGAAGAAGAAGAAGAAGAAGAAGAAGAAGAAGACAACAACAACAACAACAACAACAACAACAACAACAAGAAAAAACAACAAAAGCGTGAGCGGGCTTGTTATGAAGGCTGTCCTTAAAACTTTTCCTTCATACACACGCACACACACATGCACGCACGCACGCGTACGCATGTACGCACGCACGCGCGTGCGCGCACGCACACACACGCACGCACGCACGCACGCACGCACACACACTCACACACACACAAGTAAACAGAAACCTTACAAACAAATCAGTTTCATATAAGCTATTAAAATGCACAATTGAAGATATTTTACTTCAGTGTGCATAGATAGGACAATTTGTATATGTGTTAAGTCCTCGAAAATGTTTCGTTGCTTTTGGGTGTTAAGTCGATTTAGGTGGAGAAGGGGGGGAGGGGGAGGGGGGGGGGCATATATTTCATAATGTTGGAATGTAAAGTTGGCCAATCAATTTTTGAACAAAACAGTTGATCATGGCTGATAGACTTCATTCAGTCTGAATGACATATGTCTTTTTAGCAAACTTCCTCTTCATTTGCTAACTTGTTTGTTTGTTGTTCTTGTGTGTTTATTCTATTGAAAAGATAACTGAAAGCAACTTGCAGCATCATAGAAAAAAAGCCGAGATACAAACAAGCACACAAAGGGGTTCAAAGTAACGCTCATTGTGCTCCCAGTTCTTATAGAACAGGGACTACTTTAGAATGGGAACGAAGAAATGATGTCTGTGTGTCTGTCTGTGTGTCCGTGGTCAAAATG
>CM065734.1:28202864-28222864 GCA_033310375.1 Conus canariensis | reverse complement strand
GATTTGTTATTACTAATGTTCCTTGTTGTGTTTGGTTTTGTGTGTGTACAGGTGAATGAATCCTCTGGTGTAATGGTCAGCTGAACATGGCGGCAAGAAAGCGAAAACATGAAGACAGCCCTGTTGGTGAAGTGTGTGTCATTCATTTCAGCTATTCTAATCCGTGGATTTTATGGAGTATGTGGCCGATATTTCTGAAAATTTGTAGGTATGTTCATTATGCGTCACGGATGATGCCCGATGTTTTAGTTTACCGTTATAGCCATTACTAACGGCCCATAATGGTTTTCTTCTTTATGAAAAATCTCAGAAAGTACTTGGCCGATCTTTCTGAAAATTTGTAAATGTGTGTTCACTATAGGTCACAGATGATAGCCGATGTTTACCAGAACAGCCATTACTAACGGCTGCACCAGCCCAAGACGGTTTTTCCTCTTTATGGAATATCTCACGCGTATTCAGGATAAACTGGGAGTATGTTTATATGCTTTGCATCTTGTTTCTTCTTCCTTCGAAGGTTTAGTGAATAGTAACCAAAAAGAAGCTAGATGAGAGACTAGACGGTCTGTTCGTCGTTTTTTTGTTTTTTGTTTTTGTTTGTTTGTTTATTTGTCTGTTTGTTTATCGATTTGTTTGTCTGTCTGTCTGTTTGCTTGGTTTTCGTTTGTTTGTTTGTTTGTTCTTATATCTGTCTTGTTCATTTGTTAGATCTAGTTGCTCGTTCATTTTCGTTGTCCTGAGTGTTTTGTATCTTGCCTGAAGAAGACCTAAAAAGGTCAAAACGCGTCGTCTTTTGTCTTGTGATTCGTTTGTCTACGGTTTTTTTTTTGTTTTTTTTTGTTTGTTTTTTTTGGCGGTTCGCTATTAATCACATTGAAAATTTGTTCATTTGTGTTTGATATTGATATCAGACTACGTGATTGGCTGGTTTCTGCAAACGTCTTTGCTATTGGCATCTGAAAAGATCGCAGTTCACATGTTGTCCCTGCTTACCGTATGTCCTGTGACCTTCTGTGATATTCTGTAATTGCAGAGTTTTCATCATCTCCAAATTGAGCATTAAAATTCACATAAGAAAGATGCAAGCAGAAAGTACTGAAAAGGGGAAGCAACCTCTTCAAGGATTTAAGAAGTCAGTTGCTGGTAAGCTGCAGTTACTTCCCTTGCCGGTCTGATTTAAAAAAATTAAAAATAAAAAAAAAACAACCTTAGCCTGGACGTGGTTAGGATTTTGTCTGGGAATCGTCCGCGTCCACTGAGGTTGATGCAACAGACGGGTATAAGCATACATGAGGAGTGTCACACTTAAAAGCGAATATACAGAACGCGCGTGAGTGCCCGACGTTGTTCCACATGTGTGTCTGTGCATACCGACGGTGAACTTTTCCTTTTTTTCAGGAATGTTTTTTTTCTAAGATGAAAACAAAAAGAATTCAGGAGGCTGGTTAGCAAAATGAAACGACCGTTTCAATTAATCTTATGTCTACATAAATTTAAACCACACACACACACACACACACACACACACACACACACACACACACACACACACACACACACACATGCACGCACGCACGCACGCACGCACGCACGCACACACACACACACACACACACACACACACACACACACACACACACACACATGGATGGATGGACGGACAACACAACACAACACAACACAATACAACACAACACAACACAACACAACACAACACAACACAGACACACAACACAACACAGACACACACAGACACACAGACACACACACACACACACACACACACACACACACACACACACACACACATACGCACAAACGCGCGCGTGGAGACACACACACACACACACACACACACACACACACACACACACACACACACACACACACACACACACACACCACACACACACACACACACACTTACTTTTAACACCTCTTATCAACACGAAACCACACACACAATGCACAGAGAGATTCCAGAGACAACAGGAGATATTAACACAATCCAAAAGAAAACAACGTCCAATTACTGCCGAACCACAAATCTTCAAGACGAATCACCCGTGTTTCTCAGAGCTGAAGAAGCAAAAGCCTGTGAAATCGACGTGCTCTAGAACATCTTTGAGGATGGAACACGCAAATTGGTGTTTCTTATCTTTAATGCAAGAGAGCGCCGCTCAGGCAACATACAGGTAGAAGTGTGTGTGTGTGTGTGTGTGTGTGTGTGTGTTGTGTGTGTGTGTGTGTGTGTGTGTGTTTGTGCATATGTGTGCATGTGCGTGCGTGCGTGCGTGTGTGTGTGTGTGTGTGTGTGTGTGTGTGTGTGTGTGTGTGTGTGTGTGTGTGTGTGTGTGTGTGTGTGTGTGTGACAGAATTTCTTTCAACATGGATTTTCGGAGCTCCTTTTTTTCAACATGCACTCACTTCACAAGTTCTCTCTCTCTCTCTCTCTCTCTCTCTCTCTCTCTCTCTCTCTCTCTCTCTCTCTCTCTCTCTCTCTCTCTCTCGCCCAGTTTAGTTGAAATAGATCCTCCTCCCCGTAGTAAACAAGATCCTAAACACGAAATAAATGACACACTATTTGAAACTTCATTCGTTTATCAAAAGATCAGATCGTAATTGAATTGTATGTGACCAAAATGGGAAGAGTCATGACATTTTCCTAATTTGGTCCAAAAGTTTCGGAAAACAAAACCCTTTCAAGATCTCTCTCTCTCTCTCTCTCTCTCTCTCTCTCTCTCTCTCTCTCTCTCTCTCTCTCTCTCTCTCTCTCTCTCTCTCTCTCTCTCTCTCTCTCTCTCTCCGTCAAGGATCAACACGAGTTTCATAATAAGGCGATCTGTATGTTCTGCAATTGCAACGAAATTGCATATTATAACCACTGTTAACTTGCCTATACTATTTGTCCTAAGGCAGCTCTCTTCCGAAGAGAAGTTATCGGAAGGCATTTGAATGAGCGGCCCATAAAATTGCAGGATTGCTGTTTTTCCGCTTTCTCTACTGTAAATAATCTTTTCGTGCGTGTGTGTGTGTGTGTGTGTGTGTGTGTGTGTGTGTGTGTGTGTGTGTGTGTGTGTGTAGTGAGTGTGTGTGTGTGTGTGTGTGCGTGCGTGCGTGCGTACGTGCGTGCGTGTGTGTGTGTGTATGTGTGTGTGTGCGAGCGTGCGTACGTGCGTGCGTGCGTGCGTGTGTGTGTGTGTGTGTGCGAGCCTGCGTGCGTGCGTGCGTGCGTGCGTACGTTCGTGTGTGTGTGTGTGTGTGTGTGTGTGTGTGTGTGTGTGTGTGTAGTCTGTGACTACTTCTATTCTTTTTCCTACTATTTGACTATGAACAAATACGATTTTTTAATGTGCTTTTTAAAAAACTAATTTTGATTTTATGCCGTTTTGTCGGCTCAGATTATGTGCATTCTTTGTGTTTTCTTGACTCGAATTTTTTTTTTTTTTTTTTTTTTTTTTTTTTTTTTTTTTTGCAGATTGTAAGTGAATTTTTTTTTCCTGTTCCGTTGACTCATACTTATTTTGTTTTGTTCTGCCTTTTTTAATCTTTTTTTTTTTTTTTAAAGAAATAAATACCCAGATTCGTACAACACCAACTAATGATTATGGTGTGCTCACAAAGATTTAAGTTCCTTGTGTGACAAACACAGTATATTTAAAGTTACGAATACTAAATAAAGTATAATACAATGAAAATGAAGAAAAAAAAAGGGAATAAAAAAAACAAAAAAGTATACACAACAAAAACGAAAATTATCAACATTATATATAATGATGGTTATTTTGCAATCACAGGTTGCAAACTTTTTTTTTTTTTTATAAAGATCAACAATTTTGTGTACCACAAGGGCATGTCAGTTATGTCAATATGCATAAATCAGATGTGGGTTTGAAAGTACTTACATGGATGATAAGTTGAGTATGGAGGTGATTTTTTTAAAGTGTCTAATATCATCTGACGATGAAAAGACATTAAAGAAACCACTGAAGTGAACTGAAGAAGTAAGAAGCATGAAACATGCCATTCACGGTATCAATCTCATTTAAGGCATTCAGAGAGAGAGAGAGAGAGAGAGAGAGAGAGAGAGAGAGAGAGAGGAGAGAGAGAGAGAGAGAGAGAGAGAGATCTTGAAAGGGTTTTGTTTTCCGAAACTTTTGGACCAAATTAGGAAAATTTCAGACTCTTCCCATTTTGGTCACATACAATTCACTTACGATCTGATCTTTTGATAAACGAATGAAGTTTCAAATAGTGTGTCATTTATTTCGTGTTTAGGATCTTGTTTACTACGGAGAGGAGGATCTATTTCAACTAAACTGGGTGAAAGACTACATGCCACGTTTTTTTTTTTATGTTACAATTTGGACAGAATACTAAGAAATACTTTGTCGTTTCTTTAATCGGTGTCTCAGGAACAAATTGGATCTGTTTTTTTCAGTGACGGTTAACAAGGGCTTGGTTACTCATTCCAAGGAGGAGTCTCCAATTGTTAAACCGTTCATCGTTGTGTTCATGATAGTAATGAAAAGGCACGAACGAGTCGTCCGTGAACTGACACATTGAAATTCGCTGAGAGACCTTGTGGATTTTGATGTTGTCTGATAGGTCAGTCCGGAGTTTTGATGTGTTTGGAATAAATGAGTTTTTGCACAGTCTTGCTTTCTTGACTCTGGCTAATTTCTTCCCCTTTCTCCCGATTGTAACCTTTTGTGTCTTTTTTCTGTTTTGTTGATATGTTTGTTGCTCTTTCTGTTTTCTTGACTGTCGCAATGTCTTTTGGGTTAAGTTAGTTAGTGTGTTTGATTATTTGTGTTTTTTTTTTTTTTTTTTGTTTGTTTGTTTGCTGTTTGTTGTTTCTGACGGTGACCAGTTCGGTATGCATTCTATTTTCATCAATTTTCCTAACTGGATCATTGACTGATCGCTGTTGATAATCTTGATGATGGTCGCGTTTTTTTGACACACAAAGAGAGAGAGAGATACGGATACGGATACGGATATTTTATTCGAAATAGGCCATTGCCCCTCTGAAGGGGTGAGTCTGGAAATCATTCAAATATTTTAAACGGTCAAACTTGATTCAATAACATACATTAAGAAACAAGAACAGATCGTAACTTGATTGCTTTCCGTAAGTGAATGGATAGTTTTCTAGTTGTTCGTTCATTATTGGAAGTAGAAGTAAACTTAATCTGAAAAGGCTCGGAAATCTATAGTATTTTAAGTGTATATAACATTCCCTTATTTCCATTAATAAAGGACAGCACAGAACAAAATGCACTTCGTCTTCTTTCTCTTCTTTACACAATGGACAAATTAAATCAACAGGGGTATGTTGTTTGTATCGACATCTATGTACAGCAATATCTGAAATACCCAGATCTGAATCTTGTTGTAATAATCTGGAAATGTCTGTCTAGATTCACCATTAAATGCATTTTATCGACTGCTATTGTGTAAAAAGTCTTTTACATACTAAATCTGTCACTGTTCTTGACATGAAGATCCCATTCTTGCAATCTGCAAAGTATTTAGTCTTTCTTTAAATTCAGCAAGAAACTGTTCCACGTCCTCAACATCTTGGTTTAACCACACATATCCAAAACCATACATATATAACTTACAGCGAATGCCAGATACCCATTTTGTCTTATCACGAGAGTCTAACTCAAATTATGTTGTATGTGCGTTTCGCGGTAATCGTAACTCATCCATTCTTGTTAACTTTAACCAGTAGTGTATAAACCTAACGGCAAAATTTATGTAATTAGGGTATCTATTTGTCTCTCCATATACCAGATCATTCGGTGTTTGTATTTGAACCCCCCAAAATTTTTCAAGGCAAAGAGATGTACTTTTTTTTTTACATAGGTGTGCTGCATTACTTAGTCCCCTCAATTCAGCACCATATTGAAAAATAGTTTTAAATTTACAGCGAGAAAGTTGCATTTTAACTTAAGCAATTTTTGCAATGTACATAACAACGCATGCTTCGCTCTGCAGGTAAGGGTCTGACAGGAAACAGCGAATCTCAGCTGTATTGAGAAATAGATGTCTAATATTTACAAACATTAACAACAGGCATAAGGATTCTTGTAAGTCCAATGTTCGCTAGCTGCTAAATAACACCTTTTCTAAATACAACTACTTATTATTACTTTTGTTCATATTCACATTCAGATGGAGTGTTGTTGCTGCCCTATGTAGACTATGTAGTTGCGTCTGTAGCCCAGCTACTGTTTCCGACAGAAGAGCTACGTCATCTGCCAAAAGTAATGTAAATAATTCAAAATAATCATACGAAAATGTTGCACCATGCCTCCCATTTCTAATCACTTCTATTGCTAATTCATTTATTAAAAAAAAAAGAACAACACGAAGAAGAGAGAGAGAGAGAGAGAGAGAGAGAGAGAGAGAGAGAGAGAGAGAGAGAGAGAGGTAATATTGCTTATAGCCCAGCCGACCGCAAAGGGCCATATCAGGGCTGTCACCGCGTTGAAGTTCACTCACAACTCATTTATTCATTAAACCCTTTAAAATACACCTTCTAAAAACACACGGGAATAATTGCTTAAAATCTTTCTACTGTAAAATCTCAGATCAGATGAAAAATGTTAATCTCTTTCAGAAATTCAAAGATCACATAAGGTGGGAGAGAAAGAGAGAGAGAGAGAGAGAGAGAGAGAGAGAGAGAGAGAGAGAGAGAGAGAGAGAGAGAGAGAGAGAAGAAAAAGACAGACAGACAGACAGACAGACAGACAGAGACACAGAGACAAGAGACAGACAGACACACAAAACAGAGCAACGGGAGACACACACACACAGACAACACAACACACACACACACACAGACACACAACACACACACACACAACACACAGACAGAGGAGAGAGAGAGAGAGACAGAGACAGAGAGAGACAGACGAGACAGACAGACAGAGAGACGGGAAGACAGACAGAGAGAGAGGGGGGGGGGGAGGAAATCGAAGGGGTATGGAAAGGTGTGGGAGGGGATTAGATCGATTTTTGAACAACCTAAAGAAACACCTGCTTTAAATTAGAAGTTGAAACGAAACCCCTTAATCACACACAAAGTGGCGTGTGCGTACGCATGCTGACACACACACACCGCGCGCCGCGCGCCACCACCACACCCACCACCACACACACACACGCCATCCAAATATTACAGCCAGACAGCACAGCACACACACACACACACACACACACACACACACACACACACACACATATACACGCGCGCGCGCGCACGCACGCACGACGCACGCACGCAGCACACGCAGCCACGACAGACAGACAGAGACAGACAGACAGAGAACAAGAACCAGTTGGAGTGACGGAAATCATGACAATGGCGTGAAAACCGGCGCTTTTATCGGTTCGTATCTTCCTCTGTTATCCTGCACGCAGTTGAAAGTGGGATGTTAATTCTGGTCCTGCCAGTTAGTATGTTTGTCGGTCAGTGTGAATGCTCGTTCGTCTTCAATGTGGCTGAAAAATGAAAAAGCTTGGTAGGATCTTCGTAAACGCCTTAGATATTTGTAAGACATGATTGTTAAGTATTTACAACTTGAAGTGTTTAGACTCTCAGCTGCTAAAGAAAAGCCTGTACCCACGGGAGTAAAAAAAAAATCCTGTGTCCGAGAGGAGACGCAATTTTCTTTGTGCCAAGAATGGAATAAGCGGGGTTTTCTTTTTTCTTTCTTTTCTTTTCTTTTCTTTTCTTTTCTTTTCTTTTTTTTCTTTTTTTCTTTCTTTCTTTCTTTTTTTTTTCCGCTGTCCCATCTTCTATGCATCCTCTGTGGCATTGCACCCACGCCTCTTCTTCCGACTGCTCGTCCACAGCCACAGCCCGGTCCTTTCCGCCACAGCCACGGCACCAGCAATGTACGGGAGCAGTCAATGTTGAATCGTCATGAGGCAACCCACCAGAAGACACACTCCACGCTGCCGAGTCACTTCGGTGGTGTTCAGTGGTGTCCCGTTCAGATCCAACATACGCAGGACACCACCTGCTAACTCCTTGTTGACGACAATAGTTACTCAGTCGCGGAGCCGGCGCGTGGATGAGCTCGCCCTTCTGAGTGCGTCAGCACGTCCGTCTCACGACAGTCCCCATGACTGTGCCGATACTGGTGACCCCGAAGAATCAAACCAAGGCCATGAACGTGGACAGGCAATCGAGGTCACCATGCAAGCCGGGCACTAGAGGCCACAGAATTAAAGACATTTTTTTTTTAATGATCAATGAGGATACGGATGACGAAGATGATGCTGCGAATTCCCATGCTGATCTAGACTGCATGACAGGGATGTACTCTAAGCTTAATTTCATACTATATATCGGCCTCAGCCAGGTTAGAGAGATACAGACACCTGCAGTGTTGGTCAGTCAATTTGAGCAACATTCATGGACGCATCTACTAAGTGGGTGAAACTCGAATGTGTGGTTCCCAGTATTCCCAGTTGAGTCCATAGCAAACTCAGCTCTGAATAAGAGCCGGTCAGGGCAGAACATTTCCACAAATAAATGGCTCTGATGAAAATCGAACTCATGACCCCCCCAGCTGGAAGTCTGTGACGTTAACCACTCCAGTACGGCAGCTGGTGAAAATTCGCGTGGGTTCCCCCACCCCCCCCCCTCCTCATGTAAAAGTTCAAACATCTGTATTAATTTTGTGTATGCAATGCAAATATATTTTAACGGGGATTTCGTTGTATATCATGATTTCCCGAGGCCATTTGCATGTCTATCTTATTCTTGAAAATGGGGGGAAAAGCTTTGACAGTCAAACTGTATTCTTGAGGCCTGAATTCCCATTTTACGAGCAAATTTCAATAGTTTGGATGATAGCACTATCATGAGATATTCTGACTGTATTAATTGTAGCTGATTTGAGCAAGAAGTTTGTTCCTGTGCAATTTGTCTCAGATTCCACTGAGATATTTTTTGCAGGAACAGGTACAGTAGTAGGGGAGATAAACATGTTCCACTGCGCATCCAATACATTCAGGGCAGCCAGGGTTACCATTTCTAAATGAAATTAACTGACTTTTTGCCAGTGAAATCGAAAACTGTAGCAAGATGCTCGGGAAGCGGGTGGGTGGATAGTTCTCGCCGTGCCATTCTTGGTTGCACAGCACTTAAGTCCACACACACACACACACACACACACACACACACACACACACACACACACACACACAACGCACGCACACACAGGGCACGCACGCACACGCGCACGCACGCACGCACGCACGCACGCACACACCACACACCACACACACACACACACACACACACCACAATAACCTTCAATAAAGTTCCAAAGATACAAAGAAATGAATGGACGAACGCACTGATACGAAAGATTATGATAGTAACGTTAAGTCTGCTTAAAAAGCCCAAATTGTTCGAAGTTAACAACAATAACTAATGGGAAAAGACTTTTTATTCTGACCATTTTGTACAGACGCAGGATAAATCTTTTTTTAAAGTCTGATACTACAAACACAACTCGTTCAATGTTGATAGAGGAGAAAAAAATAAAGGGGGGGGGGGGGGAGGGGGGAGGGGAGAGAGAGAGAGAGAAAGGAGACTAAAAATACCATTTAACTAATCAAACGATCAGTTGTACCGATGTCTGCAGAGAACATTTTGTTGAAAATGCACTTGTCTTTTCTGCATTTTGTATTTTAAAGAAAACGTTGATTTGCACTGTTTTTCGTTTGTTTGTTTTTTTTTAATTTTGCTTCAGCATCGGCAACGGCTTCGTTTGTTTCAGACTTCTTGTCATAGTTTTACTTTTCATCGCTAATGATTACCCAGAAAGACGCACTGGAAACGACACTCTACTGTTTTGAAAACAGTTGTTTTTTTCCCCATTCTTTTAATTGCAGATATTCGAATGGCCGCAGCAAGATGATCGACACATTTCCTACTGCGAACTTCCTGACCGGATGTAGTTTTCCCCGACGCCCGTCGAAGCGTTCCTGTCCACAAGTTCAAAAAAGAAGGCATAACGAGGCGTACTTGAAGCAACTGCCTATTCTCCTTGCTTCGTTTCCTGTGTAAAAGCGAGTTTTAAAGGTAGAACTCTTGATTCAATGCCGTTTTAAGGGATGGGTCTTTTTCAGACGCTCTGTTAGGTATTTTTTTACCCTAAGTCCAGCTTCCAAAGAGTACCAGGATATCCGAGAGTTTTTTTTTTCTTTTCTTTTCCAAAGTACATGTTGACCGTTAAATAAGGAACAAGTCTTTAAAGTGCACGTCCATCTCTCTGCCTCTGTCTCTGTCTTTCTGTCAGTCTGTCGGTCTGTCTGTCTGTTTCTGTCTCTCTCTGTCTCTCTCTGTCTCTCTCTGTCTCTCTGTCTCTCTCTCTCTCTCTCTCTCTCTCTCTCTCTCTCTCTCTCATTTATTTCACCATTAAAGGTCTAGATGGCGGCATTGAATTTACTGACAACGGACCTGTTTGTATAGAGAGGCTTCAATACCTGATTTCTCTTTTCTGTGGATCAGGTCCTTAAGCAATAAATCATTCTCTCTTCTCTCTCTCTCTCTCTCTCTCTCTCTCTCTCTCTCTCTCTCTCTCCTCTCTCTCTCTCTCTCTCTCTCTCTGCCGAGGAATCTGATTCTGATGCTTCCTCCTTCCGGTCAATGGCGATGGAGGAGAGTCCGACCTTATACAAATCGCCATTTTGACAAAGCATAAAATGCCATTCAGAAAATGCCATCTCACTGGCCGCAAACTCCGACAATGGCCTAATGGTCCAATCAAATACATCAGTCTAAAAGTTCTTTGGCGTCTGAAGACACAGGCTGTAGATCTACTGTGTATCGTCTGTCTGCGAGGCATTGTGACCGGAGAAGTCTGGGGGTCAAAAGACAGAAACCCAGGCGATTTTCAAAACTTCTAATGTCTCCTCACCTAAAGAAACAATCATTCATTGTTCACACAGTTTGTTCTTTGGACGAAGGATAAACATTAGCACAAATGGTTTGTAATATAGGGAAATGTTGCGCGGTCCAGAAGGTATTTTCGGGTCACATAGTCTAAAATACGCTCATAGAAAAAGCGAGGGTGAAAGTCTCTCAGCTCTTTAGTCTAAAAGGCAATGACATGTTAGACGTTCACCGTGTCTCGCGTATGACCTTCTAGAAGGCGGAGAGCTGCCCCCCCCCCCCCCCCCCCCACTTCCTCTGCCGCATTAACCTCCCCTGAACTAAATCAAGAATCTATTGAGTGACGGGTGGACAGCGAGGTTCGAACACAAAAACCGTCAGTTCCGCGACCGAAGATCCTGAGCGTTTGACCGCCGGGCCCTGAAGATGGAGAGAAGTTGCAGGTCTTTTGTGTTGTGTTAGCCTTATGTAAAGTCCGAAGATTGCCGCAACTGTTGTTTCTAAAAAATGTGTGGCAAAAGAAAGGTCTTTGCAATTTGCAACACGATAGAGAGCGAGAGAGAGAGAGAGAGAAGAGAGAGAGAGAGGGCGCGCACGTACGCGTCGTGCACACACACACACACACACACACACACACACACACACACACACACACACACACACACACCACGCACGCACGCACGCACGCACGCACACACACACACACACACACGCACATACACGCACATACACATACACACACGCACATACACGCACATACACATACACACAAATACACGCACGGGCGCGCGCACGCGAAAAAAACACACGCACGCGCGCGTGCTGGCACGCACACACACACACACCACACACACACACACACACACACACACACACACACACACACACACACACACACACACACGTAGAGGCACCCATCTCACACACTCACCTACACCCATATGAAGACAAACAGACAAACTGAAACCATTTTATTATCAGATTAACCTTTGGTTCTGCAGCCTTTTAACAAAATGGCAATGCAACGTAAACTTCTCTTCTTTTTTCAGATGGAAAACGATATTTCAAAGAATCGGGAAAGCAAAAGGAATTGAACTCAGTACCATCTAAAGTATAAATCAAGAAAAGCTGCTACTCTCTCCCTTACCTCCTTTCTTCTCACCTAGTGGAAAGCCCCCTTCCCTTCAACCCCCCCCCATCTCTCTATCTCTGTCTGTCTGTCTCTCTCTCTCTCTCTCTCTCTCTCTCTCATGCACGCACAATACACACACACACACACACACACACACACACACACACACACACACACACACAAAGACACACACATAGCACACACACACACACACACACACACACACACACACGCACGCACGCACGCACGCACGCACACACACACACACACACACACACACACACACTCACACGCACGCACACACACACACACGCACGCGCACACACACACACACACACACACACACACACACACACACACACACACACACACACACACACACACACACACACATCTCACTCCACGATCCAGGCCTTTCTTCTCAACTACGGGCGATTATGCCGACAAATTCCCCAACATTGTTATTGTCTCATTCATTAATTAGTTAAAGGTGCGGCCCGAATCCTTTGAAGAGACAAGATATCCCAATCGTCTCTCTTCAACTCAAGAAAACCCCATTTACTATAGCCAGATGGCGGGTCCCACCAAGAAGACCACTACCCATCGCCTTTGGGCCGCAGGCTATTTGCTGATAACACAGGCTGCAGCCTGACACACTAGTTTCGCTCCTTAGAGTGATGTTCAGGGGAGTTGGCTGCAACCGCTGTCTGTCAGAATAAAACACCTTAGTGTGTGGGTCAACCGACCATCGCTGTCGCGCGCGACAGTTTGCAAACACTTCTAAGCCACTGTGTTTATCCATTTGTCTACTTATCTATGTATCTGTTAAATCTCTCTACGTATCTATGTATTTATTGTGTATCTATCTGTCTGTATATCTGCCTATCTATCTGTCAGTCTATCTACCTATCTATTTATCTTTCTATCTATCAGTCTATCTATCTATCTGTCTGTCTATCAATCAATCTGTCTGTCTATCTGCCTATCTGTCTATCTATCTGTCTGTCTGTCTCTCTATCGATATATAGTTCAAGCATGTATGCTAATTAAATGGTACATTTTATAGGTAATATAACACTGGCCTGTGTTGTGAAGAGAAGAGTTTCCTCTCCTTTGAAAACTTTCCGATATTCCACGTCCAAAATGAATATAGATAGATAGATAGATGCATAGATAGATAGATAGATAGATAGATAGACAGATAGATAGATACATAGGTAGGTAGATAGGCAGATAGATGGATATAGATATAGATAGATAGAAATAGAGATACACACACACGCACACACACACACGCACGCGCGCGCGCCCACACACAGACACACAGACACACACACACACACACACACACACACACACACACACACACACCACACAAGGAGCAACAATTCAAGGCAATAATAATAATGATAATAATAATAACAATAATAGTAGTAGTGGTAGTAGTAATACTGCTACTGCTACTGCTACTGCTACTACTACTACTACTACTACTACTACTACTAGTAATAACAATGATAATGATAATAATTTACACTAATATAATCTTGAATGTATGGTGAGGGAGGGTATGTCTAAGTGAAAATTGTAATCCAATTTGTTTTTACGTCAATGGAAACAAATACAAATGGTGGTTGAACAGTTAAGATGCTTGACGCTGTCGTTTAACAAAGTTTATCTAGCTATATATGTCATTCATCAGTCGTACAATAAATTTTAAGCCTCCCTCCGAAGAGAGAGCTCACTCACACGGGCTCCGCGGCTAAGCAATTATTCTCGTCACTAGAGGGATTAGTAGGTGGTATCCTGCGAACTGGATCAGAACAGGCGCCACTGAACACCACGGAAGTGACTCAGCAGCAGTGCAGTGTCTCCTCCGGTGGGTGGCCTCTTGACGACTTGACATTGACTGCTCCCTGTGGATTGCCGGTGCCAGGGGCGCTGCGGCGGGCCTGACCGGGCTGTGGTTGTGGACGGGGAGGATCAAAATGAGCGGCTTGAGTGCAATGCCACTGAGGTGGCGCAGAAGATGGGACAGCACAACAACAACAACAACATCAACAACAACAGCAACAACAAAAATGCAAGCCTACATGTTCATCTAAGGCCCGTGACCCTGAAGTGGATCCTCTGGGAAGGACTCGTAGGTGCTGGGTGTCTGGAATCAGGATTTTCGAGCTGTTTTCCTTGGTTTCATCCAGAATAGGTTTTTGATGTTGATGTGTGTGTCTGTATATATATATATATATATATATATATATATATATATATTCAATTATAAACAAAGCTTGCTCTTATGTCTTAGATTGAAGAAATAGGGGGAGGATAAGCATTCATATCTGCAGTGGTAGATCATTCTGCCAACTAACAGTATGTGCTTGAGTGGGTGAATGGGGAAAAATAAAATAAATGCTTCTCAAAATGAGCCTTTAGCAAGCTTATAGTCTCCAAGTGGGAGACGATCTCCAATAGGGAGAAAACCCACTAACATATAACTCCTGGTCAGATACCGATATTTCGAAACCTGATTGTTTCTCCTCAGTGACCGCGGAAAGTGGTAATTTGACTCCTCTGCCTTTTCGGTTTTAAGAAGAATGCTATCCCAGAAAAGGCTGGTGTGCAATACCGTAGTATGTTTGTTGAGTTTTCAAAAAACCAACCAAAGGTGCCACCTAAGAAGCATCATTTTTTTTTCTTGTTGTCAAGTTAAAATTGTATACGTATTATGTGTATGACTGTCAAATGTGCCAATGTTGTATTGAAAATTCCAGTGCGCTGTCCTCTTTCAGCGCACATGTAAACCCTGATTATTCGATGATTTAGAAAAAAAAAAAAGAAAAAAAAAGGCTTTTGATGTGACGCCTGATGTCCTTGGCAAGCTCACTGACCTCTCTGCTGATTGGACGGAGGCCATCACGGAGATTTAAAAAGTTGGAATGGAGATTTGAATGACTAATGAGAGAGATGTTTTTTTAGTCGTCAGTCAGTTTGTTCTGACTGTAAGAAGGCAGTGAACACTTCTCCATTTATGTTCAAGTGGAAATCCTTGACTGGTGCCGTGCCGTCTTGCTGATGATTGCTGTCAGACCAGAGTGTTCTCGTAATGTCTCAGTATAGATCTTATTCATGCATGGTCAGAAGTGTACAGTTGTAAACAACCTTCTCGGCACTGTGGCTTTTTTTTGTACTGTAGCGACTACAGCGGCTTCCACGAAGCACAGTTCGTTCATGTTTGTTTTGAGAGTTATCTTTCTTTTTCTGTTGTTAAGGAACGGAGAGTTCCTGCGCTTGTTGTTGTGGTTAACGACTGATGAATCTTAGTTTTCTTGGTTGGCCTATACAGCCATTCTAGAGTTATTAAAAACTCAGAAACTGTACTCAAGGTCTTTGAGTTTTTGTGTATTATTTTATTAACCACTAAATTGGTGACCCCTGACGCTGAACAACGCAAATATGGCTGAAGAAATCCTAACGAACTTAGCCACTCAACTGGAAGCTTTCAACGCTCAAACCAGCCAGGTCAATACAGTGTCTGTCAAACTTCCAGAATTTTGGATAAAGTCGCCAGAGGTGTGGTTTGCTAGGGTTGAAGCACAGTTTGGAACCAAAGGCATTACCCAAGACCAGACGAAATATGACTACGTTGTCAGTGCGCTGGACATCAACACAGCCGAAGAAGTTCAATCCATTCTCACCAACCCACCAGCTGAGAACAAATACAACACTCTGAAGAAGTCTCTGATCAAGACGTTTGGCAAATCTCAAGCCCAAAAAGATGCAGAACTTCTAAATCTTAATGGACTTGGTGACAAACGCCCAACTGCTCTCTTGCGCAAGATCAACTCCCTTAATGATGATCCACAAACACTCAAACGTGCGCTGTTCCCAGCAAATCTCCCTTCTGATGTACGAGGTATTCTGGCCGGACATAACTTCGCAGACACAGACACACTCGCTGAGGCAGCAGACCGCATTTGGGAAGCACGAACTTCTGGCGTACAGCAGGTCTTCATGGCTCCAACAGAATCACACAATGAACTGAATGTGGTCACGCCATCATTAAATGAGAACGTCTCAGCCATCAACAAAGGTAGACGTCCTCCTCGCCCCCAACAACGTGGCACGAACAGTTCAGCCTCTGTGTGTTTTTACCATCAGAGATTCGGACCTGACGCTCGTCGCTGTCTCCCTGGTTGCAAATTCGCATCGCTACTCACCAAAGGAAGCCAGCAAGGCACATCATGCTCGGGAAACGCCAGTGCCAGCCGTTGAACGTGTCAACGGCTGGCGTTTTTGATTCCAACACGTTTTCAGTTTATGACCGACACTCTGGCCAATCTTTCTTGATTGACACTGGGGCTGACGTGTCAGTTTTTCCAGCCTCTCCACAGGATCGCAAGAACGATTCGCCTTCCATTCCACTCTCTGCTGCAAATGGAACGTCCATCAAGACCTGGGGTACACGCAACATCTCCTTGAAGATCACACCCACACATGTGTACACACACAAGTTTTATCTCGCTGATGTTATCCGCCCCATTCTGGGTGCTGATTTTTTCATTGCTCATAACCTTGTCATCGACCTTAAGGGCAAGCGTTTCCTGTCTTTTGATAAGACTTCTACTTTCCTTAACAGCACTGGGTCTCCCATGACTCTTGCAGGTTTGTCGCTTCATCCACATAATGAGTACTCTGACCTTCTCTATCAATTTCCAGAGCTACTCACTCCACGTTTTGACTCCACTATCAATAAACATGGCGTAGAACATCACATTGAGACACAGGGACCTCCAGTATATGCTCGTGCTCGACGCCTGAATCCAGAAAAGTTAGCAGCTGCAAAAGCTGAGTTCTTGAAAATGGAAGAAATGGGCATCATCCGCCGGTCCAACTCATCCTGGTCTTCACCTCTTCATGTAGTCCCAAAAGCCGGAGGCCAATGGCGACCTTGTGGCGATTACAGACATCTGAACGCTGCTACCAAAGATGATCGCTATCCCTTGCCTCATATTCAAGATTTCAACAATATCCTCACAGGATGTGAAGTCTTCTCCAAAATTGATCTGGTCAGAGGCTACCACCAGATTCCTATGGCGTCATCTTCTGTTGCCAAAACAGCCATCATCACGCCTTTTGGACTCTGGGAATTCCTCCGCATGCCTTTTGGCCTCAAGAACGCTGCTCAGGCATTTCAACGATTGATGGATGGCATTCTTCGAGATATACCGTTCATTTTCGTCTACATTGACGACATCCTTGTGGCCAGTCACTCACAGGAAGAACACCGTGAACACCTCAGACAGCTTTTCGAGCTCCTCTCCACCAATGGACTGGTTATCAACAAGGCCAAGTGTGTCTTTGGTGTTTCAGAGTTGGATTTTCTTGGCCATCGAGTCACTACACAAGGAATTCGTCCACTCCCAGATCGTGTTGCTGCTCTTCAAGACTGCCCTGCCCCCACTGATCGCACAGGCCTACAAAAATTCCTTGGGATGATGAACTACTACCATCGCTTTATACCACACGTAGCTGGAATTTTAGCCCCACTCCACGCGCAGGCAAGTGGTAAAGGACAAACTATTCAGTGGTCTGAGACTTGTCAAGCTGCGTTTGAAAAAGCCAAAGAAGCTCTGAAAGAAGCTGACCTTCTTCATCACCCCCATCCAGATGCACCCACTAGTCTCACAGTCGATGCTTCAAACTCAGCTTTGGGCGCCCAGCTTGAGCAGAAACATGGGCAGTCCTGGGTACCTCTTGCTTTCTTCTCCAGAAAACTTTCAAAATCAGAGAAGAAATACAGCACCTTTGATCGTGAACTGTTGGCAGCCTACAGTGCGACCAAACATTTCAGATACTTTCTGGAGGGACGATCTTTTATCCTGTACACTGACCACAAGCCACTTGTGTCTGCATTCCAGAGTCAAGCTGAACGCTCTCCTCGACAAACGAGACATTTGTCTTACATCGCAGAATTCACCTCTGACATACAGTACATCAAAGGCAAGTTCAATGTGGTGGCTGATACCTTTTCACGCATCAGCATCAACTCCACCTCTGAGTCTGAGGAACAGTTTTGCTTCTCTTTTGGCAGTTTTGATCAACTTGCTCAAGACCAAGTGCAGTCCGGTGAAATGGATGCCTATTGCACGGCAGCCACAGGCCTCAAACTTCAAGACATTCAGTTTGGTACATCAACTTTACTATGCGATACATCCACCGGTGTCACACGCCCAGTTTTGCCCAAATCCTGGACCCGTCCTGTGTTTGAGCAAATTCACGGACTCTCACATGCAGATGCACGCCCCACGCAACAAGCCATTGTCCAGCGCTTCGTGTGGCATGGTATGAAACGTGACATCCGAAAATGGTGCAAAGAGTGTCATCCCTGCCAGTCCTCCAAGATTCATCGACACACACGGGCACCCCTGGTAGAACGTCCACCTCCAACTGCCAGGTTCTGCAGCCTTCATGTGGATCTTGTTGGACCTCTGCCAACGAGTCAGGGCATGACCTACTTGTTCACGATAATTGACCGTTTCACCAGGTGGCCAGAAGCAATTCCCCTTCCGGATGCCCATGCTTCTACCTGTGCGGCAGCACTTGTACAACACTGGATTGCCAGATTTGGTGTTCCTGAGGACATTACCTCTGATCGAGGCAGACAGTTCACCTCGTTACTCTGGGCTGAGTGCAACAAACTCTTGGGCATTGAAGTTCACACAACCACAGCTTACCATCCACAGGCGAACGGCATGGTTGAACGCTTCCACCGCCAGCTGAAAGCAGCACTCAAGGCACGTACCACCACCCCTGACTGGTTTGCAGATCTGCCTTTGGTCCTTCTAGGGATACGTTCTTCTTGGAGGGTGGACCCTGGATGTTCTCCTGCTGAACTTGTCTATAGTTCAACACTTCGTCTACCAGGTGAATTTCTACAGCCGTCAGACGCAAAGACCATGGAACCAGACTCAACATTTCTCAAACATCTACAACAAACCATGCGCACTGTGCTACCACCAACACCAACGTATCATGGAACACAGCCTGTCTATGTTCCATCAAACCTGGCCTCCACTGGGTTCGTTTATGTCAGAAACGATGCCCACCGACAGGCGCTACAACGACCTTATGATGGCCCTTATCGCATCATAGACACCAATGACAAGTTTTACACCCTTGACATCAAGGGCCGTTCAGAGACGGTGTCTGTGGACCGCCTGAAAACCGCTTTTGTCACGCCTCTTACCACTTCGGAGCACAAGCCTGTGGTTTCCCCTGGTGCTCACGCACCACCTGTGGTTTCTCCTGGTGCTCAGGTTCCATCATCATCATCAAAGACAACCTCTGGCTCCGCAGCACAGTCTGCACAACCATATGTTTACTCACCATTATCTCCTACCAAAGTTAGAACTCGTTCTGGTCGCGTTTCGCGCCTGCCATCCAAATTTCGATGACTTTTATTTCAATCTTGTTGTTCTCAAGTTTTCGCTTCGTAGTTCTCCGCTGGGGAGGGAGTAGTGTAGCAACTACATCGGCTTCCACGAAGCACAGTTCGTTCATGTTTGTTTTGAGAGTTATCTTTCTTTTTCTGTTGTTAAGGAACGGAGAGTTCCTGCGCTTGTTGTTGTGGTTAACGACTGATGAGTCTTAGTTTTCTTGGTTGGCCTATACAGCCATTCTAGAGTTATTAAAAACTCAGAAACTGTACTCAAGGTCTTTGAGTTTTTGTGTATTATTTTATTAACCACTAAAGTACTAATATCTAGCGCCTGCTTTGCACAGGATTGTGGTTATCATTTGATCCTAAAGACTAGCACCCAGGCCACCGGTTCTGGTAGACAAGGGGAAGAAAAAAAAAAGCCAGGGGGTCTGTACAATGTCTTGAATCAATGCTCCCTGATGTTTTCGCGTCTTGGACGAACATTTTGTGTGCATGTGTGT
>CM065734.1:28185364-28190364 GCA_033310375.1 Conus canariensis | reverse complement strand
CTCTTACAACGGTGTTAAAAAAAAAAAAACTTTCTTCCATGAAATCTTCAGTCAGATGAATAACGTTGCTCGCAATCAAGAACACAAAACTCACATCAGGTGGATGATATCTGTACAGAGTTTTCACAGAGTCTGCTATAAAGTGTTATGTCTGATACCATGTAAGTCCCAACACTCAACAAGGTCGTGCTTTATAATGGGTGTACATCACATAGAATGCACCACTGAACTTCTTCACTCTTTAAAAGATGCCAGTGAGTGTAAAATAGTGGCCTCTGTGTTATCAGCATATGTTTTCTTCTCTATAGCCATTGATGGCAGATGGTAGGAACTCTTTAAGCTTTTGACTGATTTAAAATGTTAATTATCTGTCAGTGTGCTCCAGTCTTCTTTACCAGGGGTCTTTGACATAAGTTTGAACTTTACGTATCACGTAGGTGTGATGGATAGATAATCTGCTCAATTCTTTATTTTTTGACATTCTTGGCAAGTTGCCCAGCCACGTCATCGTCTTGAATGGGGACGTGACCAAGAACCTGAGGAGAAAAAAAAAAAATATCGTAACTCTCAGATCAGAGAGAGGTGTACAGTGTGCAGGAGTTGAGGGTGCTTGAGGTTAAGGCCAGCAATGACTTCCAAAGCATAAATGAAGTCGTAGAGAATCAGAAAGTCTGTGTGTAATAATTCAGAGACCATTTGAACTGCCAGTACCGCTGCTTAGGAGTTCAGCAGTGAAGAAAAAGCTGCGCTGCCCTTAAGAATGTGTTTTGAAGATTTCTGTGAGGGAGCTGTTGAGCACTACACAGCAGAAGCAAGCCTTTCTCCAGAAGTGGAAACATTCTTTGAAAGGATGGTAATCTGCAGCAACATTCAGCAGAAAATGTCTTGCTTGCTAGAAGAGCTGGTGGAATCGTTGCGATAATGGGCAACATCATAGCAGACCTTCTTTGTGTGGAAAACTCCATGGTGGATTGTCTGGAAACTCGGAACAATTCCCGCACGATTCCTAGGTCAATGTTTGTCTTGTTCAGATGGGGAGCCGTAGGGACTCCAAGGGACGCAACTGCACTCGTGTTTTCTTCACATTTCTTGTGGAATTCTGGTTGAAAAACATTCACAAGCAGGATCGGGAGGAAGAGGGGGGCGTGGGGGGGGGGGGGAGTAAGATTTAAAAAGGTTCAAATAAGAATTCAGGGAAAATATCAATTGACGGTTGCAAAAGAATGGTTCCCCAGCCTCTGCTTACAAACTGTGTGCAGTGGTGGTGGGGAACGTCTCCAGGTAGAGTCGAAACCCTTGACGGTGTTAAGAGTCCAGAGTTCTGTGTGTCTGTTTGTTATTTAAGGTTAAGATAAGTAGTAGTAGTAGTAGTAGTAGTAGTAGTAGTAGTAGTAGTGTTTGTCATTGTCATTAATATTATCATTATTATTATTATCATTATCATCATTACTATTATTATTATTATTATTATTATCATTGTTGTTGTTGTTGTTGTTGTTGTCGTCGTCGTCGTCATTATCATCATTACGTGCATTTTTTTGTCTGTCGTCTGTAATGGTTGAAGAACACACACACACACACACACACACACACACACACACACACACACGCGCGCGCGCGCCCGCGCGCGCGCGCGCGCCGCACGCACGCACACACACACACACACACACACACACACACACACACACACACACACACACACACACACAACTTGTCTGTTTCTTATTTCGTATCAAAACAAGCGTTCCTTTGCACCTTGTTCTTTTACGTGTATGTACATATTTTTGCTTGTCCTCAGTAGCACTGCTCCCCGTGTCAGTCATCTTGTTCGTGCGTGTTTTATTTCAGATGCAAAGTGTAATGTGAGCGCAGTGAATTCAGGCATGTCCTGGCAGTGTAGCAGGAGTTTTCTTGTCGCTTTAACTCGTTGGAAATTTTTTCTAAAGTGAAGTCCATAAATAAATCATAACATGTTCAACGCCAAACAGTGCTGTTCAATGGAGCACCGGTGACAGCGTTCGCTGACTGATCTGAGGTACGGGGATCGATGCCACTGTGCCATTTTTCTTTTTTTTTTTTTAATGTCGATCGGTTTAACGATTTGTTTATCTATTTATTAGTTCATTTACTTTTTCTCCACAGTGCCATTTTTTTTTAAATGTCGATCGGTTTAACGATTTATTTATCTGTTTATTAGTTTATTTATGTGTTCATTTATCTGTTTATTATTCGTTCATTTATTTATTTATCTATTCATTTGTTTGATTGGTCATTTATTTATTTATTTATTTATTTGTTCATTTACGTATTCTTACTTCTTTTTCTCTTCCATCTTTATTGCTAACTTTCCGCAGAAAAGCAGCGCGTTTTCAGTTGCTGATTTCCAAAACAATTTTACATCAGATGATGAGTAAACAACAAGCTGAGAGATCCAGCCGTTGCCCAACTCTTCACCATCGTAGTTGTCGGCTTTTCTTTCCAGCGCCAATACCCCCATCTCCTGTGTGTGTGTGTGTGTGTGTGTGTGTGTGTGTGTGTGTGTGTGTGTGTGTGTGTGTGTGTTGTTGTGGTGTGTGTGTGTGTGTGTGTGTGGTCCCGTTCACTTAAATTCCATCACCACCCCCCACGTCCTCACTTCCTCACTCCCCCCCCCATCCCCTGTCTGTTTTTGAGTGAAAGTAAGAGAGGTGGAGTGAATAGTGAACAAAAATATTATTATGTCAACGGTTTTAGTTATGGCAGAGTTGGTATTTTTCCGATGGTTCAGGATCTCTCTCTCTCTCTCTCTCTCTCTCTCTCTCTCTCCTCTTCCTCTCTTCAAGTGCTTGGATGGATGACAATTTCTTTGTATCTGTCTTCAGTGTGACCTATTAGATGCGTATTTAGAAGTAAGTTCTTCTTATACATTGCTGGAAGAGACTGTCCTGGTCTAACATTGTGTGTAGTGACCATTGTGTACTGCGAGTTCGTGAAATTTTTGTCCAGTCATACAAGACGGGTTCAAAAACTGAGACTTACCCTCTGAACAGATGGACAATATAAATGTCTAGCGTACCTAAGGGAGACAAGCAAAGAGAATATGTCACAAACTGGAGAGTTATCTCATTACTGAACGTTGTACGCATGACTGGACCGTCATGCCTTAACGACAGGCTTCACGGTGTTTTACTCAATGTCATAAAACTTCATACACTGGCCACAACGTAAAAATTATTTATGACCTTATACACTATTCAAACTACAATAATTTACCGGGTCTTTTAATATGCGCTGATTTTGAAAAGGCAATGAATTATGTAGACTGGCGTTCTGTTTTAAAAGGCTTGAGAACATTCGAATTCGGTCGAACGCTGTGTCCGTGAATGGCGTTATTCTACAAAAACATTAGATTAATTGTTGCTATAAATTGCTAATGCTCGTCAGGGTTTAAAATACAAATAGAATGCCAGTCATGTGATCGCTTTTCACCAAATCGTTTTGTACTTTGTGCCGAAATACTTGAGATGATGGTGTGTGAGAAACAATTTGATTACAGGCATTAGAATAGGTAACAACGAACATAAAAAAACACAGTTTGCAGATGAGTATTAAAGGGCTACAGAAGCCTGCCCGATTCCTTTGAGGCAATTATAAAGACAGTTTGATCATTTGGACGAAGATCTGGTCTGTTCATTAATGAAGAACAAACACAGGCAATACGGTTAGGTAGAAAAAGACGTTCTTTGGCTAAATACTCTCCCCATCTAAAGATACAACTAAATCCAGCAAAGTTTGAAATTCGAGGTATTTGGTTTACGGTGGATTTAGATTTTTATACAATACTGAGAAATACTGATACATTATCAGAAACAAAGCTGCTATTCAGTATATAAACAAAAAAGATCAAATACACCTCTAGGAAGAATAGCTGGTTTAAAATCTCTGATTCTTTCTAAGGAATTCAGCCACATGTGATCTAATCAAATTCACCTGACAACTTTTCTGAAAATCTACAGTTGATGGGCTTCAGATCTGGAATAAGCAACAAGACAGAAGAAGCTTAAGAACAGTAAGAAAGCACATGACTGGAAGACTGGTTATACCTTATCTAAAACAGTTTATTATTGCAATAAAGATAGCTTTGATACAAAAACTGAAAAATTGCTGTCACAAATGGAACACTTTCATCACCACTTTACTTCCAGGTGTAGACCACTTTCAAGTATACTGGATCATCTCAGAAACGTAAACATAAACCCGTTCTGGAAAGGTACATTACATACAGCTAACTGTGAAAGAGATACTGACTTCAGCTTGTCAGTGTATTTGATGAATATTTTGTTAAATGCCATTTTTATTCCAGCATGGTTGAGTTATGTTCATATGTTTTTCCCCTTTTATCTTTTTTTGGATGAAAAATATATGCATTCCTGTTTTCTGCCACGAAGATAAATATTAAAAGAAACTTGCTTCTCGTTCATTTAAATACACCAAGACACCCGTGCATAAGGAAAATGGAATATATGATGGTGATGTTAAACTTGTATAGTATGTATGTATGTATGTACATCTTAATGTGCATTGATCACTGTCTAGGCAGGTGGAATGTATGAATGTATGTCTGCTTTATATGCACACACACACGCGTGCGCGCTCACACACACACGCAAACACACACACCACACCACACCACACACACACACACACACACACACACACACACACACACACACACACACACACACACACACACACAAGCATGAAGGTAAAAATAAAAATCGAAACCCAGCCCACTTCGAAAATTGGGCGTAGAGCCACAGAATTTGAGACACTCTTATAACGACTATGGGGAGGATAAGGGTGAATATAATGTAATGGACTTCCATTCTGATCTGACTTTCCAATCCAGGGCTGTGATCTACATTGTGCTGCCTGTCATAAGTAGGCCCGAGAGATTCAGACACCTGCAGTGTTGATCAGGGAAAATTTGAGCTACCTTCAGAGGTGTATCCATTAGGGGA
>CM065734.1:28175364-28177864 GCA_033310375.1 Conus canariensis | reverse complement strand
TATTAAAAAAAAACTCCACAAGATATAACAGAGAATACGAATACGAATGGTTGATTGTGGTGTAGGCTATTAAGGCCCATTCACGTAATGGCACTATGGAGGAAAGGGATGGGGGAACAGGGTACGGGGCTGGGGAGAAAAGGAAGGGGGGAGGGGGAGGCACATACTCGAAAATTATATTGAAAAAGCGTACCAAAGTTGGCCTTTCTAAACTTTCATTGTGACGTGGTATTAAACTTATTTGTAAATGATACTGGGACTGCCAATTATTCCTAACAGTCCGCTTCACAACTGCCCAACACTCACGATAGATCCTGGTGAGGATTTCCTTTGCAACATCTGTGCTCCAGGTGGAAGTGATTGTTTAACCTTCGCCGCAGACACGGAGGAGGCTGTTCAAACTCTTCCAGCTTTCCTCAGTACTTGCCGTTATTTGTGTGCAAATGTTTTATTGTTTAAAGGTTCTATGTGCTCTTTTGCACGTTGTTAGCTTCTGCAGTGAGGCGGGTGCAGTCTGTGCCACATGTGTGTGATGTTCTAACACTCACATTAGTTTTTGTGCTCTGTGTCGCGTACATGCATCGAATGTGAATCACATTCGGTTGTATTATTTTCATGCTCACAGCCTTCGGTATTTTTCTATACTAACACTCGTACACGGTTTTCCTCAGAGTCATCGAGCACTGTCACTAATTGCGTATCGGCGCCACACAGTTTCATGTCGATTTGCCATTCATTGTTTTGAGTTTCATATACAGACTTGGGAACAGAGGAAGGCAAACGATGATCATTGGTTGCTACATATATATCAGTATAAACCATTTTCTCACTGTCTATATCAGCACCATAGAACAGACTGGGCGAAGTTGGCAAAAATAAACCAGACGGAGATGAAAAACGCTGAGTTGCCTGTCCTTGGCTTCTTCTGTGTGATTCAGCCCTTGGATTATTTCTGTTTACCTGGGAGGGACACTTTCTGCTGTACACAGCACAGGGACGCTGAGGTTGTAACGTGACAGGGGAATGGTCGGTAATCGTAGTCAACCTGAGTACCACGACAGTGTGGTTTCCTTTGCCTTCAAGTTCGAACAGGGAAAGTGTCATGTCCTGTAGTGGCGAGTTCAGCATGCTTTCTAAAGTTGACGGGAGACCGACAACAGGCAGACATACAGACTTGTGTTTGAAACAACGTAAATATCTTAACCAGCTGCTGAAAAGCGCGTCTTGTCAGAAGCCAGACAAGAGAAGCTACGGGGGTGGTGGGGGGGGGGGGAGGGGAGAGAGAGAGAGAGAGAGAGAGAGAGAGAGAGAGAGAGAGAGAGAGAGCAATCAATGAAGTATCATTAACTGCTTTAAATTTTTTTTCCAATAATTTTGCTTTTAGATGTGTGTGTGTGTGTGTGTGTGTGTGTGTGTGTGTGTGTGTGTGTGTGTGTGTGTGTGTGTGTTGTGTGTGTTTTCCGTGCTAGTTTCGAGGGACCTGATTCTAAAGAAGATTGAAAACTGTTCCATATTGTTCCACCAGAAAATGCTAAGCTAGGTTAACAAAATTTGTTGCAAAACCTATGACTGGAAAGCTTGAGTAGTAGTAGTAGTAGTAGTAGTAGTAGTAGTAGTAGTATAGTAGTAGTAGCAGTAGCAGTAATAGTAATACTTTTATTTTACATCTGTTCACAAAATCCTGTGATATTAGAAGACATGAGCGCGTGTCTATTTTCATTTCTAACGAATCTCTGGATAATTTTCTTCGGAGTCTTCTGCTTCCTACATCATAATATAATGAAAAGTCATACTATTGCTGAATACGGTTGAAAACGGTAGAATACCCTACGTCGAAGTACAATATTTCAGCCGCGTTGAATTAACGACCCCTTTTATGCATTCGATTTCATTATTCTACATTCGTTTCACCGACATCTTTATCACATTTGGTTTACGATTTTCTCTTTTTTAAGTTAAATATTTCGCCTGTTGATTACATCTGTTTGCAATGCGTGTTCCAAGGCTGGTAACGTGATCAGGTGATGATACCCATTGTCCATAGTAACTTCTGACACTTTGTGTGCTGTTACTGCTTCATTCATTTATAGCCGTGCACATATAATGATGCGCATGGGGAAGTGATTACTTGTCCGTTTGAGAGAGAGAGAGAGAGAGAGAGAGAGAGAGAGAGAGAGAGTGTGTGTGTGTGTGTGTGTGTGTGTGTGTGTGTGTGTGTGTGTGTTGTGTGCGCGCGCGTGTGTGTGTGTGTGTGTGTGTGTGTGTGTGTGTGTGTGTGTGTGTGTGTGTGTGTGTGTGTGTGTGTGTGTGTGTCGTCTGTGTGTGTGTGTGTGTGTGTGTGTGTGTGTGTGTGTGTGTGTGTGTGTTGTGTGTGTGTGTGTGTGCGAGCGCGCGCGCGCACGCGCATTTGTGTGTGTGTGTGTGTGTGTGTGTGTGTGTGTGTGTGTGTGTGTGTTGTGTTGTGTGTGTGTGTGTGTGTGTGTGTGTGTGTGTGTGTGTG
>CM065734.1:28142864-28147864 GCA_033310375.1 Conus canariensis | reverse complement strand
TTGCAAAGCCTAACATTTTAGCTAGCTCTACATCAAAAAGGTAATGGTCTACTTCTTCTTCAGGTTTGAATGTCAACATTATTTTCAAATTTGCATTGTTAAGTTTGAGAGTAATGTCGAAGTTACTCATTGCTTCTTTTAGCGAGCAAAACCCGTAATAACCATCAGGTATGGTTAACTGGCTAACTAAGTTTCCTCTATTATCAAATTTTTTAATCTTATTATTCTCCTTGGATTCAGTTATATTAAACCATACGACTTTGTAAAAAATTTCATGGAGTGCGACCCTTTGGGTTCCGCAGTTATTATCAATAGCATATTCTAAAAACGAAGGACTGTCTTGAGTTGTTATTGTTACAAACATTTTTAAAACAAATTTAAAAATGAGTGCATTCAAATATACTAATGCAAAATATTCTGTCGGGCCGCACTACAGTCCTAAAGATATAACAACTGATACCCTCGACATTTCTGTGACTCAGACTGACGCCTTTCAAGTAAAGGTTAGTACTCCATTGGATCGTTATCTTAACCCTCCTATCAAAAACGACTACATCCCGAAAGTGTGGTTCAGTCATCCGATGCAGTTTTATCAGAACCAGTTAAACTTTGCTGTGTTTTGTGCATCAACTGGGTGTGGAGTGTCGTATGCTGATCATTTAAATCATCCTGATCCTTTGGTGAGGTCAGTGTATAGATTTCATTTTTATTACACCTTCAGACGTATTTTATCTGAACTGCAAGCGCCATTACCAAATGACAAAACGTTTAATCCATTCAGCAACAGAATAGATTACAAGGCTTTTGAAAGGATCTGTAACGAATTTGATATTGACCCAAAGACAGACTTTAGACAAAAGTTGGATCTTAATCATGGTTTAGGCACCCCTTATTTTTGGGGCGTGCACAGAAAGTATAACTATGATTACAATCCTCCTTACACATCTTTCTCTTCAGGCACAACTGTTCACCTCGGGTCCATAGAGCAAGAGCATAAAACAGCATGGACAACATTTATTTTGGATACTTCTAAGGGCCTAACTAGAGCGGGAATAGAACGAATAAACGACTCTATTCGTACTTATGTTTGGTGTTTGCTAGGTTCGCAAGCACAAACGAGATCAAACATAATTGATCCTTCTACTGGCTTTGACGCCCAAAAACAATATTTAGCAAATTTAGAGGATTCTATTAATTCTGCAATTGATTTGCCTTCAAGTATTAAAAGGTACCAAAATGTTTTGCAATACGCAAGATCGAAAGTAGACTTTGCTGTTGGCACTGGTTTATACATGCTGCCTTCTGACCTCAGACTCCAGATAGGAACAATAATAAACTATAATAATGAAATCCTTGTGGCTGGTAAAGAAGAGAAGGTCGGAAAAAACGACATAAATTCTAAGCCAGCAATAGCAATAAAAAAAGAATCCCCACCAATCCCCAAGGCCCCAAAACCCCATCCAATACCCCCCTCAAAACCCCACCCCCAACCAATCCCCATGGTGAATAAAAGCGACCCCCATGAATATGAAAAGACAGCACTTGTTATTGGATTAACTGCCCTAGGATTACTTGGTCTTTATCTTACTATAAAGTAACCCAACTATTAAGACAACTAATGCCCATAAGTGCTCAGCCATAAAGCCAACTACTTTACTTGCGGCAGACAAAAGCCAGCTAACGATCCCTCCTATTATACCAGGCAAAGAATCTATTGCCTTACTGGCTAATTTTTTTAGTAAGTTTGCAAGGTGATCGAGTTGTTTTTTTACCCATGATTTATCTGACGACGGAGTTGGCGGGCCTGGTGGCACTGCTCCCCCACCACCACCGCCTGTAATAGCCAACACCAGTGTACTTATTGCAAATCCTAAGGCTGTTATAACACTTGCTAATGTGACACCTTGCTCTCTAAACAGTGTTCTTATTCGTTCTGCTAACGTTGTGTCTTCATATAAAATTCTTTGGATAGTTTCTCTTATTCTGCTCACTTGAGTTCGTAATTGTTCTCGGTTATTAGACAACACTTCTAGTCTTGCTGATCTCTCTTGTTCAAGATCTTTTAGTCTTTGTGTTATTCTTTCTTTAACATCATGGCCTAAGTTGTGGTCATCAGCCTCAACTAGTTTTTCTTTTTCTCTTTTTATATGCTCATCTAGTTCACCCAGTTTTGCTAAATTGTTTGTTAATTCGCCTCTGATGCTTTTCAAAGCATGATCAAGGGCCGTTATTTCTCTCATAGGTAGCGGCGGATCGTGCATAGTTTTTAATACTGTTTCTTCTGAAAAACTGGTTTCTGCTTGTATTATTTCGTCTGCTGTTGGGCTTAAATCTTTAAGGGGTATGTTTTGAATTTGGTTTTCTGTTGGGAGTTTCTGTAGTGTGTTTTGAAGTTTAGCAACTGCCTCACTGTCTAATCTTCGCGGTTTAGCAATGCCAAGGCGATTTTGATCGCTCACACTGAGCCTTTGTCTAATTGTAGTCTTTGCTAAAAACTTTGATGGGTCTGGTTTAGATGTAAGCTGTACAGGTTGTCCTTGCTCGTTTTTTAAAAATCAAATGGCCATCTTTTGTTTCAAAATCATTAGGGTCTATAAAATCAGGAGGTTCTTGGCCTAAACTTTGATAAAATGATTTGACCTTACTTTCTGTTAATTCACGCCGCAATGATTGTAATGGATGTGTCAAAGGCGTCATTTCACTCATGTCGTCTCCAGGATCAAAAACATCATAATCTTCTTCTGCCATGTTTTTAAATAATTAACTTTTTATTTTGTTTTATAAAAAAAAAATGTCACAAGCATATGGCTCGATTCTTGACCCGCATAGAAGACTGAAAGAGCCCTTTGGCGTGAAGGGAAATAAACAGAATATTATTGTTCCAAATAATCCATCTACTATTGATTCAGATCAAATTCTTACTGTTAAATTTCCAGACCTAGGAGCAGATGAAGTGATTGTGCCGGGATCTGCACGACTTACTTTCAAAATAGAACTAGAATCAGCAACAGACGAAAACAGGACAGTAGTCCAGAATCTGGGACGGGCAATCGTTAAGAAAATTTCTATAAAACTTGAGGGGCAAGAAATATTTTCTTTACACAATGCAGACATATTTCTAATCTATTCTGATCTATGGCTAACCGATAATGAAAGGGCCGATCTTGCGTTTCAAGGAATCGAAAATAACGAAGCACTAAAACACAGAATAGACGCCGAAGACGCTAAAGCCGGCAACAAGTATGAAGCTGTAAGTTTTGCTTATGGAAATCGCTTTTCTATACCCTTAGATTTTGAGTTGTTAAAAGCGCATGCGCCATACTTTCAAGGAGCATTAAAAGACAGATTGTCATATGAACTAACTTTTAATGAATACAAACGTGTCATTAAATCTACAGACTCTAACGCAAAGTACAGCATTTTTGACATCTCGTTAGAGTTTGACATTGTTAGCAACCCTAACTTAGCAAGGCTGATTGAGCAACAATATCAGTCAAAATTAGCAATATATTACGAAAGAGTGATTCATCATACTAAATATCCTAAAAGCAGGGCAGACACTATATGGAACTTTAGTTTTAGTGCCGCAGCAAGATCCCTTAAAGGTATTTTATTGCTGTGTGAAGATGAAGAACCATTCAAAAGACAAAGTGAAAAGTTTATCAATCCTAAAATAACGAAAGTACAATGTTCAATTGAGGGTAGTCCTAACCAAGTCTACGGTAGCGGGCTTAAACCTTATCATCATTTTGATGAAATAAGAAAATTGTTTGGAGGCGGGAGGTGTAGAAATCCAACAGTAGACCTTGTGTCTAAAGATCTACACCTTCACAGTGTTAGACTTGATGATTATTTAACAACGAAATACGGTTTATGGATTGACCTAAGGTCAACAGAGGATAATCAGTTGCATGGGAGTGGGAGAACAGTTAAAGACGTAATAAACATTCAAATTGATAAAGAAAAAGAGAGTGATAAACCACTTAATGTACATTTGTTTTTAATATATGATGCGCAGCTGAATATTCAAGATAACAGATTAAAAGATATCCAATACTAAATTATTTTTATTTTTTAAAAAAAGCATGTCTGTTCAGGTTTATCCAAAAGTGCCCAAAGAAGAGAACTCTGTTGCTGTAGACATAAAAACTTTCAGATTAACAAACATAACACAAATGCAAACCCAACTAGAGCAGGACCTTTCAAAATACAGCAAAACCAAACGAAGGTATTCTGCTGTCTTTAATGCTGTTACATATGTTAATACTGGAGCATCGATCACTAGTGCTCTATCAGCAGGAACAAGTGTAGGTCTCTTAGCAACAGGCGTAGGTGCACCAGCAGCTTTACCTCTAGGCGGTTTGTCTTTAACTCTTGGCCTGTGTTCATTGGCTGTAAGTGCTGTCAGCAAAAAAAATAAAAGCTAAACTCCAAAAGCACACAGCTATAGTTCAACTAATAACAGCTAAACTTAGTTCCTTCAAACTGATAATTGATAAAGCACTTGCCGACTCGAACATCACGGATGAAGAATTTAGTCGCCTACAGGCTGATTTTGAGGACTACAAAAGACAAAAGTTTGATCTTCAAAGAAAGGCAAGGGCAACTTTTTCTCAACAACCAGACACCGACCAGATAAAAAAGGAATGTTTAAAAAAAGTAAACGAAACATTAAACTCTGTTCTAAACAGCTCACATTAACAACCCCAAAGGGCGTTTATACTTTAGTTTATGAGTCCAAGCACAAAAAGACCGTTGATATTGATTCTGATTAACTTTTATTTTTTTTGATTTAAATAAATATTTTGAGTTAGAAAAGAAGCTCAACATGGATAAGATATATGAAGGTTCAGATGAATTGTTTGAAGCAATGCTCGAGGAAGAGCGTTTGTCAAGAGCACTAAATGAGATTGATTTAGAAGTCATTAATCCAAAAAACGTGCGGGAAAGCGTTGTACAAAAGCTATTTCCAAGTTTTCCCAATTTAAAAAAACAATAAA
>CM065734.1:28111434-28138934 GCA_033310375.1 Conus canariensis | reverse complement strand
GTTCTGTAAGATCGTTTCTATTTAGACTAAATATCAATTTTTGTTGCTTGTTGTTATGACCTTAATATCCTCGCCATTGTAAAGAACGACGACAGTAACTTTAAGTTTTGTCAACGTCTAAGTTTTGCCAGCTAATAAGAATTCCTTTCATAAGATTGTCACTGACGCCCAGAGCTCCATTTCTCGCCTCATCTTTTAAGACAGAAATTTTAAATATCATTGTGAACGTGTCTCCTAATTTTGTGCGTGGAATGAACTGTAATTTTGTAGAAGCTTTCTTTAAAACCGATTCTCTTCTGTGGAGGATGTACTGTTTGTCCCCCAACGGCTTTATTTCGATCTCTTTCGACTGTTGTCCACTGGCATAAGACTTACATGTAAAGGGCCAGAGTTCAATGCTTTTCTGAAACTTTTTTGACGGTCAAAAAATGTAAATGGGCTTAAGAATTCAAATTTTATGTCCCATTCTAAATATGGTTCTAAGTGCCATTTGTTGTCAGTTTTTCGAACTAATTTTATATTCATACTGACCCGCATTATTTGCTTCTACATTGCGTAGTTGTTCTAGTTTAGGAAACCTTTTGTTGTCGTCAAACCTCTTTGCGCTTATAATAACCATCTTTAGTGTACTCAAAACCATATAAGTGCCTTATCACCGTTTTGTTCAAAGTCCTCAACGTCTGCAAGGTCTTTTAATTCTAAAGTTACACACCTCTCAGGCGCTAATGTGACCCCCGAATCGTCTGGTCCACGTGACATTTTTTAAAACAACGTATTATTTTATTTCTTAAAACAATGTGCAGGTTATCAACATTTCACGACTTTCCCTGTTTTATCTGTGATCTTTATATTAAATGATCTGACCCTCCCACAAGCTAATCTTTTAAACTGTAAATTAGGGAATTGTATATTTTCATAATCGCAATATGCAGCTTTCCATGATGGAAGAGCTCTTAAAACAGTTGAGGGCCTTCCATCATATAAGTTTCATCAGTGCTCAGCTCGTCCAATGAACATAGAGTAATGAATGTAATGCAAGATCGAGCGGGTTTTCTCCTCATAAGTAGTTTTGTCTGATTTTAACTAATAAAACCATGATTGTCAGTTGGCAAAGCCTAACATTTTAGCTAGCTCTACATCAAAAAGGTAATGGGCTACTTCTTCTTCAGGTTTGAATGTCAACATTATTTTCAAATTTGCATTGTTAAGTTTGAGAGTAATGTCGAAGTTACTCATTGCTTCTTTTAGCGTGAGCAATAACCCGTAATAACCATCAGGTATGGTTAACTGGCTAACTAAGTTTCCTCTATTATCAAATTTTTTAATCTTATTATTCTCCTTGGATTCAGTTATATTAAACCATACGACTTTGTAAAAATTTCATGGAGTGCGACCCTTTGGGTTCCGCAGTTATTATCAATAGCATATTCTAAAAACGAAGGACTGTCTTGAGTTGTTATTGTTACAAACATTTTTAAAACAAATTTAAAAATGAGTGCATTCAAATATACTAATGCAAAATATTCTGTCGGGCCGCACTACAGTCCTAAAGATATAACAACTGATACCCTCGACATTTCTGTGACTCAGACTGACGCCTTTCAAGTAAAGGTTAGTACTCCATTGGATCGTTATCTTAACCCTCCTATCAAAAACGACTACATCCCGAAAGTGTGGTTCAGTCATCCGATGCAGTTTTATCAGAACCAGTTAAACTTTGCTGTGTTTTGTGCATCAACTGGGTGTGGAGTGTCGTATGCTGATCATTTAAATCATCCTGATCCTTTGGTGAGGTCAGTGTATAGATTTCATTTTTATTACACCTTCAGACGTATTTTTATCTGAACTGCAAGCGCCATTACCAAATGACAAAACGTTTAATCCATTCAGCAACAGAATAGATTACAAGGCTTTTGAAAGGATCTGTAACGAATTTGATATTGACCCAAAGACAGACTTTAGACAAAAGTTGGATCTTAATCATGGTTTAGGCACCCCTTATTTTTGGGGCGTGCACAGAAAGTATAACTATGATTACAATCCTCCTTACACATCTTTCTCTTCAGGCACAACTGTTCACCTCGGGTCCATAGAGCAAGAGCATAAAACAGCATGGACAACATTTATTTTGGATACTTCTAAGGGCCTAACTAGAGCGGGAATAGAACGAATAAACGACTCTATTCGTACTTATGTTTGGTGTTTGCTAGGTTCGCAAGCACAAACGAGATCAAACATAATTGATCCTTCTACTGGCTTTGACGCCCAAAAACAATATTTAGCAAATTTAGAGGATTCTATTAATTCTGCAATTGATTTGCCTTCAAGTATTAAAAGGTACCAAAATGTTTGCAATACGCAAGATCGAAAGTAGACTTTGCTGTTGGCACTGGTTTATACATGCTGCCTTCTGACCTCAGACTCCAGATAGGAACAATAATAAACTATAATAATGAAATCCTTGTGGCTGGTAAAGAAGAGAAGGTCGGAAAAAACGACATAAATTCTAAGCCAGCAATAGCAATAAAAAAAGAATCCCCACCAATCCCCAAGGCCCCAAAACCCCATCCAATACCCCCCTCAAAACCCCACCCCCAACCAATCCCCATGGTGAATAAAAGCGACCCCATGAATATGAAAAGACAGCACTTGTTATTGGATTAACTGCCCTAGGATTACTTGGTCTTTATCTTACTATAAAGTAACCCAACTATTAAGACAACTAATGCCCATAAGTGCTCAGCCATAAAGCCAACTACTTTACTTGCGGCAGACAAAAGCCAGCTAACGATCCTCCTATTATACCAGGCAAAGAATCTATTGCCTTACTGGCTAATTTTTTTAGTAAGTTTGCAAGGTGATCGAGTTGTTTTTTTACCCATGATTTATCTGACGACGGAGTTGGCGGGCCTGGTGGCACTGCTCCCCCACCACCACCGCCTGTAATAGCCAACACCAGTGTACTTATTGCAAATCCTAAGGCTGTTATAACACTTGCTAATGTGACACCTTGCTCTCTAAACAGTGTTCTTATTCGTTCTGCTAACGTTGTGTCTTCATATAAAATTCTTTGGATAGTTTCTCTTATTCTGCTCACTTGAGTTCGTAATTGTTCTCGGTTATTAGACAACACTTCTAGTCTTGCTGATCTCTCTTGTTCAAGATCTTTTAGTCTTTGTGTTATTCTTTCTTAACATCATGGCCTAAGTTGTGGTCATCAGCCTCAACTAGTTTTTTCTTTTTCTCTTTTTATATGCTCATCTAGTTCACCCAGTTTTGCTAAATTGTTTGTTAATTCGCCTCTGATGCTTTTCAAAGCATGATCAAGGGCCGTTATTTCTCTCATAGGTAGCGGCGGATCGTGCATAGTTTTTAATACTGTTTCTTCTGAAAAACTGGTTTCTGCTTGTATTATTTCGTCTGCTGTTGGGCTTAAATCTTTAAGGGGTATGTTTTGAATTTGGTTTTCTGTTGGGAGTTTCTGTAGTGTGTTTTGAAGTTTAGCAACTGCCTCACTGTCTAATCTTCGCGGTTTAGCAATGCCAAGGCGATTTTGATCGCTCACACTGAGCCTTTGTCTAATTGTAGTCTTTGCTAAAAACTTTGATGGGTCTGGTTTAGATGTAAGCTGTACAGGTTGTCCTTGCTCGTTTTTAAAAATCAAATGGCCATCTTTTGTTTCAAAATCATTAGGGTCTATAAAATCAGGAGGTTCTTGGCCTAAACTTTGATAAAATGATTTGACCTTACTTTCTGTTAATTCACGCCGCAATGATTGTAATGGATGTGTCAAAGGCGTCATTTCACTCATGTCGTCTCCAGGATCAAAAACATCATAATCTTCTTCTGCCATGTTTTTAAATAATTAACTTTTTATTTTGTTTTATAAAAAAAAAATGTCACAAGCATATGGCTCGATTCTTGACCCGCATAGAAGACTGAAAGAGCCCTTTGGCGTGAAGGGAAATAAACAGAATATTATTGTTCCAAATAATCCATCTACTATTGATTCAGATCAAATTCTTACTGTTAAATTTCCAGACCTAGGAGCAGATGAAGTGATTGTGCCGGGATCTGCACGACTTACTTTCAAAATAGAACTAGAATCAGCAACAGACGAAAACAGGACAGTAGTCCAGAATCTGGGACGGGCAATCGTTAAGAAAATTTCTATAAAACTTGAGGGCAAGAAATATTTTCTTTACACAATGCAGACATATTTCTAATCTATTCTGATCTATGGCTAACCGATAATGAAAGGGCCGATCTTGCGTTTCAAGGAATCGAAAATAACGAAGCACTAAAACACAGAATAGACGCCGAAGACGCTAAAGCCGGCAACAAGTATGAAGCTGTAAGTTTTGCTTATGGAAATCGCTTTTCTATACCCTTAGATTTTGAGTTGTTAAAAGCGCATGCGCCATACTTTCAAGGAGCATTAAAAGACAGATTGTCATATGAACTAACTTTTAATGAATACAAACGTGTCATTAAATCTACAGACTCTAACGCAAAGTACAGCATTTTTGACATCTCGTTAGAGTTTGACATTGTTAGCAACCCTAACTTAGCAAGGCTGATTGAGCAACAATATCAGTCAAAATTAGCAATATATTACGAAAGAGTGATTCATCATACTAAATATCCTAAAAGCAGGGCAGACACTATATGGAACTTTAGTTTTAGTGCCGCAGCAAGATCCCTTAAAGGTATTTTATTGCTGTGTGAAGATGAAGAACCATTCAAAAGACAAAGTGAAAAGTTTATCAATCCTAAAATAACGAAAGTACAATGTTCAATTGAGGGTAGTCCTAACCAAGTCTACGGTAGCGGGCTTAAACCTTATCATCATTTTGATGAAATAAGAAAATTGTTTGGAGGCGGGAGGTGTAGAAATCCAACAGTAGACCTTGTGTCTAAAGATCTACACCTTCACAGTGTTAGACTTGATGATTATTTAACAACGAAATACGGTTTATGGATTGACCTAAGGTCAACAGAGGATAATCAGTTGCATGGGAGTGGGAGAACAGTTAAAGACGTAATAAACATTCAAATTGATAAAGAAAAAGAGAGTGATAAACCACTTAATGTACATTTGTTTTTAATATATGATGCGCAGCTGAATATTCAAGATAACAGATTAAAAGATATCCAATACTAAATTATTTTTATTTTTTAAAAAAAGCATGTCTGTTCAGGTTTATCCAAAAGTGCCCAAAGAAGAGAACTCTGTTGCTGTAGACATAAAAACTTTCAGATTAACAAACATAACACAAATGCAAACCCAACTAGAGCAGGACCTTTCAAAATACAGCAAAACCAAACGAAGGTATTCTGCTGTCTTTAATGCTGTTACATATGTTAATACTGGAGCATCGATCACTAGTGCTCTATCAGCAGGAACAAGTGTAGGTCTCTTAGCAACAGGCGTAGGTGCACCAGCAGCTTTACCTCTAGGCGGTTTGTCTTTAACTCTTGGCCTGTGTTCATTGGCTGTAAGTGCTGTCAGCAAAAAAAATAAAAGCTAAACTCCAAAAGCACACAGCTATAGTTCAACTAATAACAGCTAAACTTAGTTCCTTCAAACTGATAATTGATAAAGCACTTGCCGACTCGAACATCACGGATGAAGAATTTAGTCGCCTACAGGCTGATTTTGAGGACTACAAAAGACAAAAGTTTGATCTTCAAAGAAAGGCAAGGGCAACTTTTTCTCAACAACCAGACACCGACCAGATAAAAAAGGAATGTTTAAAAAAAGTAAACGAAACATTAAACTCTGTTCTAAACAGCTCACATTAACAACCCCAAAGGGCGTTTATACTTTAGTTTATGAGTCCAAGCACAAAAAGACCGTTGATATTGATTCTGATTAACTTTTATTTTTTTTGATTTAAATAAATATTTTGAGTTAGAAAAGAAGCTCAACATGGATAAGATATATGAAGGTTCAGATGAATTGTTTGAAGCAATGCTCGAGGAAGAGCGTTTGTCAAGAGCACTAAATGAGATTGATTTAGAAGTCATTAATCCAAAAAACGTGCGGGAAAGCGTTGTACACGCTATTTCTCAAGTTCCAAGTAAACTAACAATAAACCCTCCAGTTAAAGTAAGGTTAGTTGTTTTAATCGACTATATAACAATAAATGAAGAAAATCTAGAAGTCTGGGTCTCAACTAAACAGCAGACTATTCTTTCCTCTAATGACTTAACACCTGGTTGGGCAGACCAGCTGCTTACACAGTTTGATGTGGCCGCTGAAGAAGCCAAAATGAGAGGCTCTGGCTGGTCAGAGGGTAAAGTCTTAGAGATCAGATTAAAACAGGCTAAGTATGAGCCGATTGTTGGCAAGGCTTACATTCCACTACCTCCATCATTAGTTGCAAAACGAGCAGTTCTAAACATAAAGAATTCAGACAACAAATGTTTTATGTGGTGCGTTCTTGCTAGGCTGCATGTATTCCGCAAAAACGCAGAGAGAGTGTCTAACTATGAACCTTACATCAATGATCTTAACTTTAGAGGAATATCCTTTCCTGTTAGTGTAAATCAGATTGATCAGTTTGAAGAACAAAACAAACCAATAACTGTTAATATCTACATATGGGATGAGGAAACAAATCTACAGCCGATTAAAGTGTCCAAGAACAGTCCAACGATTGGCGAACCAGACAAAAATCATGTTGACTTACTACTGATGTTTTCACCAACAGGGCTACCACATTACACATTGATACGCACAATGAGTAGATTACTAGTGCATACTACAAAACAACATAGCAAACAAGAATTCTGTAGAAAATGTTTAACAAGAATTCCATCTGTTAAAGCAGCAAGCGAACATGTAAAACATTGTATTAGCCCAGTTGACTGTGATACAGAACTAATTACGCCCGGAGAAGGCAGTAAAGTTAGTTTTAAGAACTGGAAACGGTTGCAAACTAGTCCATATGTTGTTTACGCAGACTTCGAATCACTCATTGTTCCTTATGAAGGACCAACCCCACAGAAACTTCCTAAAACAGTCTTAATGAGTAATCATCAGATTTGCTCATTTGCCTTCATCATTGTTAGGTCGGATGGCGCCCATTCAAAGCCAGAATTATACAGAGGACCAAATGCTGCAAAATACTTCTTAAAACGCATGCAGCAAGTGCGTAATGCCTGTTCTAATAATCTAAACTTATCTGAAATCATAATGACGCCTGAAGACCAACAACAGTATGACTCAGCCACTCACTGTTGGATTTGTGGGGCGGCCTTGGTTGCCACCGCAGAGAATCCAACAGTAAGAGACCATGATCACATTAGTGGAAAGTTTAGAGGAGCAGCACATAACAAATGCAATCTTCAACTAAAGTTTGAACCAAAGACATGGAAGCTGCCTATATTCTTTCACAACTTGCGAGGTTACGACTCTCACCTTATAATGCAAGCAGTAACCAGCGACTTCAGGGTGTCATGCATTGCACAGTCATCAGAAAAGTACATGTGTTTCACTTTAAATAACATGTCTTTCTACGACTCTATGCAACACATGATGGGTTCATTAGAGTCACTGGCTATGTCCTTAAAGTCCTGCCCAATAACAGAAGAATATTTTGACCCAACTCTTGTTAGAAAGGGCGTTTACCCTTATGAGTACATGAACAGTTGGCAAAGGTTTGACGAAGATACACTTCCGCCTAAAGGCGCGTTCTTTTCTAGTCTCAGAGGAAAGGACATCAGTGATTCTGATTACCAGCATGCTCAAGATGCGTGGCAGAAGTTAGAGTGTAAAACGATGGGAGACTATCATGATTCCTATTTAATGGCGGATACCTGTTTGTTGGCGGACGTCTTTGAAAATTATAGGAAGACCTGCATGAAACATTACAGCCTGGATCCCGCGCATTACATTTCTGCGCCCGGGATGAGCTGGGACGCTTTCTTAAAATTTACTGGAGTACAAATTGATTTATTGTCTGACCTGCCAATGCTTCAGATGATTGAAAACGGATTGCGTGGGGGAATCAGTATGGCGTCGCACCATTACTGTAAAGCAAACAACAAATACTTGGACGACTATGATCCAAGTAAAAGGTCTAACTATCTCATGTATTTAGATGCAAACAATCTGTATGGATGGGCAATGGCACAATCACTTCCATTACGCAACTTTAAAATGTACACAGACGGTGATACGGATAATATTCAAAAAGCATTAAAGTGGTTGGGCAGTTTGACGCCAGATCAACAGTGTGGATACATTCTAGAAGTTGACTTAGAATATCCTCAGAAACTCCATGACCTGCATAATGACTATCCATTAGCAGCAGAAAGTCTAAAGATGGCAAAAACAGAACCACCTAAACTTGTGCCTAATCTTCGAGGCAAAAAAAATTATGTCTGCCATTACAGGCTTCTACAATTTTATTTAAGACATGGTTTGAAGTTGACAGCTGTTCATCGTATAATTGCTTTTGATCAAGAACAGTTCATGAAACCATACATAATGAAGAACACTGATCTCAGAACTAAATCCACAGATGCTTCAGAAAAAGACTTTTTCAAGTTGATGAACAACAGCTGTTTTGGAAAGACTATGGAGAATCCGCACAAGCGTAAAGATGTTAGATTGGTCACCAGAGAGAACGATGCAATTAAGCTAACTTCTAAACCTAATTATTAGGACTTCAGAAGATTTCATGATCAGCTTTTTGGCATAATGATGAAAAAAAAGAAAGTCAAATTGGATAAGCCCATTTTTATTGGGTTTACTGTTTTAGAGCTGTCAAAGCTTTTGATGTTAGAATTTCTTTATGACTACTTTAAGCCCTTATATCCAGAGTCCAGAGTTCTGTACACAGATACAGATTCATTTGTAATCGACATCCCTACTGAAGATTTTTACAAAGACATGGAATTAGAAGTAGCAAAAGAGCATGCGGGATGGTACGACACATCTGATTATCCTAAAGATTCGCCTTTGCATTCAACTGTTAACAAGAAGGTTTTAGGTAAGATGAAGGATGAATTATCTGGAGGTGTGATCAAGGAGTTTGTTGGTTTGAGGTCGAAAATGTACAGTCTTTCAAGCCAAAAAAAAGTTGTTAAAAAAGCAAAGGGAATATCTCGTAGTGTTGTGCAATCAAGCATATCCCATGACAACTATAAAAAAGCATTGTTTGACAATAAGACTTTTCATCATGACAACGTAAAACTACGATCTAATCTACATGAGATCAACACAACTGTTGTAACAAAGAAGTCATTAGATAGAACAAACACAAAACGTGTGTTTGTTAATCCAGAGTTTTCATATGCAATCGGGCATTGGAAAACAGCATAATTACATACCTTCTTCATCCGCGGGTTTATATTTTTCCTCAAATTTATCTAGAAGCTCAATCATATCAATATCCAATTCAGACAAAATTTTTCTCATGTTTGCTTGATGTGCACGAATTTTTTTTATTTTTTCAAGATATTCTTTATCCGTTATTCTGATAATCAAAATTTGGGATTTTGGGCGTAGGCGATCAGGATGCGTTGCCATGTACCGATGAATCCACTTAATTGTTTCCTTAATAGCTGAACACGTATCATATGATTCTTGTATTAATTCTAAGGTCTCTTTTTTTATCATCATTTTAGTTTCATGTAAGATTTCTTCCTTTTGAGCTTCCATTTTAAACTCAAATATATTTACGTAAATTAATTAAGCGGAACTGTGTCTGGCGGGATTATTTGCAGTTCTTCTTTCACAAAAGATCTTTGAGGGGCTGGTCGTTTTGTTGTGTCAGTTTCTCGTAAATAATACACAGGCGGATTCATCTTTACAATTCTTTTTATTTCATATGAGTCAACACTCCAAACTGGATCGGTTGCCCTGATGCGAGTGTCCCCTTCTGCTTCTCCCGGTAAATAAAGGTACCTTACTTTCAAACCAAATGGTAATAGTTTGCTTGATGAACTGGCGTCTCCTTCAACAACATTTATTTTTTGTTTTTTGATTGCTTGTACTGGTTTTAGACCTTTAAATTCTTCATTATTCATTGCACGTAGAACTGAGGGCAGTCTTCTAACCCATTCTGTGTTGCGAGAATTGTCAATCAGCTCTCTGTGATACTGGTAGGAGAAAAGTCTTTCAGATAACTGTTTGTTAAAGTTTTCAACCAAACCCTGTGATCTGTGAAACCCGGAATGCCTCTTTTAATGGTAACTCTATGTTTTAACAATAATTGATTCACTTGACCTTTAAATTCTTTTCCATCATCGACTTGAATCATGCGAGGATAAGTTAACGGGCCTCGTTGACATATCAGTTGTAAAGCGACAGCAACAGCAGAAGCACTCTTTTGTGTTAATGGTTCAGCATCTTTGTATCTTGAAGCTATGTCAATGACTGTAAGTGCGTACTTAAATCTTTTTCGTCTAATCGTATCATGGGGTAAATATAGAAGATCCATTTGATGGGTGTCGTTCGGTATTGTGTTGACAAAGTGTGGTCTTTGTATTCGTTTAGGCGCTGGTAAATAAATTTGCCAAATCGCTTGTTTAGATAACCATTCTTTTGCTGTTTGTTCACTGACTCCCGCTGCTTGGCTAAGCTTTTTAATTGCTGTTATTCCCTTCCAATATCCTTTTGGAGAATAACAGATTTTGTACATTTTTATTCAGCCAATACTTTGTGCAACAAAATACACAGCGGTCATGCCAAAGGCAATAAACAATATTTCTTGCATCTTTTGTTTTTCTGATGGTTGATAAAAATCGCTGAATTTTGGTGGGGGCAATGTTTCAACTTGTTTGCCTGTTACTAGAAAATATTCTTTTATTGCCTGGTCAACATCTTTAAATGTGTAAGCTGCATGTCCCTGTTGTTTAAGTCTGTCGTTAATAAAATCTAACTGCTCCATTCTTTGCTTTTCATAGGTGTCTTGTGCAGCAGCTAGTTGCTCCATAGCTCTGTTATGTCTTTTTCTCTCATTGTTATTTTGTAGTTTACTAAATGCGTAATTACTTCCGCTAAAAGCAAGCGCATTAACCACAGCGCCACCAATCATCATTACGAGTGAAGCCATTTTTATAAATGTATTTTTTTTAATTTTACATATTGATACTGTCTGGAATTATTCCTTGCTTAACTAGAAAATCTTTCGTAGCAAATGAAGCTGTAATAACAGCAATCAGCTTTGCTGAGTCTTCAAAGTCTAGTTTGCCAAGATCTGCTGGTTTTATTTTTAACAGGCTTTTACCAAGCATTGTGTATCCTACACTTAGGCCTCCAATAACAGCAGAATAGTATACAAGGTTAGTAATAGTTTTTTCGGTGCTCATTTTTAAAAAATAAAATAATTATAATTAATAAAAAACATGAACAGCGATGATCTACTTCCTGAACTTATGATTACAAATGATCAAGTTGATGACCAAGCTATTATGCGCCAAAAAGAAAGGCTGTATTCTTTAGCAGCATGTGGAAAAACAAAACAGTACCTTGGAAATGAATTCAGCATAGAACAGATTCAACAGATGTCAACGCAAGACATTGTAAAGTATCACAACAGGTATGAAGCGCAACTGGGGTCAAGAATGGTAAAAAGTGTTGGGCAAACGGTTCTTAGTTTGTACACTAAACTAGTTAGTAGATTTGCTCCCATTGATTCTGAACAAGATTTTATGTATGATTTAACGCAGGATCCAGTTTTAACAAAGACATTAGAGTCTCTAGGATGTGATCTATATTACAGATTTGGAACATTGTTATCGCCATTAATCATGGGATTAATTACTTTTAATCATATAGATTTTGTTTCCCTTCAAAATGACCGAGCCAGAAAATCAGCAGAATCAGAATCAGAAAATACTGATGGAGAAAGTGACCAGTAAAAAGCCTCCTCATCCTGGGCGCGTTGCAGCAGGGAAAAAATTAGCAGAGTGGAACAAACAAAAAAAATTAATGTTGCAATCACAGAATATAACTCATAATGAAAACATAACATCGCCAACGTCAACAGTTGTTTCAATGCCAGCTGTAAATACACAAGAACAAGTTGATTCAAGACCTACAACAACAGGGTTGTCTACAACACCAAAGTCGTCATGGAATATTGAATTTAAAACAGTTGCCATTTTTGGCGTCATTGCTGCTGGGGGTGGTTATTACGGTTATAAAATATATAAACAACGCCAGCAAAAACCAAAGCAGTCAAAAAAATCTCAACCACTAAATACAGAAGCCAAACAAAAAAGCATGCCAGAACCGCCAACAACAAAAGATCATTTTGATCCATTTCAGATGGAATAATATTTCAAGAACTTAATAAATAATTATAAGTGACTTGAATAAGAACTTGATAACGACTTGATGACGACTTGATAAAAACTTAAATAAGAACTTGATAAGAACTTGATAAGAACTTAATGACGACTTGATAAGAACTTAATGACGACTTGATGACGACTTGTTAAGAACTTGAATAAGTACTTGAATAAGTACTTGAATAAGAACTTGTTAAGAACTTGATGATGACTTGTTAAGAACTTGATGTTGACTTGTTAAGAACTTGAATAAAAACTTGTTAAGAACTTAAATAAGAACTTGAATAAGAACGTGATGCCGACTTGAATAAGAACCTAGAACGACTTAATGACGATTTTTTTTACAATTAATTGTTACATTCTTTTCCGGGGAGACAACTCCCTTCTGCCTTTATGTAGTACTCTAGGCCAGACATGTCTGGCCACGGCTTACTCAACTGCATAATTGCCGAGTCGAAGCGTCGCACTGTTTGCTGGTTCGTGTCAAGTTACACATAAGGGCGCTAGGCCGCCACGCGGCATTGTATAAATTTAGACGGCTAAATTCCCCACCGGCGTCGTTTAGTGCAGGCGTTAGACGTCATTGTATAAATTTAGGCGGCTAAATTTCTAAACATATCAAAACATGTTTCTTACCTTCCCCGCAATCACAAGACTAGATAGAATCAGCTGACGACATTTCCGCCCAGCACTTGTGTTGTTAGCAACTGAACCTAGCTGTCTTGTCATTTTCACATTGGGTTGGTGTGCTGTGTACCTGACCAAGAACGTTCCCGTGCGAGCGGCTATTTATAGGAACTTGCAACATTATTACATCAGCAAATGTTCCCGAACATTCTCGAGAGAATGCGAGGCTGCCACGTGACCGGACAAGAGCCGGCCAGTTTAGCCATGGCTTCCAATGCAGACGGCGTGTTTTGTTCACAGAGGAACAGCTTCTTGCTATAGATGATCATGTGTTTTATTACGGCTGTATGGTGGAGTATCTAAACAAAAGAAAATCAGTCCCAAGCCCAGGATGAAAAAAGAAAAGGCGTGTGGAGAGTTAAACTCTTTGTGAAACTCTTTGTAAAATAGGTGGGAGGCCTGTGCTGCGGCAAAACTAGCCTTGCTGACTTGTTACTATAAATAGCCGTTCACGCGTGAACGTCCTATTTTAGCAGCATGAGTCTAACAGGATGTAGTGGCTCTCGTAACTAGGACAAACGGGCATGCATGAACGTTTGACATAGATATAGAGTTGCAAGCCCCTCTAACTGTGTCAAACGCGCATGCATGAACGTTTGACATAGATATAAAGTTGGAAGCCCCTCTAAGTGTGTCAAACGTGCATGGATGAACGTTTGGTCTAGTTAAGAGCAGTAAAACTAGCAAGAAGATGACTGTTCGGCAGAAAGAGACATAGTTAGAAAAAGAAATACTTTATCAAAACTGGCTTTCAGTGGAAGACATGCTGGGATAAGTGTGTGGATTTTATGTCAAAAATATAACTCAGTTTTAAAAGACTTTAGAGAACAGTTAAAGACTGTAGTTTTATTCCACATGAAAGACAGAGACGCATTTGATGAATGTATGCGTGAAAATGATGTTATTGAAGACGATCAAGAAAAACGAAGGATTAAGCAAAAACTTAAGTCTCAAAAGTTTTCTAAATTAGTGTTAAAAACAGATAATCCTACACATTATGTATGTTTGTAAAGTGTTTACTATTAGAGAACTATAAAATAGGCACTCTGGGTAAGCCGGCGGAGCAACAGCGAAACCGGCTTCAGCCGGTTGGAGCTGGCGGAGGTGGGTGAGCCAGAGTGCCTATTTTATAGTTCTCTAGAGGTAAAGGCAGTAATCTTAATGCTACAGTTACAGAGGTATTACACTGTTGAGTTGTAACAGAAAACTTTTTATGTCTTTTTTTTTAAAAAACCCTCTACAGATTGATATTGTTAAAGTAATGGCAGATTCACATTCGAAAAAAGCAACAACAACAACAAAAACAACGAGAAAAGATTATCTTTATGGCTGCAAAGTTACAGAGAAACGCAATAACAGGAGTGTTACGACATAGCAAGTGAAGACCAGTTTGTTTTCTACAACAAAATGAAATCGTTCATCAATGGCTATATCGGACAACGAGTGACAAAATATCCGCAAAAGAAAACCATATATTTCGGGTCCAAAACTCTGACACAAACACGCACACGCACACACAGATAGATAGATAGATAGATAGATAGATAGATAGATAGATAGATAGATAGATAGATAGACAGATAGATAGATATTACACACACACACACACACACACACACACACACACACACACACACACACACACACCTCTCTGTGCGTGTGTGTGTGTGTGTGTGTGTGTGTGTGTGTGCGTGTGTGTGTGTGTGTGTGGTGTGTGTGTGTGTGTGTGTGTGTGTTTCCGCTATAGAACAGCTTTCCATTCAGTCTGGAATTTGTCGAGGAGTACACAAGGAAGGAAGTTGTCTCCCTTCCTGTTTTCCTGCTCGTTAACGATTAAGAGCAGAATTTGGTTGATAGATATGTCTGTCCTTCGACATTGAACCAAGTATGGATGATATGAATTAAATGTGTCTGTACTTCGACTTAGAACCACATATGGAGGAAATAAATTTAAAACATTGAATAAAACTAATGACACTGTTATTACACAGATAACACCATTCCATTTTCAAACACAGAACCTGGTTTACAGAGAGCTTTGAACGCATTACTTGATTATGGAAGATTAGGAAACATTGAATATAATAACAGTTAAAGAAACAGTAATGGTGTTCTATTGCAGAAACAAATCGGGCGATATCTTTGCATATGGAACACGAAACACTTGAACCTGTTAGTTCCTTCCGATACAGAAGTCGAGAGATTTTCAAAACTGAAAACGTTTAGAGAACAATGAAAAACTTGCGAGAGTAAACGGAAAGGGCAATGTTTGCTTCCACTCAGTCTGCCAGACGACCACATCTTCATGTAGGAGTTGATTTACGGTTGTATAAATCAGTATTCTGTATGTATGTTTTCGTTATTTATTAACATAGCAGTGTTTGGTTGATGAAAGTGGGTATACTTTGATTTCAATTAAATATGAATGACATGAATTTAAGACGTGAAGTCAGTCTAATGATATAGCTATTACAGACGATATCATTTTACTATAAAGAAAAAAGCAGTTGGTTTGCAGAAGGCTCAGAATGCATTACATGATTTCTGATTAGATTATTGAAATTCGAAATCATTGACAGCAAAGCAAGCATTACTGCATACTATTGCAGAAACAATTCACGTGATACTTTTTAGGCCAGTGTCTGTTCTCGGGTACCTAATTCTTGAGACTTCATAAATTGGAAGGAAAGGGAAAAAAGATGCAAGAGCAAGCACGAAAGACAGGTTTGCTTTTACTTCGAATGAGACTATAAACCGAGGTTCCGTGTGTGAATGCACGCATAAAATCTTGCACACACGTAAAATCCCATCACCAACTTTCGGAAGAAAAGGCCCGTTTCGCCGTTGGTATGGATGACACGTTACACATAGCGTGCCCGCTGCGAGAGAAATGGAAAGAATGACGGAAATAAGGAAATGAAGTGAACGATATTGACTGGATGACACGGGAAACGGCTGAATGAAGCACCGCAGGCAGCTCTTCAGTCGGCTCTACCCAGGTAGGCAGCCCGTCGTGTACACAAGGGTGTGGATTTTCAGGGCCTAGAACCTTTGGCAAGGCGCTTTAAAAATGCTTTGTTATGATAATAACAATAATTGTAATTACTCAGTCTGCCAGATGTCAAGACCTATGTGCAGGAGTTGTGTTTCAATTGTATGAAACAACAGTACTTCCTATTCCAATCTATGGATGCGAAAATTTGAATGACGAAAGTTTGAGTATGCTTGAAAGTTTTCGGACAAAGTTCTTGAACTGCTTGTTTAAATTGCGCAGAAGCATTATGGTAACCATGTTTCATGAAGAAACTAGTTTTTTTTCTTATTTCCGGAGACGATGACATGCTTTGGGTGTACATTATTCTCAAATGATTCTTTCTTTTTTTTTCTAAACTGCATTCTGTTCTCCATTCTCTGCATGTTAACAATATTGTCATTCACCACGGATTGATCATATGAAAACATTTCCAGCACTGGCTGTTACTGTCTGTTGGAAATCGCATCCCCTCTATTCTAAATATGTTCTTTCTTAAACCGTAACATTAGGTCTCCAAGATAGTCGTATGCTTGAAGAGAAACTAAGATAGAGCGAAGTACTAAATGTCTTTCGAATAGAAATTTTAGAAGTGTTGTGAGCAAAAACAGTACGAAATGCATTTACCCGATAAATTCATTTTCTGTTCAAATCTGTTTATTGTAGTTGACACAACCTGTGCCGTGTGTGTGTGTGTGTGTGTGTGTGTGTGTGTGTGTGTGTGTTGTGTGTGGTGTGTGTGTGTGTGAGGGGGCGCGGATATGGGCATTCCCCCGTGTGGGGGTGTGCGCACGCACGTGCGCGTGCTGTGTGTATGAGCGCGCAGAGAGAGAGAGAGAGAGAGAGAGAGACAGAGAGACAGACAGACAGACAGACAGACAGACAGACAGAGAGAGAGAGAGACAGAGAGAGAGCACACACACACACACACACACACACACACACACACACACACACACACACACATGAATACATCAGAACTTCATTTACAATCTCTCTCTAAGTTAATTAAAAGACGGAAGACGAAAAGATTCACATATGTGCGTGCACACGCACTGTCATCACACACCGTTCCAGCTTTTGACCTCTCAATCCCAACTGAAGCGTTTCGACATTCACCCACACGTTACCGGCTGCCTGTCTGGCCTGACGGCAGTGGACAAAGGGTTGGTTGCATTTCAACATGGCCATGTGTGCTCTACGCTGGGTGGACCGTCATGCAAACACTTCATGCTTGAGCAGTGTGGCACCACAGGCGCTAGACACTTTCTTTCTTTCTTTCTTTTCGTGTCTTCCCCTTTCAATTCAGTTGGTAGAGCGGTGGATTCATGATCCTGACGAAGCTGCGGTCGATGGTTCGAATCTCCGCGGAACCATTCCGCTTCAGGGAACTTACCCTCGGAGTTTACATAATATGTTCTAAAGCAGTCTTTTTTTTTAAAGTCTTTGGAATAGGATTGTCAACCGATGGTGCGTACGCAAACGCGAGCGTGACGTTTTGTACATCCATCAAATTCCTTCGCCCCTCTTCCGGAGGAGCTGACCTCACTTGCTAGTGATTGGATGACAGATACGCGCATAGCATGCACAGTGTACACGTAGTATACAACCTTTTAGAGGTTAATGGACTACACACGCGGCTGGGTAATATCCCCAACTGGAAGAAGAGGAGTAGTAGTAGTAGTAGTAGTAGTAGTAGTAGTAGTAGTAGTAGTAGTAGAAAGAAGAAGAAGAAGAAGAAGAAAAAGAAGAAGAAGAAGAAGAAGAAGAAGAAGAAGAAGAAGAACAACAACAACAACAACAACAATAACAACAACGACAAAAACAAAAAGAACAAAAGCAACAAGAAGACGAAGAAGAAGAAGAAGAAGAAGAAGAAGAAGAAGAAGAGGAAGAAGGAGAAGGAGAAGAAGAAGAAGAAGAAGAAGGAGAAGAAGAAGAAGAAGAAGGAGAAGAAGAAGAAGAAGAAGAGAAAGAAGAAGAGGAAGAAGACGACAAAAGCGATACTGAGTGGAAGCCTTTCAGGACAAGTGCTCCAGAACTGATGCTAGTGTATCTGTTATTATACTGGGTATTTATATAGCGCCTATCCTCGGTCACAGACCAAGCTCTAACCGCTTTACAATAAACACACCACCTCACTCACTCAACGGGCTGCCTACCCAGGTAGAGCCGGCCGAAGAGCAGCCTACTGGCGCTCATTCAGTCGTTTCCCGTACCATTCAAATATCAGTCACTCATTTTTCATTTATCTAATGTATTCCTCCAGTTTCTCACATAGGATGCATGCGATCGTTTATACGTGTCCTCCATTTCCACCGGCACTGTTCCATGTCGTCTTCCCAATGGTAGACAGCCTCTGTTCCATGTTGTCCTCCCAATGGTAGACAGCCTCTGTTCCATGTTGTCCTCCCTATGGTAGACAGCCTCTGTTCCATGTTGTCCTCCCAATGGTAGACAGCCTCTGTTCCATGTTGTCCTCCCAATGGTAGACAGCCACTGTTCCATGTTGTCCTCCCAATGGTAGACAGCCTCTGTTCCATGTTGTCCTCCCAATGGTAGACAGCCACTGTTCCATGTTGTCCTCCCAATGGTAGACAGCCTCTGTTCCATGTTGTCCTCCCAATGGTAGACAGCCTCTGTTCCATGTTGTCCTCCCAATGGTAGACAGCCACTGTTCCATGTTGTCCTCCGAATGGTAGACAGCCTCTGTTCCATGTTGTCCTCCCAATGTTGTCCTCCCAATGGTAGACAGCCTCTGTTCCATGTTGTCCTCCCAATGGTAGACAGCCTCTGTTCCATGTTGTCCTCCCTATGGTAGACAGCCTCTGTTCCATGTTGTCCTCCCAATGGTAGACAGCCTCTGTTCCATGTTGTCCCCCAATGGTAGACAGCCTCTGTAACATGTTGTCCTCCCAATGGTAGACAGCCTCTGTTCCATGTTGTCCTCCCAATGGTAGACAGCCTCTGTTCCATGTTGTCCTCCCTATGGTAGACAGCCTCTGTTCCATGTTGTCCCCCAATGGTAGACAGCCTCTGTTCCATGTTGTCCTCCCAATGGTAGACAGCCTCTGTTCCATGTTGTCCTCCCAATGTTGTCCTCCCAATGGTAGACAGCCTCTGTTCCATGTTGTCCTCCCAATGGTAGACAGACTCTGTTCCATGTTGTCCTCCCAATGGTAGACAGCCACTGTTCCATATTGTCCTCCCAATGGTAGACAGCCTCTGTACCATGTTGTCCTCCCTATGGTAGACAGCCTCTGTACCATGTTGTTCTCCCAATGGTAGACAGCCTCTGTACCATGTTGTCCTCCAATGGTAGACAGCCTCTGTTCCATGTTGTCCTCGCAATGGTAGACAGCCTCTGTACCATGTTGTCCTCCCTATGGTAGACAGCCTCTGTACCATGTTGTCCTCCCTATGGTAGACAGCCTCTGTTCCATGTTGTCCTCCCAATGGTAGACAGCCTCTGTACCATGTTGTCCTCCCAATGGTAGACAGCCTCTGTTCCATGTTGTCCTCCCAATGGTAGACAGCCTCTGTACCATGTTGTTCTCTGCTTGGGTGACATCCTCTGTTCCATCTTGTCCTGTGATTGGTAAACACTCTTGTTCTCCATTGCCCTCCAGTTGGTAGATATTGTCTGTTCCATGCCGCTCTGTATTAGACAGGCATTATCTGTTCCATGTTGACCTCTAATTGCCAGAATTTATGTATTTCACGCTGCCTTCTAATAAATAAACATCTGTTCCGTGTTGTCTTCTAATTGGTAGACATGATCTGTCCCACGTCGTCATTTCATTTGTATAAACATCATCTGTTCCGTATTGTCCTCTGATTGGGAAAAAAAAACTTGTCTATTCCAGATCATCCCCTAATTAGTATACATTATCTTCCTGGGTCGTCCTCTAATTGGCGGACATGATCTGTTCCGTATTGTCCTTTAATAAGCAGCCATTATCGGTTCCATGTCCTCGTCTAATTAGTAGACATTATTTGCCCCAGATCGTCCTCTAATTAGTAAACAATATTCCAGATCGTCCTCTAATTCGTAAACAATATTCCAGATCGTCCTCTAATTAGTAAACAATATTCCAGATCGTCCTCTAATTAGTAAACAAATATTCCAGATCGTCCTCTAATTAGTAAACAATATTCCAGATCGTCCTCTAATTAGTAGACATTATCTGTTCTTGATCGTCCACCAGCTGGTACGCATTATCTGTTTGGGGCCGTCTTCGAACTGACAGACATTATTTGTTCCATGTTCTCCTGTAATTTGAAGACATGAATCGTTCTGTGTTGTCCTCAAACCGGTAAACAACATCTGTTCCGGGTCGCCCTCCCATCGGTACACGTCATCTGTTCCAAGCTGTCCTCTAATTGGTGTATTATATCTGGTCCATGTTGTCGTCCAGGTGCTGCACGTGATCTGTCTACTGTCGTCCTTTAATTTGTAGACATTCTCTGTTCCATGTTGTTCTTTCATTTGTAGACATTCTCTATTTCATATTGTCCTCTAACTGGTAAGAACTAGTCTGATTCAGATCGTCCTCTAATTAGTAGACATTATCTGTGCCATGTTCTCCTTTCATTTGTAGACATTGTGTTCCATGTTGTCCTTTTGTTTGTAAACATTATCTGCTCCATGTTGTCCCTTCATCTGTAGACATTATCTGTTGTTCCATGTTGTCCTTTCGCTTGTAGACATTATCTGTTCCATGTTGTCCTCTTATTGTTGGAAATGTCTGTTCTGTATTGTCCTTTCATTTGTAGACAATACCAGGTCCATATTGACCTTTTACTTGTAGACAATAGCAGGTCCATGTTGTTCTTTTACTTGTAGACAATAGCAGGTCCATGTTGTCCTTCCACTTGTAGATCTTATCTGTTGTTCCTTGTTGTCCTTTCATTTATAGACAAAAATCTCTTTCGTTCGTAGACACTATCTGTTCCGAGTGGTCATTTTATTCGTAGACATTATCAGTTCCATGTTAGTCTCTGTTCTGGGAACGTTTTCTCTGCCGTGTGTGACCATGAAGCCCATGCCGTTCAATATGGAGTATTTATCTTTCACTTTGTTTGTTTTACTCCGTCTCCTGCTCTGCCAACCCCGGCTAATTCTGGACTAAAACCCAGAAGAAAAAAATCAATACTCTTTCCTTCGTCAATGCGTGGCATCTGGTAGAACTAAGCCTTGTGTGTTCACTGCGTGCGAATGTTAGTTTTCTCTTTTTTTCTCTCCTTAATCCTCTCTAATGGGAAGAAAGTCATGTCGTTTGCGCTGGTGGCCATTCACTTCCTGCTGCAAATGCTTCCAAAACGGCTGTATTTTTCTTGCAGACAGCCAAGTGTTATAGCGCATTTAGTTCCTTTATCCCCATGATAATTAAGTTATAGCGCTGACGTAACTGGCGAGCAGGTAATCAGGGATTTCTGCACAGCCCTCTATCCTTAGTCATGTGCGACTGGGTAGAGGTTCTGTAAACCTGTTCAGTCTGTTATGTCTTCTCCACATGACCACCCCCACCCCCGACCCCCACACCCCCTCATCCCTTTGAAAGCCTGTGACAGCGAGAGAGTGACACACAGGGACACACACACACGCACACGCACTCGCACACACACACACACACACACACACACACACACACACACATACACACACACACACACACACACACACAACACACACACACACACAAACACGCACACACGTACACACACACGTACGCACATATGCACGCGCGCGCGCACACACACACACACACACACACACACACACACACACGCGCACGCACGCACGCACGCACGCACGCACGCACGTACACACACACACACACACACACACACACACACACACACACACACACACACACACACACACAACACACACACACACTACAGAGACAGGCAAACAGACAGACAAACAGACATTCAGCGAAAAATACAGAGACAATGACAGAGAGAGAGAGACAGAAAGACAGAGAGGCTTCAAACCATATTATACTCCACAAACATAACAAGCAGTGCCCAATGTAACAGAGAATAATTACCTCACATGCACGTGCCTGTGCCAGGCTTTACGACTCCCTCTCTCTCTCTCTCTCTCTCTCTCGCTCTCTCTCTCTCTCTCTCTCTCTCTCTCTCAACACACACACACACACACACACACACACACACACACACACACACACACACACACACACACACACACACAGAGTCTGGCAGTATAGAATGGTGGTGGTGGTACCTGCATGTCCCACCGACCGACCGACCGACCGATCTGTCGCCCCACCTTCAAGTGGCATTACCCGCCGCTACCCCGGGTGCCGTATATATACCCAGACCAAGCCAGTCTTAGTCCGTAGACCGTTCCTGCTGTCCGAACAGTGCAGAGGTAGAGAGGAGGAGAGCGTGGCATTGGATACCGACACAGGTAGGCATTATACTCACTCCAGGATTCACGTTCGCTTGTTCGATCTGAGGCAGAGAGGAATTGAGTAGTTTTGTGTGCTGTTGTTGCTGCTGTTGCTGTTGTTGCTGCTGTTGGTGATGGTGGTGGTGGGGGTGGTGGTGGTGGTGGTGGTGGTGGTGTCGTCGTCGTCGTGCATTTCTCCAGAGTGCCAGTTTTCCAGAATGCCAGATTGGTTCAGGAAAAGAATGTCCACTCAGCTCGGAAGGCCGACATCGGTAGTTTGAATCTTGCTGATCCGGATATGAAAATGAAAATTCATCTCTTTTTTTTTTGTTTTTTAAGATAGCTATTTCGGTCTGTCGCATCACTGATAGGAGAAGATGTGAAACCTGAGTGGAATTAAGTCACTCTTGTGTCGTGGTGGGTCAGGAACATTGAAAAGAGCCACCGATGATAGTCATGATATAATGCAGTTGCAGAATTGCGTAACGTCTTATTACACGAGAAAAGCAGGTGTTCAGCTTTGTGTCACACTGTAAGATTCGTATCGAGAGTGATCAATTTCATTCTCGTATGTCGGTTTCAGATTCTATGTGTTGTGGGTGAGTACATGTCAACGATTCGTCCATTGCAGTTGGAAGCTGACGCTTTGAATGTAAACCAACTGTGTAAAGATAGAAAGGAGGGGATAGAGGCGGGGGGAGCGTGGAGTGTGTGTGGGGGGGAGGAGGGGAGGAGGTGCTGCATGTTGCACACAGAGCAGATTACACACATAGGTGATGAGCAAATTCCCCGCCATTTGAGCCAGTGTGGAATTATTGATCAATTTCCCTTGTGTTGGTCCTAGACTGTGACCGTGTTGTGCGAAGATCGATCGACCAACAACCAGGTGGTGTGGTTTGGTGAAACCAGCGGCTTTTTCCTGTGTGTAGCATGCTAGGTCTAAAGGGACATAAGATCTACCAAAAAGATGTTTTCCCCACGTGAAAACACCTAACCGTCACGGTTGGGAAGAGTCCCTGAGAAGGGTTCCCGCGAAAGCTGTTAAAACCGCTAATTCCTGCGGTAAAATTCTGATTTTCACGTGATAATCAACGGTTTGTATTGGATGATTACTTACTAAATTAATATTCCTCCAGTGATTGCCTTTTTCTTCCGGGATGATGAGCTGATTAGCTGCTTTCACAGGCTGGTCTGTTTGCACACACACAAAAATGTCTGGTGCCACGGGGTGATCAATTATTATTTTCATTGAGAACGAACTGTTTTCACAGTATAATTACCTGTTTTGATACCATAATCAGCTGTTTCATAAGCGGAATACTTTTGCGGGGTCTAGTAACTGCTTTCATTTGAAAGAACTGGTTTTCTGGGAATAATTAGCTGCCTTCACAGGATAATAAGCTATTTTCACAGGATATTTAACTGTTTTCAATAGAAAATAACCTTTTTTTGTTGTTGTTTTTGCCGGGACAAGTAGCTGTTTCACAGACGAAATAGCTGTTTTACGGTGAAAATTTTTCATGGACTAATTTACTGTTTTCATTTGAAAGCAGTCGTTTACCTGGATAATTCACTTTTTTGTGTTTTTTAATTGTTTTTAAGAGGGTAAAACTGTTCACGGGATTATAAACTGTCTTGATTAGAAAAGTTTTATTTTTCCTTTGGGAGATGAGGTGGTGGTGGTGGTGGGGGGGGGGGGGGTAATTAACTGTTTCATTGAAAAAGAGACGTTGTTTCTGTATTTGTGTAGCTGGGGGAGGGAGGGAAACTGTTTCTTTCTCAGACAAAAAAAAAATTCTTGTTTCCTGGCATAGTGAGCTATTATCTCGGCAGATATATGCATGTGTGTGTGTGTGTGTTGTGTGTGTGTGTGTGTGTGTGTGTGTGTGTGTTTTGTGTGTGTGTGTGTGTGTATACAGAGAGAGAGAGAGAGAACAGACAGACAGACAGACAGACAGACAGACAGACAGAGACAGAGACAGAGATGTGTACATATTAGATTGGATGAGAATTTTATAGTGACAGAGTAGGTTGAAACTAATACAAGTATTTCACTGTAAATAATGTTCTTAAGTGCGTACGATTGTGTGAGTGTGCGTGCGTGTGCACATGGAAGGGAGCGGGAGAGGATGAGGGACTGAGCGTGCGCGCCACTGCGTATATGCATGGGTGTGTGTTTGTGTGGTGTGTGTGTGTGTGTGTGTGTGTGTGTGTGTGTGTGTGTGTGTGTGTGTGTGTGTGTGTTGTGTGTGTGTGTGTGTGTGTGATGTGTGTGTGTGTGGGTTGTGTGTGTGTGTGTGTGTGTTGTGTGTGTTGTGTGTGTGGTGTGTGTGTGTGTGTGTGTGTTGTGTATGTGTGTGTGTGTGTGTGTGTGTGTGTGTGTGTGTGTGTGTGTGTGTATAGGGGAGGTGGATCGGACAACTGATAACGGCAGCTGCGTAACATCATTAATGTCATCAAAATCATTTTTGTCCACATTTTCCTCACATCCCTCGTTATTACCACCACTTCTTCTTCTTCTTCTTCTTCTTCTTCTTCTTCTCTCTTCTTCTTCTTCTTCTTCTTCTTCTCTTTCTTCTTCTTCTTTCTTCTTCTTCTTCTTCTTCTTTTCTTCTTCTCTTCTTCTTCTTCTCTCTTCTTCTTCTTTCTTCTTCTTCTTCTTCTTCTTCTTCTCTTCTTTCTTCTCTTCTTCTTCTCTCTTTCTTCTTTCTTCTTCTTCTTCTTTCTTCTTTCTTCTTCTTTCTTCTTCTTCTTCTTCTTTCTTTCTTTTCTTCTTCTTCTTCTTCTTCTTCTTCTTCTTCTTCTTCTTCTCTTCTTCTTCTTTCTTCTTCTTCTTCTCTCTTCTTCTTCTTCTCTTCTTCTTCTTCTTCTTCTTCTTCTTCCTTCTCTTCTTCTTCTTCTTCTTCTTCTTCTTTCTCTTCTTCTCTTCTTCTTCTTCTTTCTTCTTCTTCTTCTTCTTCTTCTTCTTCTTTCTTCTTCTTCTCTTCTTCTTCTTCTTCTTCTTCTTCTTCTTCTCTCTTCTTCTTTCTTCTTCTTCTTCTCTTCTTCTTCTTCTTCTTCTTCTTCTCTTTCTTCTCTCTTCTTCTTCTTCTTCTTCTTCTTCTTCTTCTTCTTCTTCTTCTTCTTTCTTCTCTCTTCTTCTTCTTTCTTCTTCTTCTCTTCTTCTTCTTCTTCTTCTTCTCTTCTTTCTTCTCTTGTAGTAGTTAGTAGTAGTAGTAGCGCAGCAGCCAGCAGTAGTTGTTGCTGATATTGTTGATGTTGTTGTTGTTGTATTGTTGTTGCAGAGCAGCAGCAGCATTATCATTATTTATTACTCATTTTATTATTTTGATACTGTTGTTGTTGTCCATCGTCATGTTATTCTTATTGCAATTATTGTTATTATTATTATTATCATCATTTATTATCTTATTACTATTGTTGTTGTTGTTGTTACTATCATTATAACTGTTGGTGTTGTTCTTATTGTTGCTTTTGCTGCTGTTGTTATTCTTGCTTCTTCTTCTTCGTCTTCTTCTTCTTCTTCTTCTGCTTCTTCTTATTCTTCCATGAATTGAAAAAAAACATATTTTGCTTTGTTTTAGGAACCCTGAAGAAGAACAAAACAACACAAAACAAAACAAACAAAACTTCCCCAACAAAAAGAGACTCCAGGGTACTCAAGGCCAGAATAAGTAAGCTCCAGTTCACCAGTCAACCACAGCGACAGCAGCAACAACAACAATGACGACGTCAAAAAAAAAATCAAAGCAGACGACCAGAAGCAGAAGCAGCCCCAGCTATAGCACTTTACTGACCATCATCACCGTGGCATCATCAGTTTTGCAACAACTGAAGTAACAGCAGCACCACCAGATGATACAGCCTAGCAGAATCCATCACAGCATCAGTAGCAGCATCTCCACTAGCATCTGCAACGACAGCAGCAACAACATCAGCAACAGCAGAGACACGAGTAACCAAGGACAAAACCAACAGCAGTAGCAGCAGCAGCAGCAAGAATAATTCAACACCAAATCTTAAACAGCGTGTAATATCAAGAATAATACAGCAGCAGCAGCAAGAAGAAGAAGAATATGGCGGAGATCTAAAAGAGGAGTGTAAAAGTAAGATTTTCTGCAGCAGCTGTAAAAACGCTTTAACTTGAATGCTTTGAGCACGGTGGAAAATTGTAGCCGCTACCAAAGTGTACCTAATCGAAGCGAAGAAACGAAGAACTGAATTATCTCCCCTTCTCTTGACAAAAATGATGATAGCTGAATAAAGAAACAAGTAAGTAAATAGATAAATAAATAAATAAGAGAAATAGTCGCAGATTCCCACCTACCCTCACCAGAGACAACAACAAGTGGTATCATTCCAACCGCAACAACACCAACACCAACACCAACACCAACACCAACAACGTCAACATCAACTTATACCACCACCACCAGCAACAACAACAGCGGGACCACCCCCGTTTTCTATCCCACCCACCCCTGCCTCCTCTCCTCCTTCCCCTTCCTTTTCTTCTCTCCCCCCCTCTCCCCCCCCCACCCCCCCACCCCAACCCTCCACCACCACCACCTTCAGCACCACTAGCACTATCTCATCATGGCGGGGTTCTTTAAGCAGCTGCGACTGTTGATGTGGAAAAACTTACTGCTGTACATCCGTCGACCCTGTACCCTGGTCTTCGAGATCGGCTTTCCCATCCTGTATGCCTGCATCCTGCTGATCGTTCGGACCCTGATCGACCGTAAGACGGTGGACAACGACACGTATTACAGCAGCCTCGACCTGCACGCCAGCTCCATCTATCCCACCAACATGGAGATCGGCTATGTGCCCAATTACACCAATGCTGACAACGTGATGGCTGATGTGTTGAGCAAATTTGATAGCTACTACGGGACGAATGGTAAGTTGTGTGTGTGTGTGTGTGTGTGTGTGTGTGTGTGTGTGTGTGTGTGTGTGTGTGTGTGTGTGTGTGTGAGAGAGAGAGAGAGAGAGTATGTGTGTGTGCGTGTGTGTGAGACAGAGAGAGAGAGAGGTGTGTGTGCGTGTGTG
>CM065734.1:28096434-28101434 GCA_033310375.1 Conus canariensis | reverse complement strand
CACGTACAGGCAGCTCTCTAGTCAACTCTACCCAGGCAGGCATCCAATTGTGCACACGACAGCGCGGACTGTGAAGCGCTTAGAGCTTGATCTTCACAGAGGACAAGTGCGAAGTATTACAACAACAATAACAAGAATAATACTACTAATGATAACGATAACAATGATGATAATGATAACAATGATCATAATGATAAATGATGATGATGATGATGATAATCATAGTAGTAGTAGTAGTAGTGGTAGTAGTAGTACTAGTAGTAGTAGTAGTAGTAGTAGTAGTAGTAGTAGCAGCAGCAGCAGCAGTAGCAGTAGTAGCAGTAGTAGTAGTCATAACAGTCATAGATAGATGAATAACTAAATAAATAAACAAATAACCAGTAGCTATGTAAATAAATGAATGAATAGATGATGATAGTAGTAATTATAATAATAATAATAGTAGCAGCAGCAGTAGTATAGTAGTAGTAGTAGTAGTAGTAGTAGTAGTAGTAACAATAATACATAGATGAATAACTAAACAAATAGATAACTAACTAAATGAATAGATAGATGATAATAATAGTAATGACAATAATAGTAATAATGAAAATAATGATAACTACTACTACTACTACTAGTACCACTACTACTACTACTACTACTATTCATCATCATAATCATCATCATCATGATAATGATATAATGATAATAATTATAATAATAATAAGGGTCAGATCCACAATCTTATAAACAAATTTCATGCAGTCAGATCAAGCATATTCTCGATGAAAAATTCTGGATGAGTTCTACTTTGATATTAGTCACGCTCATCTAAACAGTCGCTCAGTTACAGGACTAACTGGGCCCTATCTTCTTCAACACCAGTTTGTTCATTAAATATTCAATTCTTTAAATATCATGAAATACTTTGCGTATGTCTCAGATGCAACATCGTATTACTCTCGGACGAAATCATTCACGTTGCACGCCCACTACAGTTTGGTCATTCTGTCAATTCCAACACTATCGTACGTGATACAGACTTGCTGTTCATAAATCGAATTTCGATTTTTAAAATGATTTTCTCTTTCAACGGCAGCACAAAACCGAACGTGCCTCCAGCAATACATCGTAAAATGATGGAATTAACAAAAGTGAACAATCATATATTACTCTTAAAATATATAGTACTCTTTCGTTTGATGCACATGACTAACGGTTGAATAGATACCACTAGTACGGTAAATGGATGTACATAGTATGCGATGATGAGTGATTTAATGTTTGAACGAGTGAATAGTCAACTGTGTGTGTGTGTGTGTGTGTGTGTGTGTGTGTGTGTGTGTGTGTGCGCGCGCGCGCGCGCGCGCGGTGTGTATGTGTGTGATGATGATGATGATGATAATGATGGTGGTGGTGGTGGTGGTGGTGGCGGCGATGACGATGATAGTAATGATGATAATTCCTTCATCCTATATAAATCATACATTTGTACATATTTTATGCGTACTTGTCACCGAACTCTATTTCATTATTGTCTTCACACACACACACACACACCGCCCGCCGCCCACACACACACACACACACACACACACACACACACACACCGAAAACAACAACGACATCCCACCTATCCTCGTACCTCCTTCATCCTCACTTTTGCTTCCATCGACCATTATTGGCCAGTTCCTTTCATCTCTTTACCACTACCACCATCCCCACCACCCACCACCCACCACCACCACAACCCCAAACCACCCCAACCTCCCAACCCACACCACACGCATCCCTTCACCTAAACCCCCACCCCACCCCCCACCCCTCTTCCCCTCCCAAACCTATTCCATTCCGTCTCTTGGGTCTCGACCCCGCCCCCCACCTCCACCCCCACCCCCACCCCACCCCATCCTAACCCTGACTTCCCTTGCTTATGCACAGTGAAACTTTTTTTTTTTTTAGAATGTTGGGACTTGCATGATGTGAGACATAAACACTTAACAGCAGAGTCCATTAAAAAAAGCTTGTTCAGAGATGTTCCACCTGACGTGATCTTTGAATTTCTTAAGGAGATTAAGATTTTTCATCTGATCTAAGATTTCACGGAGGAAAGATCTTTTTAAACAAAATTTCCGGGGTGTGTTTTTGGGCAGGTGTGTTTTAAAGGGTTTGTGAATGAGCTTCTCTCTCCTCTCTCTCTCTCTCTCTCTCTCTCTCTCTCTCTCTCTCTCTCTCTCTCTCTCTCTCTCTCTTGATAATGACCTGTTAGGTAACTTCGACTCGGTGACAGCCCTGATATTATTTTATGGCCCTTTTGCGGTCGGCTGGGCTATAAGCAACGTTACCATTACCATTACCCTCGTTTATGTCCCTTTCTGGAACAGCGACAACAGTGGGATTCGCATCGGAGTCGGACTTGGAGACCTACTACCGGGCACATACAGACACCATGCGGCTTGCAGTGGTCTTTCCTGGCTTGAGCAACAGCGGTTCTCTCCCTTCCTCCATGTCGTACCGAATCCGCCGGCTACTAACGACTCCCAGAACTGGTTCACCAAGCGAACGTACCCCTTCTACCAGGCCAGCTCCCCAAGGGACAATGACGTGGATCCAAGTACGTGACGTGGGGTTTTGACAGGTGGTGGTGGGTGGGGGTGGTGGGTGGGGGTTGGGAGTGGGTAGGTGTTGTTGTTGTTGTGTGCGTGTATGCGCGCGCGCGCGCGCGTGCGTGTGCGTGTGTGTGTGTGTGTGTGTGTGTGTGTGTGTGTGTGTGTGTGTGTGTGTTGTGTTGTGTTTGTTTGTGTTATGTGTATGTGTTGGGGTTGGGGTGGGGTGGGGGATGTTGTGTGTTGTGCTTATGTGGTGTGTGTGTTGTGCGCGCGCGCGCGCGCGCGTATGTGTTGTGTGTGTGTGTTGTGTGTGTGTGTGTTGTGTGTGGTGTTCAGGTAGGAACTCTTGGTTTTTGAAAACATCACGTAGAGAAAGAAATCTGACTCCGTGTTGTGCGCGCGCGCGCGCGCGTGTGTGTGTGCATGCCTGCATGCGTTCGTACGTGCGTGCGCGCGTGCGTGCGTATGCTCGTGCGCGCGTGCGTGCGTGTGTTCGTGCGTGTGCGTGTGTGTGTGTGTGTGTGTGTGTGTGTGTGTGTGTGTGTGTGTGTGTGTTTGCTTGCGCGCGCGATCGTGCGCGGGTGTGTGTGTGTGTGTGTGTGTGTGTGTGTGTGTGTGTGTGTGTGTGTGTGTTGTCTGTCTGTCTGTTTGTGTCAATGTATCTACTCGAATTCTCTCTCTCTCTCTCTCTCTCTCTCTCTCTCTCTCTCTCTCTCTCTCTCCCCCAACCCTCCCCCTCCTCTCATCCACCCTCTTCACGCAGAGTACATCAGCTCGGGCGCCGCCTACCTGCTCTCCCTTGTGGGCGAGTCCATTCTACGCGAATGGAACTCCGCCTCCACACCTCTGCTAGAGATGCACGCGCAGAGGATGCCTTACCCGTCCTACTACGAAGACAACATGATCACAGTGCTGCAGACCCAGCTGCCGCTCTTCCTCATGCTGTCCTTCATCCTGACCGTCATCCAGACCACCAAAGCCATCGTCATGGAGAAAGAGCGCAGGATTAAGGTAGGGTTAAAAGGGGGGAGAGGGGTAGTGGTAGTAGAGCGTGCGTGCCGCATGTGTGTATATATATATATATGTGTGTGTGTGTGTGTGTGTGTGTGTGTGTGTGTGTGCGTGCGTGCATACATACACACATAAACACATAGGCGCGCGCGCGCAAGCATATACACACACACACACACACACACACACACACACACACACACACACACACACACACACACAAACACACACATACACACGCAAACACACACATACACACCTATACACACAACACACACACACACACACACACACACACACACACACACACACACACACAACACACAGAGAGGGAGAGAGAGGAGAGAGAGAGAGCGAGAGAGGAGCTACCTTCTTCCCTTCCTTCTTTCCTTCGCCTGTTAACAATCAATCATCCGTTCGCCGCCCCCCCCCACCCCCCGTATCTCCCCGCTCCCCCTTCCTCCATTTCAACCACACCCCTCCCCCACCCCTACCCCCACCCACCCACCCACCCACCACCCCTCCACCCCCAATTTTTTTTTTTTAATTTCTCCACCCAGGAATCCATGAAGCTGATGGGACTCAAACCCGCGGCCCACTGGACCTCCTGGTTCCTGACCACCTTCCTGTACCTGGTGCTGGCGCTGGCGGTGTACGCCATCCTCTTCGGCATCAAGGTCAACGACGACGTCGGATCAGTCCTGGCCAACAGCGACATCTCGCTCTTCTACGTCTTCCTGCTCTGCTACGCTGTGGCTATGATCACCTTCTGCTTCATGATCAGCGTTATCGCTCAGAAAGGTGAAAGTTGAGAGTTATTATTATTATTATTAATATTATTATTTTTGTATTATGAATACTTATATAGCGCCTATCCTCGGCTACAGACCAAGCTCTAATAAGAGCTTTACGATCCACACTCGTCTACACAACGGGCTGACCGAAGAGCTGCCAGCTGGCGCTTCATTCAGTCGTTTCCCGTTGTGTCATCCAGCCAATATCGTTCAATATCGTTCACTCACTTTGCTTACTCTCCTTCATTCTTTCCATTTCTCACGCAGGGTGCATGCTATTTGTAACGTGTCATCCGTACCAACGGCCAAACTGGCCTTCTCTTCCGAAAAAGTTGGTGATGGGATTTTAAGTGTGTGCAAGATGTTACGCGTGATTTCATACACGGAACCTCGGTTTATGGTCTCATTCGAAGGACTGTATGGGAAATGGAGTCAGAACCAATATTAACTCCAAGGGAATCCCCCTCCCCCCCCCCCCCCCCCCCCCCACACCACACACCCTGTACCGAAACGGCCCGGCGGAGATTCAAGCCCGCAACCCCAGGACCACCAAGATTACGAGTCCAGCGCTCTACCACTGAGCTATTCCGGTCCCCCAAGAGTT
>CM065734.1:28071434-28086434 GCA_033310375.1 Conus canariensis | reverse complement strand
AAGTGCGTGCGCGTGCATCCACATCTGAATTAATGAATGGATAAATAAACAAACAAACAAATAAATGAATGAATAAATAAATAGATAAATAAATGAATGAATAAATGAATAAATAAATAAATTTAATGAATACGCCGCGATTGATTGCTACCTCTTCGCACGCTGTTCCAACTGTGAGAGAAGAAGATATTCTATATCTGACGGAATCTTTCTGTGCATCATCGAATCTTTCTGTGTACCATCGAATCTTTCTGTGCACCATCGAATCTTTCTGTGCATCATCATTTTCTGTGACTGACAGAATCTCTCTGCTCAGCATCCCTTCTCTGAGAGATCACATTCTTTGACCGATTGGAATCTTTCTGTACACCATCATATTGTATGACTGACATAATCTTTCTGCTCAACATCCCTGCTCTGTCAGAACACATTCTATATCCGATGCAATCTCTCTGCACACCATCCCTATTCACTGGCGGCGGCCGGCTGGTGGTCGTTGTGCGTCGCAGGTGGTGGTCTTGGACGAACCGTCCAGCGGCATGGACCCCGCGGCGCGGCGCCAGACGTGGGAGTTGCTGCAGCAGCAGCGGCAGGGCCGGACCATCCTGCTGACCACTCATTACATGGACGAGGCCGACGTCCTGGGCGACCGCATCGCCATCATGTCGCAGGGCGTCGTCAAGTGTTGCGGAAGCTCGCTCTTCCTGAAGAAGCTCTTCGGTGAGTTAGAGTTGGGGGGTTGGGGGGAAGGGGGAGAGAGAGGGGGATGGAAGGAAAGGAGGAGAGAGAGAGAGGGAGGAGGTGAAACGGGAAAAGAGAGGGGGGGGGGGGGCTGGGGAGGAGAGAGAGAGAGAGAGAGAGAGAGAGAGAGAGAGAGAGAGAGAGAGAGAGAGAGCATAACAAAGTAAGTTGTTTGTTGTCCGTCGAGACGACGAAGACCATCTAGTCATCCTTGGATCGGGGGTGAGTGCGAAGATGGCTGGTCAGGCCGATCTGCCCCCGGAAAGATCTATCACAGTACGGACAGGGGATGGTGGCCTCAGCTGTACAATTGTAATTGTGTTCTAAATGTATGTTTAATTGTATAATGATCATAATGCAGTAATGAAATTATCATAATCATTATCATCATCATCATCATCATCATCATCATCATCACAACAAGAACAAGAACAACAACAACAACAACAACAACAACAACATCATCATCAAAAGCCCTGTTCGTTACCAACAACAACAACAGCAACAACATTCTCAAGACACTGCACCACTCTTGATGGGACACAACCACAACTTCTTGTGGGAACCGTTCAAGAGCCGTCAAGGTTGTTTCCCCTTTCAAAGCTCGACGGTAACGTGTTGCATGTTGGTGTTTGGGGTTGCTCTGAAATAAACCATTCTTATGTCTCTGGGTCCGACTGGGGAATAAGGTGGAGGGTGGTGGGGGTAGGTTGGGCGTGGGTGGGGAGGGGGTGGTGTGTGGGGTGGGGGGGGGGGGTAAGTGAATATAATTAAACTTTCTGATATGAAAAAAATTATCTTAGGACTGCCTCCCACCCCCAGCCTCCCTTCTCTATTCTAACACGAACACGATGAAGAAAATGGAAAATGAAGAAATGTTTTATTCATTACAGGCCACATCCCCTTCTGAGCAAAAGGGGGGAGGGTTTGGGGAAGATCCATATAGAATGACACATCGACAATGAAGATAAGAGGCATATCCAAATACTGAGAGTTGAGTTCTAACATTTTTAACGAAAGACTGCCATAGGCACATGCTTCGATACTAGCATTCAGATTCTTTCACAGCATTAGCATGCCTTTTAAAGACTTTGACAGATACAACCAAAACAATTCTTCAGCATGTTGCTGTTACTATTAGCTATCAGTAAATAAACATAATGAAGAGAAAATAATCAAAGAACTGCTTGACTTGTTAAAACATGTTAGATATAAATAAGCTCAACTTGTTGTTGTTGTTGTTGTTGTTGTTAGTGTTGTTGTTGTTGTTGTTGCTGCTGCTGCTGCTGCTGTAGAGAATGTTAAAAATATGCTGGATGTTTAAGAAATATGTGAGCTAAGGAAACTCACTGTAGTAATTTTCGTTTCTATATGTCGTATTCCAAAGAAAATCTGTCATGCTTTTCCCATTCACATATTCTTGGACTGATTGAAATCGATGACATCGGCGCGGCGCGTGTGTGTGTGTGTGTGTTTTGTGTGTGTGGTGCGTCGTGCGTGCGTGCGTGCGTGCGTGCGTGCGTCTGTTTAAAAAGAAATGGACCAAGCACAATCCCTACAAGTTCTGAACCCCCTTTTTTTTTTTTTTTTTTTCTTTTTTTTTTCGTAAACGTCTTGTCTCTGTCAGACACCACTCCAAAGGGGGTTCGTTCTGACAACAACCACGGGGGAGGGGGAGATGGGGATAGGGAATCATGATTAGAGGTGTTGGGGAAAAAAATAACTTAAAAGGGGAAGAGAGAACAGTGTGATAGGTCCATGCCTCGAAGCTGACTGTTCAGTCAGCCTTCCACTGCCACAGTCCAACACGACTGGTTGCCCCCCAAAACGGGAAAGAGTGAAGTGAACGTTTCCCACTTGTACACCACAAGGTCTAGTTTTTGTTGTTGTTTTGTTGTTGTTGTTGTTGTTGTTGTTGTTGTTGTTGTTGTTTTTCCGGGCAATTGGGTGGTTGGGTAGTTCGGGCACTAACTGTCTGACCTGTCCGTCTATTAACCAAACCCTCTAAACCACAGGCGCCGGATACCACCTAGTAGCGGTCAAAGATGCCGGTTGCCAGGTGTGTGGGTAGTTAAGGCGCTAACTGTCTTACCTGTCCGTCTGTTAAACAAACCTTCTCAACCACAGGTGCCAGATACCACGGTCAAAGATGCGGGTTGCCAGGTGTGTGGGTAGTTTGGGCGCTAACTGTCTTACCTATCCGTCTGTTAACCAAACCCTCTCAACCACAGGCGCCGGATACCACCTTGTAGCGGTCAAAGATGCGGGTTGTCAGGTGTCGGCGCTGACTTCCGCCATCCAGTCCAGAATTCCCAGCGCGCGCTTCGAGGAGGAAGTCAACGCGGAAGTGTCGTATCTGCTTCCGGACGACCAGTCCGCCGCCTTTCCCGACCTCTTCCGCTTCCTGGAGGAGCGGAAGATGGACTTGGGTATTGTGGGCTTCGGCACGTCGGCGACCACGATGGAAGAGGTGTTTCTGAAGTGAGTTCAGCTTGAAAGATCTTGATTTGTTTTCTAAACGTTGTTGTTGTTGTTGTGTTGTTGTTGTTGTTGTTGTTTGTTGTGTTCTTCTTCTTCTTCTTCTTCTTCTTCTTCTTCTTCTTCTTCTTCTTCTTCTCTTTCTTCTTCTTCTTGAAATTGTGTTGTACTCTCTTCATTACTGTTAGCGTTTATACCACCCGTTCAAATTTTTTTTTTTTTAAAATAACAAAAACCTCGTTCTTCCACACCTCTCTCCCCTTCTCCTTGCCCTCCCATCCGCTCTAAACCTCCCCTTCACCTCCCACCCCTTTCCGCTAATACCAATACCATCACTTTTCCAGGGTGGGCGAACACGCAGACGATGACATCGCGACGATTGGAGCAGTTCGACCCGGCTCAGCCAAAAGACCTCACACCAGAGACGGATTCACCAACCAGGCCTTCACCACGGAGGACGAGAAGCTCGTGGGCAGCTCCAGCAATGGCAGAAACGGCGACAAGGCGCAGAGCTCGGAGTCTGAGAACATTCTGGGTGAGAAGATGTTTAGTTTGTAAGCGCTTGATGGATGGTGATGGTTGTAGTCCTTTGGCGCACGGGTCTGCATGGGTTTAAATTCAACCCGCACGTACACGCAAGGGGAGAGAGAGAGAGGAGGGGAGGATGGAGACACACACACACACATACACACACACACACGCGCGCGCGCGCGCGCACGCATGCACGCACTCACACACGCACACACGCACACACGCACGCATGCTCGCACACACACACACACACGCACGCACAGACACACACACACACACACACACACACACACGCCCCGCGCGCGCGCGCGCGCATATACACACACACTGATACAGGCACAGATACATAGAGAGACAGAGAGAGGCAGAGAGAGATGAAATTCAGGGTAGGCCACAGCCCGTTATAAAGCGGGATTACATTGAAAAGTATAGCATAGTAAATGTAACAATAACAACAACAACATGCGGGAAGTACAATCTACTCAATCTCTTACACAAGTGCATAAAGTGCAATCTACTGACTCACATATCAGCTTCACACTAGGATAGCAGTATTCATACAACATCGGCCTTTCAATGCATTTATCATTAGCTAAACACAGCAGCTCGCCTCCTAAAGGCTTTATACAAAATTAATATATGCACAAATTCCTCACAATATTTTGATTTTCATTCGTCATTAGTAGAGTCACACAAAACTGACATGAATTTGCATAGTATTTAGTTAGAACATATTCCTGTCGAAGGTCATTAAGAGGAGGGCCGAAGTACAGAAGAACAAAAAAAGTGTATTTCGTCATCGTTTTCCTTTTTATCTTACGGGCATATCAGACTGTGGTCAGAAACTGCATCATGCAATTGATAATGCACTGCTATACCTGAAACACCAAATCTGAACTTCGTCATGTAATGTTTAATACATTTGTCAATATCAAGTAAAAGATATATTTCGCAATTATTCGATGATTTTCGTTCTGTACCATGAAAATCAATAATTTTTCCTGAATATGGTCGTGCCAGTTTTGCCATCTGTTATCAGTGAGTCCTTGACGGTATACTTTCTTTAAAACATTCACATTTTACACCCTAGTTCTGCCATACAAATCCAAAGCCATTTAGAAATAGGATCTTACAAAGACCTGAAGCCCATGCGGTTTTATCATGTGAATCTAATCAATAAAAAAAATTTCATAAGCTTTCAAAGGTGACCTGTTATCATTTATTCGTGATATATTTAGCCAGTATCTAGTAGAAAAATAGATACCTATTTATCTATAACAGTTAACAACAGCCATTTGATCCCCGTTTAAAAAAGACCATCTCTCTCTCTCTCTCTCTACATTGCTGCGAGGTAACCTCCTTTAGTGAATGCAACAATATTGCTCTTTGTCATATTTACCTTAAGATGGAGTCTAGATGCCAAATTATGTAAATCGTTCAACTGGGTCTGAAGACCTTTTGGGGTTTCCGTTAACAAAGCTATAACCTCTGCTAGTAAGAAAATGAATAATTCATCTATATCTGCAGACAGTTTTGCACCATGTCTTCCCTTCTCAATTACTTCTGGTGCCAGTTCGTTGAAAAATAAGCCAAACAAAACAGGACTGCATGAATCTCCTTGATTCACACCTTTCGTACAAAGAATGTAGTCTGCGAAATCTCCGCCACACCTAACCCTTGCCGTCAGGCAATCAAATATGTTCGAACTACTCATTGCACGGATTTTTCACGGCACGAAAATCTCTGTAAACCAGCAGTAAAGGGGGCCTGATTCAGTCTCTTGGAAGGTTAAGGCAGCAGAGGGAGAGGGATGGGCACCGCCTTCCATGATGTCATGTTTCAGATACGGCAAACCTCTGAACAGCGTACTACCTTGCGGCCAAGAGATCTTTAAACTTTGTGCATATAGTTCTTTGGAAACACCGCAAATGGTCCATTTTGAATGTATATTATTCATCCATTAAAACAAAGACCAAAATGAAAAAAAAATCACATAGGCCCTGTAAACATCTATTGATGGAACGTAAAGGCTAAACTGATGTTTATGTCGTCTTCAAAATTACTGTGAAAAACATTGCTAGAGTAGTTTGTTTCCTGTTACATGCAGTTAAAAATGTCTCTCATCTTCTTTCTAAAATATCTCTTATCATACATTTTGTGTAATGAGCGTCGGTGACTGTATTTGCCTTGAGGAATCTAAGAAATCTTTCTCTAAGAAAAGCCTCAGTTTTCCAAAAGAGAAAAGAAAAAAAAGCGGAGAAGTCCTCCAAATGCATTTACTCAAATAATGCACGAAGCTTACGAATCTGACATGGAGACGTCCTGTGTGTGTTCCGGGCAGCCTTCAACCAGAACTACAGCAAGATGACAGGCCTGAAGCTGCGGTGGTCGCAGTTCCACGGCATGTTCGTCAAGAAGGTCCTGCTGAGTTGGCGTCATCGAATCATCTCCGTCGTCCAGCTCCTCCTCCCGGTCATCTTCACCGTCCTGGCCCTCTCCATCGACACGGACTTCGGGTGAGCTCTTGGGTCTTCTCTCCTTCTGGGGCGGCACGGTCATTACTGTCAGTGAAGAGCCTGGTCCCGTGTTAGGCCTCAGTCTTTTCTTTTAAAGGGAGTCCAGGGGCGGGAAGACACGTTGACCCAACGGCCGACAACTTATCATAAGGTAGTAAGTAGTCGCATCGTTTTATAACTATGATGACTCCGCCGAACAACGTGGACAATTGAAAATCACGAGACAAAACACGACGCGTTTCGACCTCGAAGGTCTTCTTCAGGCAAGATAAACAACATTCAGGACAACCCAAATGAAGAACGAGCAATTAGTTATCTTTGTCGAATTCGGAAAGGCGGCCGAGGGAGAGGGTTGGGCACCGCATTCCAATATGTCGTGCCTTAGATACGATACACCTCTTAACAGCTTACCGTACTGCGGCCATCAGACCAAAGAGACCTTTGAACTTTGTCTCTCAGTAAAGAGCCTGGTCCGTATTAAGTCTCAATCTCTTTTAAAAAGGAGTCCTGGGGCGTTTCGACTTCTTAGGTTTAGATTTCCGCCTGCAATCGCCTCACTTAGCAACTAGTCCCATAGTGTCACCGACTGCTAGGCGAGGCCGTCATAGCATCAGCTGTCAGGTCCCCAGGTACTCCCACATGGCATTTAAAAAAAAATTTTTTGAGCATTTTTATTCTGATATAACGCACAGTGTTTTAGGTCCCGGCTCAGGCTTTTCATACTCATTCACCAAAGACCCAACATGTCAACATTTCCACAAGACGTTATTAAAAAGGTACCACTGTGGGAGTAATAGTTCGCAGCAGAGGCTGCAGCAGTGGCGGTAGCACTGGTAGCACCAGTGGCAGTGGAAGCAATAGCTGCAGTAGTAGTTGTAGCGGCAGGAGCAGCAGCAGCGGCAGCAGCAGTGGTGGTAGTAGTAATAGCAGTAGCAGCACCAGTAGCAGCAGCAGCACCAGTAGTAGTAGCAGAAGTAGAAACAACAGCAGCAGAAGCAGTAGCAACGGAAACGGCAGCAGTATCAGCAGCAGCAACAGCAGCAGAAGTAGAAACAACAGCAGCAGAAGCAGTAGCAACGGAAACGGCAGCAGTATCAGCAGCAGCAACAGCAGCAGCAGCTGCAGCAATAGTAGTGGAAGCAGAAGCAGCAGCAGCAGCAGCAACAGTAGCAGTGATACAGGTGATAGTGCCGGTAGCAGCAGCAGCATCAGTGTGAGCAGCAGCAACAGCAACAGTAGTGGCAGTAGTGACAGCTACAGCTGCAGCAGTACCAGCACCAGCAGTGCTGCCATTGTCATCGTGATCACTGTCATTGTCATTACCATTGTGCTCCCAGTCGTCTTCAACCTCCTCCTTCTGCTTATGGATACTGTTTGGGGTAAACTATGTGTCGGTTTTGGGTGTGTTCACACACACACACACACACACACACACACACACACACACACACACACACACACACACACACCACACATCATTAATAATTTACTTTTTTTTTCTATTTTGTTTTCTTCTTATCGCTGTACTCTTCGTCTCTGTGTGTGTGTGTGTGTGTGTGTGTGTGTGTGTGTGTGTGTGTGTGTGTGTGTGTGCTTGCGTGCATGCGTTTGTGCGTGCGTGCGTATGTATGTGTGTATGCGTGTGTTCGTAAGTGCGTGGGTGCGCGCGCGTGCGCACGTGCATGTGTGTGTTTGTGTGTGTGTGCACGTGCGTGTGTGTGTGTGTGCGTGTGTGTGTGTGTACGCGTGCGTACGTGCGTGCGTGTGTGTGTATGTGTGTGCGCGCATGTGTGTGTGCGCATGCGTGTGTGTGTGCGTGCGTGTGTGTGTGTGTGTGCGTGCGTGTGTGCGTGCGGTGTGTGTGTGTGTGTGTGTGTGTGTGTATGTATGTGTGTGTGTGTGTGTGTGTGTGTGTGTGTGTGTGTGAGTGAGTGTGTTCGTGCTTTCGCGCTCCCATGCCATTCCCTGTACTTGCAGGAGCGAGGAAACGGTTCTGGACTTTGATCTATCAGACTTTGGCACCACCTACGTGGCTTACAGCAATGGCAGCGGCCCTACCCCGAGCACAGAAAGTGCCGCTACCGAATATGCAGGTTATTCAGTCAATCTTTTTATCACGTCCGACAAGGGAGGTTAGGATTTTTCGCCCAACTCTATTGGTTTGCTTGTCGATCTTTCTGTCAACAAGATGAAGTAAAAACTACTTATTGAAACAAAACTGTGAAAAGATAAAGCACCCGTCCCCTATCCACACCCCCCCCCCCCCAACAAAAAAAAAAAAAAAAAGAAAGTGTTAAAGTTACTCGTTCACCCGTGATGTAGAATTACGTTAGAACTACGAATTCGGTTATAACAAAACTGGCTGAAGTTATGGAATTAGGGCTGAAAAATAAAGTTATGAAGTTTGTTGTGTATCCGTCGACGATGATAAGAATGCCAGTATTGCTACAATGCATCTTTGTACTGGTTCTACAGGATTTCTATCTTTCTTTATTTCTTTCTTACTTACTTTGTTCCTTTCTTTCTTCCTTCCTTTCTTGCTTTCTTTCATCTTTTTCTTCTTGTTCTCACTGTTATTCTTGTTCTAGTCTCTCTCTGTCTCTCTGTCTCTCTGTCTCTCTCTCTCTCTCTCTCTCTCTCTGTGTCTGTATGTGCGTGTGTGCGTCCGCGCGTGCGTGCGTGCGTGCGTGCGTGTGTGTGTGTGTGTGTGTGTGTGTGTGTGTGCGTGTGTGTGTGTGTGTGTGTGTGTGTGTGTGTGTGTGTGTGTGTGTGCTGTTGTCGTTGGTGATGCTTACCTGGACCCTCCAATGTGACTGCAGGCACTCTAGCCACCCAGACGTTGCGTAAAGTGGATGTAGACTCCACGTGGACCAACATGAGCGTATACCTCCTGTCCTTGGCAAGCAGTCTGTCCACTTCCGTCTACAACAAAGAGGTGGAGAACTGTCTGTCTGTCTGTCTGTCTATCTGTACGTCTGTCTATATGTACGTCTGTCTATGTCAGACCTTCGCTCATGCAACGTTGCACACACACACACAACCAGTCACACAAACAGAAGAGAGGTCTCTCTTTTAATGACCAACTAAATTTTAACATCATTTGCTTTAAACACTTTTCACCATGCTTCCACATAATCACATGTGCATGTTTCAATTTTGAAGAAAAAAAAAATGACCAGGTCCTCACAGACTTAAAGATACTTGTTCTTTTTAGATACTGGCCTCAAACAGTTGGCCACATAGATATCTGTTTTGGCAAACAAAACTCCCGGGGTGCTCACAGACCTAGAACACAGTTTTCCTTCCTGCTTTTCGCCTCAGCAAGACACAAAAAGTTGTTATAATCTCCACGACGTCCCGTTGACGTACAAAATACAAACTGCGCCTCTGTCACTCTCAGTTTAAAAAAAAAAGAAAAGAAAAAGAAAAGAAAAAAAATACACCTGCAAGTCCCCAGTCTGTACGGGGGAAATAAAATGAAACAAAAATAGATCAATGGTTTTGTGAAAATCACTGAGAAAGTATCATTTGGAATATAGTAATTTTCAATTTTTTTTCTTTTCTGTTTATTTTCTTTTCCCCATGTCTTACCTGAAGCTTTGCTAAGCCTGTCACAGGCCAGTTGTAGCCTTTATTTTATCATTGTGCTTATCACTGACACCTCTCGTGTCATTCAAAGAAAATAATTTAAAAAAAACAAGAGGCAATATCCTTGGCAAATGTCTCCATCTACGACGCCATCTACCAGTCTGTCCTTTGATTGAACTGATCATCCGGCAGGTGAGAAACCAACCACTTCGTGTCATTTGCTCACTGCATTCAGTGCGTACGAGCTGTACACGTTTTCTCGAAGAGGTGGGCCTAGGTACAAGAGAGTAAACAAGACTATAAATTCCTTCCTTTTTCAAAAGCATGCGTAAGTGATCTATGTTCTCCGTCGACATCCATAAACACACATCAAACTACCAGAAACTTGGGCACAGTTCCCGACAGTCTGTCTGTCTCTGTGTCTGTCTGTCTGTCTGTGTCTGGAACTGTCTGTGTTTATGTGTGAAAGAGCGTACCCCTCAGGTTTGGATGTTGTTGTCGTTAATCTGTATCTGTCTGTCGATGTATCTGTCTGTTAATCTGTATCTGTCTGTCGATGTATCTGTCTGCTAATCTGTATCTGTCTGTTGATGTATCTGTCTGTCCGTTTTTCCGTCTTTCCATCCGTACGCCTATCGACCTATCAATTTATCCGTCTATTTATTTTCATGTTTGTGTATATGTCTGCCTGCATGTCTACTTCTTTGACAGTTAGTCTATCGGTCTGTCTGTGTATTCCGTTTGGTGGTTCCTAATTGTTCTGTCTGTCTGTTTGTCTGTCTGTCTGTATCTCTTTCCATGATGTAAAATAGACAGATACTTCATACATGCAAACGCAAAAACAAAAAGAAACAATAAAATAGGAAATATATTTCTATTGAACAAAATGAACAGAAGACGGAAAACCAGTACATGCATACAAGTCCTCTAACGGTAAGACAATGAACTGGCCAAAGACAGTTATAAAAAAAAGACAAACTAGTAGGCGATAGGGAACGAATATGGTGATGAAAAGGTGTGAATGTGTTCAAGTGTTGCAGTATAAGGGAACCACCAGACATTGTCTTGAGCACAGAATTAATCATATCGCCTGTTCAGTCATGATGGTGAGCTCTCCTGTATCATAACCCAAGCATTGTCAGTCACATCGGCGTTGACGGCACCTAAGACTTGTGTGAACTTGTTGACGGCACCTACGACTTGTGTGAACTTTCAGTGTCAGTGTCATCAAGGTGTCACTGGTCATAATATACGCTACACCACATCTGCTATGCTTCGAGACCATACTGCGCAGGATTTACGGCTGATGGATGGATGAATTGATGACTAAGATGAAAGTATTAATGACGAGGGTCTTATGGACACGGCCTAGCACATGTCTGACAACCGCGCTGGTCAGACTTTGGGTACCTACCTAATACTGTCTGTGTCACTGTCATAAGTGTACGTGTGTGTGTGTGTGTGTGTGTGTGTGTGTGTGTGTGTGTGTGTGTGTGTGTGTGTACGCGCGCGCGCGCGAGTGTGTGTATGTGGGGGGGGAGGGGTAGTGTATGCAATGTATGCGTGCATGTGCGTGTGTGTGTGCGCGCGCGTGCATGTGCATCTGTATGCGTGTGTGTGTGTTATAAGGACTTGTGTGAGCATGCTCCTTTGAACAACAACCTTCATTTGGATCTCCAAAGAGAAGCGATCTCCAACCGGCTAACCACACAATATGTTCTTTATGTACCCACTGCATGACAAAAGAATGGCCTAAACTTAAAGGAAGAATTACTATACCACCAAACGAAAGACACAAACAAATTAAAAGACAAACACGACGCGTTTTGACCTTTTTGGAAGAATGAAACGTTATGATTGTTGTTGTCACGTGACATGGGGGAGGGGGGAGGGGGGGGGCTTATACTTTAAAAATGCATACAAACCAAACAAATACACCGCATGTGATGCATTTTGTGGAAGTGCCTTTTGCACTTCCAATTTTACAGGGCAAGAAGACTACTTGCAGAGCGTTCCATTCACACATGCATTGCCAATGACCTCCTCCACCTCCACCACCACCACCACCACCACCACCACATCACCACCACAACCATCACCACCACCACCACCACATAACCCTCAACGCCCCCATCCCCTCCCCACCCCACCCCACCCCACCCTCACCCCACCCCCACCCCACTGTCTCCTTTCCAGGTGATCATAGGAGCCCAGTTCGACCCACCCACAGGGGGCAACACCTTAAAAGCCACCGCCTTCTACAACGGTCAGCCCTTCCACGCCCTGCCCATCTCCATCGTGGCCATTCTGCACGGCTTGGCCAAGGACCTGCTGGGCATCAGCTACTCCCTGACCGCCTCCATGGAGCCGCTGCCCAAGGGGGAGGACGCGGCCGCCGAAGACTCCAGCACTGCCAGTGCCACCCAGGGATTCCTGACCGGCTTCTGCATTTCCTTCGGCATGGCCTTCCTGACCTCCAGCTTCGTCTTCTTCCTGGTGAAGGAAAGAGAGGTGGGTGCGACGTATGTAATGTGTTAACTCTCATCAGCCTGCTGACAGTAGCACCAGAATTGGTATTATGATCATGAACACTTATACAGCGCCTATTGCTCGGGTAGAGACCAAGCTTTAAGCGCTTTACAATCCACACTCGTTTTCACAACGGGCTGCCTACCTGTTCAGTGCCGACTGAAGAGCTGCCAGCTGGCGCTTCATTCAGTCGTTTCCCGTGTCATCCAGTCAATATCGTTCACTCAATTTCCTTACTTCCTACATTCTTCCCATTTCTCACGCAGGGTGCATGCTATGTGTAACGTGTCATCCATACCAACGGCCAAACTGGCCTTCTCTTCCGAAAGTTAGTGATGGGATTTTAAGTGTGTGCAAGATGTTATGTGTGCGTTCACACACGGATCCTCGGTTTCTAATCTCATTCGAAGGACTGTATGGGAAATGGAGTCAGAACCAATGTTAACTCCGAGAGAAAAATCCCACTGTTCCGAAACGTCCCGGCGGAGATTCGAACCCAGAACCCCAGGATCACCAAGATTACGTGTCCGGCCGCTTTACCACTGAGCTATTCCGGCACCCAGAATGAGACTTGTATGCATGTGAACTGATTGCAGTTCCTTGTAAACAGGAGTCAGTCGTGAATTAGCGAGCAGTAACGAGGGCTGAAGCATTACCCTGTCTTCTGACTTGTATGCATAGAGAACGAAACCGTGGGTGAGGCATAGGAGAGGGTAAATGGAACAGAGGGTAAATGGAACAGAGGGTAAATGGAACAGAGGGTAAAGGGTTAGAGAGGTGTGTGGTGGAAGAAAGAAAACTGTTTTTTCTTTTTTTTTTCCCTGTGCGTGGAAGTCATGGACTTAAAGAGGGGAGTTTTTTTTGTGTGGTTCTTGAGGAGGGAGGGGAAGAGGTGTATCTTTTTCTTCTTTTTTTTTTCTTTTCTTCTCTTCTCTTCTTTCTTTCCCTTTTTTTATGAAGTTGAGCTTATAAGCCTGGTTATTGAAGAAGGAACTGCCTTTGACACGGGGACAGCCCTGGTGGGGTCCCCTCGCTGTCGGCTAGCCGTGATATAAACAACGTGAATTTTAATTGAATGGGGGGAATGGAGGTGGGGGGGGGGAGGGGAATAATATTAGGTGCTTGCAAATGACACTCATGGATTGGGTTCTGGTGGGGACCATGAGATGAGGGTTGAAATGGCAAAGAGAACTGTTTCTGTGGGACGGGATCCTTGCAGGGGAGAAAACTGTGAGTTTCACTCATGGACGTGATCCTTCTAGGGGAGAAAACTCTGTGAGTGAAAGTCCTGGACGTGATCGGTGTAGGAGAGAAAACTCTGTGAGTTTCACTCATGAACGTGATCCTTGTAGGGGAGAAAACTCTGTGAGTGAAAGCCCTGGACGTGATCGGTGTAGGGGAGAAAACTCTGTGAGTTTCACTCATGAACGTGATCCTTGCAGGGGAGAAAACTCTGTGAGTGAAAGTCCTGGACGTGAACCGTATAGGGGAGAAAACTCTGTGAGTGAAACTCGTGGACGTGATCCTTGTGGGGGAGAAAACTCTGTGAGTGAAACTCTTGGACATGGTTCTTGAAAGGGTAGTAAACTCTGCGTGAATAAAACTCATGGATGAGGTTCTTGCAGGGGGATAAGACTGTTTCTGTTAAAAATAAAGTTATTGAGAATTAACCAAGTTCTGTGAGAAGAAGTATTTTTACATGGTTCCTAAGCATAAAGCAAAGCGCTCTTTGTTTAATAAGAATAGAACCTGGCGGGCATAGAAAAAATGTAAATGAACACAAGTTAGGTGACAGATACCACTAATCTGAAGGTTAGCTACATATTCTGAACTACTGCACAAAATATGATGAAGGGTGTCTTCAGTTCAAACGAGAAGCTAAGAAACATGACAGTAGTTGGACTGGCATGCATACAGGTGATTACTGTTATCAAAATAATGATGCTTAGGGTATGCTCTCCAAAGATGCTCATGCCTGTTTCATCAAACACACATTGAACTCATTGTTTCATGTTTACGATTGTACTTGTGCATCTTCGTTTTCACGGCATAGCGCGCACACGCACGCACGCACGCACGCGCATACGCACGCATGCACGCACGCACACACATACACACACATGCACGCATGTACTCACGCACGCACGCACACGCGCACACACACACACACACACACACACACACACACACACACACACACACACACATTTCCACAAACGCGCGCGCATGCAAGCACACGGGATCTCATACGCACGCGCGCGCACACACACACACACACACACACACACACACACACACACACACACACACACATGCACACACTCACACAAAGAGAGAGAGAGGGGCGGAAGGGAGAGAGAGAGAGAGAGAGAGAGAGAGAGAGAGAGAGATCGAGAGAGCGAGAGAGACAGACAGACAGACCGACAGACAAACAGACCGACAGAAAGACAGACAGACAGATAGGGACAAAGAGACAGAGACAAGACGGGGACAGAGGCAGAGATACAGAGAGAGAGAGAGAGACAGAGAGAGACAGAGGGACAGACAGACAGAGAGAAAGAGAGAGAGAGAGACTGAGACAGAGACAGAGAGACAGACAGACATGCAGAGAGACAGA
>CM065734.1:28051434-28058934 GCA_033310375.1 Conus canariensis | reverse complement strand
CCTCCCACTGTCTTTCCCCCCTGACCTTATGGCATGCTGTTAGCTAAGCCTTTGATGAGTCACGCTTTCGTATGAGTATACGTAGTTTCCAGGGCGTCCTACCAATTTTGACATCATAGTGTGATGCTGTTCTTTGTAACCATTGAATGAGTGACAATTAGGGTAACTCTTGCTCCCATATTGAGATAACTGCACGCCCATAACTCTGATAAGCAGCATTCGTTTGGAGTTCTGGTCATGCAGTTTTCTCATTAAAGGATACAAAGGTTATTAACCTACTTGTATGCTCTTACGTTTGCTGTCATTGGTCATCCCTTTTATTCTCCGTTTGAAATACTGTTAAAAAGTCTTTTAGTGAGGCGTCTTGTTGTTCGTGTTGTTTTCTGGGTGGAATGGAATGGTGGGATGGAGGAGGGGGGGGGGGGGGAGTTGTTGTGTGTGTGTGGGGGGGGGGGGGAGTGTAGGGGGAGGTTATCGTAGCACGTTGTTCGGCGCTATTCAACATTATGATTCTTCGTTAGTGCTATGATGTAATTATTATATATGTAATTGTTATTATTCTCGGATCATACCAATAGGTGTTATCTTTTGTTAACGTTTTTCATGTATGTTGATCTCATTCTCTCTTTTCTTTCACTTCTTTCATTCTTTCTTTTTTTAGGCAAAATATGGAGTAATACAAAAATGTCTATGCATACCATTCTTACAGTGTTGCTTTGAAATAGTGCTATAATGACTTTCGTTAAAGTTTGTTGGGTTTTTTTTTTACCATGTTCTGTGCGAATCAGCATTATCACCTTTCTGACAAGCAGAGCAGGCCTACAGGGCAGTGATGCATTTGCTGCATCTGCTATTGTTGCAGCATGTTTTGAGAAGTCACATGAACGAGGTATTAAACCTTTCCAATGGTTTGTTGATCTCGAGATATTCACTTCATTCCTGGTGGTGTCCACCTGCCCCCAATTTTTCTGTCTTCTTTCTTTCTTTCTTTCTTTCTTACGTTCTTTCTATCTTTTTCTGTCTGTCTTTCTTTCTTTCTGCCTATTTGTTTTTCTTCCATTTATTCTTATTTTCTTTCTACCTATCTATCTATCTTTCTTTCTTTCTTCTTATCTGTCGTTGTTTTTCCGTTTGTTTGTTTTTTCTCTTGGCTTGTGATGTATTTGCAGGATGATTTAACTGTGGTAATTCAGTTGCTTTTTTCTGACCTGTTGTGCTAATCATATCTGAGGATAATGTTGTACCACGCTTTCGGATGCATAATACAGATTATCAAAGAATGTGTCACTCTCATGTTAGTATTCATGTGTGAATATGTATATATATATACATTTATACATTGCTAAAATGCCACGTGGAGTCGGTATTCAGATGTTTTGGGTTTCTGGCATCTGTTGTTGGTATTGCTCGCTACTACAGGTGGTCTATATGAAAACAAAAAGAAACAAGTAATACCGAGTGCAAATGTTTAATAGCAGTAAAATGCTTCAAAATGCTGTTGCAAGCTCGCTGATTTAAACGACGTGATTTCACAACAAAAAGGCTTTAAGTTGTGTTTGTATCGTGGTTTGTGATGATCTGCATTGTCACAAATTTGTGTTGTATTGTATTTGTGATTATGTTCATTATTTCCATTTTTTTAGGTACTTAGTTAAGCTTTGCAGAATTCGAGCTTGTGGTAAGAGAGAATTCGCTCTCTTTAAAGTAGTTTTATTCTTGCATGTGGCTTTAATGTCAGTTTGTTGAATTATCTATGAAATTATGACAATTGTGCATCAGCTGTTTTTATTAGACATGACATTGAAAGTTTACTGTTAAGGTTTGCTTGATTTTGTGAAAATTAAAAAATGTCGTTAGTGTTTGCCCATTTTAAGGTATTTTCAGACTCACCTTAGCTTTATGTTGGAATTTATAGTTCTGCGGAAGAATAAAAGCAAAAATAGAATTACTGAGCCACCAAACGTCGGAACAAATAAATCACAAAATTTCCTTAGGCGGCTCAGTAATTTGATTTTCACTTTTATGTTCCAGTTTCCGCCTGCAGTCACCCCAGTTGAAACCATCTGCTGAAGAAGTTATGTAACCACCTGTGCCCGTTGGCTGTCTTTTTTTTTTTCTTTTTTTTTTAGTGTGTTTCTTTGTTTTTGTTGTTGTCTTTTTTCTTCCAGCAAAATTCAAGAAAAAATTACGGAAGCATTTGTAATCAAACTTGGTCCGAGGGCTGGAGCTGGCACAAGGACAGATCATTGAGATTTTTTTCTTCTTCTTCTTTTTTTTTTTTTTTCTTTTTTTGGTTGCGAATACAAAATTGTTCAGCAAATTCATGACAAATTTTATCACGAAAAAGCCGCGGTGCTGATTTCCAGGAAATGTGACATAACATTGTACTGAAGCCAAAGGAGAATTTGTATTACAATTTTGGTACAGATCCATGCGACAGATCTTATTCAAAGGGCGGGTTCATAATCTACGGCAAATCTTATGCTGAACATTAGTACTTAAGTTGTCTACAAAATCATGATTCATATATTCATGGATTTTCTCAAATTGCTTGTAATTCAAGCGTTGGTATTTCATATTTTCCACGTCCTGTCGAAGAATGGGCATGGGAAGTAACTCTTCCTGTCCGTACCAGACATTACTTCCCTTGACAGGAAAATGTTATCGTTGTCACCCACGAACTGACTTACAGGGCGGGGTCGAAGATTTGTTCGAAATCAGCGGAGGTCTGAACTTTTCCCAGTGCTGTTGTAGTCTTTAATGGCTAAGAGAGTTATTGTATAATGTCGCTGGGATTTCTCAATGACATTATGTGCATGAGACTTTGCTTGACGGGTAACGCCTGGTTGTTCCGCTATTCCCCTTTGTCGGAGTCCTATTCGCTCACGCAGGTCATAAAGCATTTCCTGCTTGACAGAATTGTTTTGTGGGCTTTGCTGCCCTCCTAGGTAAACTACGTAGGTCAGCATTTGTTATCAGCTGTTCAGGAAGGTTGACCTACTGCCTGCATGTAGTGTGTGTGTGTGTGTGTGTGTGTGTGTGTGTGTGTGTGTGTGTGTGGTGTGTGTGTGTGCCAGCCAACAATGAACAGGAGACAGACACAGCATCGGTCAGATCAACATGAACACCATCAACGATGTTGGGCTCGTGATTCTAGTGATCCCAGGGTTGCGGGTTCGAATCTCCGCGGGCCGTTTTAGTATAGTGGAATATTACACTCGGAGTTAACCTTGGTTCTGACTCCATTTCCCGATAAGTCCTTCGAATGAGACTATCAATTAATTGAGATTCCGTGTATGAGCGCACAGGCAAGATCTTGCACACGCGTAATATCCCATCTTCAACTTTCAAAAGAAAAGACTAAGTTAGTCGTTGGTACGGATGATAGGATGCATGGCATGCATGCTCCGCAAAAATCGAAGGAATGAGCGAAACATCTGAGCGACTGGCACTCGACTGAGTGACGCGAGAAACGAATGAGTAGCGTCAGCAGGTAGGTTCAGTCTGCTCTACCCAGGTTGGCAACCTGTTATATAAACGTGAGAGTGGATTGTAAAGCGCTCAAAGCTTTGTCTCTAAGCAAGGAATAGGAACTGTATGATGATGATAATAATAATAATAACAATAATAATAACCTTAATGATAATGATGATTATGACAATAATAATAAATAATAATAATAATAATAATGATAATAATAATAATAATATGCGCGATGGAACTCCAACTAGCTAAGGGTGAAGATGGATATGCTGTTCCCAAAACATCTTAGGCTTAACCCTTTCAGTGTCATCTTTATTGAAATCTAACATTCTTCATCACCAGGTGAGGTGATTTTACAGTCGCTTTATTTAGATACATGCTTGTATCATCATTTTTTACACATCTCCCATTATTGTATAAGAAAGATTTTTTTTCTTTTTTTTTTAGGAGCAGAAGAGAATTGCTATATTGCAAATCATCTGCTGTAGCGCTGTGCAACTATCGCATGATGTCCAGCCGTTTAGGAGCATTATCGATACTTTATAATTAAAATGGTCAATATCGATAAAGAACTTCATCGCTCCGGGTCGTTCTATCTACGTGTAACCTACGATGTGACAGAATAAGGTTTCTAAAGATGTCTTATTAACATTTGATGAAGTTTAGTCCCACGGTATGTTTGCCTTTGCTGTTGATATGATCCTTTGTATGAGGAATTTGTTATTTTAACCGCTTGTTTTACCAGCTTGTTCACCCCCCCCCCCCCCCCACCCCCCTCCCCAACATGTCACTGCTTTTTGTGAGTAGTTTCTGAGTTTGGGGATTGCTTCTCGTTGTAGCCAAAGGAAAGTTTCAGCCTTTTATCTACAGTTTTCACTTTCTGTCAGTGCATGTTTGTCCCGCAGTTCATAGGGACAGGGGAGGCTACTAGGAAGGGTATAAAAGGCATAGAAAGGGAGGTGATTCTCTTGCGGTTGACTCGTGTTGATCTCCCTTTCGGTCCCCGAATCCCCCTTTTTGCAACACTTCAGTGTTTGGCTTGGGTGTTCTTGTTTGGCTTGGGTGTTCTTGTTTGGCTTGGGTGTTCTTGTTTGTATCCATTGTTCCTATTGGTCGTCTTTTACTGGCAGTTTTCGGAACGTATTGGACTGTGGTTTTACTCTGTCAGTGGGGAGAAACCAGTATGATTTCTACGTGGTGCGTTTCGGAATGTTCATCAGTCTTTTATAAAACGCAACCGGGAATAGAATATTCAGGATGATATTCGGGGGAAGAAGTAAACGTGGCCCCATAAAGCATACTACTGTCAGCAAATAAGAGACTGGGTAATTTTTTGTCCCCGCATTTTCCTACGTTTTTATCCTCCAGTCGACTGTAGCTTTCTTTCCTTCTTTGTGATGGTGTTGTAGTTGTTTGAAACTGTTTTTCATTGAGGTTGTGTATTTAAAATGACGAGGGGAGGCGAGTTGGGGGGGGGGGGGGGGGTGAGAGTGAAGAAATTCATCCGATGATCAGACACATGATGGTACAGACCAGATGCCCTGCCAAGAATGTTCTCTGGTGAAGCCTGGAATCACCACTTTGTTGGGCCAAATGTGCCATGCCTGATGCTAATAATGTTGTTGTTGTTGATATGGAACCTATGTCTTTCCTATGTAGTATAAAAAATACAGTAGAATTGAGAAATATTGATGTTTAATTGGAATGGTATCGAGTAATGTTTATGTAAAAATACACACTCTCTCTCTCTCTCTCTCTCTCTCTCTCTCTCTCTCTCTCTCTCTCTCTCTGTCTCTCTCTCTCTCTCCCTCACACACACACACACACACACACACACACACACACACACACACACACACACACACACACACACTCACTCACTCACTCACTCACTCACACACACACATTTTACTATGTCTCAAAATGACCTAGAAGTCTATGTCCTACTGAAGACCTAAGCTTTGGCAGCTCTGAAAATAATCCCCCCCCACCCCCACCCCCACTTTCCTGGCTCACTCGCTCCATCCCCACCCCTCACTCCTATGCCTCAGCTCACTCCTTCCAGCTTGTTTCAAATGTACCTTCAGCAGAGAGGCAGCGCGGCAGTAGTTTACAGCCTGGAGTTCTGTCCTAGATACGACTCCCAAACATCCCGGTCAAATCTTTCATCAGGTCGAACAACTGTTATTTACTAAGAGCTGGGAAGAGAGAGAGAGAGAGAGAGAGAGAGAGAGAGAGAGAGGATAGGAAAATTAGGCGGCGAAGGGGAGGGGAGGGGAGGTGGAAGGGGATTGGAAGAGGGACTGTTTATGAATGATAGTCTCAGGCTGGGCGTCTCTAATATCTGAAACTAATGAAATGTTGATAAATTTGGGGGGCAAAATCTGCGTTAACGATCTTTACAGTTTATGCTAGGGTAAACCAAACTGTCGCTCATATCAATGGAACAGAACTAAGGATTTAAAAAAAAAGAAAGAAAAAAAAGAAAGAAAGAGGAGAAGTGTTTGACGTTCACCAAAGATTCATTCTCGGAAAACAACTGTTCGACGCTCACTAAAAAAAAAAAGAAAAAAAGAAAAAAGAGTGCGCAGGGTGAAAAACTGGTTTAGCGTTCACTGAAATGTATGCAGGAAGAAAAGCTATTGTGTCCATCCTCACTATAATGTAAACAGGGATACAGACAGCTGTTTGGCACTCACTTAAAATGCGCGCAGGGAAACGCTCGCTAGAACTTGCGCATGGGAGAAAAGGGAACAGTGGGATGCTCACTGATTTTTTTTTTTTTTCATCTGAGGAAAATACTTATTGAATGCTATCTAAAATTTGCGTCGAAGGGAAAAAAAATCTGTTGCTTCATAAAAAAAAATCTATGCAGGGGGGAAAAAATCGCTGTTCGACATTGGTTGATGTTTGTGCTCGGGAGGATGGAGGTGAACAATTCGACGCTTACTAAAATTTGTGCAGGATATGCTGAAAACGGTATGTTCAATGGAGCAGGGGGTTGGAATTAGCGAGCAAAGTCCGTTTTCTTCTATGCGCGCGCGCGCGCGCGCGCGCGCGCGCGCGTGTGTGTGTGTGTGTGTGTGTTAGCGCGCAAAGTTTGTTTCCTTCTACCTGTGTGTGTGTGTGTGTGTGTGTGTGTGTGTGTGTGTGTGTGTGTGTGTGTGTGTGTTGGGGGGGGGGGGGGTCGACAAGCAGGGGAAGCTATACAATGTAAGAACAAAGAAAAGATTTTTTTGTGGTCAGAGTTGCCCTTCTGAGAGCAATCCCGTCCTTCATCTCCAATGAATCATGACAGTAGGCCGTTACGGTGGCCGTGGTGGACGCACACCCCTGCGCAGTGAGGGGTCCCCGACAACTGTTTATCCTCCGTCCTATGTACCATGGTAGCTGAGTTAGAACTCCTCCAGTTGTTTACACCATCCGTCCAAGGTCGTTATTTCAAACATTCCCCCCCCCCCCCCCCCCCCCGTCCCAGCTATTGCTGCCCACCCATCCCCACCCCTCTCACATCACTGTGCTTTGTGGAGTTGTTTGGAACAGAGACTCAAGGCGAACGACCGACACACTCTCTCCAGGAAGAAGGATAACAGGGGCTTGATGACCGCGTGAAGCAGCTCTTGTCTGCCTGAGAATGGGACTATATGTCAGACAGATTTCCTTCAGATTCACATTCCATGACTCCCATAAGGTGTAGAGGATTTCAGTAACATACTTGTCACTCGTACGGAAAAGGCGTTGTGTTGGGATATAAATGACACTCGTGCGGAAAATGTATTGTATTGGGATGTACATGACGCACGTGTGGAAAATTGCATTGTATTGGGATATACATACATCACGCACATCCGGAAAACGCATTGTATTGCGATATACATGACACACGGGCGAAAAATGCATTGCATTGGGATGTACATGACAAACGTGCGGAAAATACATTGTATTGGGATGTACATGACACACATGCGGAAAATACATTGTATTGGGATGTACATGACAAACGGGCAGAAACTGCAT
>CM065734.1:28041434-28046434 GCA_033310375.1 Conus canariensis | reverse complement strand
TCTTCTTCTTCTTCTTCTTCTCTTCTCCACAGTCCTTCTTCTGTTCTATTTCTTTTTCTTCTCCTCCATAGTCCTTCTGTTCTATTTCTTCTTTTTCTTCTTCTTCTTCTTCTTCTTCTTCTTCTTCTTCTTCTTCTTCTATTTGTATCAGTGTGTGTGCGTGTGTGTGTGCGTGCGTGTGTGTGTGTGTGTGTGTGTGTGTGTGTGTGTGTGTGTGTGTGTGTGTGTGTGTGCGTGCGTGCATGCATGCGTGTGTGCGTGTGTACGTGTGCATGTGGAAGGATGGGGAAGGGGGCAGAGCAGGAGGTGGGCACATCCACGAGCTTCTGAGGCACACGTGTGTTTGAACATCATCCATTCGACCCAGGTTATCGTTCGAACGCCGCTGGTATCGTCTGCTTTACGCAAATAAATGGAGCGCTGGTACCAGGTCTTTGAAGTGGGAGAATTGTTCGTGGCTTTTGCAGGGAACAGGGAGAAAGGCCCACATAACAAACCGCAGCGACAGTGCCGTTCCTCAAACAATCAGCCTGAACAGGATGGTTAACACATACCTTTCTTCTTCTTCTGCTGCTGCTCCTTCTTCTTCTTCTTCTTCTTCTTCTTCTTCTTCTTCTTCTTCTTCTTCTTCTTCTTCTTCTCCTTGTTTGTCTCTCTATCCTTCTCTCTGTCTCTCCCCTTCTCTCTCTCTTTCTCTCTTTCCCTCTCTCCCTCTCTCTCTTTCTCTCTCTTCTCTCTCTCTCTCTCTCTCTCTCTCTCTCTCTCTCTCTCTCTCTCTGTTTTTCTGTTTGTTCTCCTTCTCCTGCTTTCATCTGCCACTTGCTCCTCATCTTCTCCTCTTCCTTCTCTTCCTATTCACACAAGTTTTCATATGTCAGTGTATCTGTGTGTATGTGAGATAGGAGAGGTGTGGGGTGAGGGATGCCAACAGTTCATCCATGCACTTTTGTAAGCACATGTATATTCAAACATCATGCTCACCTCCCAAGTTATTGCGCAAAAGCTGCAAGCATATTTTTGCTTTAAGAAAAAAAGAAAAGAAAAGAAAAGAAGCAGTGATGCCGGGTCTTTGAAGTGAGAGAATTGTTAGTGGCTTTTGCAGGGAACACTGAAAGGGGTCCACATGACAAACCACAGTGACATTCTTCAAACAATCAGACATGATTTTCTTTCTTTCTTTCTTTCTTTCTTTCTTTCTTTCTTTCTTTCTTTCTTCTTCTTCTTCTTCTTCTTCTTCTTCTTCTTCTTCTTCTCCTCCTGCTCCTACTCCTGCTCCTCCTGCTCCTCCTCCTCTTCTTCCTCCAACCCCTCTCTTCTTCTTCTTCTTCTTCTTCTTCTTCTTCTTCTCACTCATTTTATACCAATTCTTATCTTTTAAAAGGTGAAGAAGCTCAGTGGTGCATTCCATGTCATGTTACACTCACAGTGAAATATATTCTTTTAGAGTGTTGGGACTTGAAGTGAGATATAAACACTTCACAGCAGACTCCATGAAAACCCTGCTCAGAGATGTCCCATCTGACGTGATCTTTGAGTTTCTGAAAGAGACTAACATTTTTTATCTGATCTAAGATTTTATGGAAGAAAGATTTCTAACGAAGTTTCTGGTACGTTTTTAGAAGATGTATTTTAAAGAGATGTGTGAAAGTTTTTTTGTTTTTTTTTTGATGACTTGTGAATTGATTTTAACATGGTGACAGCCCTGATACGGCCCTTTGCAGTTGGCTGGGCTATAAGCAACATTACCTTACCTTACCTTCTTCTTCTTCTTCTTCTTCTTCTTCCATTTGTATCAGTGTGAGAGAGAAAAGGCGAGGGGAATGACTGGGAGGAAGCTGTAATCCGTCCACTTCTGTATGCACGTGTGTGTTTGAACATCTTCCACTCGACCCAGCTTACCGTTTAAAAGCGCTGGTATCTTTTGCTCTACGCAAATAAATGGAGCGCTGGTGCCAGGTCTTTGAAGTGGGAGAATTGTTCGTGGCTTTTGCAGGGAACAGGGAGAAAGGCCCACATAACAAACCGCAGCGACAGTGCCGTTCCTCAAACAATCAGCCTGAACAGGATGGTTAACACATACCTTTCTTCTTCTTCTGCTGCTGCTCCTTCTTCTTCTTCTTCTTCTTCTTCTTCTTCTTGCTTTGGTATCTGTGTAGAGGAAGATGAAGGTAAGGGGGAAGCAGGGCGAAGGAGATATATCCATTCACTCCTGTACCCACGTCTGTGTTGGAACAGCCTCCACTCGACCCGGCTTAACGATTACAAGCACAGGAATCTTCTGCTTTACGCAGATAAGCAGAGGGCTTGTGCCAAGTCTTTGATGTGAGAGAACTGTTAGTGGCTTTTGCAGGAAACACAGAGAAAGGCCCACATAACAAACCACAGCAACAGTGCCATCCCTCAAACAATCAGCCGGAACTGAATGGCTACCTTACATACTTCTTCTGCATAGTCCTCCTCCTCCTCCTCCTCCTCCTCTTCACCTTCTTCGTATGCTTCTTCTTCTTGTTCTTGTTCTTCTTGTTCTTCTTGTTCTTCTTCTTCTTCTTCTTCTTCTTCTTCTTCTTCTTCTTCTTTTCTCTCTATTTTCTTTTTCTTCTTAATCTCTTTGATTCTGTCTTTGTTTTTTTTTTATCTTTTCCTTCCCTTTCTCATTTTTTCAATCTATTCTTCTTGGTATACTTTTTCTACACCTTCTTCTTTCTTTCTGTTCATCTCTGCAATTCTTCACCTCAACTTCCTTTCCATTTTCTCTTTTTTTGTTGCTTCCCCAATCTCTCTCTCTCTCTCTCTCTCTCTCTCTCTCTCTCTCTCTCTCTCTCTCTCTCACACACACACACACACACACACACACACACACATACACACACACACACACACACACACACACACACACACACACACATGCGCACACACACACACACACACACATACACACACACACACACACACGCATGCACGCACGCACGCATGCACACACACATACACACACATGCGCGCGCACACACATACACACATATGACTACATATGATAGGAAAAGATGCTCCCAGGATTCACCGAAAGGGGGAGAGAATGATGAATCCATCGGTGCTCAACCAATCATGACTGCAAATCCCAAACGGACTATGAACATGGACCAAATGGAATATCCATGTGTCTGTGGAAAGCGTTTCGCTACCACCCGTGGCATGAAGATCCACAGAACAAAGATGGGGTGTGTGAAGACTCATCTGAATGAGCAGCAGCGCACTGCATCAGCAGATAAGACGTCGGAAGACCAAGACCAGGATTTAAACCACAGTGCCAAGGACATCCACCTGTTGGTTCGGATGAGGAATTTGCACAGGCCCTCGATGCCAGGCGCCTGAAACTCAACCTGCCACGAGCAAACGAAACTGAAGATTGGGAGAAACTGGATGCAAAAATCGTCCAAAGACTCGATGCACTGATAGGGAAAAGCACCCTGGAACACAAACTAGCCACATATGGGGACATTGTGTATGCCACATGTAGAGACGCCTATGGAGCAAAACTACCCAAAGAGAAAACACCTCCAAAGAAATCCAGACGCCAAGAAAAGATGGACAAGATCAGGGTCCAAAAGAAAAACCTCAAGATGCAAATGAAGACCGCACTGCCAGCTGAAAAACAAGGCTTGGAAAAACTGTGGAAAGACCTGAAAGAAAAACACAGCGCCCTCAGCAAAGCGGAATCTGCGAGGAAGAGGAAGAGCAAAAAGAAGAAGACACAAGAGCGCTTCTTCAGAGATCCCTTCCAGTTTGCCAGAACACTGTTTGAGCAGCCAAAATCTGGGACCCTAAGTGTGGACAAAGGAGTTCTTGAGCAGCATCTGAGGAAAACATACTCTGACCCACAGAGCAAAGCACCACTCAACATTCAAGGTCTGGTGTGGCCAACCAACCCTGAGGAACAGTTCAATGGCAAGCCACCAACGTTGGCGGAAATCAAGAAGGTGGTCGACAAAGCCAGAGCCAAATCATCACCAGGGCCAAACGGAATACCTTACCAGATTTACAAGAAATGTCCCAAGGTGCTGGAGTGGCTCCACAGGCTGCTGCGATCGGCTTGGAGAAACCAGAAGATCAGCGGCCAGTGGATGACGGCAGATGGTGTGTACATCCCCAAAGAGCAAAACTCAAGTGACATCAGCCAGTTCAGGCCAATATCACTACTGAACGTCGAAGGGAAAATCTTCTTCTCTGTCATGGCAGCAAGGCTGACCAAGTACCTGATGGAAAACAAGTACTTGGATGTGTCAGTCCAGAAAGGTGGCATCCCAGGCGTGGCTGGCTGTGTAGAACACGCCACAATGATCTGGGACGCAATCCAAAAAGCAAAAACAGAAAAGAGAGACCTGGACGCAGTGTGGCTTGATCTGGCAAACGCATATGGATCTGTGCCCCATGAGATGATACAGTTGGCTCTTGAGATGTACCATGTGCCAAAGAACATCCGCGACATGCTCAAGAAGTACTTCAATGGCTTCTCAATGCGGTTCTCTACCAAGGAGTACACAACAGACTGGATCAACTTGGAAGTGGGTATTGCAATGGGCTGTGCAATTTCCCCAATACTGTTCGTGCTGGCAATGGAACTCATCTTGAAAGCAGCAACAAACAACGCGAGACAAACAGACCTTGGCGATGGATACAAGATGCCTCCTCTCAAGGCCTTCATGGATGACACTACAGTGATTTCATCCAGAGAAGACGAGACACGTCATGTGCTGGAGAGGCTGGACGACATAGTTGCCTCATCCAGAATGAAGTTCAAGCCAAAGAAATCACGGAGTCTCTCACTGAGGAAAGGAAAAGTGGCCGGATCTGTGGTCTTCAGTGTTGCCAACCAGGCCATTCCAACAGTCACAGAAGAACCAGTCAAGAGCCTTGGAAGATGGTATGATGATACGCTGAAAGACACACAAAGAGCAAAAGAAACCAAGCAGATGGCGGAGGAAGGCTTGGAGACCATTGACCAG
>CM065734.1:27993934-28008934 GCA_033310375.1 Conus canariensis | reverse complement strand
TGATTTTTTTTTTTTTCTGAACAGGTCTATTTCAGTACTTCATACCCCAAACCCCTTATAGATTAAGGACGTGATTAGGGTTTTTTTTTTTTGTTTTGTTTTGTTTTGTTTTGTTTTTCGTCTCCTTTTGTTAGCTGTTTGTGTGATGACATCATCTAAGATCTTTTTAAACGGGCTCAAATGACAAGATCAAAATTGGTGGTTTTATTTCTAGCATTATACCAGAGATTAAACACCTAAAGCTGACGTCGCTACCCATAGGAGGCTAACGCACAGCCAAATCTGAGATAGCTGGTCCACAATAAATTATAGTGGAGAATGCCGCTTCAAAAAAGCATCGCCATTTTGGAGGCTGAAGACTTTTCATACTTTATCTGTTCTATGATTATTCGAAAATGAAATGAATTAATAAACTGATGTGTTGATAAATAAATTAATTAATTAATTAATTAATAGATGAATAAATAGATAAATAAACATAGCAATATTGGTTTTTTAAAAAAAGGAAGAAAAAACCTATTGTACCGCTTAACGAAAGAACAGACAATTTACGAAAGAAACACAACGCATTTTGACCTCTTTGGTCTTCCTCAGGCAGGACAAACAACATTCAAGACAATTGAAACGAAGTACAAACAGACAGTCATTTATCTTCTCACTTTGAAACTAAACAGAGAGAGAGAGAGAGAGAGAGAGAGAGAGAGAGAGAGAGAGAGAGAGAGAGAGAGAGAGTATTTTGCCTTGCATTATTATTTACTGAACCCTTTCTGAATAAGATACTCTACCCTTTTTTCATAGCGAATGATAGAGATGACGATGACAACAATGATCATAATAACAATAATTTGTCAAAAGAAACTGTGTTTTGCTTGTTTTCCATTTGGCCCCTTCCGTATAATAATATCCTTGTCAATCGTTTCCTGTTTTCCACCCGCTTTTCCACCCGACCGCAGACAGACGGACAGACAGACAGACTGATAGCGAAATTGACGATGGACACTTTAGTCGACTCCTGAGTCTCTTCTCGCATGTCAGGTAATTCTACGGCCTTCCATCTTCCTTCATCCCACCCCATTCCTCTCCTCCTACCCTTCTTCCCCTTCCCTTCCACCCCACCCCCCACCCCCACCCACCCCACCCTCCCAAGAAAATCCGCACTCCTGGGGGTGTAGGAACAATGACCTCTGGCCGATTCCACTCGCTCCACTTTTGGCCCCGCAAACTCGACTCCAGTGGCGTCCCTTGCTTGACGCTCTCTGATCTCCCTTTCCTCGCGATGGCGTGACAGTGGTCTCCCTTTGAGGACGCTCGGTAGGAGCCGTCATATGCAGTTTGGTGTCGCTCGGGTGGGTGTTTTTTTTCGCCTGTCAACGGCGCTGTCAGATTTAGCGGTGGAGGTAGGGGTAGGGTGGGAGGGGGGGGGGGGGGCGGGTATATGGGGTTGGGGAATGTGATGGGGAGGAGGGAGGCGGACAAGGTGGGGAAGCACTTTGTTACGGGGTTTGCGAAACAGCTTTAGGGGATTACAGCTACGAAAAAGAACATCTCTCTCTCTCTCTCTCTCTCTCTCTCTCTCTCTCTCTCTCTCTCTCTCTCCTCTCTCTCTCTCTCTCTCTCAATATGCATAAAACATTCTTAGTTAGCTATTCTAAAAAAAAGAATATATACATATAATGTTAAGAAGAATAGTGATGATGATGATGATGATGATAGTTACACTATTAATGATAATGACAACAACAATGACGATGATGATGATGATGATGATGATGATGATGATGATGATGATGATCCAGGGAGCCGTTTTAAGGCAATTATGATGTCAGTTTACAAGGCAATCTTAAAATATTCTCTCTCTCTCTCTCTCTCTCTCTCTCTCTCTCTCTCTCTCTCTCTCTCTCTCTCTCCCCTCTCTCTCTCTCTCTGACATTTTCTTACTTAGTTATTGAAAAAGAAATCATCCACGGAGCTGATTTAAGGCAATTATCATTTCAGGTTACGAGAGAATCTTGAACACTCGGATTAATCCACAGATCCAATTTTAGGCAATTACAACTTCAGTTTACAAGCTTATCTTTAAAATAATCTCTCTCTCTCTCTCTCTCTCTCTCTCTCTCTCTCTCTCTCTCTCTCTCTCTCTCTCTCTTCATGCAGAGCGACTCTCAGTCGGACAACTGCACTTAGCCACTCCTGAATTGTTTGTTTGCACCGCATTTTGCGTGCGCGAGCTTCAGCGTTGTGTGTGTGTGTGTGTGTGTGTGTGTGTGTGTGTGTGTGTGTGTGTGTGTGTGTGTGTTGGACGGGGTATAGTGTGTGTGTGCGTTCGTTCGTGCGTGCGTGCGTGCGCACGCGTGCGTGCGTGTGTGTGTGTGTGTATGCGTGTGAGTGTGTCTCTGTGTCTGTGTTTGTGTGTCTGTGTCTGTGTGTATGCGCGCGCGCTAAGACTACTCTATGAAATGGGAGGGTTCAGTTTACAAAACATTTTGTGGTTTTAGCAACATGAAGTCTCTTGCATGAGAAGTGGTAAAGTCTCTGAAGCATGTTGATCTCACTCTGTCGTGGGCATTTAGAAGGCTTGACAAAACATTTCAGCTACTGTCTGGCCCTTGCGTTCGTTCTCAAAGATACATACCACTTGGGAATTCTCAGACAAACCCCTACGTTTATGCCACAAAAGCACAACCTTGGCGAGATATCCAGTGCGAATAATACTGACAGCAAGGTAATCTTTCCTCTCTGCTGGTAGACGACGTGATTCACCTGAATCGGTCATTGCTTTCATCCTCAACAGTGTACATACGTCTACATCAGGCTGCGCTTTAAACGCTAATCACGATCAGTGGCGTGGGGAGAACTTGGGAGCCGGAATAGCTCAGTGGCGGAGCGCCGGTCTCGTAATCTTCGTGATCTTGGGGTTGCGGGTTCGAATTTCTGCCGGGCCGTTTCGGTACATTGGTTTTTTTCCCCCTCGGAGTTAACATTGGTTCTGACTCCATTTCCCATACAGACCTTCGAATGGGACTATAAACCGAGGTTCTGTATATGAACGCACGCATAACGTCTTGCACACACGTAAAATCCCATCACCAACTTTTGGAAGAGAAGGCCAGTTTGGCCGTTGGTATGGATGACACGTTACACATAGCATGCACCCTGCGTGAGAAATGGAAAGAATAAAGGAAGTACGGAAACTGAGTAAACGAAATTGACCGATATTGACTGGAAGACACGGGGAATGACTGAATGAAGCGCCAGCAGGCAGCTCTTCAGTCGGCACTACCCAGTTAGGCAGCCCGTTGTGTAAACAAGTGTGGATCGTAAAGCGCTTATAGAGCTTGGCCTCTAGCTGAAGATAGGAGCTATGTAAGTATTCATGATAATGATAATGATATTAATAATAATAACAATGATAATAGCTTCAGACCCTCCCTTTTGCCGGCTGTGATTAGAGCTTCTTGATGCATATCAGTGGTAATTGTGTTGTTTTCTTTTATGTCTTGTCATGTGTTTGATCTCTTCGTTCGTTGATCTGTTAGTTAACTCAGCTTTAGTCTTTCGCACTTCTCTCTCTCTCTCTCTCTCTCTCTCTCTCTCTCTCTCTCTCTCTCTCTCTCTCTCTCTCTTGATCTAAGATTGTACGGAGGAAAGATTTTTAACAAAATTTCCGTGTGTTTTTAGGAGTGTTTTAAAACGGTTGTGTGGATGAGTTTTTGTTTGTTTATGTATTTGTTTGTTTTTGACTATATATGACTTGTGAGTTGACTTCGACGCGGTGACAGCCCCGATATAGTCCTCTACGGTCAGCTGGGCTGTAAGTTACATTACCATTACCACTCTCTCTCTGTTTGTGTGTGTGTGTGTGTGTGTGTGTGTGTGTGTGTGTGTGTGTGTGTGTGTGTGTGTGTGTGTGCGCGCGTGCCTGCATGCGTGCGTGCGAGAGTGCATACGTGCGTGCGTGCGCGCGCGCGCGCGCGCGCGCGCGCGCGTGTGTGTGTGTGTGTATCTGTGTCCATGTGATGTAACACTATGTCATCGCTGGGTTTCCCTATAGTTCGGTATCTGCTGAGTTACAGAGCTGCTGATCTAAACTGTAGTCGGCAGCGCGTTAATCCTTCCTTGAGACAACGAGTCGATTTTCACATGACAAAACTAAACGGGTCTGACGGTGCTCAAAACAATATCAAACATGTACACCACAAAACAATTTCGCGCAGAACTCTTCCCAACCGTTTTGTACTCAGACTACCTCGCCATGTGGGCCAAAGCGTTTTGTATGCAAGCGGGCAGTGCTGCGATGTCTGGAATTTGTCTGGAATTTACTTCTCCGCGCGTAGCGACTGGTTTTTCCTTCTTTTTTTTTTTTAAATTGCCCTCCAACCTTCACTTTTTTCACATTTTTCACATCCTTCCATTTTCTTTGTGTGTGTGTGTGTGTGTGTGTGTGTGTGTGTGTGTGTGTGTGTGGTGGGTTCTCCTTCCTCCTATTTTTTTCCACTTTTTGTTTCCTTTCCTTTGTCAATTTTCATTCACCATGCAAATCTGTACTTCGTATTACCAATGGACATTCTCATGTGGACTTTAATAGTTTAGTGTTTTGATACGGAGCGTCTGGGTTTATTAATGTGCTAATATTTGGTGTACTGACACATTCATTCTGTTTGTTACAACCAAAAGAAAAGAGAGAATGAGAGAAAGAAAGACAGACAACAAACAAACAAAGAGAAAGGAAGGAAGGAAGGAAGAAAGGAAGGAAGGAAGGAAGGAAGAAAAAAGAAAGGATGAAAGAAAGACAAACAGAAAGAAACAAAGAAACAAAGAAAGAAGAGAAAGAAGGAAGGAAGACAAAAGCGAAAAAGAATTCGTAGCTGTGTAAAGCTAACGAAATAACGAAAGAAATACACAGTTGTTAAGCGAATATGAAGTAGATGTGGCGACTGGTTCTCCTGCAAATGTGTGTATCAATAGCGCACTGCTAGCAGCCAGGCATAACGGCCACTACCCGAAGTAAACACGATACAAAACTGCTTTTAATTTCAGTTGGAGCGGACAGGATCTTTACACGCCTTTCATCGTCAGTAAACTTTCTTTATAATTATGTTCAAGATCAAGAATACTAACAATATATTTGACTGCCATATGAAATCCAGAGGTGTTTTTTTGTTTTTTTTGTTTTTTTTTTGTGAGGCTCAGATGATCAGGTTAAAGCATTCAGTTATGTTGATTCCCAACGTTGTCACATTTTGCATCATAACAACAACAAAAAAAGTCCCTTGAGAATGTCCGTTAGGAACAGAACATACAAACTTGGCGTGGTGCTGGAGAGTTGTGGTTACTTGCTAGGGAAAAAAAGTGGGGAAAAAAAGAGCAGGATGAAAGCCCCACCTTAAAAAGAAAAAAAAATGTTAAAAGAATTTTTTTTTAATGTAGAATTAAAAAGAGGTTGAAGAAAAAAAATAGTATCAGAAAGAAAGAAGATACATTTTTTTATATCAGGATCGTAATTCTGTCTCCATGTAGAAAAACACAGCACAATATATCGAACAAGTACAAGCTGCAAGCATTACTTTACTAACAAGAGCAGGAAGGTTTGCTTGCTTTTATTTTTGTTAGTCTGTGATAGAAATCAGTTTTTTGTGATCCTCGTGATCGGGTCATTACGGTACTGATCAAACAATTTACAGTATCAAGGAAAGGTAATTCGTCTTCCACGACGTGGCATGACGGGCGTAGTCTGTGTTCTCTGTCTGTTTGGGTAAAGACCCCTCTCAGTTTAGATCACGTGGGCACGTTTTCGTAATCTGATGAAAAAATGCTCGTCTGCAGTCTACGTCATTGCTTAGCACCAGATAAGCTGCCTGTTTGTATTCAGCTACAACTGTGGTATAGGATTTGAGCTTGGATGTTTTTATTTGTTTCTTGCAGAAGTCAACATAAGATGCTTTTAGTGTTGTGTTGATAATATGCTTCTGTCGAGTCACACTAAATGTTCTCTGATTTTTTTTTTTTTTTTTTTTGTTGTTGTCCCAGACGTTCTCCGATCCTATCGGTGTGCATTCCACGATCTCGCTGCCTAGTCTGAATTCTTCGCTTTGAAACGGGCCCCACGTAAACGAATAACGCAACAGCACGGCGTGCATTTGGCGTGCCACCTTTCTGAATAAAGCAGCATCTTGTTTCGCTGCCGCATTCCACACATACTTTCACGAGTCACTCCAGCGATCAATAGAGAACCCGCCCTTTCTTGTCCAACAAGTGTAAAGGTCCAGGTCCACGGTTGCACTTTAGGCCCAAAATGCTATGTATTCTCTATTACACTCAACGCTGCAGCTGGCGTTCCTCAGAAGATCAGCCAGTGCCAAAACATTTTCATCACACAATCCAACCCTTGACCTATACTGTGCTGACTCTGAGGCAGATGTTTCTTCTGTTTGCACACCGTCATCACTGCTGCCAAAATCAGATCATCAGTGTCGTGTCCAAGTAAACATTTCCCCGTCACTTGAGGCAGATGTCATGTCCGTTTCTTTTTCTCTGCAAGCACGATCCACGTGACCCTTCATTTTTCTGTCGTCTGCCAGACTTTTCACTCCAAAATCCTAGTGCCCTACCAATGACGTAAAGGAGTCCACCAGTTATGCCTCATTCTGTTATTCTTGCTGATATGTGGCATTGAACTCAATTACTGACCCCAAATTCCAAGAGAAAATCATCTCTTCCACATTCTTTTTTTTTTTCTTTTGTTCACAGAGCCAGGGCGATTTTCATCTATTCCAACTTTGTTGTGACTACTTGACCCTTGCTGTAATCCCGACCTCTGACTAAACACGCCAAAGCGGACGTATATGGTACTAATACGGGTTTTCAATACGGGTTGAAGTGTAAGCGTGAAGGGATGGACACGGTGAACTGGACACCACGACACGGTTGCGCCTCACTGAGAACCTTGGAGAGCTGCGGAGATCTGTGGGCATGCACACACACACACACACACACACACACACACACACACACACACACACACACACACACACACACACATGCACCAGATATAACCCGCCCGTTTACTTTTGTTGTGAGAGACAGACAGACAGACAGAGAGACAGAGACAATGTGTGTGTGCGTGCGTGCGTGCGTGCGTGTGTGTGTGTGTGTGTGTGTGTGTGTGTGTGTGTGTGTGTGTGTGTGTGTGTGTGTGTGTGTGTGTGTGTGCTCCGAGGGTCTGTTCAAGAATCCCTTCCACCTATATTTGCGGGTCGATGATTTTGATGATGATGATGGTGGTGATGATGATGATGATGATGATGATGATGATGATGACGACGACGATGATGACGAAGGTTTGTGGGTGTATGTTTAGTTCCGCTGATGTGTGACCATCCCTGCACCTGAAAGACCCCCACCCACCCCCCCCCCTCCGCCCATCCCCTACCCAATCCCACCCCCACCTCTTCCTTTCTCGTACTCCCTTTTTCCTTCCCCTCCCTCTCATCTCCCCTAGCTCCCCCTCCCCGCCCTCCTCCCCCATCCCCTTCTCCCCATCCCCTCACTGCAAACATACCTAAATAATAAAAAATAAAAAAGAAAGAAGAAAGAAACCAAAAAACTACCCACAAACAACGACCAGCATCCGTCTGTTCTTCTGAAGCAAACGTCCTGCTACGCCGGCATGGGAGGTTGACTGGAACAGCTACCCGCCCCCCCCCCCACCCCCATCCTTCCCTCCCTCTCCCTCCTTGTCCCCAACTCCCCATCCCCACCCCCGTCTCCACACACCCCATCCCATCCTCCTCCTCCTCCTCCTCCTCCTCTTCAGCCTCCTGTCCGTCTGGTCTAGCGCCGCGAGACAGGTGCTCATCCCCACGTGCGTGCGTGCGTGCGTGCGTCCGTCGACGACTAGACTACGACGTAGCTCCCACCATGCCGCCGGCTGGTCGGCTGTGGCCAATTAGGGCAGGTGAAGAATGAGGGCGTGCGGCAACGGGCACGTGTTTGTAGGCCCAGACAGCGCCCCGATACATCACCCAATACACTTGACGGACTGTATGGAGGAGTTCCCTCCCTTCCTTCTTCATGTATGGGGTGGGGGTGGGGGTGGATGTGGGGTGGGGGGGGATCTTGTCGACAGTCTCGCAGACAACCTTGTGGACAGGTCTAAAAAAAAAATTAAAAAAAAAGAGCTCCGAACTGTCTCTGTGCCTGTGTCTGTGTCTGTCTGTCTGTCTGTCTGTCTGTCTGTCTGTCTGTCTCTGTCTCTGTCTCTGTCTGTCTGTCTGTCTGTCTGTCTGTCTGTCTCTCTCTCTCTCTCTCTCTCTCTCTCTCTCTTTCTGTCTGTCTGTCTGTCTGTCTCTGTCTCTCTATAACCATCACATGACAGGAGGATACATCGCGAAGTAGAATCCAGAACTATGCGTACAGTATAGAGGTCTATAACTATTAACATATCGAGACTGAGGAAGGGATGGAGGGAGGGGGGGGGGGGGCAGACAGAGACAGAGAGAGAAAAAAAGTACAAACTCTGAAAAAAAGGACCCGACAGACAGACAGACTGCAGATTTACCGGTAAAGGTAAAGTCTGTTCTAAATCTGAATAAAACTGACGTATGTAGTTCGTTCCAGAACTTCTTCCAAAACTGACAAATTAGACGTTCTGTTCTTCCAGTCATGGAACACTGTTGAGTGGGTGGATGGGCTTAACTAACGCCCAAGCTCTAAACAAAATTCCACACCTTTGTCTTGGATGCAAACATAATATTCTTTTCAAGAGGGACTCGTGCGTGATGCTTTCTGCGTGTTCACTTAACGCTGACACCCCATGTGCAATTTACACCCGGGATTGTTTTTAATCTTCCACACGGAGGGAAATATTCAGATAATCTAGGCACAACTAAAACAAGAAAAATAAAATCTGAACTTATGAAAAAAAGAAAACACAACCCTCGTCTCCTTACCAAAGAAATAACGAACATTCACAGAGCAGAAAGTCGTCTCTGAGTGCTTTACAGAACTTCTTCTCGAACACTCAGATGGTGATGCCAGTTGTCCGCACGAAGTTGGCTGTCCTTCGAAGGTCCGCCAGGTCCCCGTAGAGCTTGACCCTCAGAGCCACTGACTCCGGCCATGTGTCCTGCCTGGCAGTAGCATGGAGGTGACAGTCCTGTGGTATGTGCTTGGTGTCAATTTCGGCCTCTCTGCATGGGGGCATCACAGACTCGCCGATCTTGTACTTTTTTGTACATGTGTGCATTCAGTCTGTTATGTCCAGTCCTTGGTCTGAAGAGTAGCACTTGATCTTTGCCTAGGTGGTAGTAGCAGTCAGCCTGGTTGGAATTTGGGTGTTGCTGTTTCCATTTCCTCCTGTAGAATGTTTTAATGGATGTCTCTACGAAACAAAGTCATACCCTTCGCCTACCGTTCGTCTTCCTTGTCCCTCTTCCTCCAGTCGCACTCTCAGTCTGACTCTCTCTAATCTTCGCTTTAGAAAGATAAGAGTCTAGTCACACACACACACACACACACACACACACACACACACACACACACACACACACATACACACATACACACACACGCATACACACGCGCGCGCGCGCGCACACACACACACACACACACACACACACACACACACACACACACACACACACACACACACACACACACACACACAACTCCATGGCTACGCACATATTGTAACGGATAAATAACAATATTGTAAATCTGAACAAAATGTGGTAAAAAAAAAAAAATAGATGAGAAATTTGTTGAAGCATATGAGCACTACCAATAGCCCACCCTTAACTCCGTTGAGCTGCATTGTCTTGTAGACTGTGTATGTCTGTGAGTCTTAAACGCACTCCTGAATGCGAAATATCACATCACCAGTTTCAGACAGAGGGGTGTGTGGACAGGAAAACTCCCGTGCGACTGAATTAAAAGGAAAAAATACTGTACCGCCAAGTGTAAGAAACAAAATGCAAAACACTCCGCGTTTCGACCTCTTTGGTCTTCTTCAGGCAGGCCAAAGAACATTCAAGACAATGAAAACGAAGCATGAATGGACAGTCACTTATCTCCTCAAACTGGGCGCCAAACAACGATCACACACACGCACACACGTAGACACACACACACACACACACGCACGCACGCACGCACGCACGCACGCACGCACGCACGCACGCACGCACGCACACACACACACACACACACACACACACACGCATCTAAAATTAGTGACGTGAAGCGAAACACAAAACAGTGAAAGGTAGCAGTCAAAATGAATCAAAGTCGGTTTCAAACTGAGGTGACTGGGAGCGGAAACTGAAACAAAATTAAAAGAAAAATTACTGTACCGCCAGACAAAAAACAAAAACAACAACAACTAAATCACAAAACAAACACCACGCATTTCGACCTCATTGGTCTTCTTCAGGCAAGCCGAATAACATTCAATACAATGAACACGAACCACGGACAGACAGTCACTTATCTCCTCAAACTGGGCGCCAACAACGGGATCATACGGACCATTATATCGATTTCAGTTGTGTGCATATGATCGTTGTAAGGCGCCCAAATTTTACACAGGATCCGTGTGCATACTGTCAGCAACCGTTGAAGGTAAGGGTAATAAACAGAGTGACTTTTCTGATCTATCGATATTGTCTTATCAGTGATGAACTCATCGCCTGTTCATGGGCAGCAGTAAAAGGTAAGCCATTTGTGGGCAGGAATTCATCTACAGATCTTAGGATGAAGCTGTAGCTTTGAACTTCTCAGATTACGAAAGGTATCCAATGGCAATGGAGGTAAGATATTTGCCTTACCTATACAGTCCTTAGCGATTTGGCCTGGAGGCGACCAACCATCTAGGATGTGACAGATTCCTTCAAGTTAGCAGCACAGCCGAGCTGACATATTCCCGTCTTGAGCTTTTTCCATTCTGCCGACACATGGCACCGTCAGGCCAGTCAGAATCAGTGTGTTATGAACTAGAATGCAGTCCTTTGTCTCATCTCATTCTACTTTTACCAGTGATTCCTGGTTGTTCCTTGTTCTGATTCTGGAAGGTCTGCTGTGCTTTCCCTTTCCTCCTTTCCATCAGGTAAATTCCACTTCCACGCTCCGTATGACGTAACTATTCCAAGATTTCCTGCCACCCGCAATGTTGAACGTTGTTGTTGGACTTTACTGTTAGCGTGGCGTTTCCTTTAGCAGTTCCTATCACATGCGCAGGCAGAGAAACAGCTGGTCTTGGAGAACGTGATAGAATGGACAAACCTCAGAATGCCTGAAACTCCTGCGAGAAGCAGAGGACAGGCCGCGATGGAGAAGAAGATTGACTGAGCCGTCCTTCCTGTCCACTCTACGACCACTTCGGTCACGGGAATGAGATGATGATGATGATGATGATGATGATGGTGATGATGATGATGATGGTGATGATGATGGTGATCACATGCGCAATATCTGTAAGCACTTGATTGCGCCGCAGTGTATACCTTCCTTTGCTGATTGTTCGTAAGCAGCAGGAAAAGGAAAACAGCTGGAAAATATACATTAGTTTAACCCAGCAGAGCGTTCATATGTAGCACTGAAGAACTGTTTTGACCTTCCATCAAGTTAGAATTTTTAGCTGAAAAAAAGAACGCAAACTAACGTCCTTCCGGCACACTCTATCATGTTGGCGACACAGTTCCTTGGAGCTTAGAATTTCCTTGGTGAACATTTATACCAGAACGCCCCCCTTTCTGCCCGGTCCTTAGACATTCCTACAGTTCAGACCAGTGTTGCAGGGATCAGGTAGGGCTTCTCCACGGCAGCACGCAGGTACTGACAGAGATGCTCTTCAGACATGGCAATGATCGTCAATCAGGAGTGAATGCTTCAGTGAGCACGGAGGTGTTACATCAAGGAGTCCAGGCTCTGGGTAGATTACTTTGTTTTAGAATGTATTCTGCATACCTTCCCATAGAATGTATTGGGTGGAAGGCTTGGCGAGTTTGATACAAACTGACATGGTGTTTTTAAGAGAAAAGATGTGAATGGTTAATCTTACAAAAATGTATTATTCAATAAAAAAAAAAAAAGGCAGACATATTTTGAAATAACATTAAGGGAAGTAATTCAAATATAGCGATTGCATCTCTTACCTATAGTTGTATATCAACTAGAAACGTACAGTACGCTTCAGAATAAAGAATGTTTACAAAATAATGTAAGATGAGAAAACATAAAGAAAAGGGGAAAAGACGGTGGGTACACTGCTGTAAACCTCTCTGTCTGTCTGTCTGTCTGTCTGTCTGTCTGTCTGTCTGTCTGTCTCTCTCTCTCTCTCTCTCTCTCTCTCTCTCTCTCTCTCTCTCTCCTCTCTCTCTTAATTCCTATATGTTGATACAGATTTATAACCATATTTTTCATTATTTATTCTTTTATTTATGAGTTTGGATTTTGTGCTGTTTACCTGATCATATATATATATATATATATATATATATGTATATGCATATATATATTATGCAAAGTTCACTGAAAAAGGTGGAAGGAGACAAAAGATATGTATGCCTCTCCCTATTCTTTTTGTTATTGTTTGTACTCAACGATCTTATACTCCTATTGTTCCTGTGGATGCATTGGCATGTCTTGTTCTCTGATATCCTTCTCTATTTCTTCGGAAAAAACTGACACGTCCCATGTTCCACGTAATATTTCAAAATATAAATTTTTACTTTGAATTTGAATTTGATTACGCTTTTCCGGGTGAAGAGAAAAAAAAAATTCTGGGAGGACGCATTTGGAGAAGGGGAGGAGCCTGGTGTACGACATTCACCATACTGCTCAGTGCATGCCGGGGGGGGGGGGGGGGGGGGGGGGGGGGGGGGGGGGGGGGGGGGGGGGGGGGAAACCTAGCTCCATTTTTCCACCCAAAGCCGTCGCTTCGTATCAGATCGATTTCCACGGACCCCGTGTTATACCGTCTGCTTTCGCCTGCCTTTCATTGGTCTTTTACGCCCCAAACGTGTGCACTTCAAGGAAACTTGTTTGGAGACTAAACAGTGAGAACGTGGCTGCTGCTATTCCCGAAGGATGGGGAGGGAAGTAGGAGGGTGCAACTTAGCAGATGAGCTGACAGGCTGCTCGCTAGGTGGGGGGTGGGGGGGGGTGGGGGGGAGCGGGGGGAGTGCAGCCCCTTTGCTTGCTGACAGGGGGAGCTGCAGCTCCATGACTTCCGTGCATTGATTGGCCTGGTGTTTAGTCGTGGGGGACTGCTTTGGCTGGGGGGGGGGGGGGGGGGGGAGAGGGGAGGGGGGGAGTGAGGGGGAAAGAGGGAGGGGAGTCTTGAATCAGGTGGTTATTGGCACTGCAGATATTATCAGAAGAGGTTTTGTTGTGGGTCTTTTGTTGGCCCCAGTCTTTTTCTTCCTCCTCCTCCTCCTCCTCCTCCTCTTTCCTACGCCTCTTCTTCTTCTTCTTCTTCTTCTTCTTCTTCTGCTTCTTCTTCTTCTTCTTCTTCTTCTTCTTCTTCTTCTTCTTCTTCTTCTTCTTCTTCTGCCTCCCACTCTTTCTCTTATTTTGCTCCTCCTCCTCTTCTTAACCCCCCTCCTCCTCCTTGTATTTTCCTTTTCTTTCTATTCCTCCTCCTCCTTCTTTCTTCTTCTCCTCCTCCTCTTCCTTCACTCCCTTGTCCTACTCCTCCTTCTTCTCTTTCTACCACCACTTTTCCTCCTCCCCCTCCTTTTCCTATTCTCATCCTCATCCTCCTCATCCATCTTCTTCTTCTTCTTCTTCTTCTTCTTCTTCTTCTTCTTCTTCTTCTTCTTCTCCATCCCCCCCTCCTCCTCCTCCTCTTTCTTTTTCATTTTGTCTTGTTCGTCTGCCACTTCTTTTCTTCTCTTTCTCCTCTGTCTCTCTCCCAGACAGAGCGGGTCTTGGGGATGGAGGTGGGGGGAGGAAAGGGGGAAACTGAGGAGCGGGAGGAGAAGCCTAGGGCAGGGTGGGAGGAGGAAGAAGGAAAGGGAAGGCGGTGGAGGATGCTTTGGGAATATGCCATGTTATGCTCAAAAATTCCTCGAGGAAGCCTGTACTTTTTTGTCAGTTCGACCACCCCCGATAAAATCCGACTTCTAATCCGGCATGTTCCAATTTTAGGCGGATTTGTCTCGCTCAAGACCTCTCATTTTAAGCCTTCTGAAACAGATTTTGAGGTCTATCTGCTATCCTTATCTTTGACCTTATGAAACATATTTTGAGGCCTATCTTCTATCTTTATCCTGGATCTTATGAAACATATTTTGAGGCCTATCTGCTATCCTTATCTTTGACCTTATGAAACATATTTTGAGGCCTATCTTCTATCTTTATCCTAGAGCTTCTGAAACATATTTTGAGGCCTATCTTCAATCTTTATCTTGGACTTTACGAAACATATTTGAGGCCTATCCTCAATCCGTATCTTGGGCCGTATGAAATATATTTTAGAACCTATCTTCTACTTTTATCATGGATCTATGAAACATATTTTGATGCCTATCTTCTATCCTTATCTTCGGCTTTATGAAACACGTTTTGAGGTCCATATTCATCTTTATCTTGGAGCTTATGAAGCATACTTTAGGCATATGTTCCATGCTAATCTTGGGCTTTATGAAACATATCCTTGAGGGCTATCTTCTACTTTTATCTTGAGCCTTACGAAACATAATTTGAGGGCTATCTTCTGATTTTATTTCCGGCTTTGTGAAACATATTTTGAGGCATATCTTCCATTTTTATCTTTTGCCTTATGAGTCATATTTTGAGGCCTATCATCTATCTTGGGCCTTGTGAAACGTATTCTGAGGCCTATCTTCTGCTTTCATCTTGGGCCTTCTGAAACATATTCTAAGGCCGATTATCTATTTCTATCTTGGGCCTTATTCAACATACTTTGAGGCCCATCTTCCATTTTCATCTTAGGCCTTATCAAACATATTTTGAGGCATTTTATCTATTTCTATCTTG
>CM065734.1:27978934-27981434 GCA_033310375.1 Conus canariensis | reverse complement strand
GTTAATCATTTACCTACTACTAAATCTACATAAAGTATACGAAAGGACCATCTTCATCCGTCCCCTACCTCTCACTATTCTCTCCCATATCAAAACCATTTGTAATTTTCTAGGTTCAACATGAGGGTTTGGTTTGTTTGTTTGTTGATTTATTTATTGTTTTGATGATGAGTTGCTTTTGTTTTTTTTCCCCGTTTAATATCACCTAGAGTGGATAGACGTTAAATTTGAAACTAACACACACACACACACACACACACACACACACACACACACACACACACACACACACACACACACACACACACACACACGCACGCACGCACGCACACACACACACACACACACACACACACACACACACACACACACACACACACACACACACACCACTCGCTTCGGCTGATTGGAAATACATGTACTGTCATAGCCGTGATTTATCTATCAGTTAACTGGAAACGCAACGTGTCATGTTAAAAGACACATTACAGCCGTGATGTACGTATTGGGTGATTGGAAGTGCAAGGTGCCATAGATGTCATATTAGAGCCCTGATGTACGCACTGGTTCATTGGAAAAGGCGGCGTGTCCTGCACGTCACAGTATAGCCATGATGTATGTATTGGTTGATTGAAAATGCAAGGTGTCACTAGACCTCGAAATTGATTTTGAGAGGTAAGTATCTACAGCGAACTCTGCCACTCATGGAAGATGATTTCACCCAAGTACCCCCCCCCCCACTCCTTCCCCTTCCCCCCTACCCCGTCAAAGAGGCAGTTAGCACAGTGTACGATAAACTAATGGCTGGGATAATTGGGGGGAACAGTTGGCTTTCTTTCGACTCAGAGTCGCATTTTACAACAACTCAAACGCATGATTGCAGGTATGTATTTTGACAATTTTCATTTGGTGGCTGTCTAAGGTTGCGTCTGCGACAGTACATTGTGTCTGGGAATGTTGTCTGTCCGTGGTGTGTGTGTGTGTGTGTGTGTGTGTGTGTGTGTGTGTGTGTGTGTGTGTGTGTGTGTGTGTGTGTGTGTGTGTGTGTGTGTGTGTGTGTGTGTATTTGTCTGTCTGTCTGTCTGTGTCTGTGTCCGTGTCTGTCTGCCTGGCTGTCCATCTATATATCTGTCTGTCTGTGTGTGTTTGTGTGTGTATTGTTCTTTTTGCTGTTGTAGGTGGTGGTGGTAGTGGTGACGGTGGGGGTGGTGATGTGTGTGTGTGTGTGTGTGTGTGTGTGTGTGTGTGTGTGTGTGTGTGTGTGTGTGTGTGTGTGTGTGTGTGTGTGTGTGTGTGTGTGTGTGTGTTCAGTTCGCTGTATAAATCTGTAGGTGTCTCTCTGTATCAGTTTCAGTCAATCAGTCACTCAGTCAATCTGTCTGTCTGTCGGTCGGTCTCTCTCTGTCTCTCTCTGTCTCTGTCTCTGTCTCTCTCTCTGTCTCTCTCTCTCTGTCTCTCTCTCTCTCTCTCTCTCTCTCTCTCTCTCTCTCTGATTTACTTCAAGACTGTGTGCCTGTCGGTGTGTCCCTCCCCGCCTTTCTCTCGTCCACTGCGTTTTGTTATATTTCTTCTTTTAATCTAACATTCCTTCATAACATTCCTTCGTAACATTCCTTCTTTTCTTTCTTCTTTCTTTCTTTCTTCCTTTCTTTCTTTCTTTCTTTCCTCCTTTTTCCTTCCTTTCTATCTGTCTATGTTTTCCTTGAATGTTTGTCTTCTTTGTTTTTTTTTCCCCTTCTTCTTTCTTCCTTTTTTCTTTTTCTTTTTTTCTTTCTTTCATTTTTTCTTTCTTTCTTCCTTTCTTTCTGTCTGTATATATTTTCCTCGGCTGCTTGCCTTTGTCTTCTTTCTTTTCTTCTTCTACTTTCCTTCTCTGTCTCTCTCTCTCTCTCTCTCTCTCTCTCTCTCTCTCTCTCTCTCTCTCTCTCTCTCTCTCTCTCTCTCTCTCTCTCTCGGTGATGATGGATGTGACAGTGCAGGAGAGATTTATGACAGTGAATATGATTGTGTGCCTGGGTGAGGCACTTGTGTTTATGACCATGTCGTTACTTTTTTTTTAAACTATTCATTTTGAGTGATGAAAAAGCACGTCATTATTTTCTTTTTTCTTCTACATGGCTTCTAGCCTCATCATTAACATTAGGTAATCAGTTACAATTTATGTTTCTTTGCATTATATACTTTTTTTTCGGCGCTGCAAATATTAATCTACACCCCCTTGACATAAAGGCTATGTAGGCCATTGTCAATAATAAAAAAAAACGTATCTGGAACGTCTGAAGCGTGTCTCTCTCTCTCTCTCTCTCTCCTCTCTCTTCTCTCTCTCTCTTCTCTCTCTCTCTCTCTCTCTCTCTCTCTCTCTCCTCTCCCTCCCGTCTATCCCTCGCCGTCCCTCCTCCCTCCCTCCCTCTGTCCCCTTTCTCTCTCTCTCTCTCTCTCTCTCTCTCTCTCTCTCTCTCTCTCCGACAAAACACGATGAATTTTTTCTCTCTTTTTCTTT
>CM065734.1:27973934-27976434 GCA_033310375.1 Conus canariensis | reverse complement strand
ACATTTATATCCCTGGCCCCTGTAACATAGCTGAAACTTCATTTCCAATTTATGGTCACATTTCCAGTATGCTTAACCTGGTCGAAAAAAGCTATGAAAACATTCCCAGGTATGGTCGCCAGTGTACATTGTTTCCCCCATGCGAAAACGTTAATGCAGAAAAATTCCTGTCTGATTTTTACACAGTGACAGATTTTCCTGTAATTTACCAATACACTGACCAGGTCTGTAGATCAGGTATATGATATGCAAACATTAGGCCTGTCCTTATAAGGATCTCCTTTTTAAAACTAAGCGACTTCAGCATACAGAGAAACCCTCATGGCTGACTGTGGAAATAGATGACGAAATTCAGATCCTAAAACAGCTATCACAAGCCAAAGGGAAACACGATAGTTTTAAGGGGAAAAATGTTGTAAAGTAACAGCAATGAAGAGAAGCGTTCGAAAAGGATACTTCAGTGGACTAACTAAATAAAGAAAAGGTGTAAAATCTCTTTGGAAAGCTATCACTCACCTGTGTGGGAAAAATCTTTACCTCTAGCTCCCCATAGATGCATCTTTCTGTCCGAAAAATAAAACATAAGCGTTCTGCTATTATAGATCAGAGTTGACGTGACAGGCAACTCGCAGTCCAGTGGCATGCAATTATTAATAAAGAGTTTTTATGATTAAAACAGTGGTCATATCTATTTTTTTGTCCCACACATTGGTGTGCATATTGTATCTAAAACGGTCCTATTTTCGGGGACTGGATAGGCTACATGGTAACATTTTGAAGATTTCTGCATTCTTTTAAACATAATACGCGTATGTACAATATTTGTCGAGAAAATGTTGTTTCGCAGAAGCTTTTAAAGATGTCAAAATGCTGCCTGTTTTCAAGACTAGCGATCCATCAGGCCCTTCCAGCTAGACCGATTCTGTTTGCTTTTTTTTCACGTTGTCCAAACCTCTGGAAAAGCACATTAATGAAACCTTCGGTTGCATTTCTCTAAACATGCTTTGTTTCATCCCAATGACTTTCAGTCACATTTCACCAAATATGATTTATTTCATCCTAATCAGAATGGATCTAGAGCGAGTATTTCTTGCAACACTATACTCCAAAACCTTTCAGGGGAATGGCATATAAACAAATGCAATGATTTATTCATTGCTTCTGCGTTTGTAGATTTTGCAAAAGCATTTGATATCATTGATCATAGTCTCCTCTCCAGAAAACTCGTCATATGTAGACTTTCGCCAGACTCGGTAAATCTGCTATCCTATGTTTTTAAAAGAGATGACAGACAATTTTTCAACGTTCAGTTATGTTATTTCCTATGACTTAGGAATACGGTATTTCCAAGGATCCATTCTACGTCCTATTGTTTTCCACTATTCAAGATCTACCCCTTTGCGAACTTTTTGCCGTTGATAGCACCCTTCATTACACAGACAAAAATGCCAACGTGGTCGTCGTAGCATTTAGAATGATGTTGAGAGCCGGACCAACGTAGATCATAAGGCAATTTACTCTCATTCGTCTTGTTCAGGCTAGTTACCAGTAGACTAAATAGCCAGGACATTAAACCCATCTTACCGAAAGTAAGAAGTCACGACAAAGGACTGGAAGAAGCCGATTTACTCTTTTTACTTGTTCTTCAGCTGATGATAACATATCTTGGTTTAATCATATCTCTGTCCTTTGTAGAGAAAATGTCCAAGACACTTTTAATTAAAGGAATCAAGCATTTTCTTCATCAGCACACTAGAAAGTTTCTTTTTTTTCTCATACACACATTCAACCAGACATAGGCAATGCGTCAACTTGCTCGAATTTAGCGAGCAAACGTTCTTTAAGGTCGCTCGAAAGCTTTATACAGACGTTCTGTTAAACTTACTCTTCTCAAATGATCTACCCTTTTACCTAACAATTATAAACAATCAGACATCCTCTTTTTGGACTTGAATGCCGTCTAAATAAATCAGTCTGTCCAAAGTAATGTCATTTTTTTTTTTTTTTTTTTTTTTTTTTTGCTGTCCCACCCTCTGCGCCACCTCAGAGGCAGTGCACCCACGCCGCTCATTCCGACATCCCGTCCCGTCCACAGCCACAGCCCGGCCGGTCCCGCCGCAGCCCCGGCACCGGCAATCCACAGGGACCAGTCAATGTCAAGTCGTCGAGAGGCAACCCACCGGAGGAGACACTGCACTGCTGCCGAGTCACTTCGGTGGTGTTCAGTGGCGCCTGTTCTGATCAAACATACGCAGGACACCACTTACTAAGCCCCCTACTGACGACAATAATTGCTTAGTCGCGGAGCCGGCGTGAGTGAGCTCTCCCTCCGGAGGGCGCCACCACGTCCGTCCAACGACAGCCCCCATGGACTCGCCGATACCGGTGACCCCGACGGAACCAAACCAAGACCACAGACATGGAGAGGACATCGAAATTGAGGTCACCATGAGAGCAGGGCATGAAGGGCCACAGAATTTGAGACATTTTTTTTATGCTG
>CM065734.1:27961434-27971434 GCA_033310375.1 Conus canariensis | reverse complement strand
ACAATGATCAGTTCTCTGGTTCAGATACGTACGCTACATGAGATCTCTCACATACTGACATTTGCATGCTCTGACAGTGTGTCAGTAAGAGTAATGGTTTATTTTGAAACAGTAACACTTGTAAACAGCAACAATGAAGTTGCGAGAAGGTAAGTAAAATGCATGCTATTCATTATATGGAAATAACATGAATGTGGATAGGCATCGGTAATATTAATTATACTGCGTTTCCTGGTAGCTAGTTTGAGTGTGCAAAATATGTAAACAAGTTTTTTTTTGGTAAGATCCTGAGCTTCGATGGCATTTTAGCTCCGGCGAAAGCGAATTCCAGAGGACCAGAATAGCAAAGACTTGTTTTGATTAGTTTGTTGTAGGCATGGAGTTCTGTAAAATTTCTAGAGTTCAAGCTGAATTTGAATTGAATTGCTTTGCGAGGCTAATCCAGATACAATGTTTGGCACGAACATCCTTTTGTTGATGGTAAACGTATCGTTTAGTGGACCTTCAACCTGAATATGATCCGACCTTCAACCTGAATATGATCCGTGAGGCTTGAGTATTTTAGAAGAACTTCTTTAAGGGCGCGTTTGTAGATGCTGATAAAGGTTTCATTGAGCTGGCGCTAACCGAATCGAGTAGTGTCAAACATTGACTGAAGACAGAATGAATGCTTTCAGGAGTAATTTTGTGCCTTGGATGTTCAAAGTGCTTAATTCTGCATAGTTTAAATAGTTGTCTAGATACTGTTTTGCATAACGCTTTGATGTGAGCATCCATGGAAGATTGTTGTGAATTGTAATGCCTAGTACACGATTTTTGTCTACTTCTTCGATTCTCACATTGTTGATAAAATAGAAGGGCACTGTTTTATACCTTACCGTCTTTGACTGGTTGTTATAGGCATAATCTAGTCTTGCTGGGGTTTAGTGACATATGATTCACACAGCACCATTCATTTAAGATGTCCACAGACTTTTGTAATAATGCATCCACAGAATTAATGTTAGAGCTGTTTGTATCAATTGTCGTATGATTACAAAAAAAGGTTCACAACATTCTTCAATATGAAGAGGGAGATCGATTACATTGACAGAAAATAGGAGAGGACCTAAAAATTATCTCTGATATACTCCATATCTGACAGGTAGTGTGCTGGATTTCGAAGAATTAAGACAGACAAATTGTTGGCGACTGTCTAGGAATGATAGAATCAGTTGGAGCACATTTCCTGTTGGGCTGCGCATTTTTTTTTTTTTTTGCCTAATACCTTGTTGTGTATAAATCAAAAGCCATTGCAAAATCAACAAACAGTGCTCCACACAAATTTATTTTCATTAATATTCATATGCCAGTGATCTACAAAGTTTGTTATTATGACACCAATTATTTTTCGTGAAACCAAATTGTCTATAACTCAGTAGATTACATGAATCAAGATGATCGTAAATGTGTTTGTTTATGTCCGTTTCTAAAGGTTTGCATAACATTGGCAAAACAGATATTTGTCTGGAATCAGTTGGTTTAGAATTGTCATCAGATTTGTAGATGGGAATGACTAGTACAACTTTGAACTGTGTTGGAAAGGGACATTTTTTAATGCGCAAGTTGTAGGTGTAAGTAAGTGTTTCAGATATGATTGGAGCTGAATGTTTTAGAATTTTACAATCAATTCCATCAAATCCACGACTTGCTGTCTCTCTCAATTGACATAAGGAATAGTAAATCTTAGTTACAAAGATGAAGGGTAGCGACAGTTGGGAATGTATATTCTTGGATTTGCAGAACATTGTTAATTTTTCAAGATGATTAAGTTGAGTAAGATTTTGTTTTATTGTGCGTTCTACCACAATTGCAAAAAATGTTTATTGAGTTTGTTTGGGGTGGTGCTGCTTACATGACATGTGCTAGATTGGAATGTTTTATTCGTAAGTTCATTTTTAGCTTTCCGTACTGACTTTGAGTTTCCATAGATCAATGTTTAAATCACCCAGCAGTAAAACGTCAGTAGTATGAAGAGATGCTGTATCCATCATGGCAGTGAACTTGTCCATCCATTTTCAGAGGGGTCTAAATGAATAATGACAGATTTTTGTTCTTTTCAGTCACATTTCTTCCAGACTGACTCAGTTTGAATTTTTTTAAGGTAACATAGACGGTGCATGATTAAAGTTTCATGAATGTAAACTAGTATACGCGTAGATCTGGGAAACACTGGATCTTGGCGAATAATAGCATAGCCAGGAAATATGACATTATTGTCAGGAACAATATCTGAGAGTTTGGATTCTGTAAAACCCAAAGACATGAGATGATAAGTCTGTATTTTGCAATACTGACGATGCCTCATGTAATATATTTTGATTGCTGTTTATATGTGGATAGGCAATGTTTAGTTCAAGTCTTTGAGGCCATGCTGGCAAATGAATTTACCAAGATGCAAGTAACGATGAAAGAAAACAAACTGATAAAGAAAGTGCGGGAGAGATTAGCTAAATCAGGGCACAGTCGCAAACTGTGACAACACACAATTAAACAGATTAGCCAAATTAGGACACAATTATAAACTATATCAACACACTAATAAGCCAAATTCTACACACTGGGGAAAAAAGAAGATATAACGCTAGTATGGTTCACTCACTGTATGAGACCAAAGAAAAGAAAACGGCCGATCACTGTATGAGACCAAAGAAAAGAAAACTAAAAAGCAAGCAATACCGGTGAAGGCCACTCATTGTATGCCAACAAAGAAAGGAAAAACAATTAAACAGACAACAACGGAAACAGCATGTATAACAGCAAGTAAATGCTTCTTTCTGTTACTTTTCTACGCTTAAAGGTGCTGCTAAGAGAGAGAGAGAGAGTCAGAGACATACATACATACATACACACATGCATACATACACACCCATATATGCACGCACACACACACATACACGCGCGCGCGCGTGCACGCACGCATACATACATACATCCTTTAGAGACATAATTTACATTGTTTTCTCTGAAGACTATTTGGATATATAGAAAAACTGACTCTCTCTCTCTCTCTCTCTCTCTCTCTCTCTCTCTCTCTCTCTCTCTCTCTCTCTCCTTTGTGTGTGTGTGTGTGTGAATCAGATTCAAGATCAGAATCAGCTTCAATTGTTAGTAAAGACTTAATATGGCTTGCAAAAACACAATTACATCAAAATTAGAACATAACTCAGCGAATTGTTTAACCATTTGATAATCTATTTTCTTTCTTTTTCCTTCATACCCTTTTCATTCCATTTTCACATATTACATTCCACATGAGAACAACAACAGCACACAAATATAAGCACATCTATTATATAGCATTATATCAATACACAAACAAACAAAAGAACTTAAGTGCATCTGCCATCAATATTTTTCAGTAATCATGTCACATATTCAATGATCGTTGCTGTGAACAAATGCATTGATGCTTTAAATCAATATTTTATTGTGCACGAACGCGTGCGCATACAGCTACAAGACAAAAACAAATAAAACAAAAAAAAGGTATATAGGAATTCCAACCTATCAAGCAATAATTATCTAAATTTACTGGAAAAGCTTACACATCACATTATCATATGCGTATACGAGAATAGCAGGATATATGTTGATTTTCACAAATGTTTACACTGGCCTTTTCTTTCTATTTTCTTTTTTTTTTTTTTTTTTTTTTTTTTGAGAGGTGGTGTTAGTGGATTTCGGTTTTCCTTTTCGATAAGTACTTTGTAATTATGTTCGTCTGCATAGGAGTTTGCAGAGTTTCAGTTAGTAACAGCAAGATACTTTTTTTTCTTATCTCATATCTGTGTTTTAAAGATTTCTTAAATGTATTCGGTCGAGGCATTTCTTCCTTCGCTTTATATTCATAAACATAGAATTTTGCAAACAACAGAATGAAGATCAGCATTTTATCTCATCCAAAGTATCCAAGAAGTATTATCTTTTTATCAGGAGGAAAGATGTCATTTTTTTTTCGTATTGATTTTCCTGCTTGACTTGTCTTTGAAAAAAAAGCACACAAATGCATCTCCAAAATACGTGTTATATGTTGTTCTTCTCGTGCTTGCAGAAAATACATCTGTTATCAGGCTCTACATCCACACATAACAAAACCACATTGTAGGTAAGATATCATAGATTAGTCTGATTGTACTTTTGTTTTCTGAATCTGTTGAATCTTTTGTTAAAGATTTGCACCAGTTGACTTCGGTATTCATCTTATTATCTTATTTTTTGTCGGCGTTTACGGCATTTTACCTTTGTACTCCATTAAACAGGAATATTGTAGTGCAATCGCGCTTCTCTTGAAACTGAGCATAAAAGCTGTATGGCATCTAAGATGGCAAATTGTTGTTGTTTTTATGGTTGTTACATTTAAAGCAATATGTAATGTATTAACAAGGAATTTTGCCTCTTTTATTAACTGTTACAGAGCTTTAAAAGTTTGTTTGTACATTTATCAGTAAATTAACCATACGGCAATCAAATGTTAATTTTCTTCCTTAAGTGTTCAATGTAGCATACATTTCTATTGATCCATATTTTTACTTTAATGAGAGGTTTTTGAAGTCAGTTCTGCTATTGGAAACATATGGCTCTGCCAATGTGTAGTCAGGGCTGGCGTGATTCGCTTTACTGAAAAAAGAAAAACCTTTTATATGCATCAAATGTGTCATTCAAAAAAGTTTTGCTTGCCTTAACTAACCGGACTATTACCTTGGGCACAGTTTATCTAGATTTTCAATGTTTGGTTGCAACAATGTTACAACTGATTTCAATTTATGATTTATAATTATGTATTTTCTCATTCACCCTAGTTTCAAAGCTTGCAATAATAATTTCAAATCATGAAATCCTATTCCTGTTTCGACTTCTTTCTTTTCGAACAACCTTTCTTTTTATCTTATGTTTTCTTTTTAAAATCCGTTCAGATTTTAAACAAAAAACATTGAAAGCCTAAAAAAAAATCCTGTGGGTTTGGTAAAAGCGTCCACAAATAATTGATTTTAGACAGCATTTAGAACTTCAAAACTGCTATTCTTCCTTTTTATGTTAGTGTTCCTTTTACATTATACAACTGTTTTATTTCCAAGAGTTTTTCAGTACAATTCATCTCTGCACGGTCTGATAGTTCAGTGGTAAGTCACATTTATATTTTACACGTTTGCAGATGTTATCCAGTTCTTAGATTCAGCATATTCTTCTTTGCTGATTTCCTCGCTCACCCTAGCCAGATTACCATTTTTTCACGATTTGTATTAAAACCAAACATATTGCAGTTTTTCTTTACAATTTGTATTAAATCCAAACATACTGATATTATCCAAGACATTTATGGTTTCCTCAAAAGATAGCTGATCTCCCTTTTGTAAAGACTGTGTGTCATCAGCAATTTGAGCGACCTTGGTGTTTGACGTTATTTAGAACATTTTCTTTGACATTTTTGTTTTCTGTGATCATGTCTGCCGAAAGTTCAATACATGAAACGATTAAATAAGGCGAGATCGGATAATCTTGCTTGCATCCTAGACTCACCTCAAACCATGAAGACCCTTCTCCGTTTACTATTACGGTGGCTTTAATGTATATGTACAAAGTTTTTATCTAGTTGCAAATAATGTCCCCAAATCCGAAAGCCGTGGATACTTTTAACACATAATTGCAAACAATTGTATCATTTTTTTTTCAAAATAGACACATGACAGCAGTCCTACCCGATTTTACTTCTGATAATGATATCTCAAATCGTATATATGTCCAATATTGTCACCAATGCTTCTCCCGGGTATAAACCCAGTTTGTTATTTGTTTATTAGACTAATACTCCCTTTGTTCTAACTGCCCCTCACTTTCGGGACTTTTAACATTTCTCATATTTTTAGTGCTGCCGTTGCTTCGTCTTAATTTGTTTTTCTTCCAAAGTCGCTGAAACTTCTCGAGTTAGTTCAGGAAATCTGCAACTACCTCACTAATGTTGCATTCTTAGTTTTATTTTCATACAATCGTTGCTAGGAATTAGTTACTTCACCTATACTGTCTTCTATATAATTCAAAATATATCCGTGTCAATCTAGCATGTAAATCATCTGTTTAATTACATAATTACTCTTTTTTTAAATTAAAAAAGAAGTCCATAATCTTTTTCACCTTGAGAAATTCACCCAGTTATCGATCTTAATAGCACAACTGCCAGTCTCTTGTCTGCTATGGCTTGTAATTTTCGTTCCTCAATTAAAGTTTGTTTGTATCATCTGAAGACTTTTGACTTTTACTGTCTAAAACAAACTTAAAAGAAGGTTTGCTTTTTCACCAAACGAAAGAGACAAACAAATTACAATACAAAACGAACAATCACTTCTCTTCTCAAATTGGGCGCAAAATGTGTGGATTGTTAGTTCTTCGTTTACATTGTCATGAATGTTTGTCTTGCCTACAGAGGACCAAGGAGGTCGAAACGTGTCGTGTTTTGTCGTGCAATGTGTTTGTCTCTTTCGCTCGGCGGAACAGTAAATCTTCTTTTAAATTTGTGTGAATTTTAGCCGCTGTCGCCTCACTTTGAAACCTACCTTTTCAGTCTAATGTACGAATTTCTTTTATAAGCGTTTTTTCTCCTCTTCTTCTGTTCCTTTCTTTTAAAAAGTAGTGTAAACTGTTGCTTTAGGCCTACTAGAACATTACGATATAGCTGATATGATATAGTAAATTATAATTAATCCAAATACGTTTGATCAAGTTTGATATTTTCATCGATTAACACTGCATATTCTTTCATTGTATCTCGTTTATCATTTCAACAACATACTTCTAAAAGTCGAATCTGCTTTGCTGCTTGGGCTGGGATCTTTTCAAAATAAATCGTCTTGTGTTAAGATAAAATTCTCTCCATATGTCTGCAAGATCTAAACTTATCCATCATGTATTTTACAGTTCTGCCAGCTTTTGGACTGTTAATATTTTATAATTATCATCATCAATGTTATAACTAAAATTCCATTCCAATCTCCAGCTAGATGTAAATTCAGTTTTATCAAGTCCTGCATATGCTCCCAAAGTCTAGGTAGAACTTTAAAATATCTCTGTTGGGACCGTTGATAATCATGATCAAGAAATCCGCATTCCTGAATTAATTGAAACAAAATCTAAATCTTTTAACAATTCATTTATTTTGAAATAAAAATAATTATCAAATAGGACTGCAAACCCTCTGGAATTTATGGTATATAAAGCGAACTATCAATGGTAACCCCATTCTGTTCTGTAGTATCTATTCATCTCCGGGTCTAAATATATCCTGAAGTAAACTTATAGGCTTTTCTTTGTAACCGCTGGCAGGCGCAACTTCTTTTCTTTACCCCTAGCATTTAATTCTACGAATAAAGAGACATAGGTAATCATTGGAAAACTATGTATTACTATCGTGAGCATACACATTCATGACCAGTAATGTTAATGAATGCATCCCCTAACAATATGAATATTACATACAATATGACGTACTGGTAAATTTTTCGAACATGCACACTAGATATTAATGGTCTTGAAGACGGCTTCACTTTGTTCGATAATAAATGTGCGATACTTCTGCTGATTTTTAAAAAGGGAATCGATATCAGTTTCTCTGCATGTGGTGCTAGTGTCTAAAATCTGAATTTGGTCTTCTGTCTCGCTTCATTCCTATGAAAACATTGTTTTTCTTGAGCGTTTTAGGATATCTGCCTTTGCTTAAAGTATATGACAAGATATTCTGGGGTTCTACAGCATTGTTTTTGACGGAATCAAAATATTGATGAAATAGATAATATTTTGTTATATAATATGCTGTGATTTTATTACAGAAATGCAGTTTATATTAATTTTCAGAGATATGTTTCTGCAACAAGAAAACATATTTTTACCCTATTTGTGATCAAATGACGCAGTTTTTTGTTGTTGTTTTTTTTTAATTAAATGTTGATTTTTTTTCCTTGTATTGCTTAATTCAATATGTCTTATTGTTATTTTGACCAAGTTAACCTATATGGGGAAGTTCATCTCTTTTGTAGGCATGTCGTTTATGAAAGTCTAACGTAAACGTATTCTCTTGACTATACTGCATAAAAGCAAAACATGGATATTTGGCATCACTTTTAGGCTGAGAAGCCACTCACGACGAGTATGCTTAGATTTGCAGATATTTTTAACACCTCAAGATGTTAAAAAAAATCTTTGATGTACATTTTCATTCTGTAATTGATTCTAAAGTCAGTGATTAAAAGGGATTGCTACGTTAAAATTGTATCAATTTTTACCAAATGGAAACCATATGTATCCACCGTATGTAACAGTGAGACAAGCCTGTCACATATTTTTCATATCAATTTGTACTTGAATTTTTTTTTAATATGTGCAGTTTAGGTTTCCTCTCTTCGTAGATAGTTTGCTGAAAATATCATTGATATTCATACTGTATTTTCGTGTTGTTATTTTTGTACTACATCTGAAAAATTCTTGAGTTCCTGGATCTGGTTTTGAAAATGTTACAGCTTTTGTTTTTCTTTTCTCTGTTCTCTCTATCATTTCTGGTCCTTCACTCTCCACGTTTCGTTGTTATTTGTCTGATCGTACACAGGTTGTTTTGGTTCATGGTCATACCTCTTCTCATAAGCCTTTCAGTTCCGGCTTCTACGTGCATCTGTTCTGGGCCCCAATCTCTTTGTGACTCTCTACTCTCAATCTATCTCTGACGTAGTTTTCCAGCACACTCTGTCCCACCACATGATAGTTTCACTGATGATAACCAACTCGGTACGTCTGGTAAATTCTCACATTACCATTTAGCATTCAGAATTCACAGCCATGCATTTCTGATTAAAGGTTAAATGGCATACAATAACCTTCAGTCAAATAATGACAAGACAGAAGTTCATTTCATTGCAAATGGAGCGTTCCATTCCTCTGAGTTGTTCCAACATTTGTGAACTGCCTTATTCGTCCATCAGAATTTGTTCGCAATGTTAATACTACTATTCGAAATGAGACACTATCATTCCAGCAGTACACCTCCTGCATATATTGTGCGTGTTATCTGGAACCCTGTTGCATTGGTTCTGCTCGACATCTGTAAGAAGATGCGACCGAGGCTTGTCTGTGTGTTGTTCCTTCACAAGTGCATGACTGAAATTCTCTTCTTGTTGACTTCCCGAGGCATCTTCTTCATCAGTTACAGAGAGTACAGAATAATGCTGCCACATTAATTTCTATGTGTTTTTTAATCAGCTCACGTTGCCCCTCTCCTTCATTCTCTTCACTGGCTTCTGGTTCAAAAACGAATTAGTTATACTGTGCTCTGTTTCGCGCACTTAAGCGTCTGAACGGTCAAGCTCCGTCGCAACTTTCTGATCTACAGACGTACAGCTTGGCCCTTTGGTTCTCTGCTTATACTCATCACCTTCAGATTCCTCGTTTCCAAATCAAGATTTTTTTGTTGTTGTTGCTGTCCCAACCTCTGCGCCACCTCAGAGGCAGTGCACCCACGTCGCCCATTCCGACACCCCGTCCACAGCCACAGCCCGGTCGGCCCAGCCGCAGCCCCGGCACCGGCAATCCACAGGGAGAAGTCAACGTCAAGTCGTCAAGAAGCAACCCACCGGAGGAGACACTGCACTGCTGCCGAATCACTTCGGTGGTGTTCAGTGGCGCCTGTTCTGATCTAACATACGCAGGACACCACCTACTAAGCCCCCTACTGACGACAATAATTGCTTAGTCGCGGAGCCGGCGTAAGTGAGCTCTCCCTCCGGAGGGCGCCACCACGTCCGTCCAACGACAGCCCCCATGGACTCGCCGATACCAGTGACCCCGACGGAACCAAACCAAGGCCACAGACGTAGAGAGGACATCGAAATTGAGGTCACCATGAGAGCAGGGCATGAAGCCAAATCAAGATCTTCAGACAGCGATCTTTCTCTCATCATGTACCCTTTGCATGAATAAAATT
>CM065734.1:27951434-27953934 GCA_033310375.1 Conus canariensis | reverse complement strand
TTTCTAATTCGGAACAGGCCATAGATTGCAACAATTAATAATATGACGTTGATTTCAAATACTTCTTTCGAATAAACTTATTTTGAAAATCATTTTGAACAGATAGCAACAGTTCAAAATATGACATTGATTTCAAACACTTTTTTTTAAATAAACTTCTTTTGAAAATTATTTATACCTTTGAAAGAGGACACTACGATATATGAAATTTACTATTGGTAACCTACCAACACAAATTCGTCCTCTGTCTGCTTAATACAATTAAGATCAAGTTTCTGTCAAAGATCAGTGGTATATCAAAAAAAAAAAAAAAAAAAAAAAGGTGAAAGAAATTGTCGCGATTGGTTTGATAGTCGTCGACGAGTTTCTTCTTCTTCTTCTTCTTGTTCTTTGCTTTGTTTTTTTTCCTGTACTTCGTCGGTGTGTTCAGTTTCTGCGTCGTCTCTTCTGTCTGTCTTTCTGCGTTTGATTATGTGCATACTGGTGTCTTTTCGTTTCTTTGTTTCAGCTTTCTAGCCACTTCAGTGGCACTGCCTTCCTCTCCCCCTCCCCCCCCCCCGCCCCCACTACCCCTGCTCTCGTCCCTCCCTAGTCCCTCTCCTCCGCTCCTTCCAGTGTAACGCGCCGGAAGTACCACCATGCACCGTGCTAACAGTGTACGTTCTGAACACTACGGTAGCGTTTTTTTGACGGACGTTGTAAACGCTATCTGTATGCGGAAAGAACACTGGTCAACGATCTTAATCAACAAATGAAGCAGAATACATTATACACATAAATGTCCCCTCTCTTTTCAAACCCAACCGTGTCACAGACTTTGTTTTGTCTTTCCGTGCTAAGATGGACAAATTAATTCGAGCCTCAGTAACGCCGATACATATGAAAGAATTTCTTCAAGGTATGGCGGTGTAGGGGTGAAGCGACCTCAAGGTTAGTTTGTTAGTTCATTTATTGACACGTCATTAATCTAAGTTGATGACTTGAGATTTTTAATGAATTGTTGTCATTAGATTAATGGTGATCAGTAGAATAAAACAAAACCAAGAGAGTACAACACAAAAGGACAGGGAAGGCGGAAGGGATAGGGGTAGAGGATGGGGTAGAGTGGGGAATAGGTTAGTGGGATTTAAGAGATGACGAAACGGACTGTGTAAATGGGATATTTCAAAGTTTTAAAAAAAAAAAATTGTTTTTAATGATTTTTTTTTTTCCAAAATGACTTAATACCCGAAACCGGTAACACATCCTCAATCACTTCAACGGGAGGGAATCGTATTCTTTGTTCACAATAAAGTAGAATGTGTTAATAAGCTGTCTGTTTGGGGCAGGGCTTCGTCATGTTTAGTCTTGCTGAATTTGCTAAACGTTTCATTTTGTGCAGACTCTAAAGTATTGCTGGCAATTTCATCAGTTTTCTTTTTTTGTTTTGTTTTGTTTTTGTTTTCTTTTTATATGAATCAAGTATTGTTTTCAAATAAGACTTTTTAGCCTTTGCATTCAAGCGAAAGAATCGAAGACCGATTTTTTGGTTGGATTCCTTCACAATGTGGGATTATTTACAATGAAGAAGCGGATCGTCTGTCGAAACGGGGAGCAAGAAATCTTTGTAATGTTGTTAGACAGCCCTGTATGCTGTCGCAAAACGAAATTTGCAACATTGCAGAAAAAGACATTGTTAGCATTTGTTTTCATCCCGACATAAATTCTTTTTATCAAATGTACGAGGTCCTAGCAAGGTAATCAGAATCTAGCATTCAGATTATATCTTAGTTCTCCCTATATAGACTATCTCAAAGAAAAACTCAAGGTACACTACTCCAAAATGCATAAGCTTGCAGAATTTGGTTCATATTACTCCCCTTTCTGAAACCCTGTATACTTTTTTTTTCTATGATAATTTTTTCAGCGTGAGTGGACAGTGTTTGTAGCTTGCAGGTAGTGTAGTCCGCGTTGGCCGGAGTAGTGGCGTATGCGTAAGCTTTAACGACAGTGGTGTGTGGGCCACCCTACGCTGCAGCAGCTCCAGATCCTTACAGCAGTCGCTAACAGAGCGTTTTGCCTTTATTTTCAGCACTCTTTTTTGATTCGTCACAAACACGTGTATTGTAATTAATGCAGGAAGTATGGAATACACCACAAAGAAAGGATATTTAAAAAAAAAAAAAAAAAAGAAAAGAAAAAGAAAATACGATTTCTGTTGTGAAACAGCACTGTACCCTCTCCCCCACCTGATGAATGAGTGCATACCATAGTATCGTCTGATTTACGCATGTTTAATGAGGACCAGGTCAGTGCCTGTGTCCGCGCTATTCCTGGTCACCATGAGAAATAAACCAACAGAGAGCGAGAGAGCCTGTAGGCCGGTAAGTATAGTAAACAGCATCTTCCCGTGCGTGGGATTTTTTTTTTCTGAGGTCGCGCGCTAGCTGGAACTGGCTCTGTGACGGACTGCACGTGCCTAGCGCGCGGGGTGAAAGAAGGAGGCAATGTCCGCAAGGGA
>CM065734.1:27911434-27946434 GCA_033310375.1 Conus canariensis | reverse complement strand
AAAAAAAAAAAAAAAAAATACCTAGCAGGTTACTAGCGGGAGCTCAGACCTCCGGCATGTTGGAAGGGGTTGGGATCTACTCCAACATTGAATGACTTCCTCCTTGGGTTGCATTGCATTATTACACAAAGTTTCCTTAAAATGGGTTCAATCATTGAGGTGGAAACACGCTGACAAACAGAAAAACAAACCAACAGACACGTGTGGAAACATAAACTTTTTAGCGGAGCACTGTTTCTGTTTTTGTTTTTTTTGTTTTTAGTTTCAAAGTGAGGTGACTTGAAAGGAAGAAAAAAAAATTACTATGCAACCGAACGAAAGAAACAATTTTGTCATTTGTTTGTTTTGTTCGGCGGCATAGCAAATTTTTCTTTTGAGTTTGTATCTGTTTTGTTTTGTTTTGTTTTAAGAGGTCAGTGTCACCTTACATATTTTTTTTCTTTATGCAGTATAGATCCATTCTACAGGACAGTAAGGAATACAGCATAAATGTCAAGAAAAACAATAGTTGCTTACACTACCTCATGATATACGTTCAAGAACGCACCAACTCAAATATATATAAAAGATATGAGGCGGGGGGGGGGGGGAAGAGAGAGAGAGAGAGAGAACGGTTAAAAGTGCGGACGCACTGACGCGTGCATACACGCACACAGTCATGTTCACATATTCCACAATCCACCCACAATTCATCGGCAGCAACACCAGCTTTGAGAAATAATGCTGCATGGAAGAAAAAAAAAAAACAGAAAACAAGCAAACGAACAAACAAGCCACTGGCAGACCTTTTATTCAGGATTATGGCATTTAAGCTTCCACTCATTTCAGATGTGACAATAAAACACCACTTTGATCATCCTTCCCACGTATAGCCTCTTCACCCCTCCTCCCACAATCCCCTCCCCCTTTTCTCTCCGCCTACACCACTCGGTTGAAAAGAAAGTGTATTTTGATATGAGGAATGCATGATTATGGGTTCATACTTTTTTTTTTTAATATTTAGGCGTTTTAAGATGCAGAATTTTTTTTTTCTAATTAAGAAGTAATGTTTGCTAAACAGGAAACTACAATTACAAATAAAACTAACAACAAACGAAAAAGGCGTCGGAGAAAATGAAGCTTTCCCCTGCACGCTTAAAACCAATCCTTTCACAGATGGACAGTGCATACCCCTGCAGACACCAGGTTTGTGGGATTGTCAACTGGTTTTCCTTCCGGGGCATTTCATCACGAATTTTTCTTCGTCCTTCTCCCCGGGCATTTCATTTAATTGTTTCTTTGTTTTCCTGGCATTTCGAAACTAGGTTTTCTTTGTGGACATTTCGTCTTTATCTTTGATTGGATATTTTGTTACTGATCTTGTAGTTTGGCATATTGTCACATTTTTTCATCGGCATTTTGTCACAAATATTAACGTTGGCATTTCGTCACTTAGTATTGATTAGTATTTATTTTAGCATTTCATTACTAATCTTTACTACGATGTGCCATTATTTTTTTTTTTTTCAAGTTGGGTATTTCGCTACAAGTTTTTGATTTGGCATTCGATCACCAGTTTTCTGTTTGGCATTTCGTTACTAGTTTTCCATTCGGCATCTGATCATCAGTTTATATTTTTGCGTTTTCTTACTAGTCTTGTGTGTTTGTTGGTTTGTTTGTTTTTAATTTCAGCATTTTGTTACTAGGTTTTGATGGCGGTATTTCGTTTCTAGCGTTTAAGGCAAACTTTCGCCACTTTTTCTGTTGCCACTTTGGTTCTTGTTTTTCTCTCGAACTTTCATCTCTTTTGAACGTAGAAATTGAATCATGTTGATCCTACAAAACAGTCCTGTGCATTATGATGTAGATCTGCTCAATTGTTTTGTTGTTACCATGTGCACAAGCAAATACGAACGAACGAACAACGGGCAGAGAAGACCGCAGACAAGAATAGCTTACCCCCATTGATTACAGCCTGCGTGCAGGATTATCAAAATGACTTCTTTGAGAGAGAGAGAGAGAGAGAGAGAGAGAGAGAGAGAGGAAGACAGACAGACAGACAGACAGACAGACAGACAGACAGACAGAGACAGAGACAGAGAGAGAGATCCGTGTTGTACATAAGAAAGTTATTGGTTTGCTTTTTCTCTATTTTTTTTTAATGTTATTGATAGCTTCTTTGTTGATTGACTGGGTCGTTGTCGATGACTTTTTTGTTGATTGGTTGGACGTTTTGGTGGCTCCTTTGTTAGCTTGTTAGAATGTTGTTGATGGCTATTTTGTCGATTGGTTTGACGTTGTCGATGACTTCGTTGCTGGTTGTTTGGAGCGCTGTTGGTGTTTTCTCTGTCGGTTGAATGGAACATTGCTGGTAGCTTTTTTTTTTTTGTTGGTGGGAACACGGTAAATGCCATCTTTTTAATTGGTTGGAACGTGGTAGGTGGCTTCTTTGCTCATTTGTTGGAACGTCGTAGATGATTTCTTTGTTAATTTGGTTTGAAAATGGTAGACGATCTTTCATTGAAGTGAATGTGGTAGATGGCTTCTATGTTCATTGGTTCGGATGTGATAGATTGCTTCTTTGTTAATTAGTTGGAACATGGAGATAGCTTATAATTGGTTGGAACGTGGTAGATGGCTTCTTTGGTCAATTGGTTGGAATGTGGCAGATGGCTTCTTTGTTAAATGGTTGGAACTTGGTAGATGTCTTCTTTGTTAATTGGTTGGAACGTGAGATGGCTTCTTTTGTTAATTGCTTGGAACATAGAACTGTACTGTTGATTGGTTGGAACGTGGTAGATGTCTTCTTTGTAAGTTGGCTGGAACTTGTTGGATGGCTTTTTTGTTAATTGGTTGGAACGTGGCAGATGGCTTCTTTGTTAAGTGGTTGGAACGTGGCAGATGGCTTCTTTGCTAAGTGGTTGGAACGTGGCAGATGGCTTCTTTGTTAAGTGGTTGGAACGTGGTAGATGGCTTCTTTGTTAAGTGGTTGGAACGTGGTAGATGGCTTCTTTGTTAAGTGGTTGGAACGTGGCAGATGGCTTCTTTGTTAAGTGGTTGGAACGTGGTAGATGGCTTCTTTGTTAAGTGGTTGGAACGTGGCAGATGGCTTCTTTGCTAAGTGGTTGGAACGTGGTAGATGGCTTCTTTGTTAAGTGGTTGGAACGTGGTAGATGGCTTCTTTGTTAATTGGTTGGAACATGGTAACAGGACTGTTGATTGGTTGGAACGTGGTAGATGGCTTCTTTGTTTGTTGGTTGGAACATATTAAATGGCTTCAGTATTGATATTTTTTGCAACATTGAGGGTGGCTTCTTGTTTTATTGGTTGGAACGTTGTTGGTGTGTGTGTGTGTGTGTGTGTGTGTGTGTGTGCGTGCGTGCGTGCGTGCGTGCGTGCGTGCGTGCGTGTGTGTGTGTGTGTGTGTGTGTGTGTGTGTGTGTGTGCGTGTGTGTGTGTGCGTGTGTGTGTGCGCGTGTGTGTGGGCGCACGTGCGTGCTCATACGTTCATACTCACACGCGCATACATTCCTACGTATTTATTTGTCTGTATACTGTGTGTATGAATATGTCTATGTGTATGCAGGCGTATGCGTTGGTGTGGTAACAAACGCCCACCCACCCCCACCCACCTTGAGCCGCACCCTGCGTCCTTCTCCCATCGAGCGCCTCCCCCCCCCCCCCCACCCTCCCCTCCCACGTCCCTGTCCAACTCTGCCTCCTCTCTCTCTCTCTCTCTCTCTCTCTCTCTCTGATTGACTGTCTCTCTCTCTCTCTCTCTCTCTCCTGATTGTCTCTCTCTCTCCTCTCTCTCTCTCTCTCTCTCTCTCTCTCTCTCTCTCTCTCCTCTCTCTCTCTCTCTCTCTCTCTCTCTCTCTCTCTCTCTCTCCCCTGCCACCCCCGCCCCGTTCGTTTTTGTTTTTTTTTTTTCGTTTTTTTTTCTTCTTCTACCTTTCCCCCCTTTCCATCCTCCTCGTCTTCCTTCCTCTGGTACCTACCTTTCCATCAGGTGAGCACCACGGCGTGTGATAGAAGTGCCAGTCACTGGCAGGTACAGGCGTGAAGGGGTCCAGACAGTTGACGAATGGTGATACATTGCCTTGACAATCCTTGCCCCACCCCTCACCCATACCCACCCCACCCACTCCACCCTCCCCCACCCCACCTTCTCCTCCTCTCTTCCACTCGCGCCATTTTTTCCCCATCCGATCTTTTGCTTTTCCCACCTCCAATCAAGGTTTCTACCTCTTTTTTCTTTTCTCTCTCTGCCTGCCTCTTTTCTTTTCTTCCTCTTCATTTCTTTTCTTTTCAGTTCATCGTTGTCTTTTTTTTTTTTCTGGTCTGCTCGTGTGTTGTTGTTTTGTGTTGTGGTTGTGTGTCGTGTGTGTTGTGCTTGTTGTTCTGTGTGTGTTTGTTTGTCTTGGTGGTGTTGTGTGTGGGGGGTGTTGTGTGTGTGTGTGTGTGTTGTGTGTGTGTGTGTGTGTGTTTTTGTGTGTGTTGTTGTGTGTGTGTGTGTGTGTGTGTGTGTGTGTGTGTGTGTGTGTGTGTGTGTTGTGTGTGTGTGTGTGTGTGTGTGTGTGTGTGTGTGTGTGTTCTGTGTGTGTGTGTGTTGTGCTGTGTGTCGTGTGTGTGTGTGTGTGTGTGTGTGTGTGTGTGTGTGTGTGTGTGTGTGTGTGTGTGTGTGTGTGTGGTGCTGGCTGTAGCTGTCTCTCTTTGTCTTGTGTTGTCTGTTGTTGTTGTCTTCTGTCTCTGTGCTGTCTGTGCTGTCTGTCTGTCGTCTTCTTGTCTCTGCTCTGTCTCGTCTGTCTCTTTCTCTGCTCTTCTGTCTCTCTGTTGTGTGCTTGCTCTGTCTTGTCTGCTCTGTCTCTCTGTCTTGTCTTCTGTCTCTCTGTCTGTCTGTCTTCTCTCTCCTTCTGTCTCTGTCTGTCTCTGTCTCGTCTGGTCTCTTCTCTTCTCCCTCTTCCTCTCTATCCTCTTTCTCTCTCTTTCTCTCTCTGATCTCTGTCTCGTCTGCCCTTTCTCTCTCTTCTCTCTCTGTCTCTCTCCTGTCTCTCTGTCTGCTTCTGTCTGTCTGTCTGTCTCTCTGTCTCTCTTCTCTCTCTCTCTCTCTCTCTCTCTCTCTCTCTCTCTCTCTCGATAAATGTGATGCGTTGCCCTTTGACAACCCCTACTATTCCCTATAGCCTCTATTCTTCTCTCTTTCTCTCTCTAGACTCTCTGCCTCTCGTTCCTCTCTCTTCTTGTTCTCCGTTTCTTCATCTCTCTTTCTCTCTCATCGTTCTCTCTGTCCCCCTCTGTCTTGTTTTCTGTCTGTCTGTCTGTCTCTCTGTCTGTCTGTCGTCTTCTTCTCTCTTCTCTCTTCTCTCTTCTTCTCTCTCTCTTCTCTCTCTCTCTCTCGCATCTACGTCTATCTGTCATTGTCTCTGTATCTGTCTCTCACACCACCACCCCCTCCTCCTTCCCTCTCTCTTACTTTTTTCCGTTTTCTTGATTGCTCATTTGTGTCTCGTTCTTCATCGTTGGGTGCTTGTCGTTCGCGCGACGTTTTTATTTTGTATTGCTCTTTCTGTTGCTGTTTGCTGTTTGTTTGTCGGATTCTTCTTCTTCTTCTTCTTCTTCTCTCTCTCCTCCTCCTCCTCCTTCCTCCTCCTCTTCCTCCTCTCTCCTCCTCCCCCTCCTCCTTCTTTTCTTTTTCTTCTTCTTCTTCTTCTTCTTCTTTTCTTCTTCTTCTTCTCTCTTCTTCTCCTCCTCCTCCTCCTCTCCTCCTCCTCCTTCTTCTCCTCTTCCTCCTCCTCCTCCCCCCTCCTCCTTCCTCTTCTTCTTCTTCTTCTTCTTCTTCTTCTTCTTCTTCTTCTTCTTCTTCTTCTTCTTCTTCTTCTCTCCTCTTCTCCTCCTCCTCTTCCTTCTTCTCCTCTTCCTCCTCCTTCTTCTTCTATTACTTCCACCGCTGTTGCTGCTGCTTTTGCTGCTACGACTATTACTACTACCATTACTATTGCTGCTGCGTGCTGCTGTGCTGCTGCTGCTGGCTGCTGCTGCTGCTGCTGCTGCTGCTGCTACTACTACTACTTCTTCTGTTTCTGCTGCTTCTGCTACTGCTGCTATTACTGCTACTACTATTTCTTCTCCATTTCCTCCTCCTCCTCCTCCTCCTCCTCCTCCTCCTCCTCCTCTTCTCTTCTCTTCTTCTTCTTCTTCTTCTTCTTTTGACTCCTCCTTCTCCCCCTTCTCCTCCTCCTCCTCCTCGTCTTCGTCATCCTCATCTTCCTCCTCCTCATGTCTTCTCCTCCTCCTCCTCCTCCTCCTCCTCCTCTCTTTTTCTTCTTGTTCTTTGTTCTTCTTGTTCTTCTTCTTCTTCTTCTTCTTCTTCTTTCTTCTTCTTCTTCTCTCTTCTTCTTCTTCTTCTTCTTCTTCTTCTTCTTCTTCTTCTTCTTTTCTTCTTCTTCTTCACCTCCCCTCCCTCCACCTCTTTTCCGGAATCTTTGCTTCTCTCTTGCCGAACTGAATGTCCCACATCAAGTATTTGATGAAGGAAACCAGTCAGTTACAGACCAAGAAAAACACAAAAGTGTAGCCAAGAGGAGCACCCAGAGAGGAGGCAGCATGGAGACCAAGGGAAGAAGAGAAAGACCACGACAGTAAGATCGGGAGGAAGACGAACAGAAGTATGATATTCAACAACAAAAAATAACGTAACCAGTGACGAAAAAGGCTGGAAATTCGTGAGAGAAAAAAAATCAAGGCATAAAGGGAATTAAAGTAAACAAGGAAAAAATGCTGGCAATTAAAAAAAATAAATAAATAAACAAATACACACGAACGAACGAAGAGTGCAAAACAAACTCGAATGAAAGGGGGAAATGGGGCGGGGGGTTGGGGGGGGGGGAGCAAACTAACGAAAGAAATAAGAGGGGGAAAATGGGAAAAGAATGGGGAGAATCACACACACACACAAAACACACACACACACACACACACACACACACACACACACACACACACACACACACAGAGAAGGACCAAAATTTAAAAAAAAAAAAAAAAATGCTGAACAATTAAGTAGTGGGGGAAAACAAGTGCAGGCTAACAAATAAAAAAAAAAAAGGAAGAAAGCAACGTTTAGAATTATTCACGTCTTCGGAACAAGTGTTCAAAGCCTTAAAACCTTTCACAAATGAGTGGGTTGGTTTTGTTTTCGGTGGTGGTGGTGGTGGTGGTGGTTGGTTTTCTTTTCTTCCCCCGATAGTATCTAGGATGGGACATAATCTACAACTGTAAGGTTAGTGGGAATTGTTTGCTTCCCTTTCTTAGGCTGCTAGTTGTTTTCGGTTTTGACTGATTTTGACTCTGATCAGATATTAAGGAACTGTCCAACTCCATACTATGTCAAGTTTTTATCAAAAAAAAAACAAAAACAACCAAAAAACGGACGTAAGATTCGGAGACACAAAAAAATGAATGACTGCAGTTAAGGATTAATCATAGAATTCGAGCCAAAAATATTGCATTGCATTTGATAAGCAACATTTACCACACTGTGTGCCTTTGCAGCAGAGCAAGAGATTCTATTGGCTTTTTGTTGTGAAACTGTAAACAACGCTGAAGTGTGTATGTGTGTGTGTGTGTGTGTGGCGCGCGCGCGCGCGCGCATGCGTGCGTGTGTGCGTCTTGTGTGAATGTGTGTGTGTGTGTGGGGAGAGAGAGAGAGAGAGAATAACAAATATTTCATGAAAAATGCACGACAGTTTAAAAATAACAAACAAAATGAATATTGTATTTATCGTATCGATGAAAACACAAAAACAGTATTTTAGAATTCGTTATTGATATGTGGAAAAAACACCCCTGAATTCATAGCTACAAAAGAGAAAGAGTGAGTACCCAAAATATAGGTTTCAACACATTTCAAATTTGGTTCAAATGTATCGCAGAATTTAATTCTGACTTGTTCATTTTCAATACCAGTCGGACCAGTTATTTGGGCCCTTATTCCACCGTAGAGAATAGTTTAAAAATGAAGACTGAAAACATTTGGTATAATGAAAATTAAGATCAGGAACACTCTGCCCCGGATATAATTATGTTGTATTCTGTAATTCCTTTCTTCTGAAATGTCAGACATGGCTGGCACTTTTCACTTCTACTTTTCTTTGTTTATTTTCGTTGAGCAAATAGTAGTTAATGTATCTTACGGGGTATGTAGGACAGGTAGTATAGGACAATTAACGCAATCACTGTCAAGAATGTCAACAAACTGATCACCTGGAAATAATGTAAAGTTGCTGACAGTACTACACTATTCCTACAAATTTAAGAGACTATGTTTGGCTACGTTCCTCTTCTGTCATCAATATATATATATATATATATATATATATATATATATATATATATATATTCAACATTTTTCAGGTCTTTTACTAAATCAAATGAAAACTAAAGCTATAAAGAGTGGAAGTCAACATACAAAGAAACTGCGCCGTTCGATCTTTCTGACAATAATAAGATAGTGTGAATTTTCTTCAAACACAGTGTCATAATTCAGCTTATTGAAGGAATCTGTACGAGAGGGCTAAAAGAAAATGCACAGACTTGTAAAAGTGTGAGACATGAAAGACCTTAGCACACATAGAATAGTCATACTTAAAAGGGGGGGGTTGTTTGGTTGTTTTTTTTTTTAACAATTCTTGCTAAGAAACCTTCAACTTAATCTCAATTGAATTGACAGGGATGATACTTTAACTTGAAAGCTTTAGGCAGAATAAAAAACGGGAGTGACAGAAAGTGATTTTAGGGTGGTGGTCTCAAAATGATAAACGGGGAAAGAACCACAAACCTGCTTTTACTTCCATCAGATAGGCCGGCGCTGCAAGTCTGTGAAAATCGTAATTTTACATTCAAATCACTTTTCCAGAAAACTGTAAAAGGAAAGACTGTCTTGAAAATAAACTGCAAACCAATGGAAATGCAAACGACACTCCCAAATACTTGAATAGGTCTCTGAGAAAAAACAAGTGCCCTGCTCCTATTTGGACAATAAAGCAGTGGTGACAACGGAAAATATGTAAATGATTTTAAAACAACTTACATGAAACAACAGGCCGATGCAACACCAAAAAAAACCCCAGCTTTTCTTCCCTGCATGGAAAATGAGCAGAATTAAGATTCAAGGGAAGTTGGTTAGTTCAGACTCCCTAACCTAGGAAAACATCTAAACGGTATTGAACAAAATCTCATACAATGAATACAAATCAACACTCAGCGCTCTCCCACAATAATGGAAGGAATCGATCCGCCAGCGAAACACAATGTCAAACTCTGTCAGCACAAAAGAATGTGAACCATGTAAATACAGCACCAACCAAAGAACATTCTCCACATCCCATCTTCAATGCCACCTCAGTGGCACTGTACCCACACCACTCATTCCGACCCCCTGTCCACAGCCATGGCCCGCCACGCCCACAGCACCGGCAATCCACAGAAAGCAGTCAGTGTCAAGTCGTCAAGAAGCAACCCAACGGAGGAGAGGCTGCACTGCCACCGAGTCACTTCGGTGGTGTTCAGTGGCGCCTGTTCTGATCCAACTTACACAGGAGACCCATTTCTCAGCCCCCTACTGACGACAATAATTGCTCATTCGCGGAATCGGCGTGAGTGAGCTCTCCCTCCGGAGACAGCCTGCCATGAACTTGCGGATACCGGTGACCCCGGCAGAATCATGCCAAGGCCATAGACGTGGAGAGGACATCAAAACTGAGGCCACCATGAGAGCAGGGCATGAAGGGCCGCAGAATTTGAGCTTTGTCTTTTTTGTAGTGCCGATCGATGAAAATGAGAATAATGAAGATGATGCTACGAATGTCCATTCCGGTCTGAGACTTCAGGACAGGGCTGTGCTCTGCGCTTACTTTCATAATATATCCTGGCGTCAACCAGGCTCGAGAGATACAGACACCTGCTGTCTTGATCAGGAAATTTGAACAACGCTCACAGAGACGCATCCATTTAGTGGATGAAACTCGACTGTGTGGCCCCAGTCTTCCTAATTGAGCCCGCAGCAAACGCAACTCTGGGTAGAGCCAGTCAGGCAGAAAAATCCACATGGCCCTCATGGGAATCGAACCCACGACCTCCAAGCCGGGAGTCCGCGACGCTAAACACTTCGCCACGGCGGCTGGTCACATTCTCCACATTTTGTGCAATAACACACAATGACAAGAAGACATAAAGCCTTCCGCTGTCGGGTTTTCATTTTAATAAATCTATTAAAAAATTATGTCCAGTCCTTCATACAGCCACTTCAAAGGTCCGATTTTTTAAAAAAAAAACGATGGAAGATATCACACAACATTTACTTCGCAATGTATTTTGCTGCTAAAAAGGAATGCAACAGACGAGATAACAAATGCTTTATTTGTAAGATGAACTAGTTATCTATTGATCAGTTGTCTTATCAAGAATTCATTATGTTTATTTCCTGGTGAAAAAAAATTAAAACTTACGTCCAGGGACCTATTAGAATTCAAAGCCCGCGCCAGCAAGCAAGAGCAGGCCTCCCACATTCCCTGTCCAAGCTGTGACCGCACATTCCGTGTACGCATGGGCTTGATCAGACCTGTGTGTTAACAAATTATCTCACCTCCACACCCCCAACCCAAAAATGACTGAAGTGGTACTCGTAGACTCGACGGTTGTAGACTCGACGGATGAACAACAACAGATTTCAAACAATTGTTACATCGTATGACGTACTATTCGGAATACGAAATGCACTTTTATAATCATACAAAATCATAAACAAATTATCTCAACTGGGAAAATGTCTATTTGTACTGATAAAAAAAGAATTTTAAAAATAATGAAAACGAAAAGGAAAGAAAAACTCAGGCCCCTATGAACCTAATACTCCTGAATCACACGGCCCGCGGCAACTCTTACTGTTTACATTGGTCCATGTCAGACTAGTGTGCTTTAGATATATAATGATCATTGTTCGATTATGTGCCCATGCTGCTACGTTAGGTGATCAACATATTTTCACGTACTTTGATTCTAGATAAGTTACTGTTACCGTCTCTTTCTGCTTGTATAAGTTACTGTCACTCGATCTTTCCGCTTGTCTTGTCTCTAACTGGCTTTCCATCTCTAAATCTCATTTCGGCCTAACTATTTGCCTGCTAGTCTGTTTTTTTCCCATCAGTCTGTAGATTTGCATGTTTATTAGTCTCTTTCTTTATTCGCAATTTCCTTTTAAAGACCGTTCTGAGCGCAATGGAAAAAATATTACCTGTGCATTTATTTGCATTCCTTGAATCACACGGGCGCGCGAGCGCACGCACGAGCAAACACAGACATATACACAAACACACACGCGCGCGCACGCACGCACGCACGCATGCATGTACTCACGCACGGGCGCGCGCGCGCGCGCACGCACACACACACACACACACACACACACACACACACACACACACACACACACACACACACAGAATTATTCTTAAAAAAGAAAGGATAAAAAAAAAAACAGAAACAACGACTATTCATTGGAGGAGAAGGGGGAGGGGATGGAAGGGAGGGGCAATAACGAAAAGCAAAGTATTGTGACAGACAAAAATGAATAAACACATAAATAGATGAATAAACATGTCAGTAAGTAGCTGGTCCTTGGACCGCTTGCTGCAGAGGCAAAACAAAAATATCGCATGATTGATTGTAACGCCATGTCAATCTTGCATATGGTTTCAGGCGATGCTTTATTTCGCTTTTCGTTTGATCTCTGCTCATTTGACTCGTTATGTTGAAATTATTTCATTACTATTGTGACGCGTGAATCCTTGTAAAAGAATAATTAAACTGCTTAAAATGACAAGAATGATGTTCACGAGAGCACAGGCGTCCGGATCTTCCGGCAATGATCCTCCGGCTTTGGTCCGGATCTGAATTACACGCACGCATGGACACACACACACACACACACACACACACACACACACACACACACACACACACACACACATCTCTTTAGTGAAAATTGAAAAGTAGGGGTGACAAAACAAGGAAATTAACTCCAAACGACAGAAGTAAGAATATATGATTAAGAGAGAGAGAGAGAGAGAGAGAGAGAGAGAGAGAGAGAGAGACAGAGAGACAGAGAGACAGAGACAGAGAGACAGAGACAGAGACAGAGAGAGAGAGAGAGAATTTGACAACCTTAACAGTTTTATTGACAAAATCCTAATTGGCCAAGGGGAAAGACAATTTACAGTGTTCTTGCAAATGGCACACAAAAATACAATACCCACATGAGAGACAGAGACAAAGAGACAGATAGAGACAGATAAAGAGGGGATAAGAAAGAGAGCCAGACAGATAGACAGACACACACACAAAGAGAGAGAGAGAGAGAGAGAGAGAGAGAGAGAGAGAGAGAGAGAGAGAGAGAGAGAGAGAGAGAGAAGAAGAAGAAGAAGAAGAAGAAGAAGAAGAAGAAGGAAGAGAAGAAGAAGAAAACAGCAAGCAGAACCCACGCTATGGCTGAGCTATTGTCCGAACGCTGACCGGTACAGGATGACATCTATCCACACCTTAAGAGCGGACCAACAAGCTCAAATGGTCAAGGGGATCCCATGCCACCCAACACCCCATCCTCCTTCCGTCCGCCCCGCACCCCCCCCCCCCCCCCCCCCCCCCACCCCCCCCTCCCACAAAGTGCGGCGGGTACCTACGTCAGTCAAGCTTTAGGGCTGGGTCAATGGGTGTGTGAGGTGGGGGGTGGGTGGGTAGGGTGGGGTGGGGATGTGGGGTGCTCTTTGATTGCCGTGTAGGCTAGCGGTCGTTGTGTATAGGCGTTTTCAAGAAACCGAACTAGTTTATTATAGGATTTGTTGAGGCTCTTCGGCAGTTTCCGACGCGCAGCTAAAGAGAGAGATGTATAGGTGTGTATTTAATATGTATGTATATACGTACGTATGTATGTGTGTGTATGTATGTATCTATGTATGCACGTGTGTGTGTGTGTGTGTGTGTGTGTGTGTGTGTGTGTGTGTGTGTGTGTGTGTGTGTCTGTCTGTCTGTCTGTCTGTCTGTCTGTCTGTGCTTGGTGGCAAGAGAAAGATAAATATATCACAAAATTATTATGTTTAAAGCAAACATGAATTACAACTACTAAATGTTTTGTTGTTGTTGTTTGTAATTTTGTCTTTGTTGTTGTTGTTTGCTGTTGCTGCTATTGTTGTTGTTGTTGTTGTTGCTACTGCTGCTGTTGCCTCTGTTGGTGTTATTGTTGCTGTTTTTGCATCAAACTCAGTTTCAAGTCTGCTAAAGTAAAACAAGAAAAGCAGTACTCTGCAGTGTCGGAGAAATGCTTATTTTGAAAATTAGTTATTTAGATTTACTGTTACATGATTCAATGCCCAAGTTCAATCCGCTTTTCTCTGGAATCTAAGTTCGTGTGTCCTGGAAAATAACATTGCTTTAAAATGTATGTTGCAGAAGTTAGGGGTCTTGATGATGCAGCTCGACATAGTCAAAAACTAGGTATTTGCTGTAAAAAAAAAATGAACATTATAGAATTTAGATACCCAATGATCTTGTTAGCAAAGGAATAAGTAAATATCGTATTTACATCTAGTCTATGTTACGCCCTACTCCATGAAGGCTGAATGTTTTAAACAGGAATTATTCCGAATAACCGCAGAAAGCCGACATCGTAGATGTGGTCAGTTTTAGTTCTTCATGGATAAATAAAAAATGTCTACGACAAGAATTTGTTTTTATGTGAATTTAATGACTTATTAATTGTCTGCAAACAGCAGGATTGCAAATTTGATGTAAAATTTAGGTTGGCAATGTGACGGACATTTTGCACACACACACACACACACACACACACACACACACACACACACACACACACACACACACACACAAAACATCGTACACAATAGATTATATAGAGGGGAAATCAGAATTACAACAAATGTAAAAAAATCACTAATCTGAGCAAATCAAATGAAGATTTGGAAAAAAAAACAAAAAACATTGACACAGAATTCCGGGATATGGGTATAAAGAAGTCACTGAAAGGGGATCAAGAATATTTATGAAAAGAGAAAAATACTGAATGTAAGGACAAAAAAGGATATTAGCGAATAAAGTTAACTGGCATTATGAATGCATTAGAAAATTTATTTGGACATTTAAAGAAAAAAAGAGGCAAGGTTGACAGAGAGAATACCGTAGCTCTAGATGAAAATAAGAGCATCACCTGAGAGAGGAATGTTAATTATATTACGTTAAACATCCTTCCAAAATTCATTTCACATTAAAGCAATAATAGTTAAACTTGTTTTTAAACAAAGGCGAAATCTCAGCCTCAAAATAATGCAAGATTAAAAGACGTGGTACATTTATTTCTAAAATGTTAAAGACAACGGAGACAGCACTGCAGCTTACGAATTTATTAAAAACAACTTGAAGCTAAAGTGTTTCTTTTAAGACAACACTACAGAAGTGAATTCACAGAAGATACCACTGAAGCAGAGGAATTTAGTGGAGACAACAATGAATCTGAGAAATTTATGAAAGACAACACTCAACCTACGAAATTTATTGAAGACAAAATTGAAGCCAAGAAATTTATTGAAAAACGACACTAAAGCCATAGATATTATTGAAGACAACAGCGAAACTGAGGAATGTACTAAAGATAACACCAAAGTTTAGGGATTTATTGAGGACAATGCTGAAGCTGAGGAATTCATTGAAATTAACATTGATAACGACAATTCAACAAGCCATAGCAACTTTCTAGATAGACGTTTGGGGGAAGGGGGGGGGGGATGATAGGTATTCTTAAACATCAGATAACTAGCATTTTGCAAAACAGCTGGCCGTGGTAGCTCTGTCTTAGAACTATTTGGAGTGTACACCTTTCAATTTTTCGTTGTTCAGGAAATTAAATTGTTTAAAAAAATGTATTTACGTCTGTCGAGAAATAGAATTCAGCTTCAAGTTATTATAATTGTGCCATATAAGCAGCAAATTATACTACTTTGTACTAGATGATAGACAGCAGAAACGAGTAAATCAAAATGATAGCACGGGGAAATAGTTAGCTACACTTGAAGAGAGATTACTAGATGTTGGCCGTGTATTGATTTCATTAGCAATTATCAAATACAATTCTACATAGGAAAGTGGAAATGTATTGATGATAATTATGAATTGTATATCTAATGATTTGTCAGGGAGTGCGAAGTACTTCAACTTTTTTTTTCTCTGTGAGATTCTATGCTTCGATGGCCTCTAAGGTCAAGTGAAATTAATTCCAGCGTAGATGACGAGAAATACCAAGACTTGTATCAAATACACCATTTGGGGGCTGATTCAGATTCCTTCTTTTTCATGAATATCTCTACTGATCGTAAATGGAAGAACTCAACTTGAATATGATCTGATCCTGTATGAGACTGGAAGACTTCAGGAGAACTGCTATAAAGGCACGTTTGTAGAGGTCGATCCAAGGTCTCATTGAATTTGCACTGGCTGAGTCAAACAGTGCCAAACAGTATTCGACTAAAGAAACTGTATACATTTAGGAATAAGTTCATGGCATGAAAGTTCAAGAAATGCTTTATACCCCTACGAGAGAGAGAGACAGAGAGAGGGAGAGAGAGAGAGAGAGAGAGAGAGAGAGAGAGAGAGAGAGAGAGTGAGAGAGAGAGAGAGAGGGGCACTTCAAAAGCTGAAAACACCACAGAGAGAGAGAGAGAGAGAGGAGGGGGGTGAGTGGGGTTATGGATAAGAAAGAAAAGCCTTAAAAAGTCCCAGTCTCTGATACACCTTCTTTCACTCTATAAATAATTTGCTCACAAAGGCAAACAAGCTAAATGGTGTTCGCCTTTAAGGGGTTAGAGGTGAAGCCTGGTCGTGGACAGCTCTTGTCAGAGTTTTTGTGTGTTGTCATGTCTTCTGTGCCCCCTCCGTCTCCCTCTTCCCTCTCTTCCCCCTACTCCTCCCTGCCCCCTACCCCCTCCCCCTTTCCGCTCACCACATCTCAGGGTCATTTTTTTCCCCACGGCGTTCATTCCAGTTCCCCTGCTTTACGTTTTAAGAATCGTTGTCATTGACATGTCATCGTCCACCACCACCACCACCACCACACCACCACCACATCCCATCTCTCCCTTCATACGCAGCCACAGCCAGTTTTGTCTCGTTGTTGCTGTCCAGGAAGGGCACTCCTCAATGAGCAGTCTATTTCTGATAGTCAGTGGGTCACCCACCGGAGGAGACACTGTTCTTGTTTCTTACAATGCAGCATAAATAGAAACATTTTCTCAACATTCCGCCCATGGCAGAATGTTGAGCAGGAACACTGACATGGAGAAGAGAAATTAACCCTTTCGTTTCCAACATGGCTAATGAATGGCGCTACAGCAAGGCTACGTTGTTCTGCGTGAGTCCAATACAAAAGAGTAGATAAGGAAGGGGAGGTATTTCGCCTCACTTTCACACTATTCGCCTTTGTCGAAGTCACGTTTGAGCGCCCCTTATGCTAACAGCTGACAGCAGTGCACATTCTCTTACGGGCGTAACCTACTCATTCTTTTCCACAGCCGCTCGCATGGCACGTGTTAGCCAGTTCCAGCTGGCGCGCGACTTCAGTAACATTCCCACGCACGGAAAGCTGCTATTTACCATCCTTACCGGCATTTGGGATCTCCCTCTCGCTATTTCTCTCACAGTGACCAAGGATAGTGCTGATATCAAGTATTGTTTTCAAATAAGACTTTTTAGCCTTTGCATTCAAGCGAAAGAATCGAAGACCGATTTTTTGGTTGGATTCCTTCACAATGTGGGATTATTTACAATGAAGAAGCGGATCGTCTGTCGAAACGGGGAGCAAGAAATCTTTGTAATGTTGTTAGACAGCCCTGTATGCTGTCGCAAAACGAAATTTGCAACATTGCAGAAAAAGACATTGTTAGCATTTGTTTTCATCCCGACATAAATTCTTTTTATCAAATGTACGAGGTCCTAGCAAGGTAATCAGAATCTAGCATTCAGATTATATCTTAGTTCTCCCTATATAGACTATCTCAAAGAAAAACTCAAGGTACACTACTCCAAAATGCATAAGCTTGCAGAATTTGGTTCATATTACTCCCCTTTCTGAAACCCTGTATACTTTTTTTTTTCTATGATAATTTTTTCAGCGTGAGTGGACAGTGTTTGTAGCTTGCAGGTAGTGTAGTCCGCGTTGGCCGGAGTAGTGGCGTATGCGTAAGCTTTAACGACAGTGGTGTGTGGGCCACCCTACGCTAGCAGCAGCTCCAGATCCTTACAGCAGTCGCTAACAGAGCGTTTTGCCTTTATTTTCAGCACTCTTTTTTGATTCGTCACAAACACGTGTATTGTAATTAATGCAGGAAGTATGGAATACACCACAAAGAAAGGATATTAAAAAAAAAAAAAAAAAGAAAAAGAAAATACGATTTCTGTTGTGAAACAGCACTGTACCCTCTCCCCCACCTGATGAATGAGTGCATACCATAGTATCGTCTGATTTACGCATGTTTAATGAGGACCAGGTCACCAGGTAAGGAGAATATTTATGAAAAGAGAAAAATACTGAATGTAAGGACAAAAAAGGATATTAGCGAATAAAGTTAACTGGCATTATGAATGCATTAGAAAATTTATTTGGACATTTAAAGAAAAAAAGAGGCAAGGTTGACAGAGAGAATACCGTAGCTCTAGATGAAAATAAGAGCATCACCTGAGAGAGGAATGTTAATTATATTACGTTAAACATCCTTCCAAAATTCATTTCACATTAAAGCAATAATAGTTAAACAATTAAACTTGTTTTTAAACAAAGGCGAAATCTCAGCCTCAAAATAATGCAAGATTAAAAGACGTGGTACATTTATTTCTAAAATGTTAAAGACAACGGAGACAGCACTGCAGCTTACGAATTTATTAAAAACAACTTGAAGCTAAAGTGTTTCTTTTAAGACAACACTACAGAAGTGAATTCACAGAAGATACCACTGAAGCAGAGGAATTTAGTGGAGACAACAATGAATCTGAGAAATTTATGAAAGACAACACTCAACCTACGAAATTTATTGAAGACAAAATTGAAGCCAAGAAATTTATTGAAAAACGACACTAAAGCCATAGATATTATTGAAGACAACAGCGAAACTGAGGAATGTACTAAAGATAACACCAAAGTTTAGGGATTTATTGAGGACAATGCTGAAGCTGAGGAATTCATTGAAATTAACATTGATAACGACAATTCAACAAGCCATAGCAACTTTCTAGATAGACGTTTGGGGGAAGGGGGGGGGATGATAGGTATTCTTAAACATCAGATAACTAGCATTTTGCGAAACAGCTGGCCGTGGTAGCTCTGTCTTAGAACTATTTGGAGTGTACACCTTTCAATTTTTCGTTGTTCAGGAAATTAAATTGTTTAAAAAAATGTATTTACGTCTGTCGAGAAATAGAATTCAGCTTCAAATTATTATAATTGTGCCATATAAGCAGCAAATTATACTACTTTGTACTAGATGATAGACAGCAGAAACGAGTAAATCAAAATGATAGCACGGGGAAATAGTTAGCTACACTTGAAGAGAGATTACTAGATGTTGGCCGTGTATTGATTTCATTAGCAATTATCGAATACAATTCTACATAGGAAAGTGGAAATGTATTGATGATAATTATGAATTGTATATCTAATGATTTGTCAGGGAGTGCGAAGTACTTCAACTTTTTTTTTCTCTGTGAGATTCTATGCTTCGATGGCCTCTAAGGTCAAGTGAAATTAATTCCAGCGTAGATGACGAGAAATACCAAGACTTGTATCAAATACACCATTTGGGGGCTGATTCAGATTCCTTCTTTTTCATGAATATCTCTACTGATCGTAAATGGAAGAACTCAACTTGAATATGATCTGATCCTGTATGAGACTGGAAGACTTCAGGAGAACTGCTATAAAGGCACGTTTGTAGAGGTCGATCCAAGGTCTCATTGAATTTGCACTGGCTGAGTCAAACAGTGCCAAACAGTATTCGACTAAAGAAACTGTATACATTTAGGAATAAGTTCATGGCATGAAAGTTCAAGAAATGCTTTATACCCCTACGAGAGAGAGAGACAGAGAGAGGGAGAGAGAGAGAGAGAGAGAGAGAGAGAGAGAGAGAGAGAGAGAGTGAGAGAGAGAGAGAGAGGGGCACTTCAAAAGCTGAAAACACCACAGAGAGAGAGAGAGAGAGAGAGGAGGGGGGTGAGTGGGGTTATGGATAAGAAAGAAAAGCCTTAAAAAGTCCCAGTCTCTGATACACCTTCTTTCACTCTATAAATAATTTGCTCACAAAGGCAAACAAGCTAAATGGTGTTCGCCTTTAAGGGGTTAGAGGTGAAGCCTGGTCGTGGACAGCTCTTGTCAGAGTTTTTGTGTGTTGTCATGTCTTCTGTGCCCCCTCCGTCTCCCTCTTCCCTCTCTTCCCCTACTCCTCCCTGCCCCCTACCCCCTCCCCCTTTCCGCTCACCACATCTCAGGGTCATTTTTTTCCCCACGGCGTTCATTCCAGTTCCCCTGCTTTACGTTTTAAGAATCGTTGTCATTGACATGTCATCGTCCACCACCACCACCACCACCACACCACCACCACATCCCATCTCTCCCTTCATACGCAGCCACAGCCAGTTTTGTCTCGTTGTTGCTGTCCAGGAAGGGCACTCCTCAATGAGCAGTCTATTTCTGATAGTCAGTGGGTCACCCACCGGAGGAGACACTGTTCTTGTTTCTTACAATGCAGCATAAATAGAAACATTTTCTCAACATTCCGCCCATGGCAGAATGTTGAGCAGGAACACTGACATGGAGAAGAGAAATTAACCCTTTCGTTTCCAACATGGCTAATGAATGGCGCTACAGCAAGGCTACGTTGTTCTGCGTGAGTCCAATACAAAAGAGTAGATAAGGAAGGGGAGGTATTTCGCCTCACTTTCACACTATTCGCCTTTGTCGAAGTCACGTTTGAGCGCCCCTTATGCTAACAGCTGACAGCAGTGCACATTCTCTTACGGGCGTAACCTACTCATTCTTTTCCACAGCCGCTCGCATGGCACGTGTTAGCCAGTTCCAGCTGGCGCGCGACTTCAGTAACATTCCCACGCACGGAAAGCTGCTATTTACCATCCTTACCGGCATTTGGGATCTCCCTCTCGCTATTTCTCTCACAGTGACCAAGGATAGTGCTGATATCAAGTATTGTTTTCAAATAAGACTTTTTAGCCTTTGCATTCAAGCGAAAGAATCGAAGACCGATTTTTTGGTTGGATTCCTTCACAATGTGGGATTATTTACAATGAAGAAGCGGATCGTCTGTCGAAACGGGGAGCAAGAAATCTTTGTAATGTTGTTAGACAGCCCTGTATGCTGTCGCAAAACGAAATTTGCAACATTGCAGAAAAAGACATTGTTAGCATTTGTTTTCATCCCGACATAAATTCTTTTTATCAAATGTACGAGGTCCTAGCAAGGTAATCAGAATCTAGCATTCAGATTATATCTTAGTTCTCCCTATATAGACTATCTCAAAGAAAAACTCAAGGTACACTACTCCAAAATGCATAAGCTTGCAGAATTTGGTTCATATTACTCCCCTTTCTGAAACCCTGTATACTTTTTTTTTTCTATGATAATTTTTTCAGCGTGAGTGGACAGTGTTTGTAGCTTGCAGGTAGTGTAGTCCGCGTTGGCCGGAGTAGTGGCGTATGCGTAAGCTTTAACGACAGTGGTGTGTGGGCCACCCTACGCTAGCAGCAGCTCCAGATCCTTACAGCAGTCGCTAACAGAGCGTTTTGCCTTTATTTTCAGCACTCTTTTTTGATTCGTCACAAACACGTGTATTGTAATTAATGCAGGAAGTATGGAATACACCACAAAGAAAGGATATTAAAAAAAAAAAAAAAAAGAAAAAGAAAATACGATTTCTGTTGTGAAACAGCACTGTACCCTCTCCCCCACCTGATGAATGAGTGCATACCATAGTATCGTCTGATTTACGCATGTTTAATGAGGACCAGGTCACCAGGTAAGGAGAATATTTATGAAAAGAGAAAAATACTGAATGTAAGGACAAAAAAGGATATTAGCGAATAAAGTTAACTGGCATTATGAATGCATTAGAAAATTTATTTGGACATTTAAAGAAAAAAAGAGGCAAGGTTGACAGAGAGAATACCGTAGCTCTAGATGAAAATAAGAGCATCACCTGAGAGAGGAATGTTAATTATATTACGTTAAACATCCTTCCAAAATTCATTTCACATTAAAGCAATAATAGTTAAACAATTAAACTTGTTTTTAAACAAAGGCGAAATCTCAGCCTCAAAATAATGCAAGATTAAAAGACGTGGTACATTTATTTCTAAAATGTTAAAGACAACGGAGACAGCACTGCAGCTTACGAATTTATTAAAAACAACTTGAAGCTAAAGTGTTTCTTTTAAGACAACACTACAGAAGTGAATTCACAGAAGATACCACTGAAGCAGAGGAATTTAGTGGAGACAACAATGAATCTGAGAAATTTATGAAAGACAACACTCAACCTACGAAATTTATTGAAGACAAAATTGAAGCCAAGAAATTTATTGAAAAACGACACTAAAGCCATAGATATTATTGAAGACAACAGCGAAACTGAGGAATGTACTAAAGATAACACCAAAGTTTAGGGATTTATTGAGGACAATGCTGAAGCTGAGGAATTCATTGAAATTAACATTGATAACGACAATTCAACAAGCCATAGCAACTTTCTAGATAGACGTTTGGGGGAAGGGGGGGGGATGATAGGTATTCTTAAACATCAGATAACTAGCATTTTGCAAAACAGCTGGCCGTGGTAGCTCTGTCTTAGAACTATTTGGAGTGTACACCTTTCAATTTTTCGTTGTTCAGGAAATTAAATTGTTTAAAAAAATGTATTTACGTCTGTCGAGAAATAGAATTCAGCTTCAAATTATTATAATTGTGCCATATAAGCAGCAAATTATACTACTTTGTACTAGATGATAGACAGCAGAAACGAGTAAATCAAAATGATAGCACGGGGAAATAGTTAGCTACACTTGAAGAGAGATTACTAGATGTTGGCCGTGTATTGATTTCATTAGCAATTATCGAATACAATTCTACATAGGAAAGTGGAAATGTATTGATGATAATTATGAATTGTATATCTAATGATTTGTCAGGGAGTGCGAAGTACTTCAACTTTTTTTTTCTCTGTGAGATTCTATGCTTCGATGGCCTCTAAGGTCAAGTGAAATTAATTCCAGCGTAGATGACGAGAAATACCAAGACTTGTATCAAATACACCATTTGGGGGCTGATTCAGATTCCTTCTTTTTCATGAATATCTCTACTGATCGTAAATGGAAGAACTCAACTTGAATATGATCTGATCCTGTATGAGACTGGAAGACTTCAGGAGAACTGCTATAAAGGCACGTTTGTAGAGGTCGATCCAAGGTCTCATTGAATTTGCACTGGCTGAGTCAAACAGTGCCAAACAGTATTCGACTAAAGAAACTGTATACATTTAGGAATAAGTTCATGGCATGAAAGTTCAAGAAATGCTTTATACCCCTACGAGAGAGAGAGACAGAGAGAGGGAGAGAGAGAGAGAGAGAGAGAGAGAGAGAGAGAGAGAGAGAGAGAGTGAGAGAGAGAGAGAGAGGGGCACTTCAAAAGCTGAAAACACCACAGAGAGAGAGAGAGAGAGAGAGGAGGGGGGTGAGTGGGGTTATGGATAAGAAAGAAAAGCCTTAAAAAGTCCCAGTCTCTGATACACCTTCTTTCACTCTATAAATAATTTGCTCACAAAGGCAAACAAGCTAAATGGTGTTCGCCTTTAAGGGGTTAGAGGTGAAGCCTGGTCGTGGACAGCTCTTGTCAGAGTTTTTGTGTGTTGTCATGTCTTCTGTGCCCCCTCCGTCTCCCTCTTCCCTCTCTTCCCCCTACTCCTCCCTGCCCCCTACCCCCTCCCCCTTTCCGCTCACCACATCTCAGGGTCATTTTTTTCCCCACGGCGTTCATTCCAGTTCCCCTGCTTTACGTTTTAAGAATCGTTGTCATTGACATGTCATCGTCCACCACCACCACCACCACCACACCACCACCACATCCCATCTCTCCCTTCATACGCAGCCACAGCCAGTTTTGTCTCGTTGTTGCTGTCCAGGAAGGGCACTCCTCAATGAGCAGTCTATTTCTGATAGTCAGTGGGTCACCCACCGGAGGAGACACTGTTCTTGTTTCTTACAATGCAGCATAAATAGAAACATTTTCTCAACATTCCGCCCATGGCAGAATGTTGAGCAGGAACACTGACATGGAGAAGAGAAATTAACCCTTTCGTTTCCAACATGGCTAATGAATGGCGCTACAGCAAGGCTACGTTGTTCTGCGTGAGTCCAATACAAAAGAGTAGATAAGGAAGGGGAGGTATTTCGCCTCACTTTCACACTATTCGCCTTTGTCGAAGTCACGTTTGAGCGCCCCTTATGCTAACAGCTGACAGCAGTGCACATTCTCTTACGGGCGTAACCTACTCATTCTTTTCCACAGCCGCTCGCATGGCACGTGTTAGCCAGTTCCAGCTGGCGCGCGACTTCAGTAACATTCCCACGCACGGAAAGCTGCTATTTACCATCCTTACCGGCATTTGGGATCTCCCTCTCGCTATTTCTCTCACAGTGACCAAGGATAGTGCTGATAATAGAGGAGGTACTGACCCGGTTCTCGTTGAATGCCCGTAAAACACACGATATTATAGTGTGCGTTCATTCATCAGGTGGGGGGAGGGTGCATCACTGAGTTTCTTTGCAGGCATCGTATTTTCTTTCTAAATGTCCTTTCTTTGGGGTAGGTTCCGTACTCATTGCATTAATTGCAATGCATGCATTTGTGGTTAATCGACAAAAATGCCGAAAATAAACTCAAAATACTCTAACTGGGACTGCGGTAAGGATACTGGTGCTGCTGTTAGCGTAGGGGACCTATACTTGCTCGTTCGTTCAGTTGACTAGCCTGCCCTCCAGAATAATCATGCACGCCCGCTTCTTCTTGCACGCTGTTAAGCGAGGGCGGCCTGTTGCCTGCATGAAGCCTGAACTCCCGCGAGTGAACCACCACGTGTCCGCTTCAAACACTTGACATATTGACACTGTCAGCTCTGAAATGTGCTGGACAGACAGTCAACCTACGAATAGGACGCAGACACAGAGTCAGTTACAGCAACAGGAAGAGACAGATGCCTTCAATGTGCACAACTAGATAGACACTAGTTCGTGTTTCCTCTACATTCCTGCTCGGTCGAAGGTGTTTTGAGATTGGTGACTCTTTATCGCATGCTCATCTGAAACAAAATGGATAAGTAAAGAAAGCAAGAAATCCACCTGTCTAGGGTGGGCAGATTTGATGATCACCGAGCGACTGTGTTTTCTCACTTGGAAAGCTGAAAAGGCGATTCTGTGAAGAAGAAGGAGGAGAAGAAGAAGAAGAAGAAGAAGAAGAAGAAGAAGAAGAAGAAGAAGAACAAAACAACAACAACAACAACAACAAAAACAACAACAACAACAAGCGGAAGAAGAAGAACAACAACAACAACAACATTAAGATGATGATGATGATGACGATGACGATGATGATGCTGCTGATGATGAGGATGATGTAAAAGAAAAAATGCGGATGAGTTTTATACCTCAATCACATTTCTTATTTTGACCCAAAGTAGCAAGAGAGATTAGCTTTCAGAAATGAACCAGTCATGAGATATTTAAAGAGAGTAAATTATATATCAAAGCAACCGGCGGTAAGGAATGCCGGCATAACAAACATGGCTAGCTGGCCGAAGCTGAAGCAATTCAGGAAAGAGGAGGAAGGAGAAGGAAACTTTGAAACAGGACACGTGACGGACTGATATATATCCACCTTCATGTCTTCTTCTTGTTTCAATGAGATACACCTTACCTCACCCACTCCCCTCCACACACACACACACGCGCATGCCACACACACACACACATACACACGCACGCACGCACGCACGCACGCACGTACGCGCGCGCGCGCGCACACAAACACACACACACACACACACACACACACACACACACACACACACACACACACACACACGGACGCGCGCGCGCAGAGAGAGAGAGAGAGAGAGAGGGAGGGGGGGTCATTTGATAAGAAAGTTCTTCTTGCAAGGTTGAAAAATAGAATACACACCCAGACTAAAACGAATAAAACAACAACAACAAAAAAGATCGTGGCTCTGGACTTTGGCCATGGTCAACGTCCAAGTGAGAACACACGGCGGAATCTAGTACAGTGAAGTGATGATATTGTGATGAAAAAAATGATGCTATACTACACAAGAACAAGACATTACAGTTTAGCACAATACAGTACGGCACAACACAGCACTGTACAATGCCTATACAATACTACAATACAATACAATACGATGCAAGACGACACCAAACAATGCAATACAATACAGTACAATGCAATGCAATGCAATACAACGCACTACAACACACTCTAATGCAATACAATTAATACAATATAATGCAATACAATACAACACAATGTAATACAATGCAATGCAATACAGTAACCACAAAACAGTACAACACAGTACAACACAATGCAATACAACACAATACAATGCGTTGTAATACACTGTACTACAATGCAATGGAATACAATGCAATGCAATGTAAGACAATGCAATGCCATGCAATACAAAGCAATATAATGCAATGAAATAGAACACAACGCAATAAATACAGTGCAATGCAGCCCAAAGCAACGCAATTCAATCCAATGCAATGCAACACAATCCAACACAATATAATGGAATACAATACAATGCAATCTACACAATATGATGCAATGCAATGCAATGCGATGCGATGCAATACGATACAACACAATACAATACAATACAATGCAATACAATACAATACAATGCAATACAACACAACACACAATGCAATACGATACAACACAACACAATACAATACAATGCAATGCAATGCAATGCAATGAATAATGCAATGCAACACAGTACAACACAATGCAATGCAATGCAATGCAATAAGAAAATTCAATGCAACACAGTACAACACAACACAATACAATGCAATGCAATGCAAAAAAAAAAATTCAATGCAACACACTACAACACAACACAACACAATGCAATACGATGCAGTGCAATGCAATACAATGCAATGCAATGAATAGTGCAATGCAACACAGTGCAACACAACACAATACAATGCAATGTAATACAACGCAATGCAATGCAATGTAATACAATGAATAATGCAATGCAACACAGTACAACACAATACAATGCAATGCAATGCAATGAAAAACAATGCAATGAAAAATGCAATGCAACACAATACAACACAACACAATAAAGACAATACGATGCAACGCAATGCAATACAATGCAATGCAATGAAACATGCAATGCAATGAAAAATGCAATGCTACACAGTACAACACAACACAATACAATGCAATGCAATACGATGCCATGCAATGCAATACAATGCAATGCATTGCAATGAAAAATGCATTGCAACGAAGTATAATACAATGCAATACAGTACAACACAATTCATCGCGGAACCTTGTTCTCTCCAAGAATTCTTTATTACGACTGGAAAAAAAGGGATGGGTTTGGTGGAAGACAGACAAATACCTGGTGTTCTAGACTGTTCCTAGATTCATCAACAAACTATGTCTTTCATTGAAAAAAAAGGCACGGGTTAGGAAAACTATGTATGTGTGTATGTACGTACGTACGTACGTACGTACGTACGTACGTATGTATGTACTATGTATGTATGTATGTATGTATGTATGTATGTATGTATGTATGTATGTATGCATGTATGTATGTCAGTAGTAGGTAGGTAGGTAGGTAGGCGGTAGGCAGGTAGGTAGGTGGATGAAGGATGGACGTGGTGTGTGTGTGTGTGTGTGTGTGTGTGTGTGTGTGTGTGTGTGTGTGTGTGTGTGTGTGTGGTGTGTGTGTGTGTGTTTGCATACATATACGCGTGCATGTATGTTTGTACAAATGCGTTTATGTGTATGCATGTATGTACGCACACATGGAACCATACGTGACAAATATATTTAATTTCGGAAAGTATTTAGTCTAACATGTACCTGTTCAACGAGGATAGGGCAGGTGGGAGGAGGACAGGCTACTTAATGAAAACAAAGGTGCTGCACTTGGAGCTCCTACCCTCTTCCCACCTCCTAACCCCACCCGTCACCGCCAGTCATCTGATAAACTACATCAAAACTCACCCTAACAGTCCTGAAATGCGCCATACAGCTCTGCCTTTCTCTCCTCCTTCTTCCTCCGCCCCCACCCCCCCCCCCCCCCTCACTTTCACTCTTCTCCTTCTCCACCCCTGCCCCCTCCCTCCCTCCCTCCCTTCCCCTCCTTCTCAATCCCTACCCCCTTTCGCCCCCATCCCCTGCCCCCACCACACCCTCACCCTCCAACCCTCACCCCCTCCACACACACACACACACACACACACACACACACACACACACACACACACACACACCCCTCCTTTAAGCTCTTGTCCAGTCAGCCAGGTTGAAGTGAATGAGCGAGCGCGTTTGTAACTTGCTAATAGGTGTGTTAATTTCATGTGCTACGACCAATGGGGAATGTTGTGCCTGCCTTTTGGACCGTGGACGGGGAAGAAAGAGGTTGGAGGTGTAGGGGCAAGGGGGGGGGAGAGAGGGAGTGAGTGGGGGGCAGCGTATCCTCCGGGGGGGGGGGGGGGGGGGGGAACTGGCCGGGCCATTCAGAACTGCTTGTTTATCCAAGACCCTCCTCTATTCTGTCCGCAGCCTTGTTGTGTCCACTCTTCTTCTGTACCCAAGGCCTGAGACGTCGTGAAGGAAGGGAAGTGGGGAGTGGGTGGGGAGGGAGTAGCGCTTAGTAGGAAGAGGAGGGTTAATGCGTCGGTGAGACAGCGCGCTACTGGAAAATCTCATACATGAGTTTCTTCCCCATCCCAGATTTTTTTTTTTTTTTTTTTTTTTTTTTTGTAACCGTCGGTTCTGTTCCTCGGGATTTTTAGCCCCCCATCTTTTTTTTCAAATTCGCTTCTTTGCAGGTAGAGGTTTGCGAAAGGCGATATTGTTTATAAAATTTTATATATGTCTGTTGGCGTGTTTTTCTCTTGGTTGTCTATAGACATGCCGAAGTCCTGCATAAAGAAAAAAAAAAAAAAAAAACAGCTGGGTGAATTTATTGTGATTTTTTTGTCAGGGTTGTCTGTTGGAGAGTTTATTTGGGCTGGCGTGCGAGAGAGAGAGAGAGAGAGAGAGAGAGAGAGAGAGAGAGAGAGAGAGAGAGAGAGAGAGAGATGGAGGAGTGGGGGAAGGGAAGAGGGCAAGGAGAAAATCTACATGCAATCTGTACACACCTGATGGTAAACGGCCTCTCTTAAAATCACAGATTAACAGGGCGTTAATCTTAGTCCCCTAGTTCTCTCTCTCTCTCTCTCTCTCTCCTCTCTCTCTCTCTCTCTCTCTGTCTCCTCTCTCTCTGTTCTCTCTCTCTCTGTCAGGAGATAAAATCTGTGGGGTCCCTCCGTGCTATCCAGTGGAAATACCCGAAAGAAAATTCCGTTTGCAAGAGAACAGAAGAAGAAGAAGAAGAAGAAGAAGAAGAAGAAGAAGATCTGAAATGGGAACGCAGTTCTCGTTTACACAGGGCTTACATCGTAATCTGAACGCCAGGGATTGTGTCCTTCCTCGAACTCTATGATGTTTGTAATGGATTTCCACTGTACGCGCAATGCGGGGAAATGGCGTAGAAGATCTCCATGAACTCATCTGCATACGTTGTGGATGATTTGGCGAAGCGGAAGCTTCTTGACCATTTCCACGCTCAGGGAAGGGCTGGAGGAAAAGGAAGAGAGTGGGGAGCGGGAGGGGGGGGGGGGAGGGGGGAGAGAAAACAAATGGGGGAGAGAGGGATGGGTGGGGGAGGAATGATTGTTGGGAGGCGGAAGTAGGAGTGTCAGTTGATGACGAGAGGGACTAGTTTGCAAATACAGACTGGGTGGTCAAGAGGTTGTATAACGGGTGCGTGGATGATGGTGATGAATGTGAAGTCTATATCGATGTTGCTGCTGTTTGCTTGCTGCTGCTGATGATGATGATGATGATGATGATGATGATGCTGATGCTGATGAAGAAGAAGAAGAAGAAGAAGAGATGATGATGATGATGATGATGATGATGATGATGATGAATGGTGATGATGATGAAGATGATGATGATGATAGTGATGGTGATGATGATTATGGTGATGGTGACGATGATGATAATGATAATTGTTAAGTAGTTTTAAAAAAGCCGCGATTATGCTGCTATCATCACCACCATCGTTGAAAATCAATATGTTAAAGACGTCAATTACAAATGAAATAAAAACAAAACCTTTAAGAAAAAAAGGAAACCTTCAAAAGTCGCGGGAGGAGAGGGGATCTTGAACTACGTATTTGTTTCTCTTCTTCTCTTGAATTGTCTTTTCTTTTTTTTTTCCTTTCTGTCCACCAAGAAAACCAGTCATAATCATCATCATTTTCATCAATATTGCATATCAATAGGCCCGACATAGTCATTCTCATCATGATCATGTTGACTACCGTTGCTACTGTTAGATCTGTGCATATACTTCAGAACGCAACTTGGAAACCTTCAGGAGATTCAGAACATGTCGGACCTTATATTGGTACTGTATTTATTTCGTTACGAACACGATCCTCTTGGCTTTCAATGCAACGTAAGACTCACAGATATCCTTTTCTTTTCCAGTTCTTTTTCCCCATTGACTTATAACTGGCTTTTTTCTAGTCTTGGACTACCACTCACTTGAAAGGAAATCTTACCTGAGGCAGAGAACAGCAAACAGAAATGAAAGAACAAGTACGGTAACTCTTGCTCCCTTGATGAAATAAACAAACGCCCATAGCTCCAAGCGAAGGCCGCTTACGACACCCAGTCGCCTAGCAGAAATGACAACACACAGCACGCAGAACAAACAAGGAGACGTCCCACATAAATGGTGTTTCAAGCTTGCCCATGTACCCTGTACCAGACGCACTTACACAGCAACAACAATTGGAGAAACGAACATACACAAATTAACTTTTATTCAAGAATGGCACAGCCTTTTCGATCTTCAATAGCATCAAACAAACGCACAGACGAGCAGTAAACAAATGCAGGTAACATCGGTTTGATCGGTGCATATGTGTCAGGTATCGGGTATATGGGCAAGCTTGGAATATCCTTTGGGGGGATGTGTCCTTGTTTGTTCTGTGTCCTCTCTCTTGTCATTCTGCTAAGCGACTGGGTGTCATAAGCAGCATTCGTTTTGAGCTATGGGCGTCTATTTATTTCATCAAGTGGGCAAGAGTTACCCTACTTGTTCTTTCATTACCATTCACTTGCTGCCTCCTGAACCCCTTGGGTTGTGATTATCGCCCGTACTGGTGAGAATAACGCTGGATTATTAGTGGTATATGTGTGTTGCATACTGTAGATAGACTATCGCTTCCAGTGTCGAGTCTTGTCCAGGATACAAAAATCAGCTCAAGTAAGGAGCAATCCACAGTTCTGTCCACAGGACAAAATTGAATGAATCCCATATGCTATCAGAAGGGGTTTAATATTCATATTTAAACGCCCTCTACACACACACACACACACACACGCGCGCGCGCGCGCGCGCACGCACGCACGCATGCACGCACGCACGCACACACACATAGAGGTGAAGTCCCTATTTTTTTTTCCCAAAATGGCGATGCTGTTTTCAAGCGGTCGTCCTCTCCATTACCCTGTGAATCAAATGTCTTATTTTGGTAAACTTGTTGGCTGCCTATTGGTAGTGAATGTCAATTTTAAGTGTTCTGTTTTGTGTAGAGTCAGGAAAAGCATAATTAATTTTTGTCTTGTCGTTGTCAGCTCACTCAGATATGTAATGGCATCAAACACACAGGAGATTGAAAAAGGAGACAGAAAAAAACAACAACTTAAATTGGTTAGCAGCTTCGGGTGTGTGAGGTTTCAATATTGCTGGAAGTGATTTGGTCCACTGTTGGGAAAGTATCCAAGCCATACTGTGAGAGAGAGAAAAAAAATTTAAAGACCCTGTAGTGGTAAGCTGAAAGCGTTATACAGTTTCACAGTCTGTGAAATGAGGCAGATCAGCGATGTGTCGATAAGTGTCTGTTGTTGTTTTTTCAGTTACACGAACCAGAATTTGTGACCATTTGTTTCCAAGTATCTGAATTGTCTCTCCCCAGTACAGTGTATACAATGTGTTTCCGTGACGAATGCCTAAACTACTTTTTTCTAACACAAAGTATGGAATTTGTGTCTAAATGTTTCCATAACAAGAATCTGAATTGTCTCTCTTCAGTACAATGTATACAATTTGTCTCCGTGATGTATGTCTAAATCGCTTTTTTTTTTTCGTATCACAAAGTATAGAATTTGTGCCGATTTATTTTTTTGATAATGGCTTCTACCCAGGACAACTTTTGAAATTTGGATTCATGACGAGTGTTTAAATGGCCGTTCACCAATTTAAACCATGCGTAGAAATGTGTCTTTCAGCCATTTTTGTATTTAAGACGAATGCTTAAAATCTAATGGCCGTTCACCAATTCAGACAATGCGTAGGAATGTGTCTTCCACTCATACTTGCATTCATGACGAGTGCTTAAATGGCCGTTCATCAGTTCAAACCATGAGTAGAAATGTGTCCTTTCAACCATAACATCTTACAGAATTACTATCGCGGAATCACAGTTCTGGGGTTGAGGTCGGGGGACAGACGCACCTTACTTTTTAATCCGTCGACAACTGCTGTCAAGTCACTGTTCCTGTGATTGTAAGCAGTAAACTGTACGACTCAAGAAAGTAAAGAACAAGTAAGGTAACTCTTGCTCCCATGATAATGATGGATAATTACATGCTCATACCATGTGCCAGGTACGGGGTATAAGGGTAGCCTTGGAACATCCTTTTAAAGGGATGTCTCCTTGTTTGTTCTATGTGCTTAGTGTTGACATTGGTGCTGGGCGATTTGGCGTCCTAGATCGGAGTTATGGGCGTGTAATTGTCTCGTCATTTGGGCAAGATTTACCTTCTTTGTTCTAAATTTTACTGTTTATTGTTCCCTTCCACATTTAAGATTTCCTTTCATACAAGCAAGAAATATGCAACTTTTACAGAGAACAGATGTTGTACCGGCAGTATAACATGAATATTTTAAAGGGGTGATTTCCTCCCCTCCCCCCCAAAAAAAAAAAAAAAATTACGTCACAAAAGACGTTTATGCTGATGTTCACAAGGGGGAAAAAAAAGAAGAAAATTTTACTTTTCATAGTTTTTGCAACTGTTTTTCTTCAGATTAGAGGAGAAATCTGATGTTGAATAATCTATGCGATAAAAAAATGAGCTGAAATTGTATTATCACTGATGTGAGTGAGTTTGCGCATGCACGTGTGTGTGTGTGTGTGTGTGTGTGTGTGTGTCTGTGCGTGCGTGCGAGCGTGCGTGTGCGTGCGTGTGTGTGTGTGTGTGTGAACAGCTTAGCACCCATGGGAACGGCAAAGGCTCTCTCAATGCAAATCGAGTCCCAGCCTTTTCTGCCAGTAACTTCCCCTTTTTTTATGCAGCGTTCCTAATATCGCTCGACTGCATGGTGGTCTACTACACACAGACCTCAGATCTAAGCATAGACTTTTTAAAATGATGGCCACAATGACGCACAGATATTTTGAAAATCACCAGCTCAACGATCGATTTCTAAACTGATCGCTCAAAATCTGGACCGCGAAAATCTGTGTTGCTCTTCAGACATTTGCAGCCGACTGGCATTCGAAATGCTTGCTGTGCACTCAAATCAAGTTCATTTCCAGTCGCTTTCGACAAACCGTTCGTGTCGAATTTCTTGCCGAACGAACACTGTGGTTTGCCCCGGATGGCGTGGATAACAAGTACACAAAAGCGATTTTAGGCCGGAAAGTCATCGAACTCTTTGTGAAAATCTGATGTTTTCAACTATTAATTGATTCAAAACAGAATAGATGATCAGCAGAGTACAGTATATTTAAAGCAACGTGATAAACGCGTATGTTCGACTCAACGGCAGAAGTATCATCATCAAACACTGCGCAAAGGATCATTTGCGCTCTCTCTCTCTCTCTCTCTCTCTCTCTCTCTCTCTCTCTCTCTCTCTCTCTCTCTCTCTAAAACAAAGAAAACCTGTATATGAATAACATTAAAATGTCTCTCCCTCTGTCTGTCTGTCTATCTGTCTAGTCTGTCTGTTCTGTCTGTCTCTCTCTCTCTCTTCTCTCTCTCTCTCTCTCTCTCTCTCTCTCTCTCTCTCTCTCTCTTAATCAAACTGTTGTTGAAAGGGGCCAATTTGACTACGGTGTGGCGCAAGCCAAAACGATCATCGCTTTCCGTATTCGACTATCCAGACATTTCAGGCTTTATTTCATTTCTTTCTTTATTGAGTTTTTTTTTTCTTCTTTTTCTTTACTTTCAGGAGATTCTCTCTCTCTCTCTCTCTCTCTCTCTCTCTCTCTCTCTCTCTCTCTCTCTCTCCTCTCTCTCTCTCTCTTCTTCTTTTTTTTTTTTTTTTTTTTCAAGTATCTAACGCAAGCTTATGATCTCATTTGAAAAAAGAAAATGTTTTCGTTCTCTTCACTGTTATGAATGATAGTGAAACAGACGTCGATGATTGATGCGGTCGAGCGAAGATGATTTATTACGGTGAATATCTGAGTCTGTGTTAGGCACTTGTGTATATAATTTTGTTGTTATTACAACAACAAAAAAAGGCGAGGGAGAGAGGGGGAAGGGGGGGGGGGGGGGGGGGAGAGGAAAAAAGAAAAAGAAAGAAAGAAAAACAATGATTTTGCGTGATGAAAAGTATGTCATTATTTTCTTTTTTCTATTTCATGGTTTTGAATCCTGACATTCACATTTACGTAAGCAGTTACAATTTACTCTATTTCTTTTTCTTTGCATTATATACTTTTTTTTTTTAATCGGCGCTACAAATGTTAATGTATACTCCTTTATAAGCTATATAGGCCATCGTCGATAAAAAAAATATTTAAAAAAAACGTATCTGTAGCGTTTGAGGTGTCTCTCTGTACATGTAGAGGGGTGAGGGTAGGGGTGATGGGTATTGATTCTTTCACAGTTTTAACATTTCTCAGTTTTATGTGGAAGACATGCAGATTCACATACAGAGCATAAGGCAGACCCATTATTTTTTTACTTTTTTTTTAATGTGTAAGACAATATGTACATGTACAATAAGAAAGGACATAATCTTTCGGTCTGGCATGTACCAAAGTAAGCTATATCATGTCACTGATTTCATTAAGATGTCATTCATTATTGAACCGGGGACCGGAATAGCTCAGTTGGTAGAGCGCCGGACTCGTGATCCTGGGGTTGCGGATTCGAATTTCGGTACAGCGGGATTTTTCCCTTGGAGTTAACATTGGTTCTGACTCCATTCCCCATACGGTCCTTCGAATGAGACTATAAACTGAGGTTCCGTGTGTGAAAGCACGCACAACATCTTGCACACACGTAAAATCCCATCACCAACTTTCGGAAGAGAAGGCCGGTTTGGCCGTTGGTATGGATGACGCGTTACACATAGATGCACCTTCCCCGAAGATGGAGTATGGCTGCCTTAATGGCAGGATAAAAAACGGTCATACACACAAAACTCCACTGCCTGTCTATACGGACAGTGTCCGCAGGAGTATCAGCCTGCGTACGCAGAAAGAAAGAAAAGAAA
>CM065734.1:27898934-27903934 GCA_033310375.1 Conus canariensis | reverse complement strand
CCTCATCCCCCATCGCAGACACCACCACCACCACCACCACCCTCTCTCCTCTCTCTCTCTCTCTCCCACTCTTTCCCGTCTCTCCCCCTTCTACTACTTCTCATGTCGACTTCGCATGGCGGCGTGCGAGCGATTGGCAGGCAGGCAGTGAAAATGGTGGTCACCGTTTAGCTCCCTTCGTCGTTCTTTCGTTCATAGTTTTGTCTTTCTTGTATTTCGGTTTCGGTTTGGCTTTTGGGTGGAATTCGTTTTTTGGGGTTTTTTTTTTTTGTTCTTCATTTTTTTTCTTCTTCTTCTCTCTCTCTCTCTCTATCTCTCTCTCTCTCTCTCTCTCTCTCTCTCTCTCTCTCTCTCTCTCTCTCTCTCTCTCTCTCTCTCTCTCTCTCTCTCTCTCTCTCTCTCTCTCTGTGTTCATTGACAGGGACTCGTTGGAAGTGTGAGGGCCCAGCCACTGTAAGGCGACTGAAGCCGGGTGCTTTGGGTTTGTGTGTGTGTGTGTGTGTGTGTGTGTGTGTGTGTGTGTGTGTGTGTGTGTGTGTGTGTGTGTGTGTGTGTGTGTCCCTCTGTGTGTGTGCGTGCGGTGTGTGTGTGTGTGTGTGTGTGTGTGTGTGTGCGCGCGTTGTGTGTGTGTGTGTGTGTGTGTGTGTGTGTGTGTGTGTGTGTGTGTGTGTGTGTGTGCGGTGGGGGGAGGCGTGGCCGACAGCTTTTTTGCTCCTCCTTTGGCAGGCTTTGAGGCCTCCCGACAGTCTCGGCCCCTCCCCGACCCCGTTCGTTCATCAGCTCCGCCGACAATTACACTCCTTGCCCCTCCCTCCTTCTCCTCCCTCCTTCCGTCCACCCTCCCCCTGCCCCTTCCCCCCCCCCCCCCCACAAAAAAACCTCCCACTCCTCCTCCTCCTTACCACTTTCGCACCCACCCACACCCTTCCTACCCTTCATTCTTTTTTTTCCCTCTCTCTTTCCACACGCTCACACACCTGAGCTTCTGTCACGTAAATCTACTACCACCCACTTGTTACGCGGTGCCGTCAGTAGGTCCGACCCAATCCACCGCCATTCTTTTTTTTTTTTTTTTTTTTAGGCTTTTTTTTTCCTTACCCCTCCCATCTCCCCCTCCCCACCCCTATCCCCACCCCACCCCTGCCTCCTCTCTTTTCCCTCCACCACCACCTCCTCCTCCTCCTCCTCGCCACCACCACCACACCTCTGGGAGTTTCAGACCATCATCTTTCTTTTTAAGACCGTGTTCGTCTGTGTGTCGGCAGTTCTGTCAGGTTGTTTTTTCTTCTTCCTTTTTTTGTAGTGTGTGGAGGAGGAGGAGGAGGGAGAGGAGGAGGAGAGGAGGAGGAGTGTGCAAGTTCAGGTGCGTGTGTGTGTATATACGAGTGTCCTGCTCCTCTCCCTCCGTCTCCTGTTCTTCCAGACGGCGTCTGAGAGCCAGACATTGCCAGGTGATCTTGTGTCGGTCTCCCAGGAGCTGGGAAACCCCAGTGGGCCAATTGCAAGAAGGCGGCATCGTTGAGATCGCTCTCCCTCTCCACTCTGGTTCTCAGAGGTCAACCACTGAGGCGTCGGAAGGTTAAACGTCGCGCAAAGTGTGGAGTTTGGTTTACGTTCCTCTTGAAGTTTGTTTCTGAAAAGAGTTCGAATTTTCTCTCACAAATTCCGTGAGCAGGTGCCCTGGATGTTGAGTTTTTGTCTGGTGCACTCCACGTTTTCAACAGCGACGATTGCGTTATTGTGGAAATCCAAGTTCCTGTTCTGAAGCGGAGAAAGTTTGATATTCTTTGTTAGTACGACCCGTCATCAGAGCGTTGTCCGTCCTGGAGTTCACAGCGAAAAAGCAACATCTCTGTCAGTGGATTCAGACACCGGTGGTATGTAAACACTGGTTACTGACATCTCCCAGACAATTGCCGCTAAATAAAGTGTCCCAGACAGCAGAAAAACGTGGAGCACTTTCTCTTGTTTTTTTGTCGGCGCATTTAGCTGTCGTTCCCTCATGGTGATTTGACGCCAGTACCAAACTGTCAGCGTTATTTGATGCTTCTTGTATATTTGTGGACTAATTCAGTTTGGAGACTTAAAGATTTCATTTTTTTGTGTGTTCGTGATGTTTGGCTTTCTCCGACTTGCACACCGATGATGTATGATCCGAACTCAGAGAATTTAAGTTCATCAGAATGGTGCTTGATCTGTGCAGAAGGTTGCAACTTTTTTGGAGTTTAAGCAACGAATGAGACTAGTTCTGTCGCTTTTTGATTTTCAGCGAGATTCCTCCGTTCATCTTTCAAGACTAGGCAAAATAGTCTTGTAGATAGTTTCATATGTGTGTGGGGTGTCACTGGAATTTCTGGTGCCATGGTGTGTGTAAACATACCAGTCACATGCTGAGACTTGGTCTTAAGGGGTTATTTTCTACATCAGTTTTTTTTTCATTGTGATAACAATCTTGTAGGCCTATACTCCTAACGTCTTTTTCGTACATTATTTACCAGTGATTTTTTTTACCCGGAAAAACACTAAAAACCCTAAGCATTGAGTTGTATCGGTCATGTTCATGTTTACAGAACCAGAAAAAGAAAACCACAGGATTCATTCACCCTCGCTTCCCGTTCACACCAGACAAGATTCTGTGAAGAAACAAACAGCAGCTATGAACATTATTATGCAAGAAATATTTGGGTTGCTTTCGTTTTCTAGACTGTAGCTAGCTTCGCTTAAATAGTTTTCTGATCCGAAAGCACCAAGGAATAACTATTATTTGTAGTGTTCATGACACAAATCACTACCTTCGTTCCCTCCAGTGTCATTGGATTTCACACCAGTGACAAGCGAAATTTATCGCAGATACAGATAGCACAGAATTATCTACACAACATTCTTCAATCTTAAATATTGATTTTTATACGATAACATCTTCCAGCATTTCATAGCGCCTGGACTGAAATGACGTAACAACGTCCTGTCTACGTCAAGAACGCGGACTACATATGAGACGGCACTCAACAATCACTCTCTAGAATTCCACCTACCAAATAATAACAATAATAATAGTAGCAACAATAATAATAATAATAATAACATATTAAACAGAGAAAAAGACACAAGCAACAGCAACAGTTCCATCTCCCTGATGTGGACTCTCAGAAAAGCCACCTCCCAGAGTAGATCCGGTCTCCCACCCTCTAGAAAGTCTGTCACAGGGATGCGAACTCTTCTTCAAAACGCCAGCAGCAGCATGAGTCCAGACTCTCCTCCATACTGCATCACAGGCCCCTCCCTGCGCCTCCGTTTAGCGGGTGGAGGGAGGAGAACAAATGGGGGGAGGGTAAGACTGGTGCACCCGTGGTTCAATCCTTGCGCGTGGTTCTTGCTGCTGCAGCTGCTGTGTTGGGTGTGCGTGGAACAGACGTCGGCGTCATGGTGGTGAGTCTGTCTGACCGACGTGTGGTGGGAGGAGGGGGAGGGGGGTAGAGGGGGGAGGAGGAGAGGATGAGCACGTGTGTGTGTGTGTGTGTGTGTGTGTGTGTGTGTGTGTGTGTGTGTGTGTGTGTGTGTGTGTGTGTGTGTGTGGAGAGAGAGAGAGAGAGAGCGAGTGGGGGAGGAGTGCGGAGGGCAGGTTACGTGGGATTGGTGAGGGCATGTAACAATAATTTAAGGGGGGGGGGGTCTTGTGAAGGAGAGGGGTAGGGGAGGCTGGAACGTTGGTATTTGTGATGGAGTGTTTGTTTTGTTTTATATTGTTTGTTTGTTTTTGTTTGTTTGTTTGTTTTTATATTTGTTATTTTCTCTTTTTTTCTTTTTGTTTTGTTTTGTTTTGCTTTGAGGGTAAGTGAGGCTGGGTTTTTTGTTTGTTTATTTGCTTGTGTGTGTGTGTGTGTGTGTGTGTGTGTGTGTGTGTGTGTGTGGTGTGTGTGTGTGTGTGTGTGTGTGTGTGTGTGTGTGTGTGTGTGGTGTGTGTGTGTGTGTGTGTGTTTTGTTCCTGATTGTCTCGCTGTCTCGCAGTGTCTCCACTAAGCTGTTTGTCTGTTTAATGGAATCATATTCGACGATGTGACAGCCCTGATATGGTGGTCGGCTGAATTGATCTCTGTCTGTCTGTCTGTCTGTCTGTCTGTCTGTCTGTCTGTCTGTCTGTCTGTCCTCTCTCTCTCTCTCTCTCTCTCTCTCTCTCTCTCTCTCTCTCTCTCTCTCTCTAAGCGTGCATGCGAGCGCGGGTTGGGGGGGGGGGGGGGGGAGGGGGGAGTGAAGGGGCAGAGATGATGGGGGGAAAGGGAATGGGGGGCAGGGGAACATATAAGAAGGATCATTTCATTCGTGTTTATCATAAGTACTGATGGCTTGTGTATATATTTGTCTACAGCTGGTTTGTTTTCCCGCGTATTGCCATTGGTTGACATGGCACTCCGCGGGTGTTTTTTTCCATACATTCATTTGTCTATTTGACTGTCTCTCTGTCCGTCGGTCTGTCTGTCTATCTACCTGTCTGTCTGTCTCTCATATATATATATATATATATATATATATATATATACAAATATAGATATGTATAATATATATATATATATATAATACATGTGTGCATGCATAGATAGATAGATAGATAGATGTGTGTTATCTATCTATCTATGAACGCACAATGAAACCTTTCATTTTATTTTCTTAATAAAATATCAAGAAGAAAATTTATAGATCCATACCATAGATCCTAGTCTTAATGGCGATTGCTAATGAACATCATCTAATAATGTTTGTAATCTCCCTCCCTCCCTCCCTCCCCCCTCTCTCGCTCTCTCCTCTCTCTCTCTCCTCTCTCTTCTCTCCTCTCTCTCTCTCTCTCTCTCTCTCTGCGTGCGCTATGAAATTGTTCACACCCCTTCATATGGGGCTTTTTTTGTTAATGAACTATTCTAAATATAAACTCTCTTCTCTCTCTCTCTCTCTCTCTCTCCTCCTCTCTCTCCTCTCTCTCTCTCTCTCTCTCTCTCTCTCTGTTG
>CM065734.1:27868934-27886434 GCA_033310375.1 Conus canariensis | reverse complement strand
CTCTCTCTCTCTCTCTCTCTCTCTCTCTCTCTCTCTCTCTCTCTCTCCTCTCTCTCACCCACCCTTCCTACCGTCTGTTGCATTTGGATCAACGCAAGTCTGAGATCAGATGGGACAGAGATAGGGTAAGAGACGAAGAGGGAAGGAGTTGGGGGAGAGAGGTCTTTGTAAGAGGAGGGTTGAGTGTGAGCTGTGTTGTGTGGTGGGGGGGGGGGGGGGATAGAGGCGGGCAGACAAGACACGCAAGAAAATCAAGGACATGTGCTATGACGACAACAGTGGGGAAATGGAGGGGGGAGGGGGAGGGAGAGAGCAGGAGAGAGAGAGAGATAGCGCTGGGGGCTAAGATAAACAACTGAACAGAGTAGAGATAGTCTTGGGAATAAGGAGAAGTAGGGACGGATAGAGGGGAGGCGAGGAGTGCGTAAATGGGAGTGGTAGCCTCGTGGACAACGCGCTGGGCTGAAAAGCGAGGATGAAGTCTGAGGAAGTCTCTGGTCCTGGGTTCGGATCTCCGAGACTCAAGTCCCTTGTTTTTCTTCCTCTCTTACAGTCCAATCCACCCCTGTCTCTGCTAGTGTTTTTGGGGCCTGAATGCTGGTCTTTTGGGGGTGAGGCAGTGCATGCATTTTGTTCACGCTCAAAAAGAAGAAAAAAATAACCCCCCCCCCCCCCTCCCCGACTCCTAGACAGTTGTTCCAGAAACAGTTATGCAGGTACAATCTTCTACAATAGGCAAGACCATATACACATACGCGCGCGCGAGCGCGCGCTCGCACGCACGCACGCACACACCACACACACACACACACACACACACACACACACACACACCACACGTTCGCACGCGCGTTTGCGCACACATACACATGCACGCACGCGCGTACGCACGCACGTACACACACGCGCAGAGAGAGAGAGAGGGAGTTACACATAGTAGTCTTTTTACCGCTGGTGAGCCAGACTGTCTTTCTTTCTTTTTCTTTTTCCTTTATTTTGAGATCGCGTGGGAGGGAGGCGGGGTGCAGCTTCGTCTTGTGACGAAATGCATGTCAGTATTTTAATCCAACAAAAAGGTCTATGCAGAATAGACTGGCAGAAAAGATCTGTGGTTTTTCTCTTTCTTCATCTTATATTACTACTACTACTGCTACTGCTGCTACTACTACTACTACTACTACTATTACTACTACTACTACTACTAGCACTAGCACTACCACCGCCAACGCCAACACTTCTTCTTCTTCTTCTGCTCCTCCTCCTCCTCCTTGTCATTATCATCATCATCTTCTTCTTCTTCTTCTCCTTCTCCTTCTTCTTCCTCCACCTCCTCACCCCCCCCCCCCCCCCCTTACGTCCTTCTCCTTCTCCTCCTCCTCTTCGTCTTCTTATTATCATTCTCATTATTCTTAATCGTCTCCTCCACCTCCTTCTCCCCCTCCTCCTCCTCCTCCTCTTCTTCGTCTTCTTCTTCTTCTTCTTGAGAGACTGGTGTCACCATATCACAATTTTCAGATTTTTTCGCACTTCTCAGGATTTTTGTTTCTTTTACCAATTTCAATTTAAACTCTGCAACCCGCTGTTAAATCAGACAAACAGTGCCAGAGCCACAGTCTGTAAGAGAACACACCCTCTCCACAATCAGACAAACAGGGCCAGACCTTTTGTCTGTTAAAAAGGATACCTTTTGCACCGACTATTTCCAGAAAACCGTCTCAGATTTTCAGATGTCATCGAGTACAGTTTTCATGGAAAGTGTTGTAAGGGCAGGTGAATTACGAATTTATCAGGTGCCGATCGTGAGAACGTTTGCAAAGTTTCGCGCAAGTGGCTTTAGAAATGTAGGCCTATGAATGTGTAAGTCAAAACAAAAAAAAAAAAAGAATCAAAACAAAGAAGCACTTTAGACAGCCTCGTCTCTAAGTTGCCTTTTCTTTTTGAAAGCCAGTTTAATACAAACATGGTAAATGATGTCTTTAAAGGTTAAGGTTAGGGTTAGAAAAAAAAATCTTCCCTGAATGTATACTACCATCATTATTTTCGATGCAACATAAAATCACGTCCTTAAAAGAAGAAGAAGTCGAAGAAGAAGGATTTTCTCATTCCATACACCAGGCAGAGGTGATTGGTGTATAGAATGAGATAATTCTTACCGTCTCTTTTTTTCCCCCAACACAACCTTTCTGATTTACTTCACGATGACAGTGACGATAGGATCAGAAATCGACTCCTCGATTCAACTCGATCGTTTGAACTTGTACTGCCAAGGAGGCCTTGCTTGCACCCACGACTGCTGATTTCTTTGTTTGTCTGTCACCGAGATGTCGCACACATTGCAGAGCTGATTTTCTGCGAAACTTGGTGGTAAGATGCAACGTGCCCCAAGGACGAGTCCATTAAACTTGGAGGTTGATCCGAGGAGTAGATCCGGATCAAAGGGCAGATCCTGGATCCGTTCGGCTTGGGTGGAGGTCTGCTCTCTCTCTCTCTCTCTCTCTCTCTCTCTCTCTCTCTCCTCTCTCTCTCTCTCTCTCTCTCGTGCCGTAATAGTCTGAAGATCATCTGACTTCTCTGTCTCATTTTCGGAGCCCCGCTATCCTACTTTTCCTTGCTTCCCACTGACAGAGCCACATCTACGTTCGTTCTAGTGTAGTCCCAGCAGCAGTAGTGCATTAGGAGCTACCAGGATCGGATCGCCGCGAGGCAACTTACCAACGGAGACACTGAACTGTTTTTTGCCCCCAAAGAAAGATGTGACGAAAGATGGCTGACAGCTCATTCATTCCTGTACTGCGTCATGCTAGACCGGGTTTCCTCGATCTTCGATTTTCATCCACCCCCCACCACCCTACCGCTCCTTCTCACCCCTCCTTTCCTCCCTCCACCCTTCTCCACCATCTCATCTATCTCCCGAGTCACAGTGTTTACAATTCTGCCGACCCATCTCCATGCCCTTCGGTCCCCCTTCTATGATCAGCTGGTTTCAGCTCTTGCAATAGTTGGGGCTGGGGGTGGGAGGGGAAGACCCTCGAGGAGAAAACATGGTGACCGTCTTCGTATCGGTGGTGTCCTCTTGCGGGTAACCTCTCGACGGCTTGTCGTTCGTTTGTGAGCGGGATGCCGGCACTTTGACGACGACGAAGCCTACGAAGCAGGTGCTTGGGAGGAACTCGGTCTCGGCACGGTGGGTGGACGAGGTGAGGAGCACTGAGAGTGGGGTGGGATGGTGGGAAGAACACACACGTTCGGGGGGAATCGAACCGTGACACGGCTCGGACAATTAATTACCCACAGGGCGGCTTGAATGCCGGGGCCGCGGCGGTGCCCCTCACTTCCTATCGTGTCATGTCACATAATAGCCGTTTCACATGCTGTCATCTCGCAGAATGCCGGCCCGCGTAAAACCATTATTACATAAACTGTTCTCTTTTCATGGCTCGCATGAAATGCTCCTCTCTCTCTCTCTCTCTCCTCTCTCTCTCTCTCTCTCTCTCTCTCTCTCTCTCTCTCTCTCTCTCTCTCTCTCTCTTCACCCCCCAGTCAATTGATAATTTTTTTTCTTACGATTTTGCTAGGTGTTCTCTCTCTCTCTCTCTCTCTCTCTCTCTCTCTCTCTCTCTCCTCTCTCTCTCTCTCTCTCTCTCTCTCTCTCTCTCAACTACATTCAGTTTAGCTGAAAAGAAAAACATCCAAATACCAGCCGCCGTAGCGAAGTGGTTAGCGTCGCGGACTCCCGGCTGGGAGGTCGTGGGTTCGAATCCCATCAGAGTCATGTGGGTTTTTCTGCCCCGACCGGCTCCTACCCAGAGTTGAGTTTGCTGCGGACTCAGTTGGGAAGACTGGGACCACACAGTCGAGTTTCATTCACTTAATGGATGCGTTTCTGAGAGTGTTGCTCAAATTTCCTGACCAACACTGCAGGTGCCTGTATCTCTCGGGCCTGGTTGACGCCAGGATATATTATGAAAGGAAGCGTAGAGTACAGCCCTGTCATGTAGTCTCAGACCAAAATGGAAATCCGTAGCATCATCTTAATCATCCTCATTCTCATCGATCAGCATAAAAAAATGTCTCAAATTCTGTGGCCCTTCATGCCCTGCTCTCATGGTGACCTCAATTTCGATGTCCTCTCCATGTCTGTGGTCTTGGTTTGGTTCCGTCGGGGTCACCGGTATCGGCGAGTCCATGGGGGCTGTCGTTGGACGGACCTGGTGGCGCCCTCCGGAGGGAGAGCTCACTCACGCCGGCTCCGCGACTAAGCAATTATTGTCGTCAGTAGGGGGGCTTAGTAGGTGATGTCCTGCGTATGTTAGATCAGAACAGGCGCCACTGAACACCACCGAAGTGACTCGGCAGTAGTGCAGTGTCTCCTCCGGTGGGTTGCCTCTTGACGACTTGACATTGACTGCTCCCTGTGGATTGCCGGTGCCGGGGCTGCGGCGGGGCTGACCGGGCTGTGGCTGTGGACGGGGTGTCAGAATGAGCGGCGTGGGTGGCACTGCCTCTGAGGTGGCGCAGAGGCTGGGACAGCAACAACAACAACAACAACATCCAAATAGAATATAGTTCAGCCACGAAAACGAAAGTTGCATTGTAAAAATGTAATCACAAACTACCGTCCACTTTTGGCTTGGAAACAGCCAGCGGTATGGTGATGGTGCGTACAACCGGATTAACATCCTTTGTTGGCACGGAGAAAGCAGAAAGAATCACAGAGAGTGAGGCGCAGGGTGATAATGATCTTTGATGAAAAGAATCTCCAGTCACCAAATGATTATGTAGAAAGCTGAAACCTGTAGATGTGCATGGGCCTAATACTGGGTCACATTGTGTACGTTCCGTGTGAAATTCGGATACTCGGTTTTAAACCTACTTCACAGTTTGTCTGAGTGTCGTGCTCAAGGCATCGAACAAAAAAAAAATGTAAGTAAACAACAGCACACACACACACACCACACACACACACACACACACACACACACACACACACACACACTATTTCAAATATGCGCTCGAAATCTCAGGTAGCGAACCATGGCAATGGTTTTCATAAAATCAAGGGAAGTACTTTAGGCAGACAGAGACTTGGCAGCGAGCAGGCAAACAGATACAATGCTTTTGTTTAAGAGAAAACCAGTAATTCCTTCCATTCCTCGAGCAGAAAGAAAGGATAACGGTAGTATCCTCCAATAGAATGAGATCGGTTTTTTTTTTAAATCTCGTACTCGGAAGCAAAATGAAAAAAAGAGTCGAAAAGTGGAAACTGGTTTCAAAAAAAAAAAAAAAAAAAAAAGCAACCAAAAGACCATACACCAATATTAAAAAAAGAAACTTACGCCACACTGAAACGTACTTGCCCATTCAAAAAAACGGCGAACTGATATCAAGAGAAAAAAAAAAAGAAAAAGAAAAAAAAGAAGAAGAAAAGAAGAAAACACCCTCAGAAGAGAATGAACTAGTATCGGGGAAAATAAGTGATGAGATCCTTAAAAGAGTTCAAACAAGTATCGAGCAAAAATGAAATAACTGAAAAAAACACAAACTAGTATCATGAAAACATGAGATCACTCAAAAGAGCGCGAAGTAGAATTTGAAGAAAAAAAAATCAGTTAAAACAGTACAAACTAGTATCAAGCAAATATTGAGATCAATATAGTAAGCACTAACTAGTATGTTTTTAAATCACTAACAGAGCGTAAATTTGTGTCGAGGATAAAAATGCCATGAATCCAAATTGAATCTCAAGGATAAAAAATCAGATCATTCGACACGCGTGTGTGTGTGTGTGTGTGTGTGTGTGTGTGTGTGTGTGTGTGTGTGTGTGTGTGTATGTGTGTGTGTGTGTGAGTGTGTGTGTGTGTGTGTGTGTGTGTGTGTGTGTGTGTGTGTGTGTGTGTGTGTGTGTGCAAACTAGGACAGAAAATCGGATGAATCAAAGAGAATACAAACAGATCTCCATGAAAAGAACAGATTTGAGCTCAGTCAAAAAAGCGCATACTAGTATCTCCCTTCCTCCCTCTCCGCTCCCACCCCTCAGAAAAACAAAATTGAGATCCGTCAAAAGAACGCATACTGGTATCAAGACAAAGATTGAAATCCGTCAAAAAAGCGTATACCAGTATCAAGAAAGAATCCAGATTCCCCAGTCTAGTTTCAAGAGGGGGGGGGGGGGGGGAATGAGATTCTTCAAAGGAGCACAATTTAGCAAAAACGCACACACACAGACACAAAATGTAAATCACTCAAAAAGAGTGCATGTCAGTATCAAGGAAGGAAAAGGTAACTAACAGAGCACAAAGCAAGCATGAAGAAAAGCATTCATCAATCAAAAGACCGCAAATTAGTTTAAAGAAAAGGATGTACCTGTCAAAGGAGCGCTAGTGTGAAGAACAGAAATAGGTCAAGTAAAAAGCGAATTCTAATATCAGGAAGAAAACACAAACATTAAATCAGTCAGTAGAGCACAGTCTAGTATCCAAATACATGAGACCACTCACAATGAAACAAACGAGCATCTAGATGGGGGGGGGGGGGGGGGGGGGGGATCAATCAAAAGCAAACAGGCTGATATCAAAGCGGAAAAATGAGATCGATCAAGCAACAAAGAGCAAACTATAGTGATAAGCCGGGGGGGGGGGGGGGGATGAGGTTAGTTAACAGATAATAACTGGGTTTCAAGAAATTAAAAAAAAAATATGGAAAGCAATCAAAAGATATAAAATAGTGCCAACAAAAATAATGATCAGTGGAAAGAAGAAGCAACACGCATCAAGAGAGAGAGAGAGAGAGAGAGAGAGAGAGAGAGAGAGAGAGAGAGAGCAATCAAAATTAAACAAAACTAACAGCAACACAAAAAATGAGATCAGTCAACAACAACAACAACAACAACAACAAATGAGTATCGAGGCAAAAAAGTCAGATCAACAAAAGGATAAACAAGTTTCAAGAAAAACATAAATGAATTAAAGAAAAACCGCATGCTAGTATCAAGGGGAAAAAACAGTTAACAAAGAACAATACAGTATTATGGTTAAAAAAAAAACAAAAACTGTCAGCCGAAAGAGAGCAGTTTAATGGCAAGAAACGCAAGAGAGAGAGAGAGAGAAGGGGGGGGGGGAGGAGGGGGGGGGGCTCTCAGGGCTTGTTCTTTTTTTATTTCCAATATTTGTTTTCCGCCTTACTCATAAAAGAGGTGGTGGTGGGGTGGATGTGGGGATGGGAGTCTGATTAAGACACGCTGAACAGAAATGTCTCAGTTGGCGTAGTTTTGCCGTGGTTTATTGGCAATGCAATATTTGCACGAGTCTTGACGTACACAGCTTAGACTGACCACGGATTTTTACATCGATAACAGGCTATCAGGCTTCAAGTCATACAGACGAACAGGCGAAAAGTGTTGTGCTTGTTTTCTTTTCTTTATTTAACATTTCTTTTATTTATCTATTTATTCATTTATTTGTTTATTCATTTATTCATTTTATTTACTTGTTTAGGGGGGGGGGGGAGGTGGGGGGGAGGGGGAGGACCTTTACTTTCTGTCTGACTTTTTGCTCTCTCTCTCTCTCTCTCTCTCTCTCTCTCTCTCTCTCTCTCTCTCTCTCTCTCTCTCTCTCTCTCTCTTCTCGTCTCGCTTCTCCCCGTCTCTCTTTTTCACTTACTCTCTCTTTCTGTCAGCCCCCCACCCCCCTTCCTGTCTCCCCCCCCGTCTCTCTCTCTCTCTCTCTCTCTCTCTCTCTCTCTCTCTCTCTCTCTCTCTCTCTCTGTGTCCACGCGCGCCCGTTCGTGTGTGTGTGTGTGTGTCTTTGCGTGCATGCGCGCGCGCGCGTGTGAGTGTGTGTCTGTCTGTCTGTGTTTGTCTGTCTGTCTCTCTCACTCACTCACTCACTCACTCTCTCACTCTCTCTCTCTCTCTCTCTCTCTCTCTCTCTCTCTCTCTCTCTCTCTCTCTCTTTGTGTCCACGCGCGCCCGTTTGTGTGTGTGTGTGTGTGTGTGTGTGTGTGTGTGTGTGTGTGTGTGTGTGTGTGTGTGTGTGTGTCTTTGCGTGCGTACGCGCGCGCGCGTGTGAGTGTGTGTCTGTCTGTCTGTGTCTGTCTGTCTGTCTCTCTCACTCACTCACTCACTCACTCTCTCTCTCTCTCTCTCTCTCTCTCTCTTCTCTCTCTCTCTCTCTCTCCTCTCTCTCTCTCCTCTCTCTCTTTCTCTTCTACACGTTCCTATAGAGTGTGGAGACTTACACGATGTCAAACATAATCACTTTACAGCAGACTCCTCAAAAGCGTTCTTCAGAGATGTTTTCCCGATGCGATTTTTGAGCTTCTGAAAGGAAGAAAGAAAGAAAAAAGAAAGATGGATGGATGGATGGACAGATAGATAGACAGATAGGTAGGTAGGTAGGTAGGTAGGTAGGTAGGTAGGTAGATACATACATACATATATACAAACATTCAAACATACATACATGCATATATTACATACATAAATACATAGGTACGTACATATACACACACGCGCGCGCGCGTGCACACACACACACACACACACACACACACACACACACACACACACACACACACACACACACACACACATATATATATTATATATATATATATGTGTATATAGATATATCGATATATATTTGCTTCTTCTTTTGTTTTAAATCTGATCTAAGATTGTTTGGGAGAAAGTTCTTTTAAGCAAATTTTGCCATATTATGGAAACTCCGTTTTCAAAACTTTTTTTTAAAACATCTGTGTACTGAACTGACTTGGACGCGATGTTATTAGCCCTGATAGGGTCCTTCTGCGTAGGCTGGACTATAAACAATATAAACTGATTTTATATCTTAACTTGACATGGGCTTTTTGTTGTTGTTGTTGTTCTTTTTGATAATATTTATTTATTAATTGATTAATAATGTTTTTATCTATATGTTTGGTTTTTTTTAATTGTCTGCCTGTCTTCTTGTGGACAGGTTTATCAGCCAGTTCGCCCCATTCCGGTTTATCTATGTATCGATTCATTTATTAATCTATTTATTTCTTTGTCTATTTATCTATTCATTTTTTAATCTATTTATTTATTTGTTTATGTATTTCAATATTGATTTTTTTGCTCTGTCTTATGGGCAGGTTTATCTGCCAGTTCGTCCCATTCAGGTTTATTCATTTATTTATTTATATGTTTATTGATTCAGATATTGATTTTCTGCTCTGTCTTGGTGTGGGCAGGTTCATCAGCCAGCTCCCGATCCAGGCCTCGGGGACGGGCGTGCTGTGTGACAACGTGCCGGGGCTGGTGGGACGTCAGCGGCGCCTGTGTCGTCACCACCCTGACGTCATGGTGCCGCTGGCGGAGGGCGCCCGGCTGGGCGTGGAGGAGTGCCAGTACCAGTTCCGCGCCCAGAGGTGGAACTGCACCACGCTGCGCCGGGACAAGTCCGTCTTCGGCAAGGTGATGCTGAAAGGTGAGGAGGATGGTGGTGGTGCCAGAGAGTTGGTAGAGTAGCATGCACTGTACTGTGCTGTGCTGTGCTGTGCTGTGCTTGGCTGTGCTGTGCTGCTATGCTTGGTGGTCTTAGACTACTAAGAGCAGGGAGTGGGGGGGGGGGGGGGGATTTTCGTTTTGTGTGTTTTGAAGGTTAGAAAGCAGAATACAGTGTACATACAGGATAAGGACCTCCTTTGTCTAGTGGATAAGACTTATTTTTGTCATGCAAGGGCTCAAGGTATGATCCCTTGCGTGAGAAGGCAAGATTGTTAAAGACATTTTTGTCTTAGATGTTTACATATGCGTAGTCTCCAAACCCCTTCACGTCGTTTGGAGGAGATTGCAGGTGTGAACGCTTGAATGAAAAACTGATGAGAAGAAGAAGAATAGTAATAATAATGATTATGATGATATCATCATCATCATCATTATTATTATCATCATCATCATCATCATCATTATCATTATTATTATTATTATTGTTGTTGTTATTACAAACATTCAACAACAACAACAAAACCACACACATACAGAGGTTAACTCCCATTCTATCTTTTGTAGCAGAATAGGCCATCTTGTGTCAGTGAGTTGTATCTCTCACACACACTCACACAAACACACGCGCGCGCGCGCGCCCTCAGCAGAGACATACTTTATCATGTCAAGAACAAAATCTGATGAATAACTTTCAAAATACAGAATATTGTATTAAATCAAGAACGGAGAAATGCATTTGTGCTGAAAAATGTCAGAATACAAAATACTTTACTGTCGGAACATGAAAATTCATTTGTGGCGTTGAAAGATCAGAATATACAATACTGTGTTTGTCTCCAGAACAAAGAAGTTCAATAGTCGTGTAGAACTGTCCAGAATACAAAAAGCAGAATACTTTATTTTGTAAAAGGTCAGAATGCAGAGGTTTGTGTTAGATGAAGAACAAGCAAATTCATTTTATGTTGCAAAAGTTCAGAATACAGGCTATTTTATTATCTTAAAAATGTAAACTCATCTGTGGTGTGAAAAAGTCAAAATATGTACATGGAATACTGCATACGAAGTACATATAAAATCATTTGTGATGAGAAGAAGACCTCATATTGTGGAATGCTTTATAATCTGAAGAATATAGAATTTCATGGCACAAAGATCAGAATACATAATGCAGAACACTTGGAGTTAGATTCATTCGTTATTTAGAAAGAAAGTCAGAATACTAGAATGAGCTCGCTGTATTATCACAATGACAAATGAGTATTTTGTTGTTGTTGTTGTTGTTGTTGTGCAGAAAGATCGAAACACAAAGTACTTTTTCTGGAGATCTGATGAAATGTACTTGCGGTGTAAAAGACATGCACTTAACACAATCACACTTAACTTGAACTGAACTTCAATACTTTAACCTCTGACTTAGGAAAAAAAAAGAAGTATCTATTTATGGACATAACTATTAGTCATTTGCATACACAATCTCAATCAAAGTCGGCTACTTAGGTGTTCCTCTTTGATTTGGTTGTATTGTTGTATAATTTTTCTGTGTGTTGTTTGTTTGTTTATAAGTTACCCTTTCTTCCCGTCTTTGTTAGTTCGTTCCGTTCTTTCTTGCTTTCCTTTTTGATTTTTTCCCTTGATAGTTATCTTTTACATGCCAGACTTAAAGCTGTCAACTTGTATTGAGTTCTAATGTTTTGTGTGCTGTGTTTTACAGCATTGTCTTTGTACTGGATTGTTTTGTATTGAATTGTATTCTCTTATTTTGTAGTGTGCCGTCTTACATCGCATTGTTCTGTATTTTCTTCGACTGTATTGCATGGCACTGTATTGTGATATATTACATTGCGTTACATATATATATATATATATATATATTATATATATATATATATATATCAGAATATATAGGTAGATAGATAGATAGATATGTATGTATGTATGTTATATATATATATATATATATATATATATATATATATATACAATGAACTAATAAATTCCAAGGATAAGTACCGAGCACCATTCCAGCAACTTACAGAGCAGCTTGGTGTTGCAATGACTGCAAGAAATATTCAATTATAAACAAAGCTTGCTCTTATGTCTTAGATTGAAGAAATAGGGGGAGATAAGCATTCATATCTGCAGTGGTAGATAGTTCTGCCTAACTAACAGTATGTGCTCGAGTGGGTGAATGGGGAAAAAATAATAAAATAGATGCTTCTCAAAATGAGCCTTCAGCAAGCTTATAGTCATATATATATATGTGTGTGTGTGTGTGTGTGTGTGTGTGTGTGTGTGTGTGTGTGTGTGTGTGTGTGTGTGTGTGTATACGTTGCATTTGTGTTTAATTCTAAAGTGATAAACATTTGGACTTTTATTTAGAATATATAGTAGTAGTGTTAGTGGTGGTGGTGGTGGAGGTGGTGATAGCAATAGTACTAATAGTAGTAGTAGTAGTAGGAGTAGTAGTAGTAGTAGTAGTAGTAGTAGCAGTAGTAGTAGTAGTAGCAGCAGCAGCAGTTGTTGTAATACTCGTAGTAGCAGTAGTAGCAGTATCACTGTAATCGCATCGACTTTTTTTTTCACTGAAGTAATTCAAACCTCTCTTTTGTTTGCTTGTTTGTTTGTTTGTTGTTGTTTTTTGGTTATACGCCACAATTAAAAGTTTTTGCTTTTCAAAACTGTTGAGGAATGTTTTATGATTTTTGAGAACCCGTGATATTACTTTGCTTGCGTTAAAATAATCCCCCCCCCCCCTCTCTCTCTCTCTCTCTTTTATTTTCTTTTCCTCCCCTCCTCCTCCATTTTCTTCATATATTCGTTGTCTCTTTTTCTTAACCTACTACAAATCTTTAAATTGAATTATATCTATATGCTGTCATTTGAGTGCTCATTAGCAGTTTATTTCGCCGGTATCTCAGGAACTACATATAACAACACCAACATTAACAAAAGTCATAGTTTGTGTGTGTGTGTGTGTGTGTGTGTGTGTGTGTGTGTGTGTGTGTGTGTGTGTGTGAGTGCACACACACACACACACACACACACACACACACACACACACACACACACACACACCACACTACATACATACATACAAATATGAATATTGTACATATATAGAGAGAGAGCGAGAGAGAGAGAGAGACATATATGTGTACACACACACTTACACACACACACACACACACACACACACACACACACACACACACACACACACACACACACAGATAGGTAGGTAGATAGACAGACAGACAGACAGACAGACAGACATATAGATAGACGGACGGATAGGTAGGTAGGTAGGTAGATAGATACAGAAAGGGAGAGCGGGAGGGTGTGTGTGTGTGGATGGAGAGAGAGAAAGACAGAAAGAGAGAGGAGGGGGGGGTATTATAATGATAGTGTTTAATAACATTTTTATGTCAGTAACAAGAATTGGCTGTCCATTCGAATGTCAAATACCTCTTTCAGATAAACCAGGTTTGTGTTCAACGTAACCGCCCCACCCCCTTCCCTCTTCCCATCCTCCGCCTATACCCCATCCCCCACCGCTTTTGAGTACTCCACTCCTTCTCTCCTCTCCTTCCTCTTCCACTTTCTCTATCCCCAATAGTGAGAGAAATTCAGAAACGATGGAATTTGAGGTAAAGTTGTGTCATACGGAATCGCACGTGCGTTTCTTTGTATTTCCATGCACGCGTGCGCGCTCACATTTGCGTGCGCGCGCGCGCGCGCGCGCGCGTGTGTATGTGTGTGTGTGTACGTGTGTGTGTGTGTGTGTGTGTGTGTGTGTGTGTGTGTGTGTGTGTGTGTGTACGTGCGGGGGTGTGTGTGTGTGTGTGTGTGTGTGGTGTGTGTGTGTGTGTGTGTGTATAAGCACGCAAGTGTGTGTGTGTGTGTGTGTGTGCGCGCGCGCGCGCGCGCGCGTTTGTTTATTTGTGTGTGTGTTTGTCTGACTGTGTCTGTATGTGTGGCTGTAAATGTGTGCGCGCTCGCAAGTGTGTGTGTGTGCGTGCGCGCAAGCGCGAGACTTCGTACCTGCACGCGCATAGCATGAAGACATTGTTCCCAAAATAGCCGAAGAAAGCAACAAGTGGTGTGAGGCGAAGTCAGCGGTATGCTAGTTGGGCCTGTGTAAATTCCCACTGGAAATTGCAGTCGACAGTTCTAAGCAGACAGTGTTAGAAAACGTCCCGAAGATCCCCCGTCTCGCTCTCAGCTTAAAAAAAAGACAGACAAACGAGAGAGAGAGAGAGAGAGAGAGAGAGAGAGAGAGAGAGAGAGAGAGAGAGAGAGAAAGGGGACTCGCTTTAACCGTTTCAGGGCCAACGGCGCCACAACAAGACGCGCTGAGCGTCGATGGCGCATTTTCTTGCTGCCATGCCACAGCTAAAGCGATGCCGCCCTGAGGGTGATGGTCCTTTAACTAACGTGAGTTTAACGTACTTGTTGAACCCTCACACGTCGTCTCGACGGACAAGGATGTGGTCATTGTTCTCCAAGAAGATCGGTCTGTGGTCAGCGCTGGGACAGCGCTGCAGCTCGTGTGCATGATATGGGAGGTCACCCTGACTAGTCTGCTGTCGGTCGGTTCACGGTTTTGCCTCCAGGTATCCGCCGAAGTCCCTGGCTTATACCAGGCGTGCAGTGGGGGTGGTGAAGGGACAGAGGGTAGGGGTGAGTTGGGGGGGGGGGGTGTGGAAGGAGAAGACGAACTCTATGGCTCCACCGATTCTGATGCCTTTTTTTGCATTATGGTGGAGGATACTGGGGCTCGATTTGAGCGCTGTCTGATTTCCTCGATGGTGGATGAAGTGGCTTTAAGTTGAGGATAGGTTTATTGTGCAGTATACGAGAAATTTCATAGCAGGGTTTACGCAACCGTCATGCTGCTATCTCAGCCATTTATTCATTTATCCATCAATGTCAAATTAGGCGTAGTGTGGTCTTGAAACTTAGCAGATTTGGTGTACCGTATGTATGGGCTAGTCCGCATACACTGGCACCTCCACATGTGGTGAAACTGAAACTAAAACTGAGACTGCTGTACTTTAAAAAAAAAAAAAAAAAAAAAGTACTGCAACCGCCAAACATGAACAAACGAATGTCTTGTGGTATGTTTGTTCATGTTTGGCGGATACAGTACTTAATTTTTTGAAAGATTTGTTTACATTTCCACATGTAGTCACCTCACTTTGCAACTGCCGTACTTTAAACAAAGAGTGACCGAATGACGTCAGAAATGAAAAAAGGGTCAGGATTTCCGAAGAGTGACACTTAAATCAACGTGTGCTGGGAAAGGCTGGGATTTCCGAACAAGTGACATCGAAAGGGTTAATCCACATACCACGTAATATACTCAATGAATGTAAGCAGAAAGTGATAGTTAAAAAGATGGTATGTGTTGCTAAAACGTACAGCTTGCTCTGCTGCCGTAGTACTTTTTCCTCCCCCCCCCCCCCCCTCCCTTCCCCCACCTTCTCGCTCGCCCCCCCCCCCCTCCCCCCAGCTCCTTCCACTTTGCATACCATCCCATCCCACCACTATCACCACCGCCACTGCTCCTCTTTCCGAATGAGAGAGAGAGAGAGAGAGAGAGAGAGAGAGAGAGAGGGGAGAGAGAGAGAAATTGTGCTGATGGAGACCTCACGAGACAAGGTAACTAACAACAGAAAAACAGCGTCTTGGGAAAAGATGAGGATTCATTCAATGAAAAGTCGTGACCCACCTCTTCCAGCCCATCCCGCACTCCCTGTATCTCTTCATGATTGCTGGCTTTATGTTTGGTTGAGTGCAGGTATGAACGCAAGGAGCGGGTTAGCGAGGGGTGAAGGGGTATGGGTGGTAAAGACATTTGCCAACACCCGAAGAAAAACAAAACAACAACAACAATAAAAAAGCACGTTTGGTCTTGGCTGCCGAATTTGTTCACATCGTTCAATAACTTATTTATCATGCAAACATAGTGGTTGGTTATCCCCACCCACCCCTCACGTTCCATACTTTGATCTCCCCCCATTTCCCCATACCCCCCCCCCCCCCCCCCCCCCCGCGCCCCCCTCCCTCACCCCATCCTGTCTTTTATGGTTCCCGCTGGCATTTGACTCGCTGAAGAGTTTAACTGATGATTACCTTGTTTAAAATATTAATCGGAGAGAACTTTCTTGCTGATTTAAAGCTTAATTGTCGCACAGGTTTTTGTTTCGTTTGTTTGTTCGTTCGTGTTGACAGGCTGTGTTTGTAGTCTGTTGTTCTCTCTCTCTCTCTCTCTCTCTCTCTCTCTCTTCTCTCTCTCTCTCACACACACACACACACACACACACACACACACACACACACACACACACACACACGCACGCACTCACGCACGCACGCACGCACGCACGCACGCGCGCGCCACACACACACACACCCCTTCCCTGCCCCCATTTTTTTTCTGAGCATTTATCATCATCACCAGCATCATTTTTTACCATCAGTATCGTGATCATGTTCGTCAGCGTTATTTAGTCAAAGCAGAAGGTTTCGCCCATAGCTTAAAAGAACAAGAGTGACAGCAAAAAAAAAATGAAAAGAAGCGAAAGAAGGTGGACCATTGGGTCACCACCAGTCGAATGCAGCGAACAAATAGCGACGCACAAGGCTCACCAGCTGATCAGACGCTACACAGACTTTGTGACGTGAATATTTCCTTTTTCGTTATTTTGTTTTTGTTGCTATTGTTGTTTGTTTGTTTGTTTTTGTTATTGAAGATTGTTTTTCCCTCCATGATTGTCACATTTTGTTGTTTTGGTTTTGTCTGCGTTTGACCTTAAGATTAAAACGTGTCACTTTTGTATTGTTGTTGTTGTTGCTGTTGTTGTTGTCGTATCCTGGCTAAGACTCCAGGGATCTTCCGAACAGCCGAAGTACTTGAACACTATGGTACAAATGCATCAGCTGCGAATGAGAAATCACGTGTGTGACCGTTTTTGATTACCCCGCCACGTGGGCAGCCACACTCCGACTTTGGGGGATTTGGGAGACTGATAATGTTATGCTAGGAGCTTGTCACGACTGAGGACAATCCCCGCATAACTATGCAGAGCATAACAACACTTTGATGTGGCCTTGGTGTTCTAGCCTATGTCAACTGGCCTGACACAGCCTTAAGCCAAGGCGGACTTGTGCATTGTTATTCGTTTGTTCCCAGTTACATTCCTTTGGAGAAATTTGAAAAGGTTATTGATAAAGCACCGCCTGCAGTCGCCTCACTTTGCAACTATTTCTTTGGAGGTCTGGGTTACACCATTGTTATTCTATTGTTTCCTTTTTGTGGATGAATATATAGGCTTCATCTACAAATTAATCTTTGTTGTGCGTAACTATCATACGCTATCATCTGTCACATGACAACCTGAGTGTGACTGTGTATCTGGTGTCTGGAGGAGGGTGGAGTGTGTGACGTGGTGGTGGTAGTGATGGAAGACGGTGGGGGGGGGGGGGGGGGGGGGGAGCACAGGAAATGAGGCAGCAGCAAAGAAAAAAAATATAACTCGAAGCAGGTTGAGGGAATATTAGAAGACGAACTTCATTTTCACGCAAAACGTGAAGCTTCACTCAGTTGACAAATGAAAGTGCGGTCTCTTTGCTGTTTGTAACGATAAAGATGAACAGAAATGTTACTACACGCGCGCGAGCTCGCACACACACACACACACACACACACACACACACACACACACACACACACACACACACACATATACATATATATATATATATATATATATATATATATATATATATATACAGACAGACAGAGAGAGAGAGAGATAGGGGGGAGGGAGGTAGGGAGAGTGACAGCCAGCCAGCCGGCCAGCCAGCCAGACAGACAGAGAGAATGTTTATGTACAGGCCACATGACGCTTTACAGTTGCGCTTTTCGTCAAATGCAACTGAAATATTCTGTCATGTGATAAATTCGAAGTATTTTACGTGTTATAACACACCGTCTGTCAAAGAACCAAA
>CM065734.1:27843934-27861434 GCA_033310375.1 Conus canariensis | reverse complement strand
TTAGTTGTTGGAGTGTGGCCCTGGAACGACGCCATGACATGTTGATGTCATATCCGGCCGGATCCAAATCCAGAATCGCTCGGCAGGATTACTGCCAAGTTTGTTCTATCCAAAAAAAAAAAAAACAAAAAAAGAAAAGAAAGAAAGGAAGAGAGAAAGAAAAGAAAAGAAAAAGAAACTGACGAACTGATTTGAACGATATTTGACGAAAAGGTGCTATGTGGCCCGGTGATGAAGCGATCAAACTTTGCCGTGGATCCGTTCTGCAGATCCGGATCTATCTACAGACAGAAGATGAGGGGTGGCATGTAGGAAGGCCGGACAGAAGCTGTAGCCGTGGTTAACCCCTACCCTCAGGGGCCGGGTCCAGAATTCATTCGTTCCACGAAGGCAGAGTTCTGCGCTCTCCCAACTGCTGTTTGAATTCTGACGTTGCTTTGAAACTTGATACAATTCTCTCTCTCTCTCTCTCTCTCTCTCTCTCTCTCTCTCTCTCTCTCTCTCTCTCTCTCTCTCTCTCCATCCATACGCATCCAGAGTTTGCAAGGTATCTGACTTCAATTTTATGGAGACTGTATGCAAAATGGTGCAGATTGTAATTGAATCGTTTTTCTGTGATATCGTGAAATTAACGATGCGTATCTTCTCTGGATCAGAGGATTAGAATTCTTGGGACAAACAGCAACCAATTTGGCATGACATAATAAACGCCAGCAATTTCAGAGTCGGGTTTTCGTAGCAGGAGGGGAGAGTAAACTTCATTAAAAAGAAAATGACGATAATAATTATGTCAACAGGTAAATATCCACATAATAAATTCAACGCAAAGCCACCGTAATGCATGACTGAAAGAAGATTTGAGATATCTACTTCGTGCTGCGACCGCGAATCACTTCGTACCTGGACTGAAGCATTTTTTCCTTGGTCGTGAAACTTGGCCCTCTTCCATTTCTATTTTAATTAGCCATTGTCCAATTCCCACTCATGTTCTTTGGGTTCTCAGGGCTAGGCGATCAGTCCAATTCGGCTGAAAAAATAGCGCTGTTTTCCCTAGCTCCCGGCTGCGGCCGTGCAGTTTGATTGTCAGTGAAATGTTCAGTGACCACACATATCGTCTTGACGGTCCATTGGGGTAGGGGGGGATTGGATGAGGGACATCTCCAATGCACACGCTCCGCACCCTGGTCTTTTAGTCCGCTGAGACAGTGTCAGCTTACGGTGGGACTACCTACGACATCTCAGTCTGTCGCTCCTCGATGGGTCACGAAGCTGCTGTCTGGCTGGCCAATAGACGGTGGACTGGACGCCCTCCTGGATGTCGCCTGGGCGTCGTCATCGCCCTGATCACGATGTTGGCATCTCGCTGTAGCTGATGGCTGTTGTTGGGGTTGTTCCCTCCAGGAGCCTCCCTCCGCCAGGAGATCCTCCTGCTCGTTCCCAGGAACTCTGCGGAAGGACCGGACCCACTGCAGCCGCGGTCTTTCTGCTCGTAGCCATGTCTTGCGGTTCTTTGGTCAGTTTTCAGTTTCAGTTTCATCAAGGAGGTACTAGGTGTCACTGCGTGCGGACCAAATCCGTGCACGCTACACCACGTCTGCTTAGTTTCGGGACCGCACTGCTGCATGGCTTAACGCTGATGGATGAATGAATTCATGAAGGAGATGAGAGAATTCAAGAAGAGGTGTCTCATGGCTTGGGAACCTGCCTAACATTGGCTGTGCCGTTATTGTCAGTGTGCGTGCGTGTGTGCGTGTGTGTGCGTGCGTGCGTGCGTGCGTGGTGTGTGTGGTGTGTGTGTGTGTGTGTGTGTGTGCGTGCGTGTGTGCGTGCGTGCGTGCGTGCGTGTGTGTGTGTGTGCGCGCGTGCGTGTGCGTGCACGAGTGCGCGCGCGCGCGTTTATGCTGTATTGTCTCAACAGAAGCCATCCTAGCATGTGCTATATCAGCCAGACGGACGGACCCCGAGAAAGCCAAGGTATCAAACTCACAGCGAAACGAACAGCTAGCACGGTGAAGATAGGCAGAGGAGACTTCAGCGACGAGACAGAGCCGCCCAACGTGCGAAGCCCATTAGCTCGCTCGATTAACAAGCTTTTCATGCGCCAAAGTAACAGGTTGAGGAGGGGGGGGGGGGGGGGGTTAGAGGAGGAGGTGGGTGAAGGAAGGGGATGGGGGGGGGGGGGCAGGTGGCGAGGGAGGGGTGAATGGATGTGGATGTGAAGGGGATATGAACTGGTCCTCTGGTGTCCGCAGTAAGAGAAAACAAAATCCCCCCCACTCCGACCCGCCGCCCCCCCCCCCCCCCCCCTGCACTTTCAGTGCTTCTCCCCTTCCTTGTTTTCCCACCCACCGCAATGTATTCACACACACACACACACACACACACACACACACACACACACACACACACACACACACACAAATCAAATTGCGTTCTTAATATGGATACATCGTGGTGTTTTTTGTTTGTTTGTTTTAACCTGTGCATAGGTGTGGTCTGTGAGGGGCAGGATCTTACTTCCCTCCCCCCCCTCCCCTCCTCCCCCCCCCTGCCCCCCCCCCCCTCCGTGTGTGTGTGTGTGTGTGTGTGTGTGTGTGTGTGTGTGTGTGTGTGTGTGTGTGTGTGTGCGTGCGCGCGCGCGCGGTGGGAGGAGAGGAAGGTCAGGCTTTACGATTCACCGACTTTGGTATTTTCGCATTTTCTTCATGTGACTGTATATTTCATATAAATAAGTAAGTAACTGTGTATTTTCTTTTCTCTACTTATGAACTAATAGAAATTATAGTTCAATCGATCAACATACTGCTGAGTGCTTGTTTGGTGACGAAGAGGGGAAAGGGGTGGTCATTGCAAGGCAAAAGTCATTGTGCTGTGCCTGGTTTGCAAGCAGTTTTGACTGTTCAGGTGACCTACTGTCTACTGTGCCTGTCGTTGGCACCAAGAAGGTCACACACACCTTGGCAGTATGACTGACTATACGGCGTTTGCAAGCAAAACAGATAAAAGTAAAATGATAATGATAATAATAACAATAATAATAATGATAATAATAGCGATGTTGACAATATGATGATAATAATGAGGAGGAGGGAGATAATAATAATAATTATGATTATAATGATAACAACAATAATGATAATTATGATTATAATGATAACAACAACAACAATGATAATAATGATATATAATCGTGATTGATTGATGATGATGATGATGATGATGATGATGATGATGATGATAAACAGTGCATCGCTGTCTAGAAAAAGAATATTTCTTAGCAGCAATGTAAAAGTTCAGTCCTACCCTAACTGCTTTCCCGTTTATTCCATGGGACATGAATGCCTCTGTTGTCGTCAAAGAGAAGTGTCAAATTATTGCATTGACAAACTCTGCAACTACTACAATACTATAGATTATTAGATACAAATCTCTTTCTTCAGCTGCATAGCATAGAATGCTTGAAGCAAAAACGAAAAACTAAAAGTAAATGATAAATAGATAAATAATCAAATGACTGATTAGATAGATTAATTAATTAATTAATAATAAATAGATAAGTAAACAAATAAATGAATGAAAAAAAAATAAATAAATAAAAATATAAATAAAACATGAAAAAATCAATGAATAAATAGATAACTGAATAAACAAATAAATGAATGAATGAATGAAATAATCCATGGATTTAGTGTCAGCTGACATTTCAGTAAGAATGACAATTCCAGCCGTGCCATCGACGAGAAGATTGCTATTAGCATAACATATTTAGACAAGATTCACTGACTGACGCACACACGTACGCATGTACGCACGCACGCGCGCGCGCGCGTACACACACACACACACACACACACACACACACACACACACACACAACACACACCACACACACACACACACACACACACACACACACACACACACACACACACACACACACACAGAGCCCCCAAGAAACTGGCATTAGTGTACAAGGTATCATAAACAAAGACGTGAAAGTTTTTTTTTCAAGCTTTTTTTTCCCTTAACTCGCCACGCAGCCGTCTGAGATGCCAGCGACAGACCCCACACTACTGGGCTCGGGGATTATGTTCGGGTGTCATAAACCGTGAATAGCATCCAGCTATGAGAAGCGGCAGCAGCACTAGCAACAGCAGCAAAAGCAATAGCAATAGCAACCGTAGCTGCTGGTCGATACCTTTTGGCCTTTTTTTTTTTTTTTACCCTTACCACGGATAACATGGCCCTTTAAGTTAGTTTCAAAGTGAGGTGACTGCAGGCGGAAATAGAAAGAAATAAAAAGAAATTTAAAGTAAATCCGCCAGTTAACCGATTACAAGACAAAACACGACGCGTTTCGACCTCTTAGTCGTTCAGGACAATGGAAACGAAGAACGAGCAATCGCTTATCTTCTCAAATTCGGCTCCAGAGGGCGGGGAGAGGGTGGGGTGGGGGTGGGGGGGGAGAGACAATGCGAGTTAAAATAGTAATGATGATAATAATTATGATGATGGTAAAATTATTTAAAAAAAGAATAAAGAGAGGATTACTAGCTCTTTTTGTGACACTGCAACTACTGTCGTCGTATTATCACCAAAGTGGTAGTAATCTTTTCTTTATCATCTTTTTTCAATGATTTTAACATTATAATTATTGCTACAATTACCATCATTATCATCATTACTATTGTAACTCGCATTATCTCCTTCCCAACGGCCTCGTTTTCATACAACGCCCATCTTGCGCCGAACTTGAGAAGAGAAATGATCACTGGGTTCTTCATTTTCATTGTCCTGACTGAATGTTGTTTATGTTGCCTGAAGAAGACCTAAGAGGCCAAAACGCGTCGTGTTTTGTCTTGTAATCGGTTTGTCCCTCATAACTGGCGAATTTACTGTAAACACCTTGTAAAATTTGTGGCCCTTGAAGTTTGCAATTTACTAGGCAGCATGGTCTGTGAGAAAAAAAAAAAAAGAGAGGGGGAGGGGGGGGGGGGAGTCTGCTGCCAGTGGATTGGTGGGTTGTTTGTCGGCCGGTGCCGGCGGTCGGGATGGCGGGTTCACCCGTTTCTGTAGATGTGGGGGTGGGGGTGGGAAGGCTTGATGGGACGGGGTGGAGGGGGGGGGTATGAGGAGATGGGGAAGAGGTAAGAGGGGAGGGATGGGTGGGAGTGAGGCGGGAATTGGGGTGGCGGAGAGGGGATGTCGTGTCTCTTGTCTCTCTCACAGTCTCGGTTCTGTCTCTGTCTGTCTTAGTGTCTGCCTATCTGTCTCTGTCTCTGTCTCTCTGTATTTGTTTCTGTCTGTCTGTCTGTCTGCCCCTTCTCTCTCTCTCTCTCTCCTCTCTCTCTCTCTCTCTCTCTCTCTCTCTCTCTCTGTGTATGTGTTTGTGTCTGTGTAAGTTTTCTGACTGTCTGTCTATCTGTCTGTCTCTCTGTCTGTCTCTCTCTCTCCTCTCTCTCTCTCTCTCTCTCTCTCTCTCTCTCTCTCTGTATGTGTGTATGTATGTAATTGCGTTTGAGGGCTAAAGGGGAGGGGCGAGGCAGTGTACGTCTGTCTGTCTACCGCCTGGCAGCGATGACACAAATATTTACACCAAATCCCGACATCCTCTGACATGTGACGAGGAGGAAAATAGCTAGCGATGGTGGTGGTGGTGGTGACAACGAGGAGAAGAAGAAGAGAGGAAGACAAAAAGGAGAAATAAATAGATTAGGGAAGAGAAAAAAAAAAAAACAGCTTAACGAAAAAATACTCATTCACGAACGTGCATGCATATTTGCCGGCATATGTATATGTGCGCGTATGCGTACAAAAAGAGATTATCAAATGAATAAATGATTATCTTGTGTGTGTTGGTCATGATAAGCGGAATAAACCACAGTCCGTTAAGTCGATCCGCGCTCTCTCTCTCTCTCTCTCTCTCTTCTTCTCTCTCTCTCTCTCTCTCTCTTTCTCTCTCTCTGTCCAGGGATGTTCCAGATGTTTTGTTCCCAACTTCTGTATTTGACTGTTGGCCAAAGATCAACCCTGACCTGGCCTCCTTGCTTGGCTGGACTGTAAACATCATGACATGGCCATGTTGACCAGTGACATTTTGATGAGGATTTCTTGGAGCGGATTCGCACGAAATGACCGATCCAGGATCAGTCAGCCTTCAATTGAGTTGTTTTCAGTGTGAAAGCATATTCTTTTTCTTTTCACCAGACGAAGTAATATTTGCTGTGGGCTAAATTATCTTTCTTTTTTTCTTTGCTAGTCTTTTCCTCCCTTCTCTCCTTCCGATCTTTTTCCTTTTTTCTTTTTTTTAATCCTTTTTTCTTCTTCTTTTTTTTGTGCTAGAACCTGCAAAAACATGATTTGGCAACGCTTGTACAAGAAAAGAAAAAACAAAACAAGAAAAAACTTTTAACATTCCACTAAAATATAGCTTTTTCTCGATAGCTATCGGCTCGTAACTGTACCTTCCCAGTTTTAGCGTTCAGTTGGCAATCTTAAGAAAGCAAGAGAATTTAGCCCGTAGCAAATATTACTTCCCCTGGCGAAAAGAAAAATGATCGTGTTTGCACACTTAAACCAGCTCAAAGGGCGGATCCAAGAGGTAATTTCAAAGTGAGATGATTGCAGCCAGAAATCGAAACAAACTGAAAAGAAAAAATACTATTCCGCCGAACGAAAGAGACAACATTCAAGTCAATGAAAATGAAGAACGAACAATTACTTACCTCTTCAAATTGGTCGCAAGAATTAGGCCTGAAGTGATTGCGAATGAACGCTCGTACTTCGTTTCATTTTCACGAATGTTGCTTTTCTTGCCTGAACAAGGCTAGAGAGGTCGCCATCTTGTAATTTGTTTGTCGCTTTCATTCGGCGGAATAGTAATTTTTTTAAGTTTAGCAGAGGCCTGCTCTCTCTCAAGTGCCTTTCTGATTTGTTTGAGCTTCATTTCTTAACATGATCATGTGAACTGTAGGTAAACGGATAACACTTAAAACCACAAGGGCACTATGGAGAAGAGGCAGAACATGAATGAAAACAATACTGTTGAAACTGCCAGGGGAAGTATAGTAGGTATGAATTAGTTACTTCCCTTGTACTTTTGTATGAATTAGTTACTTCCCTTGTACCTTTTATTTTTCTTTAAGGATATGAGAAGTGTCAACGTTTACAGTTTATAGAGTTTTAATATTCCGTGAAAACACTTTTTCCATGGATTCTTGACACACAGATCACAGGCCTAGGCTTGCTTGGTAAATTGTAGTCGTGTACACAGAACTAAGATAAAAAAAACAAACAAACATGAAGAAATGTTGGGGTTTTTTTAAGAAACATCCCGGAACAGCGACGGGTACAAATCTACCGTGACGGAGATTTTTAAACTCCGTCTGATTCATTGCCGGAGTGCCCTTCCATGACAGTTTTATCAACTTGTAGCAATTGTCACCGTACTTACGTTCAGTGGAAAACTTGTGATGATCTTGCTTAACGGATCGCGGACGGATCCTCATCGAAATTTCTCCTTCTAGTCCTTGGGTCAATCTCCGTCTTTTCACCAAGTTTGGTGAAAATCGGTGCGTGAGTTTGTGTGGAGTGTTGCTGACTTCCTTTTAGTTAGGGTAGCTCCGCCATGCTGCTGAGAGAATTCTTTTACCACGGTCTTTCTTCTTCACGCCAAACCCCTCACACACACACACACACACACACACACACACACACACTCCCACTTCCATTTTATCCTCCTCCATCCCGCCCCATCCTCCCGCCCGCTTTGATGCCTCATGCTATCGAGACGTAAGTTTCACCATTCATTCATTTTTTATTTTTGTTAACGCTTCTCGTCATCAGGAAGCCGGGAAGCCGCTTTCGTGTACGCCATCTCGGCAGCGGGGGTGGTGCACGCCATCACGCGCGCCTGCAGCAAGGGGCAGCTGAACTACTGCGCCTGCGACCCCACCAAGCGGGGCACGGGGAGGGACAAGCGCGGGTCCTTCGACTGGGGCGGCTGCTCGGACAACGTGCGCTACGGCAGCAAGTTCTCGCGCATGTTCATCGACGCCAAAGAGCGCAAGATACGGGACGCGCGCGCCTTGATGAACCTGCACAACAACCGCGCAGGGAGAAGGGTGCGTTTCGTTCTTGCCCTCTATTCCTTCCTGCCTTCCTTTCTTCTTGCTTTCCTTCCTTCCTTCCTTCCTTCCTTCGCCGTGGACGCTTTTCCTTCTCGGGGTGCGGTCTCGCAACGGTGAAAGGACGTGTGTGTGTGTGTGTCTGTCTGTCTGTCTGTCTGTGTTAAGAGTGACGGTTGGCGAAAATTGATTTTTTTTTTTTTTTTTTTTTTTGGGGGGGGGGGAGGGGGTGGCGGAGAGGGGGGTGGAGGGGGTTGAGTGTGGTGGAGGGGGGTGGAGGGGATGGGGTGTGGGGGAGAGAAATAGAGGAAGGGATTGCGGAAGGAGGGGGGGGGGGGGGGGCTTTTTTTCTTTTTGGGGTGTGAAAACCATCGGTCTTATTCTTCTGTTCAGTGTTTTTGGTTGGTTGGTTGTTTTACAACGTTTTCTAAAGAAGCAACATTAATATGTTGTATGTGTGTTTTTTGATTGTTTCTTTGTAGTGTGGTATTCCATATTTTTAGCGGCGTTTTCTCAAAATTAGTTTGCGGGCAACGGGTTTATGAACAAGGAACCAGACCTCTGGATATGGTTCGGGTAGAGAAAAACGTTGTGTGTGTGTGTGTGTGTGTGTGTGTGTGTGTGTGTGTGTGTGTGTGTGTGTGTGTGTAGTCTCTCTCTCTGTGTGTGTGTGTGTGTGTGTGTGTGTGTGTGTGTGTGTGTGTGTGTGTGTGTGATCAAATGTGGGTTTTTTTTTCAGGATGTAATAACGTATTCTTGTATTTCAGCCACAAATAGATTATTTGCTGTTTAAGATCAACATGTCAACAACAAAAAAAGAAATCACAACAGTCACTGTATATTCTTAGCTAAACCAGGTTGGTGTTAAACTGAAAACATCCACACTTGTGATCCATGTCTGCCATTTGGCTTCAGACAACTGCATTGAGGATGTAACGCGTGATGATTTTGGCGCTAAAATTATTCTGTTTTCACAATTTTTGATGCTATTAGTTTCCATGGACAATGTGTAGACGCACAATTATCTTGTTTCTGGTATCAGGAAGAAATCTGCATTGAAGTGACTATTCACGGCAATTATTTCTGTTTTGGTGAATCGGCAACGCAACAAGCACATACATTTGATCCCCAGCTACCCTTATGGGTTAATATAAGTACCAAAATTGAGATAATTGCTTAGGACACATCAGTTGTACTTATAACGTGTTTCTTTTTTTTCTTTTTTTTTTCTTTTTTTTTTGTTCTTCAACAAAAAAAAATTATTCCTTTATGAATTCCTTATGCCATCCGGATGGTTTTCGTTTCCATGAAAAAATGTTTTCATGAAGAAAATTGCCCTTTTCACGAAGAAAATTGTACTTCTTGTGAATAAACCTTTAATGAAAGGTACCTTTTTCCTATGTAGGAATGTTGCTTCTTTGACCCTTGTCATTACAAAAATAACAATTTTCAGGAAAATATTATAATTTTGATGAGAGAAATTACTCTCTTCACGAAAGAAATTGTTCTTTTTATAGGAATTTCTGTGATAGAATTGTTATTCCTTTTATCAAGGAATAATTCATCTCAAGAGATACTCTCCATGATTTTTTTCATCAGAAAAATTACTCTTTTTTTGACGGTTACCATTTTCATGAAGGTGACATTTTTTCCATGTTGGAAATTACTATTTTCATGAAGTTACTAGTATTTTCATAAAGAAATTACTCTCTTAAGGCAATAAAGTACTATTTTCGTTGAGCCTTTGTCATGAAATTATTACAGTTTTCATAAATAAATATTTTCATGGAACCTTTACTCGTTTTAAGGATGAAATTACTTATAGAGTTTTTACGCTTTTCATTAAAGAATTGTTAATATCAAGAAGTTATTGTTGTTATCATTGAAGAAATTATTCATGTCATGAATTGGTCTTTTCACAAAGGAAATTAATCACTTCATAGCTTACTTGTTTACAAGGGAAAGTTACGGTTTTACAGTTGTTCCTCTATTTATGAAAGGAAATAACTCATTTTACAAATTACTTTTTTAATATATTCTTTTCAATGGTAAGCTAACTAATTTATGGCACCCCCCTCCCCCCTCTTCTAATGATGAAATTACTCCTTTGCTTTAAGAAAAGTACTTTAATAAGTTCATAGTAAACAAGAGCAGCAGCAGCAGTAGTATCATCATCATCATTTTTGTTTTGTTTGTTTGTTGTTGTTCTTCTTCTCCTTCTTCTTCTTCTTAATATAATTATTATTATTGTCATCATCATCATCATCATTATGTTCATCATCATCATCATCATCATCATCATCATCATCATCATCATTCAACAGGAGCGAGCAGCAGCAGTAGTAGTAGTAACAGTAGTAGCAGTAGAAGTGATGGTAAAAGAACTGATGAAGGATTTTTGTACATTATTATATTGGGTATTTATATAGCGCCTATCCTCGGTCACAGACCAAGCTCTAAGCGCTTTACAATAAACACACTACCTCAATCACTCAACGGGCTGCCTACCCAGGTAGAGCCGACCGAAGAGCAGCCTACTGGCGCTCATTCAGTCGTTTCCCGTACCATTCAAATATCAGTCACTCATTTTCATTTATTTCATTTATTCCTCCAGTTTCTCACATAGGATGCATACGATGTTTATACGTGTCCTCCATTTCCACCGGTACACGATGGCACACGATAAGAGCATGTCACCATTAACAAATTATTTCATCATCATCATCATTCTTCATCTTGTGATCACCCGAAGTGGGAGTGGTGGTGGTGGTAGTAGTAGTAGCAGCAGCAGCAGTAGCAGCAACTGCAGCAGCAGCAGCAGTAGTAGTAGTAGTATACTGTTGTTGTTATTCTCCAAGTTAATTTTTCAGTCCATTTTCCCCTGATTCATTTTTTTTCTTTGGTTCAATCATGATAACACTTAATCCTCATCTGATTCACACAGGCGGTGAAGAAATTTCGAAAGCTGGAGTGCAAGTGTCACGGGGTCAGCGGCTCGTGCACTATTCGCACGTGCTGGTTGGCCATGCAGGATTTCCGGCGTGTCGGAAACTTCCTCAAGACCAAATACAACGGTGCTACACAGGTGAGAGGAGAGAAGGAGAGGGGGAGTGGGGGATGGGGTGGGGTGGGGGAGTTGTTGTGGGTGGAAGGGATGGATGGAGAGAGAGTTGGTGGCGAGGAGGGGAAGGTGCTGAGCAGATCTGTTCAATACAAAAGTGGATTTACTCAGCGTTTCTTCGTTATAGATGAGGCAACATACTCATTTGTTTGTTCTCACTAGTTCTTGCATGCCATCCTCAGAACTTATCACAGAGAGTCTCTGATCGGTTAACCAAGTCTGACCAACCACAGCAACAGTGTCAGCAATTGATGGATCCTAGAACATGCCATGGCTTTCATTTTTGATATCAATGGATATTTACCTGCGCTACCGAAACCAAATGTAACGGGACTAGACCGCTTAACGAATGGAACAAACAGTTTAGATAAAAATAATAAAACACGTTTTGACCTATTGGGCTCCGTCATGGTGCCAAGATTGCTACGTAAGAACTATGAAATGCGATTTGCACGAACCCTGGTGGATAGGTGGAATGTGGCTCAAGGATGGGTCAAGGGAAAGTTCTGTGCGGATCCGTGATGTCGATCCGGATCAAATGGCGGATCTAGGATCCGTTTGACGTCGGTGGAGGTCTGCGTTCTCCGGAACGTGCTTTTAGTTTTAGTTCGTTGTCTGTCGGAAGGTGTTCAGCGCAAGCATGAAGAGTGGGAGGGGATTTTTTCGAGTGTTCCGAAGGCCCTCGTTCTCTTCATTCTCTTCCCTAACAAAGTTGCTCGTTTGCAAGAACTTTGGGAAAGATTGCTATATACCGAAATTGCCTTTTTGTTGTTGTTTGAATGCTGGAGAATTATGTTGATAGATTATTCACTAAATCACCTGAAGATTTGACAGAAAGAAGGTCATGGTGGGGTAGAGAGGGGAGAGGAGACAAGAGGAGGAACTGATGACATTCGCATTTGTTGTTCTGCTTTTTTTAGAGAGACATTGCGAGACATCATATATTTGTTTCAAAACATCCAAACCTTTAGCTTTTCTTCGTTTGAGATTCAGGAAATTATGTGACGTACAGCATATTCAAAATGTGTCTGTCGCCGAAGGTACAATTCAAAAGTAAGCTATCAAAGTCTGCTTCTCTCTCTCTCTCTCTCTCTCTCTCTCTCTCTCTCTCTCTTGCTGAATATGTAGGAAAGAATCTAAACGGCACAAAGATATGTAAAAAAAAAAAAAAAAAAAAAGAATCTGAAATCTGAAACGTGTTCTCCTATTGACAAAAACAGTACACACAACGTCTGATAAAACTTACAAATACGGTGTGTTTGAAGATCTAACGCCTTTGTTCTCCATATGCAGACATATAAAAGACATAAAATTCTCTCTCACGACCACGACTACAACTACAATTGCGTGGTTGTTGTGTGTGTGTGTGTGTGTGTGTGTGTGTGTGTGTGTGTGTGTGTGTGTGTGTGTGTGTGCGCGTGCTGCGTGTGTGTGTGGTGTGGTGTGTGTGTGTGTGTGTGTGTGTGTGTGTGTGTGTGTGTGTCTGTACGTGTGTGTGTGGCTGTATGTGTGTGTGTCTGTCTGTGCGTGTGTCTGTCTACCCTGTCCAGGTCATGATCAATCAGGAGGGGTCAGGGCTGATAGTGGCCAACAGGAACCACAAGAGACCCACCCGCTCGGACCTCGTCTACTTCGAAAAGAGTCCCGACTACTGCGTCCGTGATCCGGCCATTGGTAAGCTGAGTTGCAACGTCAGCTGTGCCCATCCCTACAGCATCAACAACAGAACAACAATATTAGCAATCATCAAGAACAAACCAACAACATTAACAATCAGTAGCAACAGTAACAATCACCGACAAAGTCAACACCGAAAAACACAAACAACAACAACTTCGGTATCAACAACAGCAAACAGGTTCAGCGCCAAAACCATTAGTGACAACAGTTACAGCGATAACAACAACATAAAAATCACGACAGTAACAGGTATAGCAAGAACAGTAACGACAGCAGCATTAACAACAAAAACAACATCATTAAGAAATGAGAAAGACAACGATAACTAAGACAGCAGTAACAACACCATCACGACAACGACGACAACAACAACAACTACAGCACATAGCAAAAAACGACAGCAATCAATAGCAAAACACACACACACACACACACACACACACACACACACACACACACACACACACACACACACACACACACACAGAGAGAGTCAAGAACAACAACAATGCACAGCTACAGGAAGAAGAGCAAGACAACAATGACAACAGCTGTGTCGACAACAACAACGAACATACCAACTACCAAACGAGCGTAACGACAACAACGACAGAAACAACAACATTAACAGCATTGGAACGACAACAACCACAGCCACCACAACTACAGCATCAACGTAACAAGAAGAAGAAAGGCCAAGAACACTGAAAAATATGTGGAAATAACTAACTAATGTTTGTAGTTCTGTCGATATGCAACGATGGCTAACAAGCGGAACTGTATTCTTTTGAACCAGTGTGTGTAGTATTGCTTTGTACCAACATGATATACCATTGGCGTCAAATGTGCATGTGCATACATTCATACATACACTGAATGCGCACGCTGGTTTACGTTGTCTTTGGTTAAGTAGAGCCGGCAAGTAGAGACGAGAAGGAATGGTGGAGGGTGGCAGGAAAGATGTAAAGGGTCAGAGGTTAGAAACAGTCGAGTCTGCAGGTTATGGAGCGTTTGAAGAGTCCCTGACTGTGTTGAAAACTATTGACATGATGTACTTATACTGTTATTACAAGATTAGGTATAATTATTTTCACAAGATTCCAACTCGCAGCATTACAGTGCTTAGCAGATATATCTATATATCTCCACACACACACACACACACACACACACACACACTACACACACACACACACACACACACACACACACACACACACACACACACACACACACACACACGTGTGCGTGTGTGTATGTGTTAGGCAGCTGGATGCTACGAATTAGAATCTTGTTGGCGCCAAACACAAAAGCTAACCATTTTGACCCAGTTCGCTGCCTGTCTTCATGTGGTGCCGTCCTGATGGTGTTACGTAAGAAGAAACTCCAGGGAGAGCTGGACAGCAGGTCTTCAGAGAAGAAACCCTCCTCAGACACGTGTTTGGGCCCTGAGCTCCTTACACTGTAAACGGGCCGGGCTGCATCCAGGTCATGACTCCCAGATGCCCCTGTGCTGCCAGAATTGTTTTTCTCTGGCACTGAACTGATTCGAACCAGCAACTTTTGGATGAGCGGGCGTCTCAAGGCGTTGCCTTTGTAGACGGTCGTCTTACCCACGATGCCATCGGACAGCCTGTTCTGAGTTGGGAAATTTAAGCCTTGTGAAGTCCATTTGTGTTCCTCCTTAACCAGATCCATCGGGAACTCTTTTCGGCTGCCTCTGCTGTTGCCTTCAGGGTTCTGCTCCTCTTCTTACCAGAAATCCTGAGCTGTTTCATGAGATTGTAGGCTGACGAGCCTACAAAACCCATTGCTCCAACGTCACTGGCGAGAACCTTTGGCGCTATTTGATGAGGAATTTGAAAACTTAGGGGGTTGGGGACTTCGGGCGAGGAATATGGTGTTCATATAGTGTTAGACAGGTTTGTCTTAAAATTTCTTCCCATTGAGTCCACCATGTTGTGTCTATAGACCCTTGAGAGTTCTCGTGATAATCAAATGTGAGTCTCGAGTCCGAGTCCCCAGTACGTTGTGGTTGTTGTTTCACGTGATTTCTTTGCTCTTTCAGGGTCTCTGGGAACGGCGGGTCGCACGTGCAACAAGACCTCCCTGGGCACGGACGGCTGTGACATCATGTGCTGCGGGCGGGGCTACGACACCAAGACGGTGCGTAAGGTGGAGAAGTGCGAGTGCAAGTTCCACTGGTGCTGCTACGTCATCTGCAAGGAGTGCCGGCGCTGGGTGGACGTGCACACGTGCAAGGGACCCCCAGAACTGGGCTACCTGCAGGCCCCCACGCCCTCTTCCCCCGATGCCAGACATTACGACAGTGCCGCCGACAGGAGGCGACACTACACAGGTTTCAGTGCCGCCCTGAACGCTTACAACGGGCGACGGCCCAAATGAAAGCCGTCGTCCTAACCCCCCCCCCCCCCCCTCGAAGAGAGAACACCCCACAGCTGCATACACACAGATCCCTCAAGGCAGTAATGGGATGGTGAGTTTGGTTCTGACCATGTCTGTGTCCGGTATGGACCCTGGGATGCAGACACTGGAACGTAGTATAAAGAAGACACTGCTCCTTGAGACATCTGACGTGGACGTGTGCCTTTTGTGCTGATCATAGACTGTGCTGATCATCGGAATGGAGTGATTGGGTCTGTTTTAAAGCAATAAACAGCTACCTCGGGTTATTCTGCTGAAATGGTGTCGTCTACTCCAACCAAAGTTAGTTAGTGCAACTGCGGGAATTTCACGTCACAAACTATTGATACCTCAGTCTATGCTTGTGATTTTTTTATATTATTATTATTATTATGGAGAGTGTCATATGATTATTTTTGTAAGAGATATCCAACCAGAGTTGCCTTCGTGCAAACGAATTAACCGTGGAGTCTATTTCGCGGATTCTGACATGCAATATGTGGGGAGGTTCTCCCGGCGAAGATGCTGAGTCGTTTTCTTTCGTGTTTCATATTCTTTTTTTCTTTCTTTCTTTTTTCTTTTTTTTTTTGCCAGATAAATGCGTGGACTAGTGCACGAACTGCACTGACTCATTGCTATCGTCCAAGTGACTTTCGCTGCACGTTCATGTTTTGGGTAGAGTTAGGACAGCAAAGAGCATGCGGACAGTGTAGTGAGATGGGGGAATAAAGGTCTCATCGACAGAGAAAGTTAAAAAAAAAAATAGTGTGAGGACAAAATCCGGCGTGATACAGCCAGTCCCCTGACTGAAATGTAAGTAAAAGTCGTGGAAGACTCTGAAGAAAAAAAAAATAAAATAGATAAATGAAACTAGTGTTTCGTAATGAACAGTGCGTGAATGGATATCCACTCCAAAGATTCCGCTGTGACTCTTTTCAGCGACCTTGAACTGCGCCTTTTGACGCCCAAACGCTATCATAGATGTGTTAATCTTCGCGAAGTGGAGAGTTTAGCTTAAAATTAATCCGAAACTCACAGCAGAAACGTCTCTAACCTGCCTCCGACGCGATGGTGTTTTCATAGTCCTCGCTTTCAGCTGGCCTGCGTCGTTGGGATTCGTACTCGAGGTAGGACTACCACTGGCGTTTCCTGGACTAGCTTTTCGTCTGTGTCTGTGGCTTGGTGATTGCAGCTGGGAGGCCTGAGCGACTACGAGTTCCGAATGATCGTTCATCATCGCAGTGTACAGACAAAAGACATCAAGGAAGAGGGAGTATCCATTGAGGTCCTTCATGACCTGCCGTGCTCTTTTGATGTGGAGATGTAGACCTTCACTCTCAAGGATTCGAGTCTGTGATTCAAGAAGCGCTGAAAGTTTTTATTTTACACGCGCGTGCGCGCGCGCGCGCGCGCCACACACACACACACACACACACACACACATACACACACACACACACACACGCATGCACGCACGCACACACACACACACACACACACACACACACACACACACACACACACGCACGCACACACGCACGCACGCGCGCGCGCACACACACACACACACACACACACACACACACACACACACACACACACACACGGAAAAGACGTGACAATGTCTTAAACATGGTGGTCCCAAGGAAGCCAGTTAAAAACTCTGAGAGTTGTAGAAGGTCATCAACTTCATTGCTCGTTTCAGGTCTGCCTGCCGTCTGCAAATGGCTACTTAGAATGAAACGGACTCTGCAAAACTTGATGACAGAGAACAGAGGAAAAAACCATACGCAACAAAGAAGGTGGCAAACGTTATAGTATCATCGTTACGACAATGTGGGATGCCTGTGTTCAAAAAAACGACATTAACAGAACAAAATGGACCGATTCTGCAAGACAAATTAAGAGTATAACGAAACACAACGGACAAAATAGAGGTGTTTTGATACGACTTATCCACATTGTATCAAAGACACAATATCATTTAAATGACTGCGCTCGTACATTAATGCCTTGTGTTCTAGACAGGACAGTAAGTGCCTGCACCATCGTGTTGATTGGTGTCTGTGTTCAAGACACAATGTTAACGCCTTCGCCCGTACGGTTAATGCTTGTGTGTGCAAGACACGTTATTCATGACCGCGCTGTA
>CM065734.1:27818934-27836434 GCA_033310375.1 Conus canariensis | reverse complement strand
GATGGACATCAAAGCTGTACAAGAAAAAAACATACAAAAAAACAGAAGAAGAAGAAGAAGAAGAAACCGGGATGCGATCAATCTCGCGAGAGAGAGAGAGAGAGAGAGAGAGAGAGAGAATGGCGTCATTCTCCTGTCTCAGATGCTTCACGCGTCACATCAGGGCACAGCCATTCAACGGAACGGTTTTGTTGTTGTTGCTGTTGTTGTTGCCGTTGCGTTCAAATCAAGCTTTTCGGAAAATGATTGCGGGAGCCGGAATAGCTCAGTTGGTAGAGCGCCGGACTTGTGATCCTGGGGTTGCGGGTTCGAATTTCGGTACAGGGGGATTTTTCCCTCGGAGTTAACATTGGTTCTGACTCCATTTCCCATACAGTCCTTCGAATGAGACTATAAACCGAGGTTCCGTGTGTGAACGCACGCACAACATCTTGCACACACGTAAAATCCCATCACCAACTTTCGGAAGAGAAGGCCAGTTTGGCCGTTGGTATGGATGACACGTTACACATAGCATGCACCTTCCCCGATGATGGAGTATGGCTGCCTTAATGGCGGGATAAAAAAAAAACGGTCATACACACAAAACTCCACTGCCTGTCTATACAGGCAGTGTCCGCAGGAAAGAAAGAAAGAAAAGAAAAATGATTGCAAACTCATTGAGAGATAGTCGCAATGTTTGCAAGAAGTAATTAAGGTTCTCATGATAAGATAATATTATGTGAATCGCTGCACTGTCGGTCAAAAACTGGTGTCGTGTAACAAAGATACTTCTTTTATCAAACGTTTATCATCGTTTGAGGCTTTTGGGTGATCCAGACAAGGTCTGTATTTTTTTTTTAATCATTTATTTATTCAAGGTTTGGAAGGCCACACATGAAAATCAAACCGAAAAGAAAAAAAAGAAATGGTTTGAACAGTAGTCCAGAATATATAAGAATAACAGATACCCGGAAAAACAAAAATGAACACTTATTAACAAAATTGATGATGAGTTGAACGCAATGATCATTTCTTACACGCGGTACCAATTATAAGGGTGCAACGTAGTAAGTAAATAAATAAATGAATAAACAAACAAACAAACAAATAAGTAAATAGATGAAAAGTTCACTTTCCTATTTCCGTTACATTTCTGACAGTCACAACAAATTACTGGCAATTCATTACATTCGATGAAGTACATTACAATCATATCAGAAATCATAAGTGCCATCACAGTAACAGTGGATGTTTTTTCAACACGTTTGTTATTATTATTATTATTATTATGAACATTTATGACGCCTAATCAATTGAATGCCCTAGGTTGCGGTAGTAGTAGTAGTAGTAGTAGTGGTAGAAGTAGTAGTAGTAGTAGTACCAGTCGCAGTAGCAGTGGCAATAGCAGCAGCAACGTTTCTTATGGGAACAGTTAAAAAACAAACAAACAAACAAAATCAATAAGAGCAAGACCGTTTTTTTTGTTTGTTTGTTTGTTTGTTTTGTTTTGTTTTTCTATTTTACTTGTTTGGTTGGTTTGTTTATTTGTGTGTTCGTTTCCGTCAAATTATCTTGTTTTCTGACGTTGTGACGGACAATACTCCGAAACAGGAAGAATCTGTCGCATGTGTCAGATCTGCTAGTTCTGGTAGGACGAGATGAACAACAACAACAACAACAACTACTACTACTACTACTACTACTACTACTACTACTACTACTACTACTACTACTACCACTACTACTACTACTACTGCTACTACTGCTACAACGACAGTTTGACACCTATGTTACAAACATGTTCGGCTCAAGACTGGACTCCTGGAGAAGTGCTCTCAACTGATCGTCATCGTCTTCAAGACATAAAGACCATGCCCATGGCCCGCAGACCTCAAAGATTCCATTCGTTCCCCATGTTGCCCAGAGCTCACCCGACCGCAAAGGGCTGAATCAGGCAGACAGACCATGGGCCACGCACAGAGCTATCAAGAGAGACAGACCATCCGCTATCAACGGCAGAACTACAAAGGATAGATCACGCGCTACGCACAGCAGAACTACCGAGGAAGATAGACCGTTCGCTGTGGACAGCGGAACGACAAAGGAAGATAGACCACGCGCTATGAACACGCGGCAGAACTACAAGGCATAAGACAGACCACGCGCCACGCACAGAACGACCAAGGGAGGTAGACCATGCGCCATGGACAGCAGAGCTACTAAAGAAGATAGACCATGCCCTAGGACAGCAAAAAAAAGATAGACCACGTGGTAAGGACAGCAGAGCTACTAAAGAAGATAGACCACGCAGTATGAACATTAGAGCTACTAAAGAAGATAGACCACGCGGTATGAACATTAGAGCTACTGAAGAAGATAGACCACGCGGTATGAACAGCAGAGCTACTGAAGAAGATAGACCACGCGGTATGAACAGCAGAGCTACTGAAGAAGATAGACCATACTCCACGAAGGAAAATAGACCATACGCCATGGACAACAGAACTACAAAGGAAGATAGACCATGCCCTTGGACAACAAAAGAAGACAGACCACGCGGTAAGGACAGCAGAGCTACTAAAGAAGACAGACCACGCGGTAGGAACGGCAGAGCTACTGAAGAAGATAGACCACGCGGTATGAACAGCAGAGCTACTGAAGAAGATAGACCATACTCCACGAAGGAAAATGGACCATGCGCCATGGGCAGCAGAGCTGCAAAGGAAGAAAGACCATTCACTATGGACACCAGAACTACCAAGGAAAATAGATCATGCACCATGGACAGCAGAACTACAAAGGAAGATGCGCTACAAACCACAGAACTACATAGAAGAAGAAAGACCACGCGCGTGGACAACAGAACTACCGAAGAAGACAGACCATGCGCTGTGAACAACAGAACTGCCCAGGAAGATAGACTATGCACCATGGACAGCTCAGATGGTAGCGAGCTGGACCCGTGATCCTGGGGTTGGTGGTTCGAATCTCCTCTGGGGCGTTTCGGTACAGATTTTTTTCCCCTCAAAATTAATACTGGTTCTGATTCCACTTCCCAGAAAGTACTTCAAATGAGACAATAAATCGACATTCTCTTCATGAACGCACGCATACCATCTTGCACACACGCAAAATCCTATTACCAATTTTCGGACGAAGAGGCCAGTTTGGCCGTTATTATGGATGACACGCATACACATAGCATGCACCGAAAGAATGAAAATATGAATGGGAAACTGACTGGTAACAGACTGAATGAAGCGGGAAAAGACTGAATATAGCGCCAGCAGGCAGCTCTTCAGCCGGCTCTGCCCAGGCAGGCAGCCCATTGTATAAAGGAAAGTGTGGATTGTAAAGCACTGAGAGCTTGGTCTCGAAATGAGGACAGGTGTTTGAATGATAATGATAATAATAATAATAACAATAATAATGATGATAATTATAATAATGAGGAGGAGGAGCAGAAGAAGAAGAAGGAGGAGAATGGAACTACAAAGGAAGATCCAGTCAATGATGAGGGTCTGCTTTAAGGGAGAGTACTCAGTATCTCTCATACTGAACATGTCACAAATCACAAAGTCTGCAAAACCCTCAAGCATCGCATGAATCGCCATGAAAACCTGATGAGCAGAGTGACGAAAAACAAAAATAAAGTCGGAAGTTCATGTGACAGGGTCAAGCGAACTGTCCATAGTATGGTCCGAGTCCACTGTTACAGTTTAGGCCCCAAAAGCTATATATTCTCCATTACACTCAAAGCTGCGCCTGGCTTTTGTCAGAATATCAGCCAGTACCAAAACATTTTCGTCGTACAGTCCAGCCCTGGACCCTTATCATACCTGACTCTGATGCAGATCTCATGTCCGTTTCTTTTTCTATGCGAGCACGATCCACATCACCCTTCATTTTCCTGTCGTCTGCTCGACTTTTCACTCCAAAATCCTCGTGCCCTACCAACGGCGTAGAAACAACACAAGAAGTCCACAAGTCATGCATCATTCTGCTATTTTTGCTGACATGGCATTAAACTAATCTACTAACCTCAAATTCCAGGATAAAATCATCTTTTTCACATTCAAGCATTTTTTTTTTCTCTGGGCCAGGGCGATTTTCATCTGTTCAAAGTTTATTTTTACTACTTGACCTTTGCTGTAATCCAAAACTCTGACCTGTACAGCCATGCTCCAAAGAATAAGGCAGGCAAAGAGGAGACAGGGTAGTCATCGAAAAGGAAGTGGACACGCAGAATTGCCATGCGAACCAGGAAGAGGTGTGCTGTGACCCAGGTGCTTGCCCACGAAACCAGAGCAGGTGGAGACATCTATCTGGTGTAGCACTTCTCGGTGCAGTGCTCCCACTGCCCGAGAAGGTCTGGGACCAGAGGCCAGTAAGTTGTAGTCAGAGTTTCTTTTCCTAGTCGTGTCTGGAGTTGTGCTGTCTTCACCTGTCAGCTGAACAGCAACGAACGAGGCTGCTGGATGTACACAGCAGTTTGCTTGACGGTGGCGTTTTTCGCCGGTGGGCTCCGCAGTCATGAAAATTGACATGGGTTGGTACACCCCTAGGAATGCTCCCGTGGAGGTTTTGTCGAGTCACATCCAGTGGCCATTACACAATGACATCTGCCAGGGAGCAGTCATGTCCCTTGACGTCTTAATGGAATGCCCTGTGCGTGCCTGCACTCTATGTGGACACAGCGCAGGCTTGCAAGTGTGGTGCAGGATCGCTCCCAGCTACTAGGTTCGACAATTTGAAGACACCACATCTCTGGGTCCCCCTCGCACCCTCAGGTGTATCTTGTTCTTTTCTGCCTTTTGTCCGACTCTGGGGAAAGGCCCAGTGACGGCAAGGAAAGACCCTATGACCGCAGGGAAAGCCCTGTTGACAGCCGGAAAGACTGGAACCCAGGATCCTCTTTCGAGGGCACGTAAGACTTCATGGCGAAAGCTTGGCCATGCAGCATTTCTTTTGCAGTGCCCCCACTGCCCGGAGAGGCTCTAGGTCAAGTGACCAATGACTTGCGGTCGGAAAGCCTTTTCCTGGGTGGCCACTGTCGTGTGAGCCGTAAAACCTTGCGCGTGAGACAAGTTCTCTGGGCTCTTTTCTTAGGTGATTCGAAACATCATTCTCGGCCATTCAACACATGTGTAATGTTATCTAGCTGCCTACAAGCCTCTCCGCTCCCTCCGTCGTCGCCCTTCCGCCTCTTCCTCGCCCATCCTACACCCTCTCTTCCTTCTTCCTTCCCTTCCCCCCGTACCGTCCTCCCACCCCCCCCCCCCCCCCCCCCCCCCCCCCCCCCCCCCCCCCCCCCCCTCTGTGGTGTTCGTCATTTAGGATTGAGAGTGTCGGTGATTATTGCGTGGATGTGGAATGGACGATTTCCGGAGGAGGTGGGAACAAACATGCCGCTCTTTGTGTGTGTGTGTGTGTGGGGGGGGGGGGGGGGGTGTCTTCAGGAACTCAATAAGCCTACACTCCAAGGATCAGTTTCATCGTGTAGTATAGCATAACGTCGTTTGTTGATTTAATCGCATAACGTCATAGGTTTGTGACCCGCAAATTTACGGCCTCCTCATTTACAATTTTCATATAATATAAAATCTATGATTATGTGTGTAGGGGGCGATGCAGTTTCGACATCTAAAGTGTCCTTTTGACAGCATTTAATACCAGTTAGTCAGTATGAAAAGGTACCCAAAGAAAAGAAGAAAGACAAGGGTACCTTATCTAGAAGGAAGGGGCACCTAGGATTTTTTTCCCCTTTTTTCAGAATCCCGGCAGTTTTGGCGAAGAAGAAAAGCTTGTTAAGCGGGGAACGGAGGGTAGAAGAGGGAGAGGTTGGGAGGGAAAGGTGGGGGTACAGGGTAGGCTGACGTGGGAGAGGGGGACGAGGGAGGGGGGGAGGGAGGAAGAGATAGCTGTAGAACTTAAGGAATGATGCGAATGAAATGAAATCACCTAAATGTAATTGAGCGAAGGGGAAAAGGGGGTGAGGACACGGGAAGGGGTGAGATGGGGGATGAGCAGGAGGGGAGAGAGAGAGGGAGGGCCGCTCAGTTGTTTTACCGAATAGGAAACATTCGCCAAAATGTCAACATGTTGTGGAGCGCGAGAGATTGCTGTTGGAGATGGAGGGAGGGAGGGAGAGAGAAATGGGGTTGAAAAGGGCGGTGGAGGTGCGTGTGTGGGGGGTGGGGCAGGGTGGGGTAGGGATGGGTGGGTGAGTGTATGTGTGTGTACTTGAGCGTGCGCGTGTGAGTGTGTTCGGCGTGTGTGTTTGTGTGTGTGTGTGTGTGTGTGTGTGTGTGTGTGTGTGTGTGTGTGTGTGTGTGTGTGTTGTGTAAGAGCTAGACAGAGAAAGAGAGAGAGAGAGAGAGAGAGAGAGAGAGAGGTGTGTGTGTGTGTGTGTGTGTGTGTGTGTGTGTGTGTGTGTGTGTGTGTGTGTGTGTTTGTGTGTTTGTTGTGTGTGTGTGTGTGTGTGTGTGTGTAAGAGAGAGAGAGAGAGAGAGAGAGAGAGAGAGAGAGAGAGAGAGAGAGAGAGAGGAGGGGAGGCAGGAAGAACACAGAGCATTGTCCGAAGATCCTATGCGACATGTTCTCATAATGCTTGTTCCTGGTTATTCGCTGTCTGAGGCGCTTTCGAGTGAGGTTCACCCCCACCCCCACCCCCACCCCCATCCCTTTACTTTCGTTCCCCGAACAGGACTTGAAGGAGGATGGGGAGGTGGGTTGGAGATTCGGAGCCCCTCTGAACCCACCCCCTCCCCCTAATCACCCCGTCCCCTTTACCTCACTCAAAACCATCATGATCAACCTGTTGCCACTGACACTGCAGTGAGGAGGAAGGAAAACTATAATCATGTTCTTTTTTTTTTTATTATGTTAACAAACATTTTCCTTAAAAAGTGTAATGTAGACTTATCGAGTTTTGTTGATTCGGATCACGATTACCAGTTTCATATCCAGTTACCGTTATGGCGGCATAGGAAAGCGATAAACAATACCACTAAATGGGATGAAGACAACCAACGAAACAGCGGCGTGTTTTGACCAAGAATTTTTCGGTTTACTTAAACCATTATATGGACGTTACATAAACGAAATAGCGGCGTATTTTGACCAAGGAATATTCTGTTTACTTAAACCATTAGTTCCATATATGGAAGTTATAGAAACAAAACAGAATCGTGTTTTGAGCAAGAATTTTCGGTTTACTTAAACAGTTAGTTCCATATATGAAAGTTCTATTTATGATTCACTATTACTCCTGCTTCCTGTCATCGTGAATACCGAAAGCGTTTCCAGCTGTTATTCACTTTTTTAAAGATTTTATTTCACTATGCTTTATAGAGGGATTTTATAGAGAAATGGTGAGAGTGGCGGGAATTCTTAATCTGGCATTTAGGTATGCTTTTTTTTTCTTCTTAATTCATCAGACAAATTAATATTGTAGTTTCCTACAAAACACACTCGTTTATCAAAGCGCCTCATTTTCACATATTCATTATAAAAGGACATATTTGAAAACACTGATATCTTCGAACTAATAAATCATCCGATTCAGGTATGCTTTTAAGACATTTTCAAAGGTTTGTCATGTTGAAAATCATTCTCATGAAGAAAATAAAATGAATCTATTTTGATCTTTCGAATGTCTCTCTCTCTCTCTCTCTCTCTCTCTCTCTCTCTCTCTCTCTCTCTCTCACACACACACACACACACACACACACACACACACAACACTCACACACACACACACAACACACACACACCACGCGCGCGCGCGCGCGCGCACAGACAGAGAGAGAGAGAGAGAGAGAGAGAGAGAGAGAGAGGAATATGTGTAACGAGCAACGAGCGCATTCGTGTGTGTGTGTGTGTGTGTGTGTGTGTGTGTGTGTGTGTGTGTGTGTGTGTGTGTGTGTGTGTGTGTGTGTATGTGTGTGTGTGTGTGTGTGTGTGTGTGTTGTGTGTGTGTGTGTGTGTGTGTGTGTGTGTGTGTGGTGTTGTGTGTGTGTGTGTGTGTGTGTATGTGTGTGTGTGTGTGTGTGTGTGTGAGAGAGAGAGAGAGAGAGAGGGAGACAGACAGAGAGAGAGAGACAGAGACACAGAGAGAGAGAGAGAGAGACGCTTGCTGTATAACACATCTATACCGTCTTACACATTCTTCTCTCTCTCTCTCTCTCTCTCTCTCTCTCTCTCTCTCTCTCACACACACACACACACACACACACACACACACACACACACACACACACACAGAGAGAGAGAGAGAGAGAGAGAGAGAGATTGGCAAAAGCGGCAACGGCAAAGTACGTATACAGCGATCGAAGATCAAGCCTATCAGCTTGGGAAGACGAAGAACTTCAAACAAATTCTCGTCGGCTAAGCGCCCGGTGCTGTAATTGCTGGACAAAGCCAACTAGTGTCCCAGGCCTTCTGTCTTTTCAGGGGAGAGGTGGGGGGGGGGGGGGGGGGGGGAGCGGGGAGGAAGGAGGGTGTTGGTCGGGGGATGGGGAGGAGGGGGAAGGAGGTGGGGGGGGGGGTGGAGGGGGGGGGGGTTTCCAGTCTCTAAGTCGTCGTCCTCAGTGCGTGCTCACACCCGAGTGAGAGCGAATCTTGTTTAAAGACTTAAGCGTGGTGAGGTGTGGTGTGGTGTGGTCTTGCCCCATCGTCTATATATCTGCTACTACTTCCTCAAGGCTTTGGGGGTGGTCCAGATGACCTCGATTCTAGTACCCCCCCCCCCCCCCCCCACACACACACACACACACACACACCTCTACTTCACCCCTACTCCCCCTTCCTCCGTCCCGTCCCTTTTTTTTTTAATTCAAACTCGACATTATCAGTGGAAAGGATGGCGGGGGAGGGGTGGGAGGAAGGGGGGGGGGGGGTATGATACGTGTGGTCATCAGATCGCTTCGCACGTCTTTGTCAAGATTGTCATGTGTCTTGGGCTCTTAATTTCTTTTCTTCTTTGCCATTTTCTTTTTCTTCCCTTTTTTTCCCCCATTTCCCGTCCCCTCCCCACCCCACCCCCATCCCTCATCCACACACACACACACACACACACACACACACACACACACACACACACACACACACACACACACACACACACAAGGATGGGGTAGTAGAGAAGGGGTGGGGGCGGGCAGGAATGGGCGAGTGGGAAGAGGAGGAGTGGAGAGGGGAGGCACAACAACGATCTACGTCCCATTAAAGTCTTCTTCTCCGTCAACGACTTGGTTTTCTTGTGACATTTTCTCTCTCTCTCTCTCTTTTCTCTCTCTCTCTCTCTCTCTCTCTATATATATATATATATATATATATATATATATTATATATGAGATTCTCTGTCTAAGCTGCTACTTGAGTACCTCAGTCCGTTTGTGTTAAAGATTTGTCATGAACGTTTTAGCCTTTGTATATGTACAAAACGGTGACTCCCAACAGAGATTTTCTCCCTTTGTAGACTATTTTGCTGAAACTTTTTCTTTCTTTCTTTCTTTCTTTTCTGTTTCTTCTTTTCTTTTTCTTTTTTTCTTTTTTTTTCTAGTGGGGGGGGGGGGGGGGGGGGGGTCTTTGTCTATACGGATTGGCATCACAGTGAAGTTTCCCTCCCTTTATGTTCTTTTTTTTTCTGTATCATTTTTGGTCATATCTTATCTCCCTTCGAAGATCTCCAGCCACTCAATGTGTCAGGAGTTCTAGTCATGATTATAGAGAAACGCTACTGTTCTGCACTAACACTGCCACTAACAGTAGTAGTAGTGGTGGTGGTGGTGGTGGTGGCGGTGGTAGAAAAAAAAAGAGAAGAAAATACACCTAAACCTCACATACGCAGAACATCACTTATTATGCCCCCTACCATGATAATGAATGCTTAGTTGTGGAGCCAGTGTAAGGGTGCCACCAAGTCCGTAGTGTGTGTGTGTGTGTGTGTGTGTGTGTGTGTGTGTGTGTTGTGTGTGTGTGTGTGTGTGTGTGTGTGCGTGTGTGTGTGATGAACAAATAAGTAATGAGGACAAATATGTGGACATACAATTTTTCTGTCATTAAGCCTTCATGAAAGATTTATAGAAAGTCAAAAGTGAGTAAGGTGGATCACACAGAAAATGGGGATGAGTGTACAGATAGGTATAGATGAACGAATGTCTAAAAGGTATTACCCACACAGAAAAATGGGGATGTGTGTGTGTGTGTGTGTGTGTGTGTGCGTGTGTGTGTGTGTGTGTGTGGTGTGTGTGTGCGTGCGTGCGTGCGTGCGTGCGTGCGTGCGTGCGTGCGTGCGTGCGTGCGTGCGTGCGTGCGTGCGTGCGTGCGTGCGTGCGTGCGCGCGCGCGCGCGCGCGTGTGTGTGTGTGTGTGTATGTGTGTGTGTGTGTGTGTGTGTGTGTAAATGCCTAAAAGTTTAACAGTTGGCAATGGTTTTTTTTTATCTTTTGTGCCGTTCTGAAAAAATGTCCATACGTCCAATCACTTCATCCTTCTTTTTTTTTTTTTCTAAAGTATGGATGGTGGTGTTTAGTGTTAATAATGCCTCTGAATGGATTTTAGAGACCTATCAATCAATCAATCTGAAGCCTTCGCTTGAAGGTGCTAAGTTCTGTGGCCGCCTGTTTCTTACTCTTGAACATCCCGCGTCTCGCTTCTTCTTGAGTCTGTCCTCTCCTCTTCAGCTGCTCAGGAACTCACGTCTTCGATCATTCATTCGTTCGTTCACCAGGTCGTTGTTCATTCAGTTGTTGTTCTATTCGGTCGTTCATCAGGTCGTTGTTCATTCAGTTGTTGTTCATTCGGTCGTTCATCAGGTCGTTGTTCATTCAGTCGTTGCTCATTCTGTCGTTGTTCATTCTGTCGTTGTTCATTCGGTCGTTCATTCAGTCGTTCATTCGGTCGTTGTTCATTCAGTCGTTGTTCATTCTGTCATTGTTTATTCGGTCGTTCATTCGGTCATTGTCCATTCGGTCGTTCATTCAGTCGTTGTTCATTCAGTCGTTGTTCATTCAGTCGTTGTTCACTCGGTCGTTGTTCATTCAGTCGTTGTTCACTCGGTCGTTGTTCTTTAAGTCGTCGTTCATTCGGTCGTTCATTCAGTCGTTGTTCATTCGGTCGTTGTTCATTCAGTCGTTGTTCTTTCTGTCATTGTTTATTCGGTCGTTCATTCGGTCATTGTTCATTCGGTTGTTCATTCGGTCGTTGTTCACTCGGTCGTCGTTCGTTCGGTCGTTCATTAGGTCGTTGTTCACTCGGTCGTTGTTCATTCGGTCGTCGTTCATTCGGTCGTTCATTAGGTCGTTGTTCATTCGGTCGTTGTTCTTTAAGTCGTCGTTCACTCGGTCGTTCTTCATTCGGTCGTTGTTCATTCGGTCGTTGTTCTTTAAGTCGTCGTTCACTCGGTCGTTGTTCATTCGGTCGTTGTTCTTTAAGTCGTCGTTCACTCGGTCGTTGTTCATTCGGTCGTTGTTCTTTAAGTCGTCGTTCACTCGGTCGTTGTTCATTCGGTCGTTTATTAGGTCGTTCTTCATTCGGTCGTTCATTAGGTCGTTCTTCATTCGGTCGTTGTTCATTCGATCGTTCATTCGGTCGTTGTTCATTCAGTCGTTGTTCATTCGGTCGTTCATTCGGTCGTTGTTCATTCGGTCGTTGTTCTTTAAGTCGTCGTTCACTCGGTCGTTGTTCATTCGGTCGTTCATTCAGTCGTTGTTCATTCGATCGTTCATTCGGTCGTTGTTCATTCGGTCGTTCATTCGGTCGTTGTTCATTCAGTCGTTGTTCATTCGGTCGTTCATTCGGTCGTTGTTCATTCGGTCGTTGTTCTTTAAGTCGTCGTTCACTCGGTCGTTGTTCATTCGGTCGTTCATTAGGTCGTTGTTCATTCGGTCGTTATTCATTCGGTCGTCGTTCTTTAAGTCGTCGTTCATTGGATCGTTGTTCATTCGGTCGTTCATCATTCGGTCGTTCATTCGGTCATTGCTCTTTCTGTCGTTCATTCGGTCGTTGCTCGTTCGGTCGTTGTTCACTCGGACGTTCATTCGGTCATTGTTCATTTGACCGTTGTTCACTCGGTCGTTCATTCGGTCGTTGTTCATTCGGCCGTTCGTTCGGTCGTTGTTTCATTCGGTCGTTCGTTCAGTCGTTCATTCGGTCGTTTTCATTTGGTCGTTGTTCATTCGGTCGTTCGTTCAGTCGTTGTTCATTCGGTCGTATTTCATTCGGTCGCTCATTCGGTCGTTCATTGGCCAACGGCAAACGCTAGGCAGATGTACGTCTCTTGAGGCGTACTTGCACAGGAATCTCTCAATTACAAACTTCAGAAGAAAAGCGGACTAAATCGGGAATTTGAATAGAATTCTTGATTTGGAGACAAATCTGGCATGGACACAAAGAGATAGATCAAGCAGAAAAAAAAAGTTAGTTTCAAAGGGAGGGGACCGCGGGCTGAAATCAAAACAGTTTTTTTAAAGCAGAAAAAGCAAAGTCTGCCAAAAGAATGAGAGAGGGGGTCTTGAATGGGTGGTTAAGATGGTATGGAAAGGGGGAAAGGCGCCAGTCAAACAAGTAAAAGGGCGGGACTGGGAAGGGCCGGGTCTCCGTTTGATGAGAGGTCGCCCCGTGTCATCAATACACCTGCTATTACTCTTTTCATTTGCAGACATTCTGTTCTTCTCGTCCGTTCAGCTATATACCAACCATCGCCATCACAACCATCACTGCAATCGTCATCATCATCGTCATCATCACCATCACCATCATCATCATTATCATCATCACCACCACCACATCACCACCACCACCACCACCTCTACCGCCACCATCACCACCACCACAGTAATCATCATCATTGTCGTCGTCGTCTTCGTCATCATCATCATCAGCATCATCACCATCATCATCATCATGGATTATCACCACCACCACCATAATCATCATTATCAGCAGCAGCAGCAGCAGCAGCAGCAGCAGCAGCAGCAGCAGCATTATTTTCATCATCATCATCACGATCATTATCTTCATGACAATCTGATATTGATGGCGTCAGGCGCAGAGACTGTGACAGAATTAACCCGACTAACTACAGGTCTATATGTAACAAAAAGGGGTATGGAAGTGGGAGAGTGATGTTGGAATAACTCCATTGAGAACACACAGCGTGGGTGTGGGGTGGGGGGGGGGTGGATATGGGGGTGGGAGGGAAAGAGGAAGAAGAAGGAAAGAGGGCATAGAGGGGAAAAACAAGCATACAAAAAAAAAAAAAAAACTGTCAAAGCCAGCCCACTTCTCTTCTGTTGACGGAAAACGATTCCTTACAAATGATTTCTCGCATTTACTCGCAGACCGGATGATTTTTAGCGGTGGCTTTGGAATGGCCTCTGTCGTCGGCCAAACGACCTGACATCGCTTGATCCAGACTGCTCATTCTGATTCCAGAAAACGTGAATCGTGAACTTGGCCTTTCGTTCTGGGTCGTTTGACCAGCATTTGGACTTGGATCGAACCGGAGAGGGGGGGGGGGGGGGGGGGGGGGGAGCGGGGAGGGGGGGGGGGAGAGAAGGCGGAGAGGCGAAAGGAGAGGGGGGGGGGAGGGGGAGAATACTAATTAGTTCTAGGAAACCGCTCGGCAGAGATCGGTGAGCTTTGAGTGAAACACAATGAAAATTGTCAAAATAGATCTTCCAACTCAAAAAAAAAGAAAAAAAAAGACAACCAATGTTAGGTAGGCACTCAAGGTCTGACCAGCGCATTGGGCAAATGCGTAGGTCAGACATCTGCTAAGTCGTAGCCACGAGGCCCTCTTCTTCCATTCTCTCATCTTAGTTGTTAATTCATTTATCCATCAGCTTCAAATCATGCGTAGTGTGGTCTCAAAACTTAACTGATGTGGTGTAGCGTATATGGACTAGTCCGCACGCAGTGACGCCTCCTTGATGAAACTGAAACTGAAACTGGAAATTGTCCAAATCAGGGCTTCGTGCTCAACTGTCTGAAGACGACAGATATCCCACCCTTGGAATTTTTTTGGTTTTTTAATAACGACAATAAAGAAGAAAGAAGAAAGAAAGAATCCACTCTTTTGCTGGAAACAAATGAATGACCGTTGGCGAGAACTGGAGTAGTAAGAGACACAATGCCGAGAATGAATGACCGTTGACGGGAATTGGAGTAGTAAGAGACACAATGCCGAGAATGAATGACCGTTGACGGGAACTGGGAGTAGTAAAAGACACAATGCCGAGTCTCTGTGCCTCGCCGTTCTTGGCGAACTGTGAAGATCAAGATTGCGGCACATATGTTCTGTCTGTTATGTAGATTTGGGGATGGGTATGTTAAGGAGGGGATGGGTGGGGGGGGGGGGGGGGGGTCGGGGAAAGGAGGAAGAGTGGGTGGGCGCTGGGTCGGGGGGGACCCCGGAGGAGCATGTAGTACAGCCAGCCAGTGTCATTGATGCCGAACATATGATTGCCTCTCAGTTTGTACCCTGTGTGTGTGTGTGTGTGTGTGTGTGTGTGTGTGTGTAGAGGAGAGAGGAGAGAGAGGAGAAGAGAGAGAGAGAGAATGAGAGAGAGAGGGAGAGAGAGTTGCATGATGGGGGGGGGGGGGGGGGGGAGGGGGGGGAGAGAGAAAGGCGGAGGGCGAGGGCGGTAGGCACCTCTTCAACACTATTACACCTTTGATACAATCGCCGCTGTTTGTACGTCAGCCAAGCCTTCCGTGCCGCGTCCAGCCAAGCGTGTCACTGCTCCCTTTCCATACGTTACCCTCCAGCGAGTCTGCACCCTTGCGCGTTCACATGAAAATAAAAAACAAAAGTAAGGAAAGGACCGTGCCTTCGCAGCTTTCCGCGCGCACTTCAAAGAGCATGACACGGCCCTATCCCAATTACTAAACAGGATCATGCCAACTTGCACAACGGTGCGATACACCTTTAATCATTCGCTTGAAAAGTGGCCGCGTGTTCTCAACGGTGTGTCATCAAACCAGAGTGGGATTTTTTTTTTCTCTTTGATTTGTGTGTGTGTGTGTGTGTGTGTGTGTGTGTGTGTGTGTGTGTGTGTGTGTGTGTGTGTGTGTTTTCTTCTCACTCCTTCTGTCATCTTCCCGTTTATGCCTCACTGTGGACAAAAGGTTTCTCTTGATGTCGGCGTTGATTAATCCGGTGTGTGAGTCTGGGTTTACAAGCAATGGAGGGGGGATTTCCTGCACTTTCTTTTGACGATTGAAACTGACCCTTGTCCGCCAGGTGCTCGGTCCCTTGGCAAGGGGGGTGCCAATGTGTTGTCTGTTTTCTTTGAGACGATCTGTGATTTGAGTCGTTATCCAATAAAAACACACCGGCCACCCACGGGTGCCATGAAATACTAAACCCTGTGAGCTCAGACGACAAGTTTTAAAAATCAAATAAAGAACTGAGTGCGGACAGGTGAGAAAAGCCTGATCACGTGAAAAGTGTGACGAATCTTTCTTCCAATGGCAGTTTAGGTTTTAACCTATGTTTGTTTGTTTGTTTGTTTGTCAGTAAGTTTACGCAAAAGGCAATGGACCGATTTTAACGAAACTTAAAGAACAGATAGAGTGTGATTAAGAATGACCAGGTTTAATCTTGATGTCGATCTTTACCCAAAGACAGATCCATTTTTTTTTTTTTTAACTTTCTGTAATACTACGAGACAGGGCATTTTTTTTTTTTCACGTTTTCTGAAATTTTTATACGAAATGATGCGTACATTTCGATCTTTTAACAACAAAAAACAACAACAAAAAACAGGGTTATTTGATGCAAAGGGGCAAATTTCGATAAACAAAACAAAACAAAAAACAAACAAACAAACAAACCAAATCCAGCTTCCGCCCTTGTGGCTTCTTAATCTTACTTCTTTAATCTTTCTCTCTCTCTCTCTCTCTCTCTCTCTCTCTCTCACACACACACACACACACACACACACACACACACACACACACACACAGGGACAGACAGACAGACAGATAGATACATAGATAGATAGATGTGTGTGTACGTGAGTATGTAGATAGATAGATAGATAGATAGATACACATATAAATAGATAGATAGATAGGTAGATAGTATTTTGACTTTTCAAAACCGACGACAAACGCATTCAGAAAGTACATCGTGTCTAAGTGGAGATCAGATTTGTTCATTAGTGACCATTTCTGTGTTATTTCTATTATCCCCTTACAAAGACACCCTTGTAAGCTCAGACTTCAGTTAAGGTCAGTCAATAAACAATAACTTAGACACGCTGACTCCCGAGGGGCCGTTGGAAAAGAGAAACCCGTGTGCCACTGATTCCCAACCCATGTAAGGTTTTCGAAAATCTGAACACTAGTTGATTATAAACAGTGTTTAAAGTAACTTCTAGAATTTACTGTTCAACAACCGTTCACGACAAAACTTCGAGCCGGAAGTTTAAGCTTCAGGACTTTCTGTTTCCATTTCTCTACTTTGATAATACATGTTGTTCAGACAATGGGTACCGTCCAAAATCTCTCACCCGTATTGTGTTCCAGGAGAGCTCCAGCCCGTTTGTGGTCTAATGCCTTTAACGGTCCACTTCTCCTGATCAGAAGTCAGACAGTCGGTCAGGCTAATCTCTTTGGGGTGCAACAACGGAAGAGGGCCGAGTGGGTAAAGAGCTTTGTGGAACAGGCTTTCAGCTGTGATGAGGAGTGGGGGGGGGGGGGGGGGGGGGAGGCTGGCTACCGTCAACAAGCTCAATCAGGTGGTCGAGGTGGACACGGGTCAACAATGACAACCCTTTCCACGGCTGATCAGCAAAGGGGGAGGACAGTTAAACGGTTCTTGTGGGACTCCCCTGAGAACACTCCGAGTCTCGATTGTTCCCCTCGTGGTGCCCTCTCCCCTATGACTAAAAGACTCTTTGTGGGTGTCTGTGGGAGGGGGTGGGGGATGGGGGTGGGGAGGTGGGGGGTGTTACGGGAGTTGTCTTTGTAGTCGTGGAGGGCTCTTGAGTCACGGGATTTGAAAACACTCTTAGCATTCATTACACACTGAACGGTTTTCCGTTCTTTTTTTCCAGGTGAACGGTGACAAACTAACAATAAACTACAAACACAGGGAACCACTCTTACCTTTCTGTCCTCTTCGAAGCCATCTCCTGTACTTGCACTGGGTCTCCATAGACATAGTACTAGACCGTCCTGCCAAAGAGACGCTTGTGTATATAGTGTCACCAAATAAACACAGTGCGTTTGTGATTATCCTGAAAGTATTGGTAGAAACGTACTCTGTACATGTTACCAGGTACAAAATACCTGAGCTACAGTCTTTTAAAGAAAAAAAAACTGTACGTGTAAACAGGGACAACGTGCGAGGGCGTTTAGTCTGTTAAAGAAGACATCCTGTATGTTTATTCAGGTACTAATTGGTCAGGGCTGCAGTCTTTTAAAAGAAGAACATCTGTACATGTGATTCACGGACAGATTATCAGAGCTTTAGTCTGTTAAAGAAGACATCCACATCCTGTACT
>CM065734.1:27778934-27811434 GCA_033310375.1 Conus canariensis | reverse complement strand
TGAACAAACTATATCTCTATGCAGGTTTGTATGCCGATACAGCTCATATAATTCCACCCACAAAGCATTCTTTTTTTCATTTTTCTTTATTATGACACACATGTTTGTGAAGAAAGACATCTTAGTTGACAACTTGCATAAATGTGGACGTCCCTCCTGAAATACTCAACAATAAACAACATCTTTCCTCTCACTCTCTGTGTCTCACACATGCTTGAGACATCTCCAGCATTGTAACATTGTAACAGAGACATCTCCAAATTTGCTGTGAGCAGGCTTCTCATGAAAAAAATCCAAGTATTTCATCGAAATTCAGAGCATTAGGAGAAAAGCAAGTGTGCATGTGCGTGTGTGTGTGTGTGTGTGTGGGGGGGGGGGGGGTTGTTTGGGTGGGGAAGGGACAAGCAATTCAATTCTTTGCTCACACAAATGGGAGAACTATGTGTACTGAAAGAGCCCCCACCACCACCCCTATCCCCCCACCCCTCACCCCACCCTCAGCAAACCCCATGAAGATAAGCTTTCAATGGCAAACCACAATTCCCTGGATATCATCTCATAATGCTGAATGAAGGCCTTTGTCTCTCATTGACATGTGAGAGAGAGAGAGAACAAAATGCTTTGCTTACACTGACAATAGATAAACACTAACTGTTCTTCATCTGATCCTCAAAGATATCAGTGACTATACTAAAAACAAAAGAGAAAATCGATCATGTAATGTTTACGCACAAAAAAGCACACCTCCACACATAAAAACAAATAAAACGAATACTTCTTAAAACACATAAAACCCCACTCACTTTAAAACAAGACATCAGTTAAAAAAAGGTACTTACATAAATAGAAAATGAAAAAAGTCATAGGTGGAAGAAAAAAGAAGATAGGAGAGAGAGAGAGAGAGAGAATGTGTGTGTGTGTGTGTGTGTGGGGGGGGGGGGGGGGGGGGGGCAAGTATCATTAGAGGATGCTTTCACTGTTAAGATTTAAGATCTTGAGCGTATATCAAAATTGCTTTGATCCACAAACTAATCACTCTATAATTTCATTCTAACCTATATCCACATACTGATCACACTATAATTTCATTCCAACAGATCTTAACAGCTATAATGCTTCTATCTTTCAATAAACTCGGTCTCATCCACCTGCAAGCTGCATTAGCACCATTTTCTTTTAACGACATATCTTTTTTTTCAAAACCTGATGAACCTGGAAAACTTTCTCTCCACAGTTTTGTTTGTTTAACTTTTTCATGCCCCATGATCTGCATCAGAAAACATGACTGCCTGTCAGCATGAATTAACTGCCATCACATTTCCATTGTTAAAACTTTTCACAGCAAATCTCTGTCTTGACCGTCTCATCTTCTTGTAATGAAGACAGTCTTGCACCTATGCTCAAACAAACAAAAAAAACAAAAACAGATCTAGTTGCAAAGTGAGACGACTGCCGGCGGAAATCTAAACAAATCTTAAATAAATGTTAGCGAACCGCCCAGAGAAACGTGGACAAACGTGTCACAAGACAAAACACAACGCGTTTCGACCTCTCAGGTCTTCTTCAGGTGAGAAACAAACGAATAAGATAACGAAAATTCACTTAGCTTTGATCGCTTCAGAGTTCAGTGCAAGGAAGAACGCCTTCTTCCTTGCGCTGAACTCTGAAGCGATCAAAGCTAAGTGAATTTTCGTTATCTTATTCGTTTGTTTCTCACCTGAAGAAGACCTAAGAGGTCGAAACACGTTGTGTTTTGTCTTGTGACTCGTTTGTCCACATTTCTCCAAACAAACAGAACAAGACAAAAAAAGTATGGAAAATGGATTTCACATTAAATTGGAACAAATCTACATACCACAGTATTTTTTTCTTCTTTTTTTTTTCTTTTCATTTCTTTTTCTTTTTTCCTTACAATATACATCAGAATTGCACTCTGCTACCCTTTCCAAAGTATTTCTAGGACCTAGTGAAGAAGGCACAATGATAACGCAGTCACTGCTGCCTGTGAAAGATCTATTAGAGAGCTAATTCATTGCAACGAAAATCAAGTCTAACTTTTCAGATAACAAGAGTGAATATCAGGCCCCACTACCTCAGGTTCTTAACTCAACAGCAATTGTGCCAAAGTTTTATATTCTTCGACGCCCCGCTCACATACAGTGACGTGCTGAAGTTACAATATTAGCTGAACTCAGAATCTTTTCTTTTTAATTCTACACGACCTCCAACCTAGGGGAAACTACTCAGGCCACTGACTTCAATGAACATGTTTTTTTCCCCCATAGACTAAAAATGGGGTACTCTTCTCTCTTAACAGTGTTGATGTGAGATACGTACAGCATGACAAGAACAAGTTTCTAACAGTGAAGAAACACTGAATTGTTTTAGTAGTTCCTAGTTGAGTTCCTGTCATTAACAACAACAAAAAACAGTATACATCTGTGTCACAGTTACTAGCTTCCTTTTTCTCTCTTTCCAACTTTATTTTTCAAATGAATACTGCTGTTGACGTGGAAGAATCCTTCAACAGGTGCAGAATGACATAACAAAAAAATCTGCATCATCATCCCATTTCTTACAGTCCTCACTGATTCTGACTGGCATGCCTTTGCCTAGCACCTGTTGTTAAGGACTGTAATAATCTAACCGCCCACTGCTGGAACACAAAATTAAAAATTAAAGGGGAACGGGAAGGAGATGTGTGTGTTAAGGGGAAGACTGCCTCCCTATTGAGATCACGGCGCTGGGTGGAGGGCGTCAACTGATTCAGCACTGTTTTATTTGAGGGAGGCAGCCCTGTATACAATGTTGTATTCACATTAGAACATGTGGATTTGCAGTAAACTAAAAGTGATATTATTGTTTGTTTGTTGTTTCTCCCCATTTTCATCCTTTCCTTTTCTACTTTTGCTCTTTTCTCAGAATTTGTAAAACAGAGGAGAAAACAGTAATTTCTTAGCAATATTTACAATCAACCAAAAAAATCCCTACAATTTGTAAAACAAATTATGTTAGTAAAATATTACTAAAAATGATTGGTAGTCAGCAGTTATTAAAAAACATACTGAAACCACATCGTTACAATAACCGCCGCAGTATGCTAACCTCCCACAATAATGACACATGACAAAACCAGTTTCAACAAGTGGGAAATCTTTGTTCCATTGTTCCAGTAGATCTCATGAGCAAATCAGAAAGAACATCCACGACCAGCAAAAAATTAATTCCTCAACCGTTCGAGTTAGTTCCACTTCCATTAGCAACACCGACTGGATCAGAAGCTGGTCTCAAGTAGAAAGCTGTTATCCCGCTTTTCTTCCCACAATGCACATCGTTTGGCAACAGAGATATGCAACTCGGATTTTTAAACTGAATTCACTCTGCAATACAGATGTACTGATCAAAGACCTATTCTTACGAAAAAAGAAATAAAAACTCAAAAAACAAAACAAAAAAACAACATCATGTATTTTCTTTATTTTAGGCCCAATATTACACCATGACAATATCAATGGTCACAGTAACTTCAGCACAGAAAAAAAGAAAACAGCTCTTGCCTTGCCAATGAAACAAATAAGGGAGGTAACTACAATTATTCTTAAGATGAAACGACGTCATGCTAAAAATCCTAAAATATTGCTTTTTTGAAACTCATTAACCTCCCGTAAACACAGGGCAAACAGAACAACAAAATTTTGCAGTGATGAACAGGAACGTTTTCCTCATTTGTTCTTACACCTCATATGCACTATGTCTATGGGTATCCCCCCCAAAAAAGCACCTGCTGGCACGTCAATTTTGTTCATTGTGGGAAAAGTAACCTCCCTTCTTCAATGTTCCAGTAACCCAACCCCACTGATTAGTCTCAACGGCCGGCATGGCCGACCATGGGCAGGTTAGTGGGGTGCCTGGACCTTCTTCCTCTGTGATCTGTCAATCATGTCGCGGATCTTGGGCAGTGTGGCAGCCACTCAGGTAACAGTGGGAAAGACGCTGAAAAGAAAAGACAGAAAAAGAAACAAAAAGATTGCTCCAGTCAGCAAACGATCATGAAGATGCAGTTGTTTGTTGTTGCTGTTGTGTGTGTTGTTTTTTCTTTTGATTATCTATCTGCTTTTTTTATCCAAAGAGAGAGGGAAGTGGAAGGGCTGCACAGAGAGAGGATGACAGAGACAGAGAGAGACTGACAGACAGACAGAGAGAGAGAGAGAGAGAGAGAGAGAGAGAGAGAGAAAGAGACAGACAGACAGACAGAGAGAGAGAGTAGTTTTTGTACTTAAGTATGTGTGCACGCAATTTCATCTGATTTGCATACAACAATAAAAGTCATTTTCTTCACTATCATATACGAAGTGTTTGAACTGACTTGGCAATGAATAATCTTCAAGGACACCCAAAGCATTCACACAAAGTTTAAGCTTTTCTAACCGATCTACTCTGGCAAAGAACATCAAACTAAATAGTAGAAAGTTCTTGAAAATAGCAGCTGCAACTGTTTGCAAAAACTATTAAGATACGGAAAATCACAATGCCACTCTTCTAATTTTCGGCCACGTGGCCTTTTTCAAGAGAAAAAAACAAAAGCAATGCAACTACGTGATGTCCATCTTTGGCAACTGGTCAGAGCAAAGAATTGACGTCATAAATATATTACACAAGTTCTGACGTCATAATATGTGATGTCATCAACAAGGGAAAAAAAAAGGGGGGGGTGGGTGCAAGTTGTGTGTGTGTGTGTGCGCGCGCGTGTGTGTGTGTGTAGTTATACTGTAACCAATGTACTTCAAAAACATAACAATATGCTCCATAAATCACAATGAAAATGAAACCATAGAATAATGTGATCATAGTCCTGTCTGTGACTGTGCATGGCATACAAGAACTGTCATCTGAAAAAAAATATATATAGATTTTCTGCAAATCATCAATCTTGTTCGTAGGTAAATCTGGATAGGGTTGTTACAAATTTGTCTTAACAAATCTGTTTCACAGATTATGCCAACACCATACATACCAACATAAAAATCACTCTACGATGGAGTAGAGAACAAATTGAATTCCTTGACACTCTGGTTCAGTTAGAGAATGGCCATGTCTACACGGATCTATTCAAGAAAGATACTGATAAACAGTTATACCTCAGGCAGGATTCTTGTCATCCCCCACATACAAATAAATCTCTAGCATATGGTTTGGGTGTTAGGTTGAGAAGAATCTGTGAAAAAGATGAGGACTATCTAAAACACAGATCTGAACTTAAGAATCAGTTGCGCAAACCTGGCTATAGTAGCAAACTCATAGAAGGTCAGTTGAAAACAGTTGATAACATAGATAGGAACTAACTTTTTCAGAAAAAAAAGAAGAAAGAAAACACTGAAAGAGTACCACTAGTGTTGACATTTTCAAGATTATTGCCAGATGTACAAGCTGTACTAAAGAGACATAGTGAAACGCTCTATAAGTCAGAATACATGCGCAAAGTATTCCATAAACTACCGATGCCTGCATACAGACGGGATAAAAATTTATGTGATACGTTGGTTCACCAGAAAACTGAAAGAGCAGTGAAGGGAAAAGCAGAAACTTGTGATTGTGACACCTGTTCTTCACTAGTAACTTCAACAGTGTTGGACACAAAGCAGAAATCTTCACACAATGTTATGAGTAATGTGACATGTGCAGATAGAAATTTGATATATGCTCTGTTGTGTAAACAGTGTAATAAGACAGTTTATGTTGGTGAAACCGGACGTTCATTGAAAGAAAGAATAGCGGAACACAGACGTGACATCAAGTTCCAAAGAGAAAAGCCAATAATGCGACATTTCCTTCAGCATCCAGTGGGAGACCTTGCTGTTGCAATGTTGGCAAAAGCTTACAGTGAAAGCAAAAGCTTCAGACTTATTACTGAAGAAAAATGGATAAGGACATTAGATACAAGGATGCCAAATGGATGTAATGTTAAGACAAATTTGTAACAACCCTATCCAGATTTTCCTATGAACAACATTGATGATTTGCAGAAAATCTATATATATTTTTTTCAGATGACAGTTCTTGTATGCCATGCACAGTCACAGACAGGACTATGGTCACATTATTCTATGGTTTCATTTTGATTGTAATTTATGGAGTGTATTGTTATGTTTTTGAAGTACATTGGTTACAGTATAACACACACACACCACACACACACACACATCGCGACACACACACACATCACGTAGTTGCATTGTTTTTGTTTTTTTCTCTTGAAAAAGGCCATGTGCCGAAAATTAGAAGAGTGGCATTGTGGTTTTCCATACTGTTTTCTTCCCTTTGGAGGACTATTGCTTTTGTTTCTATTAAGATACGATTTGGAAAGTGAAAATATCAAAGTTACTTGCTGGTCAATGTTCTCCCTTTGTTAAAAATCAAGATGCATCCGTCACAAACTGATTAAGGCTATCTGAAATGAATATCAAGGAAACACCAAGAATACCAAGCTGGCCAGCGTTGATTGGTTCATTCATTTAGCACAGTCTGCTTAACGATGTTGGTGACAGCAGAGTCCAAATAAATCCAAACATTACTGTATATGCAGAATCAATTCATGATACCAATGTGAAACTGACAGAGATGGTGTCGGTGATTTCACATAATAAAAGCACAAAGACAACTGTTCACCGCAAACCATGCTGACACACACACACAAAAATAAAAGAAAAAATTCTCATGCAAGAGACATAATACATCAACGATTATCTATAGCACAAAAATGCATAAGGGAAGGGAGTGCAGGATAAACAGATGGTGGTTGGGTAAGATGAAGGATTTATAAGAGAGTATACATCGGACTATGTAAAAGATGACTGGACAGAACATTTTGAAATAAAAAGGTTTTTCCACAATGGCTTGACATCCAAAACTGGCAACACAAGCTTGAGATAGGAGTGCACTAGATCATGACTTCCACATTATTTTTGGTTGTCTGCAACACTAAAAAAAAATGAATAACACCAATGCTTATCCAAGAAATGGCTTTTTGTACAGTGGTCAAGATCTGGAGGGAAAAAAAAGGTCTAACATATGCTTTTCTGTGATTTTGATTTTTTCATTAGAACTAGATATTCTGAACTCTGTGTGTGTGTGTGTGTGTGTGTGTGTGTGTGTGTGTGTGTTGTGTGTGTGTGTGTGCGTGTGTGTGTGTGTGTGTGTGCATGTGTGTGTGTGTGTGTGTATGTGTGTGTGTGTGTACGTGCACATGTAAGCGCATGTGCCTATGCACACATGTAAACAAGAACTGCTGATGCACCTAAAAAACGCCAATCATATCAAACAACAACCAAGATTTCACAGGTAAGAGTGGAAAAAGGCACAAAATTAATTTGGTTCAAAATGGACATGGATAAGGATTGTCAACAGAGCATATCAAATTCTCAGGATCAAAATCAGTGATCCAAATCTCACAGGCATGTCAAAACAAGGCACTGTTAATTTGATCTACAACGCTACCATAAAGCATGCCAACAGCTCTGTATGAAACTCAAAAAAACAAACAAAAAAAACAATCTCAAAGGTATTTCAAAACAAGACATGGTTAATTTGATCGACAAATGTCAACACAGCATGTCAACATCTCGAAAAACCAATCTCAAAGGCATTTTAAAACAAGGCACAGCTAAACTAACTAAAACAGAAAAATGAATTATCAAAGTGTCAATCAACCCATGCAATTTTTCAACATAATTGTGTCAATAAAACAAGTCACAACTTTTGTGTCTTCTTTTACTTTGTTCTTTGGCTAGAAACTTGTGGCTCACCACTGGTAAGATTTCTGGACACATGACTGTTTTTCATCCCACCATCAACATGGTGCTGTCAATTTTCTTCTCTGCTCTTCCCTTCAGACTAGCTACTTCGTAGCAGAGAAATTAAAAAACAACAACAACAACAAAAAAAACCTGCCCCTATTCAACTTAAACAATGCACAAAGACAAGGTGCAAAATACACTTATTTTAAACAGACATGTATATTTTCTACAAACACATTTTCTTCAGTCATTACAAATAAGAGGCACAAGAAATGTGCAGAACAATACTCCCCATATCACAGTCATCGCAAAAATGTTAGTACCATCTGAAGAAGGCCTACCTGTGTCTTGTAAAAAAAATTTTAAAAAGCATTACCTTGCACCTTGTGTTTGAGCGATTTTTTGTCTTTTTTCAGAGCTGCTGTAAATTGTGTCAGTCTCCTCTTCAAAGCAGTGCAGTGAAATGTTCAAAATTGATATGTAACATGTGGAGAACATCATAAGTGATGACACGTTGCCTTTGCTGCCTTATTTGACTGCCTGGTGACAGTGACGGAGACAAACGTGGGTTAGTCGCCATTTTTTAACTGAGCAAGAACAACCAGTTTGCAAGAGATTAAAATCTGTGCAAAAACACACCGCAACAAACTCTGCATACACTGGCTGCATTCAACAGAAGAAAGCTCAATGGTACTGTTATTTGCAGATAACATTAAACATTGAGATGCTATGACAGTAATGTAGAACTATGTTTGCAGCTGGGAATGTTCATCTGATATAATTCTAATCTGAAATGCAATGTCAATAAGGAAAACGTTTTGGGAATCATGTTCCGTCTCTGGGGATATGAACTCTGTACAAAAGCCAACAACCCAAATCTAGGTGGGCAATTCCAAAACAACACCCTGATCGTTTGGTCAAACGCAGGGATAAGTTACACTATCAATAGCAACACATGATAAACTCTTTACCAAGATCAATGATCCCAGTCTAGCACAGTATTTCCAGTTAAGGCATGCATATCAAAAGTAGCCACCAGTATCAACCCTCAATACCAACAAAAACCATTTTTTCCATAAAACCCAATCAATAAACCAAGTCATAAACTCTGTACCAAAATCGAACTCTGTTGATGAGGGTTGTCACCCTTTCAATCATGTCGTCCCGTTTCCAAACGAGTAAGGCCACAGCAGACACTCCGGCGCCAATCAACACCAAGCGACCCAAGCGAACTTTTCTTGTTTTTCTTCCCACTGTCTCAGGAACAAGGTCTGGAATGGAGTAGTTCCCAGCGGCCAGTTCCTGTGGACAGAAGACATCAGCCAGTCATGTCATCTGGTGTAAGGACAACACAGTGTGACCTCTCACCCTTCACTCCCTGACATCCGGGTCTGAAGAGGGTGAGAGTTTTAAAAAAAATGGCAATGTGCCAAAACTATAGCTGCACACCCCATGATTGGCAGAAATCAAAACTCTGACAGGAAACACAATTTTTTTTTTGCTTTGCACATGCAAATTTAAATCAAAGGGAAACTATACAGGCCATTTGCTTGACCATTCAATTATATGTACTTCGTTCCTAGAGGGTGAAAACAGGGTAGATTTTCTCAATGAGGCCTCGTTCCTAGACAGTGAAAACAGGGTAGATTCTCTCAAAGAGGCCTTTTGGAGATCAAATAAATTTCAAAAATGGTAGAAATTTACAACTGGCATTCATGAAAAATCTATGCGAGCATTTCAAACACATATATACTGAACTTTTAAGTCATATAAACATAGTTGCATGTTTTTTCATCATTTACTTTGTAAGTTTGTTAGATTTAAAAAAAAAAAAGTCCGAAATGTTACATCATGGATAACAAATTTATATTAGCAAGATCTCCAATGAGTCAATTGGTAGTGAATTGTGAATCTAGTACAGGACAAAGAGAAACAGATTTCAGTGCAAACAACTCTATACCATGAAAATACTGATCCATTCAGTTTCCCCTTCTTACCATTGCTTGTCACCAATCTATCTGTCAAGACGTAAGTCTACTTTTGTCACATGCTTTTTATGTCAAGAGTAGAACATACAGATGTGTCTCTCCAAACAAGTCAACTTCCTTTTCTACCTGAATCATTTGCCTTACATTTAAAACACGCTCAGCGAATTTGGAACACTTTTTCTTTTACCTCCTATCACATGCGAGTGACTTCAATGAGTGAAGGCGACAGTGGCAATCCACTTCAACATGACAGGGCAAAATTTTTAGACCATTAGGCATGCAACTTTATGTAGACTTTACAAATGTGACTGAAGTCAACTGAAACTTGAATATCGGTGAGAATGACAATGACTTAGGTGACCCAGAGGTAGCAAGTCACCATGGATGCATCACGGGATCATCAAAATGTAGGTGAGTACCTAAATGATGAGCTACAAACATCAGCAACAAACAAAGTGAAAAATGCACTTCAAACTATATGCGCTCCTGGAATTCTTTTTCTTTTCTTTTTTTTTTATGGTTTGGTATGATTTAGAATAACAATTTCTTTTCAAATTTCCTTGGCTCCAAGGTCGCAAACGACCGAGACCCAATAAAACCACACAGATCTCTGAACTGCTTCAATATTCCAATGAATATTGAGGAACTTGTCAACACGTGAATTATCTATTTATCATTTTTTTTTTCAGCGAGTGAAAAATTGAAAGTTATTTTCAAAGTGAGGTGACTGCAGGTGGAAAAGGAAACAAACTTAAAAAGAAAAATTACTATGCCACCAAATGAGAGAAATAAACAAATTTGGGCCTTTGTTCATTTGAAAATAGCAGCCAGTTACATAATTTGAACCACACACATCCAATGAGAGGGATTCTACAGGACATGTCCACTATAAACTACACTGGAAGTCCTTTTTGACTGTACATCCCCAGTGATACATGTCTGTGATGTCTGCATTCAGCCCACTCGTTTTGCACCCATTCTTATCTTTAAAAAGGAGAAAAACTTCATCGTATATTCCATGTCAAGCACCTCTCACAATGAAACATATTCTTTCAGAATGTTGGGACTTGCATGATGTCAGACACAAACGCTTCACAGCTGATTCCATGAAAACCTTGTTCAGAGATGTCCCATCCCATGTGACTTTAGAATTTCTAACAGACATCAACATTTTTCATCTGATCAAGATTTTATGGAAGATTTCAACGAAATTTCCAGTATGTTTTTAGAATGTGTTTTAACCACTTGTGTGGGTCCATGTCTTTGTTGTTTTTTTTTCTTGTTTTTAAACATATGATAGCCCTGATGTGGCCCTTTGCGGTTGGCTGGGCTGTAAGTGACTTTCTCTTTCTCTCTCTCCCTCTCAAGACCTATACATTTAACAGAGGCTTTACCATGTCTCGCCAACTGACAATGATGTGGATCTGTAAAGACAAAGCCTCTGTGAAATGTCTAGGTGGTGAGAGACCTGCATCGTCAGGGGTGACTGGCAAAAATCAACATCCAGTACATTTAAAGACAGTGACGCTGTTCATCTACATTCTAACGCTGTAGAAAGTTAATCTGGTGGCCAAGAGAGATTTTGCTTTAGTAGTGAAAAGGTTAAAGGTTCCAGATCCAATAAAATCTGGGGGTCATTAGTAAGAAGTTCCACTGTCTTGATAGGTAAGGTACCCATGGTAACAAGGTCATTTCAACATGTCGAAGGAACAAATTTTTATGCACAAAAAAGTATGAGGATTACTGTCACCCATGGTAACAAGGTCATTTCAACATGTTGAAGGGACAAATTTTTATGCACAAAAAAGTATGAGGATTACTGTATGTTTAAGACTACTTTCAATACAAAATATACCAAAATAAGTCAACTTCTGAAAAATGATTAATCAGATGTTCAATTTTTTTTAAACCTTATTGATATATATATATATAATTTTTTTTTTACCAAGCATCCAAAATTGTGTATGTCACAAGCCAATAGACTCAGAGCACTTTAAATAAAAGCAAGCTGCTTCTTTACCTAAACATGGCTTAAATACATTATTCATGTACCGCAAATGCAAACAGCAATATCACAGACTCATACACTCAAATTTTTCTAAACGATTCCAGAGTTCTAAACTGAAGGCGATGGTGGAGGCACCACAGAGGGATCACTCTTACCTTGGACAGGACAGAGTGGAGCTGCAACAACTCTTTCTGCAGCTGATCAACATTCTTCAGAGCATCTCCTGCATGAAGCAACAGCTGCTTCGGGTCTGCCGAATCCTGAAAATACCAGCACACACAGACATGTGTCAACAAATGGTCACAACATTAGCACACACATGTCAGCAAGCTGTGCATGTACCTTCATGTTTTAGTTCCCCATTGTTTATAGCCCAGCCAATCGCAGGGGCCACACCACAGTCGTGATTATTTCAAATTTGTAAATACAGAAAGAAAGATAATCTTCCACGTCAAAACCGATTCCACATATGCATGAGAAAAACAAACAGACCACACACACACAGGTGTATTCCAAGTTCGGGAAAAAAAAAGAGCTGAAAACAGGATTTATTTTCTACAAAATCATTGATCAAAAGGAAACTGTTCATCTCCTTCAGAAAGTTACAACAACAAAAAAAAAAAAATCATGTCCGGTGGATCATCTCTGAACTGTCTTCATAGAGTCGGTTGTAAAATGCTCATGTCTAACGTCATACCAATCTGAACATTCTACAAGCTCATGTTTCACAGGAAGTGTCTCATATACGCAAATGAATGTGAAGAAACACATATACACACATCTATAACCATTCCTATTATCATCATCATTATTAAGAAAACTTATATAGTGTCTATCCTCACTTCAAGACTAAGCAATAGGGGGAGAGGTGGCATGAAAATTAAACCATTGTTCTTTTGAAACTTCTTTTTTTTTTCTATTGTTTATGTTAAAAAAAAAGGAAAAAAAACATATTTGGGTGATTTCAAAGCTCTTGTGTGATTTGGGGACCACAAATGGGGGCAAAATGATGAAAAATGAAAAAAAAAAAAGTTCATAACAAGAACTGTATTTCTATCATAGCAGACATGTTAGGCACTTGAAAGATGACTTTTCTTGTTTTGCTAAGCTATAGTAATGCAATTACAAAAGGATTTTTATATATCTAAACTGTTTTTTTTTCAATTATGTTTTTCCATATGGTGGCCATCAGGCTTCGCATTTCATTGCTTCTGAATTTTTCAAATAGAAACAGCAAATGATAAGTGCTGCTTTGACTTATAAAATGGGGAGTTTGTGTTATACTCCCTGTTTGGCTAGTATACTTACCATGTCAGACCATAGCATTCAACGGCAGTTAGCCAGCTCTGTCAGGCCGAATTTTTTCCGTGGCCAATGCAGTCATAAGACAGTCACGTGATGTCACCCCACTTCCGGCCCCGGAAGAAGCCAGTGTCAACTTCCTATAAGTCATTCAGCGAGGCCTGGTGTATGGTGACCCCGAGAACCTTGGCGCCAGAGGGGAAGGTAGGGAGGGAATTAGAGTCTGACATGGTAAGTATACTAGCCAAACAGGGAGTATAACACAAACTCCCCATTTTGGCGTCATATACTTTACCATGTCAGACCATAGCAGAATTTAAAGGAATCGGAGGAGGGCGAGCGCCCTAGTGGTTCTTGGGGTTGACCGATATGGCTGCATTGGCCGCCACAAAGGAAATCCCCTTAGACCCATCAGCTCTGGTCATGCGGATATCCCTCAGGTAAAAATTAATGAAGGGATTTTCCGAACGCCAGTAGGCTGCCTCCAGCAGGTGGCGCACGGAGACAGAGCACTGGAACGCTGTGGAAGTGGCCAGTGCTCTGACCTCGTGGGCCCTGGGTGATAGGACAGGGAGATCCTTGTACGCCTGAGCGTAGGTAGATCTCACCGTCTTGGAGAGCCACCTGGAGATAGTTCCCGCCGAGATATCTCTAGTATTGTTGGGGTTGAGGGAGATAAGGAGTCGTCTCTGGGAGGAGCGCCTGGGGCGTGTGCGTTCCCAGTAGTACCTGAGACACCTGGAGGGGCAAAGGTCCATGTCTCCATCTTTTTCTCCCTTTCCCAAGATGTCAGAACTCCGGAAGGAACTTGAGAGAGACTGAGCCGTCCCTGTGGAAGGCGATATCTGTGGGGTCACCGCTGAGGGCGTGAATCTCACTTCGTCTTCTGGCCGAGGCCAGGGCGAGGAGAAAGGTGGTCTTAAAGGAGAGGAGGTCAAAAGGAATAGAAGCAATGGGTTCAAAAGGGGTTTTTCTGAGGGCATCGAGGACCGTAAAAAGGTCCCAGAGGGGAATGCGCCTAGGGGACTGAGCTTCCCGTAGAGCAACTCCTCTAGACACCTCTCTGAGGAGAAAGTCATTGTCAAAAGAAGGGCCCCCCAGTTGACGAATGGTAGTGCAGATAGCTGATCTGTAGCCCCGAATGGAGCCAGCCGACAGCTTAAGGGAAGAGGATAGGTGGGAGAGGAAATTTCCTATTTGGATGTTGGAGGGGCAGTAATGGGGAACAGAGTTATCTGAGCACCAGGTTATCCATCTCTCCCAACGGTAGTTGTAGAGGGATTCGGTGCTGGCTCTGCGAGATGCCGAGGCGAAGTCCCGTAATCCCTGAGAGGCCCCTGCCCCGGCTAGTGTGTCTAGGACGGACTGGGGTCTCTCCGAGTGGGGGGTAGATGCAGATGTTCGCAGTTGGGCTGGCATAGAAGCCACGCGTGTAGGCGAAGCATCTTGGGATTGGAGTGAGGAAGACCTGACCGGGGTTGTCTCAGCATGTCCCAGCGAGGGCTGAGCCGGAGGGGGGGAACGTGGGTGAGGGACTTGGGGTCCGGGAACCAAGACTGGGTCGGCCACCATGGCGTTACGAGGATCAGCCTGGGTCTTTCCAGCCTTGCCTTCCTGATCACCTTGTGTAGGATGGGGAAGGGGGGAAAGGCATACGCCAGTAGGCCCGTCCCGGGGAGGGATAGTGCGTCGACTGCATCCGCCTGGGGATCTGGAACGGGAGAGACGTACAGGGGCAGGTGATGGTTGAAGCTGGTGGCAAACAGGTCGATCATGGGCACAAACCAATGGTTGCGCGACACCAGCGAAGGAGGGCCTCTGTTCTGAGGGAGAGGCCTATGGAGCGGGCCTCTCCCCCTTTGTTGACATAGCAAGCTACCGACGTATTGTCCGTGAGGAGGAGAACAAGTCGGTGCGCGACCTTGTGCTGGAGTTGGAGAAGGGCTAGCCTGACCGCTTCCAGCTCCCACTCCCCGAGGCGTGACTGTCCTCCACGTGGGCCCCCCAGCCCAAGTTGGAGGCGTCTGTATAAAGTTCCAGTGGTTGGGTTGGGTTGGGAGGGAGATGGGGACCCCGGTGGAGAGAGTGGCTGGAGTGAGCCGCTCCTCCGTCGCCGAAATGAACCAGTGTCCGAGGGGAATGACCTGGTCCCAGCGGTCGGAGGTCTGTGACAAACGTCGGCGGAACTCCCTCTGAAGTTGGCGTTTGGGGACCCGCCGCAGGGGAATGAGGGGAGACAGGGACTCCATCATTCCTAGGAGGGAGGACAGGGTTCTGGCCGAGGTGTGGGGTGCCTGTGACAGGCAGGAGATGAGGTCCACTATGCGTGCAGGCCTCTCCGGGGTCTGCCAGACGAACCGTAGGAATCGTCTGTGGGCCGGGTGAATCAGGATCTGAAAAATAGGCGTCCTTCAGGTCTACGGATGTGGCCCAGTCGCGATGATGGATGGAGTCTCGGATCTGGGTGGGGGTCTCCATCTTGAACTTGGTGGGCCTGAGGAACTTGTTGAGGGGCGAAAGATCTAGAATGGGCCTCCATCCTCCCGAGGCTTTTGGGATCACAAAGAGTAGAAGCCGGGGTTTGGGTGGGAAATCTCCGAGATGGCCCCTCTTTTGAGGAGGTCTTGGACTTCCGTGCGAAGAGCTTCTGCTTTGGCGGGGGAGGGTTCGTTGGGGGAGGGAGGGGGAGATAGCATGAGGGGGGGGACGCTCGTGGGCCCAAGGAAGGCGAAACCCTTCCTGTAGCACCGCCACTATCCAGGGTGAGGCGTATGCGTCTCCACTGGTGGGCATGCCGGGAGAGGCTGCCCGCCAGGGGGGGCGAGGGTCTGGGCTGGTGGGTGGGGGATAGGGCGAGGGGGGGTGCTACCTGATCTAAGTCCCCCTCGGGCTGTCTCCCTAGTCAGCTCCGGGAGCGTGACTGTTGGCCTAACCGAAAATTTTGCTGATGGGGTTTTGGCTTAGGCCTTGGGAGAAGATTAGGTCGCTTGGCGGGCCGTGCGGTGCGGGAAGGCGATTGTCTGGGATAGGGTCTGTGCCTGGGGAAGGAACGAAGTGGGGGTCTAGCAGGGCGTGGCGGTGGCCTGGGCGCAAAGGACACAGCCTGCTTGCGTTCCTCAACTGCTTGTGCTATGACGTCAGCCGAGTAGTCGCCAAAGAGCGACTGGACCTGGCCCGGGATGCATCGCAGGGCTGCCTTAAGCGTCGGGGAGAGAGAGGTCCGCGCCAGCACGGCCTCTCTCGCGACCAACAAGCAGTTGAAGTGGCTTCTGGCTGCGCTGTCCGCCGCAGCCGAAAGGTGATGCGAAATCCTGTTAACTAGGTGTCGCATGAAAGGATCGCTGAACAAGCGAGGGTCAGGCTCTTGGTGCGCCTCAGAGCCCAGGTCCCCCGGTACTGGGATGGCACCATCGTCCTCCGGCCATAGAGCCTCCGCTCGCTGAAGGGGCATGTCCAAGTAGGTGTGTCCCGCCGTGGTGTGGAGGATGCCCATCCTGGCTACTCGGACCCATTCCTTTAGGTTCTTAACGGAGATGGCGCCGGAAGTAGGGGGGGGCAGGTGGGGGATCAACCGACGGTCCGACTGGGAAATGCCCATCTCCCTGGTCACGGGATTGTCCGTAAACAAGGAGGCGACTGAGGGGTTCTTGGGTAGATTGGTCTAGATCTCTGGGCCGGGGGAGAGGGAGAGAAATTCGTCAGCGGGTGCGGCCTCCCTCCTAACGAGGTCTGGTCGCCACCGTTCTATCGTGCGGACATCGTACAATGAGGTGGGGGCTAGCTCCTCGTCATCGTCCGCCTCAGGGAGGTACTGGTCCTGAGAGGGTTCATAGCACCCGTCTTCAGGAGGTAAGTCGAGGGGTGCCTGTAGTGTGTCCCCGGTGGCCCTATAATCGGCGGCCGGGACATCGTCCTGCCGATAGGACAGCGCCCGAGGAGGGAGACCAAGGTCGACCCAGGTAAGTGAGGCCGGGTGCCACATTCGACCATGTAGCTGGTCGTGCTGGGTGTTGGCGTTAAGCCACTGGTCTCTCTCGGGGGCATAGAGCCACCGGTCCCCGGGGAGGTAAACGGGCTGTGGCGGCCCTGGGGAAAAACCATGGTAGGTAGGCCGCACTCAAGGTCTGACCAGCGCGTTGGGCGAATGCGTAGGTCAGACATCCGCCGAGTCGTAGCCACGAGACCCTCTTCTTCTTGTAGGCAGAAAGTCCCCGGGGACCCGGGTAACCTGAATCCCTGTTGGGGGGGGGCTTGAGAGGCCGTGGCCTGTCGTCCCCGTCCAGGTCCGTGCACTGCACCATACACGTCCTTGGAATGGGCCTGGGAGGGCCATAATGGTATGGAGGAGGATGCGGAAGTCGAGCCCCCAACCCGCGAAAGTGCGGATTGGTCAGGATGCGGTCCCGTGTTCCTCCCCCTGGAGGAATATGTCAGGTTACCCTTGGTCCCGCTGGTAGATCCTCCCCCCGGAGGAGCGGGACCGCGGACGTTGCCCAAATGGGGATCCGAAAGGTCGGTTCCCCAACGTCCAATACCCCTAGGGAAGAAGGTGACGTTCGATCGGGGTAGGTCGACCGTCCTTGTGCATGGGCACGGCCGGGCCCATGGCGCGGCGTGCCCGCACGCCCAGGATTATGGACACCACCGAGGTCGTGCGTCGGGGTGACCATAAGGCTGCTTCCGGAGTCGAAGCGCTCCTCGAGCTCAGGTGTTGGCTGCACCTGTGCCCGGTGGGGCCGAGCGCTATGAGTGCACGTATCAATTTGGGGGGAAAAAGAGATACGTGACTCATCAAGGCGAGTGACGGATGGTGATTCCATCCCAGATCCGTCACCCGTGCTGGTCCGCGGCTCGGCAAGGTGCCCCGGGGGCCGAGATTCGCGTGACTCAGCATGATAGTTAGAAGTCTCCGAGCGAGTCCGTAGGCTAGAGGGCAAGCTGGCCGATGGAGAAGGGGTGGGGGAGGGCGAATTCCGTTGGCTAGTCTTTGCTCGGCCGGGCCCCTTGAGGGGAGCCTTGCCATTAGACTTTCTGGGCAGCACCTTGAGGGGAGCTTTGCCCTTAGACTAGCAGGCAGATCAAATGAAAGGCATTTTGAAATGGTGGCCGCTTGCCTATCAGCCTTGGGACGCCGCGGTCGTGCGTCCGTCGGTTTGGTAGACGAGGAAGATCACGCGTCCCTTCCGCGGAGAAGTCGTCTCTGTCTACCCGAACCGTACGTTCATCAGTGCGAACGGATTGCTCCGAGATGGAATCGACCCGCGGGTTCTCCGGGAAATTGAGCGAACTCCGAGCAGTGGAGTGGCTCGACCCGGCGGTGTCCTTCACCATGTTGGGCACAGGTGGATAGAGCAAACCCGGAACACACGACCGCAAAGAGGAGACAAGGTGGCCGATCGAGAAAATCAATTAATCTCGATCGTCCGTGTGGTGTCGTGCAAAGTGCTCGAGAGATCGACTGAAAACTCGAACTACCCGTACACGCCACCGGTCGTGTGACTGGTATGGCTATTAATAGCAATCTCTACACGTGGAGTATCACTGTGTATAGGTGTGATAGTTCTTGGGCACTAAATCTTAATAAGCAGATCAGTGTCACACACCCTTACTCGAACACGTTCTACCTGTGAAGGGTAAAGAGTACAGGTGTGATAGTTATTGAGCCCTAAACCTTAATAAGCGGAACCAGCACAAAATGCGTGCTGAACCCGAGGCTCGGCAATATGGTGGGGGAACACGACCGGCGAGCGGTGCCGACGATCGCGAGTAACAAAGTCGCGAGAGTGCCGGTAAAAGAGACAAATCTTTAATAAATACGCTCCCGAGAGTGCCGGTAAAAGAGACAAATCTTTTAATAAATACGCTCCCACCAAGAGCCTCACACGGCAAAAATACTCAGGGTCTAGTGCAAGCCGGAACCAGCACAAAATGCGTGCTGAACCCGAGGCTCGGCAATATGGTGGGGGAACACGACCGGCGAGCGGTGCCGACGATCGCGAGTAACAAAGTCGCGGGAGTGCCGGTAAAAGAGACAAATCTTTTAATAAATACGCTCCCGAGAGTGCCGGTAAAAGAGACAAATCTTTTGATAAATACGCTCCCACCAAGAGCCTCACATTTGCAAGCCACAACTGAATCAAGTATAGAACAAAACACAGCAAAGTTAACACAAAGGCAAGTATAGGCGAGACAGAGCACAAGACTTATCTTGCTTTGACGGCAGGCCGAAGATGAATGACTTATAGGAAGTTGACACTGGCTTCTTCCGGGGCCGGAAGTGGGGTGACATCACGTGACTGTCTTATGACTGCATTGGCCACGGAAAAAATTCGGCCTGACAGAGCTGGCTAACTGCCGTTGAATGCTATGGTCTGACATGGTAAAGTATATGACGCCAAATATAATGTAACTGCATGCAAAAATCATTTCTGATCAAAAGAAAAAAAATTACCAAGCTAGCTAGTCTGAATCCAGAGATATTGTGTTCCTTGCACATCAACCGTTGTCGAAAAAAGTGATTTTGAGAAAACGACGTTTGAAAATAAAGAAGTTGAGCAATTTTCATACACACCTCCTTCAAATAAAGTCATGTTTTACTAAGAAAAATGTGAAAATAAGACAAAATGAACACCACAGACGGTTTCAACAGACTTTCTTCAGCACAAAAACGCATAAAACCCATAACATGATTTTTGAAAGAAAATGGTCAAATTTTCATGCCATCTCTCCCCTTAAGTGCTTTACAAGTCCACGCCCTTGTTCACACTACTGGCTGCCTATCTAGATAGAGATGATTGAAGAGCTGCCTGCTGGCTTTCTATTCGATCATTTCTGCCTGCTGGCTTTCTATTCAATCATTTCCCATGTCATTCAGTCGATAGCAATTACTCTATTTTCTTCCTTCCTTCTTTCAATTTTTCGCACATGGTGCATGCTACGTGTAATGTGCCATCTATACTAATGGCAAAACTGGCCTTCACTACTGAAAGCTGGCGTTGGGATTTTACAGGAGCGCAAAATGTTATACATGCACTCACACACAGAACCTTGATTTGTTACTGTACCATTCAAGGACTTTTTAGAAAATAGAGTCAGAACCAATGTTAACTCCAAGGGAAAAATTCCTTTGTACCAAAACAGCCTGGCAGAGATTCAAACATGCAACCTAGGATTATCGCGATTATGAGTCCTGTGCTATACCAACCGAACTAATTCTAGCCCCCCCAAACTTATTTCATGAATTTTCTTCTTTTTTTTTCTCTCTCTGTCAACTTCTTGCCCTCTCAGTGACATTATCACCAACGGACTCGCTCCAGCTCCGCCACACACCGCCACACCCAGTTCACCCCATCACAGCTGTAGTGCCGGTAGTCCACAGCAAATAATGCCAGACAGTCATGAGGCAACCCGCCAGAGGAGACACTGTAACTGGGCCGTCACTTTGGTAGCGTGAAGTGGTGCCTGTACTGATCAAAGAAGCCACCACCTGCTACTGCAAAATCTGTAATGATTCTTAGATACCGACGGTCAGCAGTGAAAGGGTTAAAAAGGTTGAAAACAAAATTGTTCAATCTACAAGCGGTGTGAACTCACAAATTGCCATCTCCACTGGCAAACGCTCTAATTGAATAATCCTTTGATGATGAGCTGCGGACTAAACCAATCTCACCTGGGTGACAGCCAGAAACCGGGGATTACTCCTGACATTCTCCTTCACGTAGGTCACGCTGCTGGCGATGTAACGGAGATGCGTGGACAAATTGGCAACGATGGCTATGGCATCAGGACACCTGTGCAGAGCAGAAAGCTTTCATAATGTGACAGCATAAATTCTGATTAAGGGTGATAAAAAAAAGAAATACTGAATGATTCACTCTATATGGCCTTGTTTTTCATCACCAGCATTTTGTCAGTATCAAGCAAAAAAGAAACAAATGAACAAACCTGCCAATATAACTCATAGGAAGCCTGGTAATGTCATTTTCTAAACAGATTTAGCTGATGAATAACAATAGAACTTGCAAACTTTAAAGCTTATCTTCTGGAGATGGGGAGTTATATATTCAGCTTTTGACATGAAAATCACCAGCGAAAAAAGTAAAATCTAGCTGTTTTCACACACACACACAACACACACACACACAACACACACACACACACAACACACACACACCCCACATCATAGAAATCCATGCTGCCTGCCTGCAACAGTCTTAGGGAAACACTGTTTACACAGGAAACAGGTCTTGTGTGAGCCTCTAGGTGAGCATACACCATGCAGCTGGAGCACTTTCAACAAACAATGACAACAGCAGAAGACCGAGCGGTCACTGAGGCAGTTGTTGAAACTGGCATCGAGGCAGAGGACAGTGTCATGCTCATTGATGTGAAAGTCGGAATGGTGAGGAAGACAAGACTGAGAACTTGCAATTTGCTGTTTCTTAAACTACTGGCAAAGTTTTGCATCAAAGTACCTTTTAAAAAAAAAAAAAAAAACAAACTTTATGCTAGTGGAAAGATTCATACACCAGACATGTGCAGATTGACACCAGCAGTAGCAGTACCCACATCCACTGTGAGAGCTACAGGGGGACGTGTTTTCATAACCATGAAAGGAAGGAAAACAATCTGAGTTACACGTTTAGATGAACATGTTGCTGTCGTCAAGGGAGGAAAGCTAGGTTAATGGAGCATGCAATGATGATTTCCCTCCCTTACTATTTTTTGCATTGGCTCCGTAGTCGGCTATGATGCTTCCCCAATCAAATGGGATAATGGCAAGACCTGTTTATCTTAGAACTGCTGTTAGTGTACATTTCAACACAAACGAGTGTATTCTCTACAAAGAGTGTGTACATAATTATCTTCTCCCTCCCCCTTTTTCATCCTTTTTTTCTCCTTTGGACAGGGAATTACTGCTGTAAGTGGGGAAAGGGGAGGGAGTGGGAGGGGAAAGGCAGGGATGAGAATGTTTCATGTTCCCAATTTTTGAAAAAACTTTGTTGGGGGGGGGGGGGGGTGGGTGGGAGGGAAGGGGAGTGGAGGATTTGTTTTCATTGGCAATCACACAGCAGAGGGTGGAAGGATTTATGTAGCTAATCCTGTAGTAACTAAAGTTAAAATTCGTTCTAGCACAAATCACTTTCAAATTCATCAGGACAGTTTAGCACAAATTTATGCTCTCTAGCTCTGTGTGTGTTTGTGCACGTGTGTGTGTGTGTGTGTGTGTGTGTGTGTGTGTGTGGGTGTGGGTGTGCGTGTGCGCGCGCGTGTGTGTGTGTGTGTGTGTGTGTGTGTGTGTGTGTGCGTGTGTTACATATTTCAGGGCCTGTAGTCCTCCCACCACGTTTCAAATTACCATGATGTTTAAGAAGCAGACACAGCCAGAATCCATTTTGTATCAGCAAGAGTTGTCATTCTTTGGTCAATGCATCCAGATTAGCACACCACAGACACCAGGGTTATATTCCACAAGTGCAATTACCATTGAAGAACTTTGTCTCCAGATATATATATATATATCTTTTTTACATTTTTTCTAATTCATTGCATGCGCTGCATTTTCCTCAAATATACGTACAAAATATGGCAAAATAGTAAGGGTAAACATGTCTCTAACGGCCATCAATTGGTCAAATAAGTTAATTAAGAAAAAATCTAATATATGACCATTTTTAACCTTTCAGAACCCTTCTTGATCTCATCTTATTATGGAGGGATAATCACTGTATCTAATCAAATCCAGAAACTGATAAAAAGGACAGAAAATGGCTTTGCAATTAGCTACTACTACAAAACAGGTCTGTAGTTGAATATGATTGAAACAGACTGTGGCGTTACTGAACAGAAGCCAAAATACTAACAAAAGAATGAAAAAGAAGGTTCAAAGTAATACTTATTTTAATACCAAATACAAGACACAAATCGGTTAAATAAATTTTCTACAAATACATCTTCAGACATTATAAATAACAGAAAAAAAAAATTCCCCAGATCACAATCAGTGCGAAAATTACAATATATGAAAGGGTGCAATAGTGAGGAAGAAAACACATTTGTCAAAAAATTACTTGTCAGTTTCATTTTTTGCAATAAATTCAAGCGTTCCTTCAAACCTTCCTTTTGATTTTTTTTTTGTTTTGTTTTGGTTTTGTCTTTTGTGTGGGGTGTGTGTGTGTGTGTGTGTGTGTGTGTGTGTGTGTGTGTGTGTGTGTGTGACTATTTTGGCCTGTAGTTGAATAGTGAATGTGTTGAAGTTGGGGCAGATGATTCTGAATTTGAAGCACTTGTGGGTGTGGGTTTTTTTCAGCTTGAAAACCATCTCTGCCCATCCAGCAGTAAATGAGCATCTGCTTCAAGGGAAGTTTAAAGTGGTGGAAGAAGAGAAGGACGGGCTTTATCTTACTTCATGTAATGCCACGCCCTACGCTTGGAGAATGCTTTACAGTCATATGCCCCTGTGGCCATCAGGCTCCAGGACTTGAACCTTTCGTACCCGTTATTATTACATTACATACATCTTCTACTTGAGTGCAACATTTTTTTTTTTCTCTAAATAAATGGAATGTACAAAAGACATCCACAATATAAGAGTACAGAGATCTGTCAGTGTCCAAAATGGTCATTTACACAGGCTGCAGATAGCTACATTTTCTGAGATTAAAAGAAAAGAAAGAAAAAAAAAACAAACCCCCCCTCCCCACCCCCCCCAAATTAACTGGTCTCCCACTCACTTGACTTGTTCATATATGAGTGTAGCACCTTTTTTTTTCTCTAGATAAACCGAATGTACAAAAGACATCCACAACATAAGAGTAAAGAGATCTGTTAGTGTCCAAAAGTCACTTACGCTGGCTGCAGACAGCTACATTTCTGAGACTAAAAGAAAAAGAAAGACAACCCCCCCCCCCCCCCTTAACTCATTGGCGCCTTGTCGATCACCTGGCGGGCAACGGGTTGAGTGCTTCGCACAGACGCGTCACCCGCCTGGTGATTGACAATTTACTCAAATGATCACATGCAGCTGTGCGGTCTAAGGGAAACAATCGTGGTATCTACAGAAAGCTGAGGATTTCCTCTATTAGGTGGCACTCTCCCTTGGTGTATTATCTCGCGTTTAATTCTACTTTTTCGCTCATATTATGGGATAGCTGGAGATAACTCTGGCTGCCCGTGTTCATCATGTTGTCGGCACTGAAGCGTCAGCGAGTGGTAGCGAACAGAAACATCTTATTTCAAGAAGTAATTGAAAGAATAAGGGAAGAATGATCAAATGAAGAACTGGAACTGTTTTCCGAACATGTCGAACTTTTCCGAACTGTTTTCCGAACTTGCCAATCGGACAGAGAGGATATGATGACGATGGTGAGTTGCACATACCAAATGATGATGAAATTTTTGCATTTTTTCTTCAACTATGTGACAGCAGCTCTCTGTTTGAGGTTTAGACCATGCACACAGCTGTGTGTGTGAAAGATACATTGTTTTTATGTGTTTGCTACACATTGTGTTGACTACAGTTATGATCATATTGATTTTTCATCCATACTTACGTGGAGGAAAAGATTTTGCTGACAGCTGTTTGCCTACACTTTTCAAACCAGTGGCGAGTGAAGTGTGTACTGAGCACAGGACTGTAGTATTTTTTTCTAAAAGAACATGATTTGAAGTTTTCAAAAACATAATATTTATTGTTGTATTCGGTTTGGTTCTATTTGTATATTTTTTGTAAAAATACTGAAAATAGTGCGTCTCAGCGTTCACGGTTGTGGCAGAAAGTTGCATCTGCACTGAGTTAAAGCTCCCCACACTTAACTGGTCCCCCACTCACTTGACTTGGCACTTGTTGCGGATAGGGACCAGACTGCTGGTCTCCCAGTTGCGTTTGTGGATGGCAGCGATTCCCTCCATCAGTTTCAGGCGTACCCCCACTTGGGTGATCCCCATCTGTTTACACACAGGACAAAAGTTCACAGCGCCATTGTCATCATTCAGCAACAGTGGCAGAGCCGACTTCTGACAGTAACCCAAGGTCTACCTTCCTTCAAATTTCACAAGTCAAGCCATGTGTATGCTTATGTTGTTTGATGGGTACACACATACAAATGTGTGAATATGTACATATGATACAACCTCATACTTTGTACATTTACACACAAACACATGCATAACACACAGCCATCTCTCCCTCCATTCCCCTACACAATCCTTCATAGTCTATCCACTCTAACATAGAAAATGAGGCTGGGGAAAAAATTACACACACACACACACACACACACACACACACACACACACAGAAAGAGAGGAAGAAAGAGTAAAAGAGTTAGAGAGGAGAGAACTTCAAGAGGAAGCAACTCCTACAAATTCATACCGCACAGGGAGTAAGTCTCCAGTTTCAGACACTCCTTCTAATCATTCGTGAATGGTTTTGCATCACCATTCTATCTCTTTAGAAACAAGACCACTGATGACCTGGATATAATCATGTACCTTACAAACACCCCTGTAATATTAACCAACGATCCAGCAAAATGATCAAGTGGTCTTGTGAGCAGGCAGATGCAGATTCACGCACACAAGCACACAGCACCACCACGCACGTTCGCATGCACGCACGCACGCACCACACACACACACACATACACACTCACCCTGACGACGGAAAACATTCCCTAGCTCATTCTGCCAGCAGCATAACAAAGAAAACCTGACAAAGCTCACCTTGATGAGATCGTCCTCGGTCATGGTAAGCAGGAGGGGAAAGTCGACGTGGTGGGCCTGGAACAGGCCATGGAACTGACCCAGCTCCAGGCCAAACAGGAACATCTCCAGGTCCCCGTACTTCAGCCCCGAGTGCCTGAGTAATGGCACAGCACACCAACACAACGCACTGTCATTTCTCTTCACTGACAATTGATGATTAAATTAAGTAACGCCTGGACTGTCTGCAACTCTACGTTTGACATGATAAGACTTGTGAGCCATAAAGATACTCCCTCGTCTTGGCTCTCCTATGACCCACTGGCATGTGACACTGACAGTTTAAACATAACTCAATCAAATAATGGTGAATAAAAATAAATCATCCATATTTGCTTTATTTCACTGTAAAACATGAAGAACAACCATCTGCAGATTGTAAGAGGGGTGGTGGGGTGGTGGGTGGGGATTTGCAGGGGTTATCTGTTTTAGAAGCATCCAAGATTGAGACATATCCTGGATGCTTTCGCCACTCTTTCCATACATGAAGAAATGTCCGTTCTCCGACACTATTTTTCCTTGTTTCTTCAGTCTTTCCAGCAACATTTTCACCATTTTGAACTGAGATTCCTCGACATTTAAAATACGTGCAAATGATGATTCTACCCTATAATCAACCCTGTAGAATTTGATGAAACATCTACCCAACTGTTTTCCAGTTATCTTCCCAAGAGCCCCAACACAGTGTCTTATTTTGCTCACTTTATGAGGAATATGTAACACATAACTCACTGTGGCATGCCATGTAGGGACAATGAAGTGGAATTCTATAAAACTGACCACATTCCATTATTACAAAGGAGAACAGTATCAAAGTCTCAAAATATCCCCTCTTAAGTCAAAAGACCACAGATTCCCTTTTAAGTCAAAAGATTAGATTTCCCTTTTAAGTCAAAAGATCATAGAACCTCCTTTTAAGTCAAAAGACCACAGATTCTCCTTTGAAGTCAAAAGATCACAAATTCCCCTTTTAAGTCAAAAGATCACAAACTCCCCTTTTAAGTCAAAAGATCACAGATTCTCTTAGTGCTGACTCTGGGATGAAAAGCATATCTCAGCTTGTGGCACTTCCGTTTTCAGTTTGCACGTATGTGTGTGTACAAGCACAGGCACAAAAGTGCACACACACACACACACACACACACACACACACACACACACAAACACCCTTCTCTGCGAGATTATGCCTGTGTGTAAGGTGAACATTTAAAATACTACCTACCCTTTACTCATATCAGGTTTTGCAGCAGCTGCAGCAGCAGCAGAGATGGCATTGGCATCTCCTGCCCCAGTCTGATTGCCTGTAGCACCACTGTTTCCCTCAAACAGCCACACAATCTGAAAAAAGACAAAGAAAGAAAATGTAATGTGCACTGAATGATACTAGGCATCTAGATACCATTGATTTTATCATAAAGAAAAGAATTTCAACTGGAATATACAAGAAGTTATTTGCAACCACCACATGTAAATCTTCAGGACACATAATTTTTTATTATATGCATGCAGGTACAACATTCTGATATACTTGGGTATGGACTCATCCACACACAGACAAACACACAAGAAGTAAGGAATTACAAAAACTATAACATATTACTAATATATAGCAGATGATGTATGATTGTTATATATTGTGTGATTTGATGTCTGTTGTGATATTGTAAACGCCTAGGGCATTCAATTGATTAGGCGTCATAAATGTTCATAATAATGATAAGTTTCTAATTAAATACCTTGTATTCAACAAGAAGTGTTGAACACACAGCTCATCTCACACTGGTTAACTACAATCATACATTCACACAACCAAAGGTATTCATTTCACGTAACCTTTTTCTTTTCACATGCCATGTTGATTTTTTGGTTCTGCATTACCAGGAAAACATTTGAAAGATGTTCTTGCCCTTCCTTCAGTTTGATCAAATGTACCTGTTCCACAGTACGCATCATTGTATATGTATACTGAAGCTGACTGTATTAATGTTTGCATTCTAATTATGTTGAGTTTTTCTTTTTCTTTCTTTCTTTTTTTTCTGTTTTTTTCTTTTTCTGCAGAAAACATTTTTGTTTAATGAAGTACATGACAACAAAAAGGGGAAATCCGTCAAAAAGCAAAAAAAAAAAAAAAGAAAAAGACATGATTGATTAAGTCTATAACTTGTCTAAACTGCAACAAAAACAATCATTATCTTCAAAAGTAGCATGTCTGGTTAACTCGGTAACACACCTTTAAAGCTATACTAAACACCATCTTTCTTGGACCTGCCACAAATCACATCCAGATGATGCCTTTTCTGATGACCTCCTATGAGTTTACGCAACAGGTAATCAGCCAGCATAATGAACAGGTTAGTATTCCCAAGATCTCAGACTCAAGTCCCATAAGATCGAAACATCTGTAGATTTTCTTTTTCTGCTTTGGACATGTCTAGAATGCGCTAGTGGCTCCAAATCCAATTGGAACTTTTACTAATATTTCCTGGCCGACACTGCAGCCACCTTGGGCTAGGTTGTGTTCTATGAGGAGCCTCAGAATACAGCCTTGTCATGTCTCACACACCAGAACTTTTTCTTCTTCGTACACTCAGACTGGAACCCCAGAGGCACTGACGAAGGCTGCAGTATGGCCGAGACCCTCCAGACAGGCAGAGAGCTTCTCCCTCCTCGATGTGTTGGCAGGTCAGGTCTCTGCTCTTCGCTTTTTGTGGGGGGGACAGTTCTGCAGGAAAGGTTCCGCAGTCATTGGGGCTGTACCGCATGGGCACCCTGAAGACTCGCCAACGTGGAATTCTGTGCATATGTAGTGTTCAAGTCTGGAGTGCCCTGTCCTCAGTCTCACAAGGATCACACAGAATTGAACTCTGTATAATCATCCCACTAAACCTCACTGATTATCACGAAAAAGGTCCAATGTATGTCCCTTCAAGCCCTTCCCTCATGGTGATCTCAGTTTCAACTTCATCTCCATGTCAGTCCTGTGGTGCACTTGTGTCAGGGTCAATGTCTGCAAATCTGGAAGTTCATGACGACTGTTGCTGTATAGACACAGTGCTGTCCTCTAGAGGGCATAGTCGTTCACTGGCCTAGCAGTGAAGCAATTACTGTTGCCAGCAGAATGCTCAGCAGGTGGGGTCCTGCATACGCTGGGTCAGAACAGGCATCACTGAACATTATCACAGTGACTCAGCAGCCGTGCAGTATCTCCTTTACCAGACTGTGACTCCCTGAGATGACTTCATACTGTCTGCTCCCTGTGAACTCTCAGAGCTGAGACCAAGAAGGCACGGAAGATGAAACATGGAAAAACAAAAACAAAAACAAAACTCAATGAGGAAATCATGAATGTCATATGAAATGAAATGATCACGATGGACTGTTTCAGTTGAATGGATGCTTAAATGCTAACAGTAAACACCATGTTTGGAGAACAGACTGTAACAAAAAATGAGAACAATGCCCCAGGTTGTTTCATCCTTTAGCATGTTCTGGTTGAATGTCAAGAGACACTTTAAAACTCTAAAGAGAAAATTTGTTTCCTAATCCTCACACTCTCTCTCCTTCAGATTTCCAGCCAGGCATACACAGACACACGTATTTATACATATACACACACAAACACAAACAGGCACACACACATTATTACTTACACACACACATACACATTATTATTTACACACACACACACACACACACACACACACACACACACAACACACACACACCTCCTCTTTGCCCCTGGCCATGTCAATGGCAGTCAGGCCATCCGTGTGCTTCTTGTTCCGGTCAGCCCCTCGTTCCAGCAACAGCTTCACCACCCCCAGCTTCTCCCGCTGGGTCGCCCACGACAGCGCCTGACATCACACACAGTTGTCACACCACATCAACATCATGCTTCACCCCACCAGGCCCTGCTCCCTTGAATGATGACACCAGCTCGCAGTTCTCCTGGTGTTACACACAATCCACAGGTAAGACAAACAGTACTCTTCTATGACCAACATAGATACCCAAGCACTGACACTTTCGATCTTTTACCATCTTATTTTTCATTCATAAACTGTACAGTGCAGAACTCTGCTACCATGGGTGTGATTAATGAAAATGGCAAAACAACTGAAAAATCAAATTAACCCGTTCACTGCCTGAAAATATTACAAACAAAGGCTTTCCCAGTGCCAGGGAAATCTAATGATTTGGGGGTAATAATTAACAAAAAATTCTAGCTCAGAAACTACAAAAGATATAAAAATGAAATCTATATAATTTTTGAAGGAAATTGAATGAAGATTTTGAATCTGGGCTTCTTTTGTTTTAATTTTGATAATAAAAAAGTATTTAGGCAATCAGATTTGGATAGATTTTTTTGCACGATCAAAAGCATATGTATTTACCACTACATCTTCACATCCAAACAAGAACACAAAGCAAAAAAGTTGAAAATAAAGTTTGTATTGTCACACTACACCTGTAAATGAAAGTAAAAAAGTTTAGAAGTCTATCAAGACGCTCACACTCTATGCAGACAGGTCAGTCCACGACCACGCCCCCCTCTCCCCACCACGCCCCCTTGCTGGACTTCAACCCTCTCTTTCACTGCTCCTCTTCCCCTACCTTTCCCTCTGCCCCGTGCCACGCCGCGAGCAGGCCGCGCTCCCCTCTCGCGCTGACTATCACGTCACTGACCACTGGCACGCAGTGCAGAGTACACACTAGGCGAGCTTGTTCGACGCTGGCAAACCAGTCAGCTGAACACACACTGAGGTCACACAGCCCGACACAATAACTGACGAATACGGTCGGCAATTCCATCACTATCATCATCTCACCTTCATGCTCGAGTGAGTCGTTGAATAAAAGATTATTGTCTTTGTCAAAAATCATTAGCAGAGCCTGCTCAGCTGTGTAAATACGTTGATTTGGTCGCTGTGCTTGTCGAAGGTTGCGCCGCCATCTTTGCAAGCGAGACGAAGTGCTGGCTGGTCATCCAGTCAGTGATGAGAATAAATGGGCTTTCCCCTCACGTGTGGTCATTTACATATCATTTTAATACTACAGACATATAAGGCTTACTACGCACGCTCTATTTAAGTCCGTTGATAGAAATAGTAACGAATGAAAATTCAAGAAAAATGCATGACGTCAGTGGACGGCCCATAGGCACTGGGAAAGCATTTTTAATGCAGCATCAGCTGACGGCTTAAAGGCACTCTACGGGTTAAAGAAGTCTGAATTTTTTCAACTGAGAAGACATTTCCTTTTCAGTAGAAATGCAGCCCCAATGATCATACAGAGCTCACTGGTGTGAGCAGGACAGGGAGGTAAGTGTGATGTCAGAAACAGGGAAATCAACACAGACACAAAGTTTACTATTTATTGTTACAAACGGATGACACTGTGCGACAAGTTCAAGATTTATTCACTAGCTGTGGAACACCTGCCATGGATGCAGTGCCACGTTGTGGAACCCATCAACACTTTTGTGTCTCCTTCACCCTCAGAGTCATACACATGCAAATGACTAGTTTTTAAAAGACAGGGACTTCCACCATAATCCATAGACCTACATAGCCTTGAGCACTCTCTGTTCAACACCTGCACAGAAAGTGGGAACCCTGATTTACACCTGAAACTATTTTAGGAAGAGGGGAGAAGGGATAGGTGAATGGGTGAGTACAAAATGATCCAAGCCATCTACAAAATCCTTCCAAGATGTAGGCTTACAAGTTAAAAAAAAAAACAACAGAAGAAAGACCATATCAAAAGAACCATCCTTGTGAATGTAATGCAGATAATCAAGGTTGTCTTGAGAAAAGCAAACCAGCTCACCGTCCAACCCCGGAAATCCTGGCGGTCAATCTCCGCCCCGTTGTCCAAGAGAAGCTGGACAATGTCCAGCCGACCCTCTCTTGCGGCACACATTAGGGCAGTCATGTGATGTCTGTGGACACAGAACAGTGACCATACGTGACAGTAACAGACATTATTACAGTGACCGTACGTGACAGTAACAGACATTATTACAGTGACCGTACGTGACAGTAACAGACATTATTACAGTGACCGTACGGCAGTAACAGACATTATTACAGTGACCGTACGTGACAGTAACAGACATTATTATGAAGAAAACTTGGTTTCTTTTCAACAGGGGGTGGGTGGCTGGAGAAGAATGAAAGATGTTTTCAACAGCATGATGGGATATGTGAAGAAGTTGAAACAGAGGGATGTGAGGGAAGAGGAGGGAGAGGGAGGGGGGTGGGGTGGGGGGGGGTCGAGGGGAAAGGTAAATCATTTCAGTATTATGAATCAACTCAAGTATGTAAAAAAATACTTGAAAAAAAAATTGGCAAAAGACTAAAGAGTTCTTTTTTCTTTCTCTTTGCCTGGAGAAAAGCTAAGGATTTTCCCTCTGAATCTGAACTACATCTGGTTGTCCCCTAACTTGAGAGCCAAGTGTCCTCTAACAATGTCTTACCCATGTCTTAAAGTTACGGCCCTTTCTAGAATGACAATCACAGCCCTGGACAATCACTGTACACATCAACAAGTGGTTTCTGTTGGTACCATGAGTATTACCTGTCGCGGCATTGACATCAACACCTCTATCAATGAGAAGCTTGACGCACACCATGATGGCTTCCACC
>CM065734.1:27771434-27776434 GCA_033310375.1 Conus canariensis | reverse complement strand
ACACACACACACACACACACACACACACACACACACACACGTCCCTTTCACTCTCAACAGTAATATTTTTTTATGAACACAAAGTCATTCATGTGCCTGTTGGTCTCTGAACCCTTGCCATTCAGCTGATCTATATGACCAGCTGTACACCCACTCAAACACGTCTCTGTTGCTTGCCTCTCACGCGTCAGTCGGCCACGCCCCCTTCAACCTCAACCAGCAAGAGTCGGCCCACAGCGTGTGTGTGAAGTTCGTTGCCTAAAGTCTTAGTTCGCTCCCTCACACAGAGTTCAGTCAGTGCTGGCTGGCTCAACGCAAAAACACTGGGGCACACACGGTAGGGAAGTAAGTGGGCATCTTGTCAGTCTCCCAACCACTTGGCCACAGTCCAACGCCTCGCGTTGCAATAATTCGGTTAAGCCCTCACTATCGTTGTTTACTCATGACTGTCTGGGTCTTCTTCATCTGTATTAGGAACAATTGACCGTCTATTCAATATTCCCAGCACTTGATCTGTGGTAAATGTATGGCAAGGTCAAGTACATAAAGTGCTTGGTGGTGACGTCATAGTGAATGGAAAAACAATCGGAATAAAATTGATACAACACTGAACTGAATAGTGTTCTGACAAAGCAAATGGCTGTGAGCACCAGCCAGACCATCCCCCAACTATGACATTTATTGCTGGCTTTTTATCTCATGAACTAGGATCGTGAGAGTATCGGGAGTTAGGTCACCCTACTTAGTCGCCAAATGGCGCCTTCGGCGCTCAGCCTTGTCGTCGCCAAAAGGCGCCTATGGTGGTGAAAGGGTTAATTTTCGCTTCCACTCCAGGAACAGACCTTTATCCAGAGCGTCTGTGACAACCCTGAGGTTGCCATAAATGACTGCCATCCTGAAGTCCTCTCTGCTGATGCTAGGCGCTTTGGGCGGGAACCCAGCTCCAGACCCCCCACTGGTCTGGCCATAGGGTGTGGAAAAAGACCCAGCACCTGGCTGAAAGCTGCTGTTGTTGTTCTGAAAACCATAGTTGTTGTTGGAACTGCAGGTGGTACACCAATGTACAGTTGCTGTGCTCTCTAGAAAAAGAAATTTCTTATTTGTTTTATTTACCCTTTTTTTCTTTTTTGTGAGAGAGAGCGAGACACTACCTCTGTGTGTGTGTGCATCAGGTGTGTCTGCTGTGTGTCGTGTGGGGAGCGTGCGTTTTTGTGTGTGTGTGTGTGTGTGTGTGTGTGTGTGTGTGTGTGTGTGTGTCCGTGAGTGTGTGTGTGTGTGTGTGTGTGTGTGTGTGTGTGTGTGTGTGTGTGTGTATGTGTGTGTGCGCGCGCCCGTGCCTACACGTGCGTGTGTGTGTGTGTGTGCATGTGTGTATGTGTGTGCGTGCGTGTGTGCATTTGTGTGTTTGTAATGTGTAGAAAGTTGAGCATCAGCAGAACACAGATTTTTTTTTTTTTTAAGAAACACACAAGCTTCAATCAAAGGGAAACTGCACAGGCTGTACACTTAGCTGGATGATTAGTTTGCCCCCCCCCCCTCCCCCCCCTCCCTGTTGACCCAAAACAGTGTAATTTTCCCTCCAATACTGTTGGTTTGAGACACGTCAGAGATTGCTATTCCCACTTAGGCAAATGATGGAAAGAAAGTAAGATAATGATCTGACAGAAACATGAAATTTTCACAACAAAAGAAACAGTTCTCTGCTGTCAAAATCATGGTTTATGCATTTGACTTTAACATTCTCAGAAAAAGCAACAGCTGTGTCACAGTGCTAAACATTACAAATTGTGAAACAAAGATCATGGGGATGCAACTTATATATTGTTCACTCTGATGAATGGATTGCAGACCATTTCATTTCCATCCATGTCTCCTCCCATTCCTACATCTTTCCAAACTCATTTTTACCTCCGTGCTTTATCTAAAAAATCAGTAGTAACACTGCAAAAGTCTTAGTCTGCAGTAATCTCACTGACTGGCCCTTGATAGATAGAATGGCTTCTCCCTGTAGAACGCCAATAAGATCTAGATCTATATATACTACGCACAAAAAGTTAAGGATCGGTATGTGAAAACAGGTGCATAATAAACTCAGTTCGCTACTGTTATTTATTTCTTAGTCCAGCCAAATTGTCATGAATTCTTGTTCAGCTGTAAGTGGGCGATGTGTTAGTGCGAAAATTGCACGGGATTCTCTACTACTGAGCTGGGCCGCAAAAGGAAACTTGCGAAAAATGACCTTGTTTTGGACCGTTCTGCCTGAACACATTGCACTTGCCAGAGGGAAAAATCATTATGCACGTGCAAGCACTGCTGTTTATGTGTGAGATGCTGTCGCTGGCTTGGCTATATAAGAAGACATTCCACCAGTAGTAGGCCTGATCTGACAATGCCTCCACGACGAAAATTAAGCGAGTTGGATAGGGGACGAGCTGTTGCATGGTTCCAAGATGGTGTTCCCAAGCGAGAAGTGGCCAGGCGACTTCATGTGTCCATCTCGGTCATTGTCCGACTGATTCAATGCTTCACAGCCACTGGGATTGTCCATGAAAGACGCAGATCTGGTCGACCGAAGAAGACAACCCCACGTGACGATCGTCTCATTGAACGACAAGCCCTGCAGACAAGAACAGCCTCTTCCAGCATAATTCAAAGGCAGTTCAGGGTGGCTACTAACATCAACATCAGCCAGCAGACCATACGGAACCGCCTACATGGGTTTAATCTCCGTTCTCGTCGCCCAGCAGTACGGCCATGCTTAACTCCAGCCCATAGGGCAGCACGCCGCGCCTTCTGCGCACGTCACGTGAGGTGGACACGTCAGCAATGGTCCCAGGTCCTGTTCAGTGATGAATCACGCTTCACCCTTCACCACAACGACGGCCGACTGAGGGTCTGGAGGCGCCCAGGGCAACGCTTTACTGACGCCACTGTCCAAGAAAAGGTGGCCTTTGGTGGAGGTTCTGTAATGGTCTGGGGGGCCTTCAGCCTTCACCACAGAACACCCTTGTATCATGTACAGGGTAACCTGACTGGCATCCGATACCGGGATGAGATCCTTCGACCGCTGGCTGTGCCTACACTGCAGCAGATGGGACCGAGGGCTGTCTACCAGGATGACAATGCTCGCCCCCACAGGGCAAGGGTGGTCAACGACTTCCTGCAGCAGTCTGGAGTCAACAGAATGGAGTGGCCAGCATGCAGTCCCGATCTCAACCCGATTGAGAACCTCTGGGATGAGCTGGATCGCAAAGTGAGGAGCCACCCCCCTCCCAGGGATGCCCAACACCTCTACCAGATGCTGCAGGCTGAGTGGCAGGCGCTTCCACAGAGGATCTTCACCAACCTGGTCAACTCGATGAGCACTCGCTGCGTCGAGTGCCAGAACAGCCATGATGGTTACACGCATTACTGAGCTTTTGGGAGCATCAGTATGCCCTGTCTTGTGATTTCAATGACTTTGGGAAATCAAATTTGGATACGTACCCACTTTAATCAAATGTACACACCAAACGATTGCTCGAGATTGAAGGCAATTGTGTATCATTATCACTAAAGAATGGAATTAAATGTTGGCCAAACTTCAACGCATTGACTTTCTTATTTTGACAGTTATGAATGTTTGTGAAAGTGATCCTTAACTTTTTGTGTGTAGCTTATATATTAATTTAGCTTTTTAATCATGTGTAAACCAGCATGCCCCTTGGAGCAAAACGCAATTTAAATGAGTGGCCTGCTGACGGAATCCACATGGAGTTGCTGAATATTTATATAAATGTTTTGAAATTCTCACTGTTGTATGTGTTCTTCTTTTCTATCAAGGAATTTCTGTAAAGGAAATTTTCTAAACGATACTTTCTCAGGGTTGTTTTTTTTTTTTTTTTTTTTTTTTTAAACAGGGCTAGTCCTTCACTCTTAAATTTATACTTTGGCAGGTTAGCTTAGCAGATCCCCTCCTCCCCTATCCCCACCTTCCCCCACCATGGAAAGTTTTTTTTTTTTAACAAACTTTTGGATGGGTTTTTAGAAGATGTATTTTAAAGAACTGTGTGAATGAAAGACTTGTGAGTTGATTTTAACGTGGTGACAGCCCTGATATGGCCCTTTGCGGTCGGCTGGGCTATAAGCAACATTATCTTATCTTATCTTACCTTCCCCCACCCAGTGTCCCACACTTTGTTCATATGTTCATATATATCATACATTGTGCGTTCGATCGCCTACGACTAGTGAGTGAATGCATCTGAACACCCAGGTGGCGAATGCGTTCATTTGCAACAATGGAAGATTTGGTTAAAAAAAATTAAATTACATCTACAAGCAAAATCCTTGGATTCGTTCAGAAAATTCTATGAAGGCAAACACAAAATCTTAACTTGCACACTGATCACGGATCACGACATGGGCAAGGTACCTGCTTTTTAGCCTTGAGAAAATGTTCGAAATCGGAGTGCAAATAACACCCCAGTGACCAGTGTGAATCAAACCCAATGCGGAGTCTTGTTTGATAGAAAACATCTCTCTATTTCAGAATTTTCACAGTTTGACGTTATTTTCATTTCTCTGGTTACTTACACTGGAAGAACAGTTAGTGGCGTATTGAGAATAATCATCGTCATCTGACATAAATCCATCTTCACTGTCGTTCTCGAACCCAGCCGGCATGTACGCCATGTTTGCCATTGACCCTTCTTTCGTTTCCAAAATAGCAGTCCAGAGGTAAATAATTGCATTACAGGTATTTCCTCCAGCTTAAAAAAAAACTGTCTAGACAGACCTTTCATTACCATAAATCCACATAGCAAATTAATTTTAAAAATAATTTAGTTATTCATCTACTTCAAAATATGTTTTAATAATCGCTTAGATTCGATTCAAAAATTGTCACTGCGGTCTGTACAAGATGGCGAAGTATATAGAAAAGTTCTCTCGCTTCATGACTATTATAAAAGAAAATGGTGGTATCTTTGGGTCTGTTAGACAGCTTTACAGGTTAGTAA
>CM065734.1:27756434-27768934 GCA_033310375.1 Conus canariensis | reverse complement strand
AAACAAATTTTTTCCAACATTTGATATTTTTACTTGTGTTTAAAACAGATTTTTCAAACATTTGGTATTTTCCTTTAAAATGTTTACGTTAATGATTATGTGTGATCGTGCTTTCACTTGTATTAAATCCACACACATCTTTGCAGAACTGATGAGCTGAAGACAGGAACTCTGGTTGGAGAGGATGAGTTTGGGAACAAGTACTACTATAATCCCATGTACTTCATGGGTATGTTTTTTTGTAACATCTTTCTCTGTTTCTTTGCGTAATTCTTCATATGAACATTAGGACTGTTCATCTGCCTGCGCTTGTATGCAAGTTTGTGTATATTCATGCATCCAAACAGTGAAAATGATCATAGATTAATACTGATTAACCTCTTTTTAATGAATAACTATCTCAGTTTCTATCACAGTTGATTGACAGAGGCAGAATGAAATGAAATTAATGAATGTTAAAATACACAAGGTGTTGATATGTAGAATGTTGTTTTGGTCCAGTGAGTTTGATCTGTTCTAATGATCTCTTAGGAACACTATTCAATTGCTGGTTCATTGAATGCATGAGGGAATCATGTGGAGTGTAGATTACATGTTTTTGATTACTTCATAGTATTCATAACCACATTCAGACAATGGAGAATACATTACTTAGCTTCAGTTGCAGACAAATAAAAAGGAGATTGTTATGATTGAAATTTGGCCTTGGCTAACATTAACAACATTTTTGTAGTTGATCCAGGCTTTGGTGTGCAGTTTATAATCTCTAGCAAAGCTTTTGGGCATAGCCACTGGCTTTTTCAGCTTATATGGCTTTGTCTCTTTTTCAGTGTCTGTGCCTTTTTTTTGGCAGTATGACCAATTAGGTTTTCTGTTGTGCAAATCCATCGCTTGGGAAAATCTAGTGTCATGGAGTTTTGTTGTGGTTTCGTGTGTCTGTATTGAGCTTGTGTATTTCTTTTGCAATAAATGAATAACCGTACCTGGATAACAATTGAAATTGAGTGAGTCAATCACCCGCTCAGTCTGTGTCTACCTGGTGATCCAGTAATGATTTGGATCAGTTGAGGACGCAGCAGGTGGTGTCAGATGTAAATCAGAACTAGCTGTGTTGAACACAGAAATGCCTCAGCAGTGAGCAGGGTGTCCTCTGGTAGGTTGTCTCTAGTCAGTAGTAAAGATGGTCTGACGTTGATACCTCTCTGTGTACTGCTGATGATGGAGCCATGCTAAAGGAAATCTGGTTATGTTTGTTTATCGCTGCAATCAGGCAGAAAGATCAGTGCAAAACTGATGGACCATAGAGGAAACAGGCAGTAGAGCAGCAAAAGGAACTGATTAAAAAGGGGAGAAAAAAACATAGAGAACAATGTTATTTTAAAAATAAAGCGATTGAAAAATAAAGTGATTGAAAAATAAACTCTCCTTTTTCGTCATGAGTATAATCAGCGTTTCTTTTTCCAGTTCAAATTTTATATGCATATCATTTAGACCATGATGTTTAGCAGTCAGAGTGATACAGAATCTTAGAATATGTGATATGATACGTAGGACAAAACCACTTATATGTCAAATGAATGTATGAAAACAGAGTTCCATGCTAAAATAAACTGGCAATACTGTTTTGTGATCCCTTGGCAAGATTGGTAAGAGATATCTTTTGAACTGGCATCATGAGTAAATTACTGTTGTTGATATGAAGATATCTGCTCTGCCTGAAGATTGAATAAAGGAGAGCACTGAGCATGTTTACTTCTAAATTTTAGCAAGGTGAAATCTGAAGTTTTCTCATCAAATTGTTGTGCTGCCTAATATGCGATAAAAGGCCAAAAGAAACTGGGACCTCAGATCAGGTTGCTGGACCTCATGATGATTTAGTTTGTGAACCAGTTGGTTGTGCTGTACAACAGCTGAAAACTGGCTTTTTGTCCATAGCAGTTTGTGCTGGTGACATGCCAGAAAATTTGTGACTCCTCACCAGCTACCACAGGGCAGTTGTAAGCTGAAACATTGAGGGTGCATGTCTCATAACAGTTATTTCTTTGTGGGATTTTTTTTTTTTTTTTAGCCCAAGCTGGCTGTTATCCAAAATTGAACATCCTTTTGGCTTTGATGGGAAAAGTGGAACCACACGTCTAAGTTTCAGCCACTGAACGGGCATGAATCTTGAGTGTTGCCCAAATTTTCTGACCAACACTGTAAGTGTCTAACTGTGTCACTCACCTGGTTGATACTAAGATTTAATTTGGAAAGAAGTGAAGAATGCAGCCCTTTCATGAAGTTACAGATTGGAATGGAACTCCATCGCATCATCATTATCATCATCTTTATTATCCATCATCATCATTGAAAAAAAGATTGTTGTATATATTTGAAAACCATGATGCGGCTGGAGATAGGAGATGTACTGACCTTATGAGGCACATAAGCAAGTAAGTGTGTCTGTGGCAGGACGCAGTCGCTGGGTGGTGTACTCTGATGCTGTGGGTATGGACTATGATGGAAGTCAGGTCCCCGCTGAATGGTGTGTAAATTCTCCTGGTTGTGAATTTTGTCTTGTTTTTTCGTTTGTCTGCATTTGTAGAGCTTTGTGATACTATACAATGTCTGTATGTGTGGTGTACGCTATCAGGCTATTGTGACTGGCCCTTGAGCAGTTATAGACCTGTATCTACAGCTCTCATTCTTGTAATCTGTAATAATCTGCAGATGTTGTACCAGTTTAAATCCTTATCAGGACTTGAGTGTGCCTCAAAGATGTGCTCATTGTGCACAATCACACGCAGGTACGCATGCACACATGCACACACATACACATGTACATACACACACATTATTCATAGAAGAGAAGACATCTGTCCACGCATGTGCACATGAAGTATATCTTACTAAAAGCAGGGAAAATAACAAAACTTCAAGAAAGTATTACAAAAATGATGAGATTTACCACTGCCTTGTACTTTTGTCTTGAAAAACAACAAGAACAAAAAAAACAAAAAAAACAATAGAAACAATGGAAGAAAACTTATCTTCGCCAACTTTACCAATTGTTGATATCCCACTATAGGATGTTTATCTGGCTGTTAGGCTGTCTGCAAAGCAAGCTGACTTCAGGTGTTTCTTGTTGTAATCAAGACTACCCTGTGCATGTTATCAGACTTTCCCTCCTGCTGTCATGCAGCTGTACCTTAACAGGTGGACAGTTTAGAGAGGGCAGTGCTCACACCCATACCTGCTGATCTGAGGTTTTACAAGATGTAATCATTCTGGCAGGTCTTGTTTGGACCTCAGTGATCTTCACGGAATCTGGTGATCTGATGTTTTATAGGATGTGAATATTTTGGCAGGGCTTGTTTCACAATGTAATGGAAGTACTGTTAATGGTGGCGTGTGTCTGCTCTGGTCTGGCCCACTTTCACCCATTTTTTTTTTTGAGGGGCTGTTTCAGTGTTTCCGATGAATTAACAAAACAGTGTTCAGATAATACAATCAACACTCATGGTGCACACAGTGTTTAATATTTTTATGCAAAAAAGTTAAAATATTGTAAATTTGAGATATACACCGTTCTGGTCTGACACCCTCAATGTAGTACCTCTCCACCCTCAGAACTCTCCTTTCCACCCCTTTTATCCCTTTCTCCCTCTTTTCTTTTTCAAGGGGAGGGGGGAAAAGAGAGAGGGTTTACTGTAATGATTCTGTTTCATGAGATTTTGATTCTGGATTTGCACACTGCTATGTTGTAATGGCATGTACATCATCATTCTTCAGGCACAGGTGGCTGAGTTACATTGCGGATGAGCCGCCATCCAAAGCCAATCTTCCCAAACGCCCCTGGATGGCCAAGCACACAGAGAACCTTTCAGGCACATCAGAGGAATATGTCCCCTACAGCACCACTCGTCCTAAAGTGGAGGCATGGAAGCCTAGCAAGTAGACTACATAGAAGATGGACTTACCCGTTTATTATGCGTTACTATAGGGATGCAGCGAATCAACTCCATCCTGCTTGTTTGAACTGTCACTAAAGAAAGTGTGCTGAAGAGGTGTAGGGACAAAGCAAACTATTGCCAAAATAACAGCAGTGCCACAGTCACTAAAACATAATGAGCTTGTAACAGTCTAAGAGAATAAAAACACGTGTTTTGGAAAATCAGTCGTTATTTCACTGGGTGTGCTTGAACAGACATTGCAGGAAAAAGAACTCCCCATCTTACATTCATTTAAAAAACCCCAGTTTCTAATTACAAATGGTAAACCTATCCCCATTCCAACATTTCAAAGGGTGGAATATGGCGCACAATGACCAACAATCCAGGTGAAAGCTGAAACACCCCCTATGCCTGTTGAAGGTGTGTATGCTGTGTTGTCAGTGAACAACAACAGAGCTGCAACAGTTGCATGGACTGACCAGTTATGTTGACCAGTTGAGGTTATGATCAGCCATGGTTAGCCATTGTTTTTACTTTTTCGTAGAATGAGCCACCTAATATCATCAAACTGGCATATTTCGTACCGTCTTGCCTGGTTTTCTCTGACATTTCTCAACATTTCTAGTGATTTCAGTACAGGTTTATGCATAAGTTGATGTAAATAAGTTGAGGAAGCCCTGAATATGGTCAAGTGTTCTCTGGTCTGTACTTAGCTGTAATAAAAAAAAATCTTGAGTTTTCTTCTTTTTCTTTTTCTGATGATGAGTCTTGTTTCTGTGCTGATCAAATCAGATGTCACAATGCCTTTGAGAAAGCGCAGATTTCCGATCTGGTAAACATTTGGGTGTTGTGGTGGGGATAACTCTCTTCAAATCAGGAATGCTACTTGGACCGCATTAGTGGAAAAAAAGGAAGGAAAAAAAAAAGCAGGGATAGATATGGAGGTAGAAGAAGCAGATCTGCATGATGGTTGATGCTATCTATCTCTGTAGTTTAACACTGCATGATGTGTCTGAGAATGAATAAAAGTGTGTGTTTAAATGGATTCACTGTGGCTTTTTTTTCTGCATGTGGAAAGTGTAAAGAATGCAAAGGGAGCATCAGCGTAGCATTGTGAATAAAACTGAGGCATTCAAAGAGACAACAAAGAGGCAACATAGCACTGCCATGGACATCTAGCTTATCTTTTCCCCACACCTCATCAAGATGCCTGTCACTTTGAAATACTTGTCTCACCATTTTTTTTTTTTTTTTTAACCCTTGTCTTCTGTGCCACTCAAGGGGCTCTACTCATATGCCACACTTTCCGGCTCCCCATCCACAGTCAAACCCTGGAGCCGACAATCCACAGGAGAGTAAACTTCCAAGTTGTCATGACGTAAACTACCCGAGTAGACAGTACACTGCTGCAGAGTTACTTCAGTAGGGTTCAATGGTGCCTGTTCTGACCCAACATGTACAGGACATCACCTATTGAGCCATCTTGCTGTATTTATTCACCTACTCATTTGCTTGTGTATTTATGATACAAAAGTGACAACGTAAAATAGATGCCAGCCCCCGTGAATTTTTCAGGAACTTCAGTTGAAGTTGAAGCAGTAGGTAACGAGAAATGCTGTCAGTTCAAAGCCAGACTACCTCGTTCATCCCATGGCTCCTAAAATTCAATTCCACAGGTTTCCAGCTATGTAAATCGGCTTACTTCATAACTTTGTATTTACCTGCTGAGCAAGAACATTTGAAAGTACAGCTAAGCGAGAGCATGTGCACACATGCTCGCACACACACACACACACACATACACACGCTCATGCACACGCAAACACACGCACATACACACACACACGCTTACACGTTCACGCACACACACACTTTCACACTCGGACACATGCACACACACACATACACACATGAGGAAATTATTTCCCTTTGTTTGAGCTTGAATAAATGCTAGTATGTATGCATTCTAAAGCTTGGACCAGTACAAACTTTTCTTAGCATTTTCATTTGCCCGGGAAATCGCTGCATTTATAGTCTTCTGTTTAGATTAGTCAGCAATGTGGATGATGTCACTCAGTTCTAGGACTCCCTTAAATATTATCCCAGCACGCGTTTTAGTTACAAGTTATTTCATTTACACCTCCCCTCATTCCTTTCCTTTTAAAAGAAAAGAAAAAACAAAAATTGGGAAGGACAGTGCGCTGACTGTAGCATTCGTTGTTAATATTTGTTTATAAATCATGTTTCAGGAACCATTCGGTTTCTTATCTGGTTAGCATAAATTGCCTCTTCTGTATTCCCATGGTTGCCAGTTTTTAGATTCTTTTTTTTTTTTTTTTTCTCTACTACTGTTTTCTCCCTATTCCTTTGATTGTCAGTTTAAATGTGTGTGTGTGTGTGTGTGTGTGTGTGTGTGTGTGTGTGTGTGTGTGTGTTTGCAATGTGTGTGTGTGTGTGTGTGTGTGTGTGTGCTTTTTTGCTGTGGTACAACTCTGGTGAATTCAACCTCTTCCTACCACCCCCATCACTATACCCTCCAGCTGCTCCCAAGCCCCCTCATGTGTCCTCCACCCTACACTCTTTTCCACTCCTCCGGCACCCAACATCCCCATCTTCCACTCTTCATCACAGTTTTTTGCACATTATCTGCAAAGTTATATCCTTGATCTTCAAGACCCAGACCCACCTCACCTGTATACAAACTGATTTGTCTGTTCGCCTCAAACAATATCTCCCTCCCCACTCCCCACCCCTCCTTCCTCAGTCAGCCCTATTCTTTTATTTCTCGAAAGTTGTTTTGTTTCCCTACAAGTTGTGTTCTTCTAGAATTCACTGGTATCATTAAAAAATGTTCCTTTGCCCCAGATCTAGATTGGTCAGGCTCTCAAGAAAGATAAAAGCTGTTTGAAATGAATTGTCTGTTTTTATGTGCCTAATTTCATTTTCATGTATAGCAAACTCATACAATATGAGATCTGTCTTTAAAAAAAATATAGGTCAGCAGCAGAACCGAAGGCTAAAAAAAAGAAGAAGAAAAAAACGAAAGAAAAGGAAACAGAAAGGAATAGCCTACTACTTTTGAAATCAATCAAATGCACTCACACTCGCCCACCCACCCATCCAGTCGAGTCTCTTGGATCCACCATCCCTTCCCACCACCCCTTGGTCCCCCTGAAATTCCCATCGCCCACCCTGCCCTCCTGTCACACAGACGTGAAGAGGCACACAAAGTAGATACCCTCTTACATACTGCAAGCAGTCAATTTGATCAATATATCTTGTTTATTTGTAACATTTAATGGACATTTGGGGAAAATAAACAGATGATTCAGAGGATTAATCAAGACACTAAAATGACACATAAGAGTTTTCCATTGACATTCACTGTGATGACAGCGTAAAGTGCAAAGTAACTCTGGATAAAAGGTAATCTACAATATACACTCGACACAATTAGCATGTCACTACTCAAACACACAGATTCAAAGAAAAAGCATTTTCTTTCAATAAGATGTTGTCACACACACACACACACACACACACACACACACACACGCACGCAAAAGCGTTTTCTTTCAATAAGATGTTGTCTCACACACACACGCACGCATGCACGCACGCACGTGTGTGTGAATTATATACAAGAAATACATGCCTGGCACACTGGCCGAGCTTTTCAATCGAAGTTTCAGATGCTCCTATATTTCCTACATACACATACTGACACACACACAAACACACACAACATATAGGTGCACTGAGATTTAGTGTGCAAGCGAACAAACCGTCAGAAAACTTTTTTCTTTAACTGCATTGTTTTATAACAATGTTCATGACTTCCACCCAGAAGACTGCATTTTGCAAACACGCATCCAGTTGCCCAAACACAAGTCTTGTAAACACAGTGTCCATAGCCCAACAAATCCAAGTCTGCACCGGTAATACCGAATGAAGAAGCTTCTTCGATTCTCCTGTCTTATATGGTCCTCAGCCCTATGCAACCTTACCCTCCCTTTCCCTAACCTGTACCTCTATCACCCTGTTCTGAGCTTTCAACGCTAAATCCCACAGATCTTTCTCCATTCTAGATAACACAAGCAGGTGGATATGAATGCTACTTAAATTAACGTACACCCTTTAAGTCATGTGGCCACACGCCACAAATAGGATTTGCTCTGAATCGCTATATGATCCATGCAAGCGTTTTGAGACCTAGCGTAAGTTTGAGCCAGCATTTGGTATTAAACTGGTAATTGATCGAAAGAACAACCATCCACCAATCATTTCAGTGTGTGTGTGTGTGTGTGTGTTGGGGGGGGGGGGGGGGTCTACTGATGACATCATTCATAATCTTGGTTGTTTCAGTAATCAGGAATTGAGAATGAAGTCCCTTCGGATTTCAAACCATACACATTAACAGAAAGAAAAAAAAAGGTCAAGAGTATGTTTTTAACAGTCAGCTTTATAGTTCATACTGAACATGTGTTCATTATTGAAGTTGAATTATCCTTTTCACCAGTCAACGCAATATGAAGGTGCATGAAATCCTCCGAAAATGTCCTACAAAGCAAACTGAGAGAATCCAGTTTCTTCATAACTGACTGTGTCAACTCCAAGTTTGAAGAGGTCATCCGGCATTTCCAGAGGGATGACTTTGTTTAATCCGCTGTAGCCCGGTGTCTTCTTCATCAAACAATTTTACCATCGTGCAAAGAAGACTACACCCGTTTGACTATCTCCGTCAGAGGCTTGGCCTTGTGCAGAAATTTTGTCCTCAGAGAGGTCAGGTCATCGTTAAAAAATAAACCAACCAACCAACAAACAAAAACCTTCTTGCAGGCTCCCTTCGTTCTCAGTTTCTTTCTTTTCCTCATAACAGCAGTTTTGGAGCGTCTGGGGATGAACTTGATGAGAACAGGTCTTGACCTGCGGCTGTTAATGTTGTCAACTTGTCGCCCATTTCTGTGAACAGCGGATATGTCGTCTTCCCTCACAGCAGCTCCGATTTCTACAAACATACAACGGATTTTTAGTTCTGGAGTTTCATTTTCTTTTTCCGAAAGTCCTGTTGTCTTCGCCGTTTCCCGCTTAGATTACTGCTCTGAGCGATATCGAAGGAGCAGGTTTGAACGTTGCGTTTCTCTCTCTCTCTCTCTCTCTCTCTCTCACACACACACACACACACGGCACTACAATGCAAACAGTAACATAACGTACACGCACGCCTGCTATACGAACCCTTTACACCAATAGCATTATTTAGTGTTTCTAAACGTCTGTTCTTTGAAGAAAAGGTAAGATGGGAGCAGAAAGTACAATTCTGCAATGAAGCCGGAGCCGATTAAATCTAGTAGACGTCATGTTATGAGCACACCCAATTTCTACATGCCAGTCTCCTCCTCTGTCATGGAATGTTTCAGCAGACAGGGAGGAGACACGTACTTAAAATCTGAAGCGAAAGACTCGATTTTAGAAATGTGTAACTCCGCCAGATTCATCTCCACCAAACGAGAGTTCTGCTCTTCGCGCATGCGCCTCAGCTTCTCGCCGATGCGATGCGAGTCGAGCATCTTCTTGGATTTCCCCGGAACCTTCCACTTGCACGTGCACGCTTTGCTGAACATGTAAGGCAGGCTGACAATGGCGGTGCGGAAGCTTTTGGTGCAGGCGTTGTAGATGATGAAGTTGACCATGAAGTTGAAGTAGTAGAGGACTTGGAAGAACTGCTGGCAGATGTGTTCTGTTGGGGACGTGTCGTAGTTGGAGGCGAAGAACGATCGGAGGAGACCCTGGAGACGGATGGCGTGACTGGGCATGTTGAGGATGAGGAAGATCATGGCCACGGTGAGGAGCATCTTGAACAGCTTCTTCTCCATCTTGTTGATCTTGGCGTTCATCGTTTCGCATTTCTTTTCGCGCCTGGTGATGTGGACGCTGTACAAGCCGATGTCTACCTCGTCCAGTTCGCTTTCCGCCTGTGGGCAGGGATCAAATTCGTTGAGAGAGAGAGAGAGAGAGAGAGAGAGAGAGAGAGAGAAGAAGAATCAAGAGACAGACAGAAGAAGGAGAACAAGAAGAGTCAAGAGAGAGAAGAATTAAAAGACAGAAAGAGAGCGAAGAAGGAGAAGAAGAATGAGAGAGAGAGAGAGAGAGAGAGAGAGAGAGGAGAGAGAGAACGTGTGGCTGGGAGCGAGTTTGTGAAAAGTGGTATAGGAGCTGCTGAGAGGAGGAACAATCGCCTGACCTAAGTCGAGGATTTAGTCAAAACTGCCTATGTTTGTATGTGTCTGTGGGAGATGGGGGTGGGGTAATGGTAATGTTGCTTATAGTCCAGCTGACCACAAAGGGCCATATCAGGGCTGTCACCACGTTGAAGTTAACTCACAAGTTTTTTGTTTGTTTGTTTTTTTTTAAAGTGGGGGTGGGGGTATAATGAGAGGGAGCCAGTTACCAGAGCAGAAATGGGGATCCAATGCATGTAAGTAACAGAGGCAGAAATTTAAAAAAAAAAAGGGGGGGGGGGGGTTGTAGACAGCCACTTTGATGTGGGGGTGGGGGTGGGGGGGGGATTGTAGACAGCCACTTTGATGTCTGTGACCATTGTGGAGTCTTCAAAGATTTTTCTCTGGTGTGTGTATGTGAGTGTGTGTTTACGACAAAATGAAACTGAAACATTTTCAATCTGACAACACCTTGATGTTCTTTAAATGCCAAACAAACACAGAAGTTGGCACATCGTTTAAACGAATTCGATCTTAATATTTGACAGTAAGATGTCTGAAAGGGGACGTTTTGTGGAGATTTCAACAGGAGTCCCCTATTCAAAAGGAAATCTTAGATGAGGCAGGGAACAGTAGTAAACAGTAAATAACAAACAAGTAGGGTAACTCTTGCTCCCATGATGAAATAATTACAGGCCCATAACTCCAAACGAATGCTGCTTATGACACCAATCGCCTGGCAGAAATGACAACACAGTGCACACAGAACCAACATGGAGACATCCCCATAAAAGGGTGTTCCAAGCTTGCCTTTATACCCTGTACATGACACATCTACACAGCAACAACAACTGGAGACATGAACAAATACGAACGAACATTTATTCAAGACTGACACAGCCTTTTCGATCAAGCGCACGGATGAACAGTAACAAATACAGGTAACCTCAGTTAGATTGGTATGAAAGGGAATCTTAAATGAGGCAGGAAACAATAAACAGCAAATAACAAACAAGTAGTGTAACTCTTGCTCCCATAACGAATATTGCTTAAGATTCCAAATCGCCAGGCAGAAATGACAACACTGAGCACACAGAACAAGCTAGGAGGTTTCCCATAAACGAATATTCCATGCTTGCCCATATACCCTGTACTGACACATCCTTTCATGGGGATGATTTATGTTAATTTGCTGTTGTTGCTGTGTAGGTGTGTCAGGTACAGGGTACATGGGCAAGCTTGGAACACCCTTTCATGGGGACGTCTCCATGTTTGTCATGTTTGTACTGTGTGCTCTGTGTTGTCATTTCTGCTAGGCGATTTGGTTTCGTAAAGAGCATCCGTTTGGAGTTATGGGCCTGTAATTATTTCTTTATGGGAGCAAGAGTTACCCTGCCTGTTTTGTTATTCCCTAGATTGTATTATTTATACCTTGTTTCAACGGCCCAGTACTATACCTCTGAACTGGTCAATGTTTTGTCGTCATCAAAATCACGTTGTTTCTGAGTGACGTCATTGCCGTCGGATGACGTGTTCACTTTTTTCCTTTTAGTGGAAGATTTTCGGCTGCCTCTAGTCGCCGACGAGTGGTGCGTTCCGGTCTTGCCAGCTTTGTCTTCAGACTTCTTCGAGGGCGCCATGTCCAAAGCTTCAGTAAGAGCTGATATCTACACATGGTCACCATAAAGATAACATACAATACGATAATGGTTATGATGTAGATGATAAAGTGATGGTGATGGTGTCAAGTTAGGGGGAGATTGTGCAGGATAGGACACGAAAGGGATTCCTAACCACAAGGAAATTGTGATGAAATTTGATTTGTAATTAATGATATAGGAAAGATCTTAAATGAAATTAATAGCAAACCGCCAAGAAAACGTAGACAAATGAATCACAAGACAAAACACGACGCGTTTCGACCTCTTAGGTCTTCAGGCAAGATATAAAACACTCAGGACAACGAAAATGAACGAGCAATCACTTGTCTTCATTCACTTCGGCGCAAGATGGGCGTTGAATGAAAACGAGGCTGTCAAGAAGGAGACAATGTGTGAGTCGAGGTAGTAAAGATGATAGTTATATTACTGACAGGAATAACGGTAATGATGATGATCAAAATATGAAAATAATGAATAAAGACAGGAACACTACCACTTTTGGTGATAATACGGAAACAGCAGCTGTAGTATGGGAGAAAGAAGAGTGGGTTAGAGGATTTCTAAACAGCATGGTTACCGTGGCAACAGTCCTGATGGCGATGGTGATGTTCATGGTAGTGATGGTAATATAAATAATAACAATCATATTGATGATGATAATGCTAACAACTTATAGCAACGGTAAT
>CM065734.1:27738934-27751434 GCA_033310375.1 Conus canariensis | reverse complement strand
GCGCGCGCGCGCGCGCGCGCGCTCGTGCGCGCGCTACGGTCTCTCTCTCTCTCTCTCTCTCTCTCTCTCCCCTCCCTCCCTCTCTCTCTCTCTTTCTCTCTCTCTCTCATACACACACACACCACACGCTCTCTCTCTCTCTCTATTTCACACACACACACACACACACACACACGCACGCACGCACGCACACACACACACACACACACACACACACACACACACACACACAGACACACATCCCTATTCATCCCCATCACATCCTATCCTATTCTATCTTATCCATCCCCGTACCCCGCCACACCAGCACATCATTCCACCAAGATACAACCTCCACAGTCTCTCGCTGGGTCTCGTCACCAGCCGAGCAGGTCCGTCCCAAACCCATTTCAATCATCTCCTCCCTCTCGTCAATGGGCTCCAGGTGCAGGTCCGCGGACCCACGGCTTGAGGAGGCACCACCTCCACCTCCTCCTCCTCCTCCTGCCTCCTTGTGGTTCCCTTCTCCCCCTCTTTTCCCTCCTCGACTTCGCGTGCGGGAGAACTTGACTATGACGAGGAGGATGCGCGTGTTCATGAAGATGAGGAGGGTGTAAGGGAGCAGGAGGGTGAGGAAGGAATCGACAAGCGCCAGGGCCATGCGTACGTTCTCGTCGGCGTCGAAAGCACAGGTCTTGCGATCCTCGTCCTTTTTCACCTAGGTGGCGAAAAAAAAAAAAAAAGTAAAAAATATTTAAAAATAAAACAGGAAGGGGCAGGCAGGGGAGGTAAGCGGGAGGACAGGCAGTGGAAAAGGGTTGGGTGGGAGGGTGGATAAGGGTTTGGTGGGGATGGGGGGGGGGGGGGGGGGGGGGGGGGGGGGGGGGGGGGGGGGGGGAGGGGGTTCGAGGGTGGTTGGGTAGGAGTGGTATAAAACGTGGTGGTGGGGTATGGAAGGGGATAGGTGGTGGGGGAGGGGAGGAGGGGGAGAGAGGGTAGGGAGATGGGTCGAGAAAGATATCAATATTGGTCGTTTTTGTTATGTTATTCTTGTCTTTTTGTCTCTGTGTGGTGCTTGTTTGTATATCTGTCTCTCATTCTTTCTCCCTGTCTGTTCGTCTGTCTGCGTGTGTGTGTGTGTGTGTGTGTGTGCGTGCGTGCGTGCGTGCGTGCGTGCGTGCGTGTGTGTGTGTGTGTGTGTGTGTGTGTGTGTGTAGAAAGATAGATAAAGATGTGTGTGTGTGTGTGTGTGTGTGTGTGTGTGTGGTGAGGTCTAGAATATATATATATATATATATATATATATATGTGTGTGTGTGTGTGTGTGTGTGTGTGTGGTGCGTGTGTGAGTGTAAGCAATCGATCAAATTTTTCCTGCTTCGCCGGTTCAGTTGTCCAGAAAATGGGCAAGGAATCCGATACATTTTCCTGCAATTAGTCGTCCAGAAGATTGTTTACAAAGCAGTTTACTACATTTTCAATACCTGTTCAGTTGTCCAGAGAATGCACTAGCAGCCAACTGCATTTCAACCACCTGTTTAACTATCCAGAAAACGAGCGAGTAATGAGTAATATTTTTCCTACTTTGCGCCTTCAGTTGTACAGAAGATAAAGAGCAGTCCACTATATATCTTCTCATAATTTACTTGTTTAGTTGCCCAGAAGACGAACAAACAGCCCGTATTTTCCTACTCAACCCGTTTGGTTCTCAAAAAAATCAATAAGCAGTCCATTACATATTTCTTTACTTCACCTGTCTAGTTATTCGGAAGATGATGAAACAATCGATTACTCATTTTCCTACTTTACCTGTTCAGTCGTCCAGAAAATAAATAAACAACCCTTTACACGTTTTCCTCTCTACCTGTTTAGTTGTCCAGAAGATAAACAAGCACACATATTTCTCCACGTGATTGTTTGTCCAGAAGATAAACAATCCACCGCATTTTTCCTACCTTACCATTTCAGTGGTCGAGAAGGTGTATATGTACATCCACTACCAGAATTATACATTTTATGCACAGCCCTTGGATTCTTCTGGCCTCACCTGTTTCATGGTCCAGCAGATTTGCACGCACGTCCAGTGACTTATGAACGTAAAACAGTTGTATTTTCCAACCTTATCTGTTGAACGTGAATCCTCGGTATTTTCACACCATACCTGTTTAGTGGAACCAGAAGATGTGAACGTGAATCCATTGTTGTTTCAACCCTTACCTGTTTTGTGGTACTAGAGGAAGTGAACGTAAATACATTGAATTTTTCCAGCTTTACCTGTTTAGTGGTACCAGAAAGTGTGAACGTGAATTCACTGTATTTTCCAACCTTCTCTGTTTGGTGGTACCAGGAGTGAAGGTAGATACACTGCATTTCCCCATTTTTCCCTATTTAGTGGTACCAGAAAGCGTCAACGTGAATCCACAGTATTTTCCAACCTTACCTGTTTAGTTGTACCAGAAAGCGTCAACGTGAATCCACAGTATTTTCCAACCTTACCTGTTTAGTTGTACCAGAAAGCGTCAACGTGAATCCACAGTATTTTCCAACCTTACCTGTTTAGTGGTACCAGAAGGAGTTAGCGCAATTCCACTTTATTTTCCAGCCATTTCTGGTCAGTGGTACCAGAAGGAGTGAACGTGTATCCACTGTTCTTTCAAGCCTTACCTGTTTTGTGGTACTAGAGGAAATGAACGTAAATACATTGAATTTTTCCAACTTTACCTGTTTAGTAGTACCAGAAAGCGTGAACGTAATTCCACTTTATTTTCCAGCCATACCCGGTTAGTAGTATCAGAAGGAGTGAACATAAATTTAGGGTACTTTCTTACCTGCTTAGTGGTACCAGAAGGAGTGAACGTAATTCCACTTTATTTTCCAGCCATAGCTGTTTAGTGGTGTCAGAAGCAGTGAACGTAAACCCACGGTACTTTCTCACCTTACCTGTGTAGTGGAACCAGAACGGTAGTGAACGTACACCCGTGGCCTTCTTTCCTTCCTTTCATTACCTGTTTAGTGGTCCAGAAGGTGTGCACGTACAGCACCCCGCTCAGCAAGGTCAGGGTACAGACGATCAGACGCGCTTTGGACACGTGGTTGACCTTGGTGGCCAGGTCCTCGTGGAACAAGGTCAAGTACACGTCGGTAGTGAAGCAGACGACCATCCACACGGACAGGAAACTCAGCACATAGGTCATGTACACCACGAAGGTGCACACCGCCGTCTGCTGGAAGAAGGAGAACTGGAAATTGTCCAGCCAGCCGGCCCCCAGACACAGCAGGAAGCTGCAATCCACCACCGCCAGCGCCGCCAGGTAGACCGAGGTGACCAGCCGCTTCAAGGGAGAGAACACGAAGACCAGGAAGGCCAGGATGTTGCCGATGATGCCGGTGAGGATGACGGCGGGCATGAGAAAGCGGTTGCAGAAGGTGAGGATGTGGTAGAGGTAGGGGTGGTTGGTGAAGGGTTCGGGCACGGGCGGCGGGGACACCACGATCATGTCCTCCCAGGGCTTGATCAGCTTCTGTTGGTCTGCCAGGATCCGGGCCTCCATGGGGTGGTGGTGGTGGGTAGGGGGGCGGGGTGTCTGTAAGGGGGGGGGGTGAGATGGCCGTGGAGCTGGGTGAGGGTGGTGACTGGAGGCCTGTGGCAGACACTGTAGTGAAATGAGGAAGCTGGTGACCTGTCAACGGTGTGAGTTTTCCTTGTGATGAGAATTTGATTCTAAGTTAAATTGTGTGATAGTAGTAGTAGAAGTGGTAGTAGTAGTAGTAGTACAACAATAACAACGGCAACAACTACTACTACTCATACCACTACACTACTACTACTACTACTACTACTACTACTACTACTACTACTACTACTACTTCTGCTGCTGCTGCTTCTGTAAAGTAGTAGAAGGTAGAAGAAGGGGGCTTCTCTTCTGAGGACTCTCTGCTGCCACGCTCTCCACGAGTTTCTTTCTACTGATGCATGGGTAAACCATTGACTTCCGGGAATAGGCCGGAGGACGTCCGGGAAAGACCGGAGGACACTGGGAAAGACCAGAACCAAGGGCTCTGTGGGCTGGCTCCCCACTTTGCCTTAAACATGTGGCTACAAAGAATAAAAGGAAAAGATGCTCCCAGGATTCACCGAAAGGGGGAGAGAATGATGAATCCATCGGTGCTCAACCAATCATGACTGCAAATCCCAAACGGACTATGAACATGGACCAAATGGAATATCCATGTGTCTGTGGAAAGCGTTTCGCTACCACCCGTGGCATGAAGATCCACAGAACAAAGATGGGATGTGTGAAGACTCATCTGAATGAGCAGCAGCGCACTGCATCAGCAGATAAGACGTCGGAAGACCAAGGCCAGGATTTAAACCACAGTGCCAAGGACATCCACGCTGTTGGTTCGGATGAGGAATTTGCACAGGCCCTCGATGCCAGGCGCCTGAAACTCAACCTGCCACGAGCAAACGAAACTGAAGATTGGGAGAAACTGGATGCAAAAATCGTCCAAAGACTCGATGCACTGATAGGGAAAAGCACCCTGGAACACAAACTAGCCACATATGGGGACATTGTGTATGCCACATGTAGAGACGCCTATGGAGCAAAACTACCCAAAGAGAAAACACCTCCAAAGAAATCCAGACGCCAAGAAAAGATGGACAAGATCAGGGTCCAAAAGAAAAACCTCAAGATGCAAATGAAGACCGCACTGCCAGCTGAAAAACAAGGCTTGGAAAAACTGTGGAAAGACTTGAAAGAAAAACACAGTGCCCTCAGCAAAGCGGAATCTGCGAGGAGGAGGAAGAGCAAAAAGAAGAAGACACAAGAGCGCTTCTTCAGAGATCCCTTCCAGTTTGCCAGAACACTGTTTGAGCAGCCAAAATCTGGGACCCTAAGTGTGGACAAAGGAGTTCTTGAGCAGCATCTGAGGAAAACATACTCTGACCCACAGAGCAAAGCACCACTCGACATTCAAGGTCTGGTGTGGCCAACCAACCCTGAGGAACAGTTCAATGGCAAGCCTCCAACGTTGGCGGAAATCAAGAAGGTGGTCGACAAAGCCAGAGCCAAATCATCACCAGGGCCAAACGGAATACCTTACCAGCTTTATAAGAAATGTCCCAAGGTGCTGGAGTGGCTCCACAGGCTGCTGCGATCGGCTTGGAGAAACCAGAAGATCAGCGGCCAGTGGATGACGGCAGATGGTGTGTACATCCCCAAAGAGCAAAACTCAAGTGACATTAGCCAGTTCAAGCCAATATCACTACTGAACGTCGAAGGGAAAATCTTCTTCTCTGTCATGGCAGCAAGGCTGACCAAGTACCTGATGGAAAACAAGTACTTGGATGTGTCAGTCCAGAAAGGTGGCATCCCAGGCGTGGCTGGCTGTGTAGAACACGCCACAATGATCTGGGACGCAATCCAAAAAGCAAAAACAGAAAAGAGAGACCTGGACGTAGTGTGGCTTGATCTGGCAAACGCCTATGGATCTGTGCCCCATGAGATGATACAGTTGGCTCTTGAGATGTACCATGTGCCAAAGAACATCCGCGACATGCTCAAGAAGTACTTCAATGGCTTCTCAATGCGGTTCTCTACCAAGGAGTACACAACAGACTGGATCAACTTGGAAGTGGGTATTGCAATGGGCTGTGCAATTTCCCCAATACTGTTCGTGCTGGCAATGGAACTCATCTTGAAAGCAGCAACAAACAACGCGAGACAAACAGACCTTGGCGATGGATACAAGATGCCTCCTCTCAAGGCCTTCATGGATGACACTACAGTGATTTCATCCAGAGAAGACGAGACACGTCATGTGCTGGAGAGGCTGGACGACATAGTTGCCTCATCCAGAATGAAGTTCAAGCCAAAGAAATCACGGAGTCTCTCACTGAGGAAAGGAAAAGTGGCCGGATCTGTGGTCTTCAGTGTTGCCAACCAGGCCATTCCAACAGTCACAGAAGAACCAGTCAAGAGCCTTGGAAGATGGTATGATGATACGCTGAAAGACACACAAAGAGCAAAAGAAACCAAGCAGATGGCGGAGGAAGGCTTGGAGACCATTGACCAGTGTGGGCTCCCTGGCAAATACAAGGTCTGGTGTCTGCAGTTCATGCTGATACCAAAGCTGCTATGGCCTCTGATGATATACGACATCTGCACCAGCATAGTGGAGGCAATGGAAGCCAAAATCAACAAGTTCACAAGGAAATGGCTTGGTGTCCCACCCTGTCTGACTGACATAGCGCTGTACTGTCGCCAAGCAAAGCTGAAACTACCCCTGAAATCCATCCTGGAGGAATACAAAGCAGGGAAGATCAGACTTCAAAGCATGCTGGAGGACTCAGGAGACAAGGTGGTAGAAGCAATCAAGCCCCAGCTGAAGACAGGCAGAAAATGGAAAGTTCAAGAGGCGATGGATTCTGCAAAAGAAAGTCTCAAGATCAGAGAAATAACAGGACACACACAGACCAACAGACAAGGACTGGGGGTGACCAAAACTGAATGGTGGTCAAAGGCCAAAGGAAAAGCCAAAAGAGACATGATGATTCAGGAGATGAGAAAAGAAGAAGACCAAAAAAGACTCCAAAAAGCAGTCCAGCAGAGCCAGCAAGGGCAATGGACAACGTGGGAGAATGCACTCCAAAGAAGTCTCACTTGGAATGACATTTGGCACATGGCCCCTCTCAGGATCAGCTTCATTCTCAGATCTGCATATGACCTTCTGCCCTCAAATGCAAACCTGGTGAAGTGGGGGAAAACAGACGATCCTGCATGCCCCCTCTGCCATGAAAAACAAACAGTGGAGCATGTCCTAAGCTCATGTAAAGTAGCCCTGGCTCAAGGAAGGTACACATGGAGGCACAACCAAGTGCTCAAAGAAATTGTACAAGTAGTCTGGGCTAGTACCAACACCACAAAAGGGAAAATCAGGACTCCAAAAGCACCCGCAACATTCTTCACGGCAGGAGGCAGCAAATCATGGCCAAGAACAACAGTGCCACTCGAAACATGCAGGCAGAGTCTGCTGGACGGGCAGATGACTGGGAGTGCACTGCAGACCTCCCAGAATGGAAGAGTCACCCAGAGATCATCAGCAAGAGTGGCATGAGACCAGACATAGTAGTCCACTCTAAGTCAACCAAGCAGCTGATCATGATCGAGCTCACGGTGCCATATGAGAACAGAATGGAGGCAGCTCAAATCTACAAGACTGAAAAGTATGCTGATCTGGCAAACAGCCTGAGGAGAGAAGGCTATCAGGTCAAAGTCCTCACTGCAGAAATTGGAGCTAGGGGGTTTGTAGGAACGTCTGCATACAGCCTCATGAAACAGCTCTCAGTTGCAGGGAAGGAAAAAACCAGAGCCCTGAAAGCAATGGCAGAAGCGGCAGAGAGGTGTTCAAGCTGGATCTGGTCAAGGAGGAACAAAAGTGAACTTCATAAGGCTTAATTTCCCTACAAATATCAGGTGTCCCTGTGGCTCAGTGGTTAAAGCGCGAGTCATTAAGTGGAAAATGAGCATGTCCAGAGGGGCATGGGTTCGAATCCCAGCCATGGCTCGTCCCAAGATGGGAAAAAAAGGGGCAGCAGAGGGACATCCGGAGTCATGAACCGGGTGTGGCCCAACCCCCTAGAGTGTCAGGAGATAAGGCCGAAACACTTGCTTGAAGGGGGCTTCTCTTCTGAGGACTCTCTGCTGCCACGCTCTCCACGAGTTTCTTTCTACTATGGTGGTAGTACCAGTAGCAACAGTAGCAGCAGCAGCAACAACAACAACAACAGCTGAGGCAATAGTAACAGAGATGATAGCAGCAGTAGCTGGACAAAAGCCACCATCACAACAACAACTACCACTACCACTACTACTACTACTACTACTCCTGCTGCTGCTGCTGTTGTCGCTGACACTGATGCTGTTACTACTACTACTACTACTACTACTACTACTACTGCTCAACTACTACTATTACTATCATCATCATCATTTTTTTTTATTATTATTATTATTATTATCATCATCATTGTCATCATCATTATCATTATTATCACTAGCAACATTTAGTAAAGCCATCTTCGGCAAATAACAGGCTTAAAAATGATAATGGCTCTCTAGCTCTGTTCAACTCTCTGAAGAGTTATTTGGGGCTACACACTGAGGAAATATTCACCGGTTTCCTCCACCGCTATGCGCCAAGGCCGGGACCTACGCAGGGGGGGGGGGGGGGGGGGGGGGGGGGGGGGGGGGGGGCGTTGGGGAGGGGGGGAGGGGGAGGGGGGGGGGAGATGGCGGAGAGGTGTTACTTATCTGTGCATGCGGGTGCGGACTAAATGATGTGCGGACGTGCACAAGCGGTAAGGGTTCTCAAAATTGTTGGCGAATTTATCAGATTAGTGTCTCTATTGGCAAGAAATAAATCCCATTGAGCTGTTGTATCTGCTTTACTTGAATGATACAGAATCATGCCTGTCCACAGACAGAAAGCTGCTTAAGAGCGTGATAACGACCGGCTGCCATGTCGATTAGAAAAGCAAAGCTTTTGTTTGTTCGTTTCTTTCTTTGGTAAGAAACACTTGATTCAAGCTTTCTTATGAAATACTGGTCTCTATAGACGAAAAAAAAACCCCTGAGTATCAGTACCATACCAGTGCAGCTAGACGAATGATTGTGCTTATAATAGTGGTGAATGAACACGGCAGCAAGAATGAATGAACTCTACTGCAAGAAATGCTGTAGGCCGAATGCTTACGCATCTGCTGTTCAACCAGTTCTACGCTATAATGTTCTACTTTTGTCTTCTTTACTGCGATGCCTTTTACAAAACATAGCTTTGTGAACAAGAAAGGTAGCCATTTTGTTGTGACATGTATGGTGTGCAAATGGTTGGACGAGCACGCCCGTCCAGGTATCGATCGGCTTTCTCAAACGAACTAAAGCTAAAGACCATTCCAGATGAATTACAGATTCAAACGGTTTCAAATTTCTTGCCGTCAAATTCAAATTCCGGTAGTTTTAATATTGTTGTTTGTTTTTTTTCTCTCTAGAAGGAACAATAACATTGTATTATCAGCTTTGATTTGCAGACCACAGGTACCACACCACAATATTCTTTCTTGACAGCTGGAACATTTTGCATACCTTCGGTTTCAGACAACTACAACTGCAGACATGATAAGGCATACAAAGGTATGATTCTCTCACCGTCTTTCCGCCAAAGAACCTGTTCAGAATCCAACAGACTGATGCTTTCAGACAGGCTGATGTTTGAGTGTAGGTTCCAGCAAAATGGAATCTGGCCAGAGTGTGACCAACGCGGGATCGTCTGGCGTCAACGATGACGTCAGAAGCGGACATGGATGTTTACCAAACGGCTGTTTCCGGTCAGCCATGTCCAGGCCAAAATGCACAATGTGTGTGTTGTGTGTGTGTGTGTGTGTGTGTGTGTGTGTGTGTGTGTGTGTGTGCATCAGCCACCATAATAGTATCATCAGCATTAGAGAGAGAGAGAGAGAGGGTTATCAATACTGTGTGGGAAATTAGAAAGAAGAAATTTTTTTTTTTTTAAAGATAGAAAGCCAAGCATTAAAAAAGTGAATGACAAATATTTTACAGAAATAACATCATTATCAGTCCCATCTTTCCCTAAAAAAATGCATATGATTATATGAGCAGTACGCTGGCTCAAACACATTCACTGCATGAGTACATCATAAATCTTTCACATGTTGTCATTTGCATGCACTGACAAAGCGTGTGCAATCAATAATAGTAGCAGTTTGTTTTTAAACTATAGTACTTGTAAACAACAATAATCATTTTGGGAAGGTAAGTAAAAATTATGTTATCGATGATTCAGTGGGGGCCGGAATAGCTCAGTTGGTAGAGCGCCGGACTCGTGATCCTGGGGTTGCGGGTTCGAATTTCGGTACAGGGGGATTTTTCACTCGAAGTTAACATTGGTTCTGACTCCATTCCCCATACAGTCCTTCGAATGAGACTATAAACCGAGGTTCCGTGTGTGAACACACGCACAACATCTTGCACACACGTAAAATCCCATCACCAACTTTCGGAAGAGAAGGCCAGTTTGGCCGTTGGTATGGATGACACGTTACACATAGCATGCTTCTTCCCCGAAGATGGAGTATGGCTGCCTTAATGGCGGGATAAAAAACGGTCATACACACAAAACTCCACTGCCTGTCTATACAGGCAGTGTCCGCAGGAGTATCGGCCTGCGTACGCAGAAAGAAAGAAAGAAAGATGATTTAGTAATGACATGCACCTACGTGTGTAGGCATTAGTAAGAACACTGCATATCTACATAACTAGTGAGAGTGTGCACAGTATGTCAACAAATTTTCTTCTGTAAGATTCCGAGCTTCAACGGCATTTCAGCTCAGGCGGAAGTGAGTTCCAGAGAAAGAGGACCAGAATAACGGACTTGTTTTAGATAGGTCAGTTCTAGCTGTGGGAACATGGAATAATATAGAATTTCTAGAGTTCCTGCTAAATTTGCATAGAACAGTCTGTGGGACTAATCCAGATGCCTTTTTTGCATGATTTTTTTTTATTGACAGCAAGCATATCCTGTAGTGAAAAAAAATTCTTTTATTTTTTTTAAATTTTTTTAATATAAACCCGATTCTACGCTTGCGATTTTCAGAACTGCTCTAAGGGCGCGTATATAAATGCTGATTAAAGGTTTCACAGAATTTGCGCTGGCTGAGTCAAATAGTGTCGAACAGTAATTGACTGAAAAAGGTATGAAAGCATTCAGGAATAGTGTTCTGGTGTGAACGTTCAAAAAGTGCTTTATCCTGCATAATTGATGCGTTTGTTTGGATACTGTTTGGCATCACGCTGACGATATGAACAGTCCATGAAAGATTGCAGGCAATGATTTTGCCAAATAGACGATGCTTGATTGTTTCTTTAATTCTCACATTGTTGATAAAAATGAAAGGGAAGTGTTTTATGTTTTGTCATCTTTGACAGTTTGTTAAGAGAGAAGAGAGAGAGAGAGAGAGAGAGAGAGAGAGCGAGAGAGAGGAGAGAGAGAGAGAGAGAGAGAGATGTCAAAATGATTTATTCTTGTTCAGAACATTGCCCCTCATGAAAGAGTGCTATCAAGTACAATCATAGCAAAGACAATCAGAGAAAGGGAGAGAGAGAGAGAGAGAGAGAGGAGAGAGAGACAGAGAGAGAGAAACCTGAGTCTTTTTATGAAAATGGGAAAAAAGTTCTTTCAACTGGAAAAACCGATAAGGGAGGAAGACTCGAGAAAAAGAGAAGGCATATGATGTAAAAAAAAAAAAAGAAGTGAATATGACTACAGGCAACTGGGACTGCGTGGGGGGGGGGGGGGGGGGGGGGGAACAAGGATAGACCCATTTCAAAATGTAACGTGGTAGAAGACTCATCTCTGATCGGTCTGTTCTTCTAATACTTGACCCATCAAAGCAAACGATGAAAGACAAAGCCCGCCACCTCCTCCCGCTCCTCCTCTATCCCTGCTCCCCTCCCCCCCCCCCACCCGCCCTTAATAAAAAAAAAGCGAAAACATCAGTTATCTGTGTCTTACTGTTGATGCAGCATGTGGTGTGACGTGTCAGCTGCAGTGATGTGGGATGTAGCGTGAAGACTCAAACGACTAGTTAAATGTCATCAGTCGTAGAAATGTGAGATGTGGAGTGAACATCTAATCTTGTTGAAATGTGAATTTTGTCAGCAAATGTATATAGAAATAAAAAAAGAAGAAGAAGAAGAAAAAAGGAATGTGAGATATGGAGTGAACGGTCAGATGTTGTGGAAATGTGAACTGTCGCATGAACTGTCAGATGTAGTGGAAATGTGAACTGTCGTATGAACTGTCAGATGTTGTGGAAATGTGAACTGTCGTATGAACTGTCTGATGTGGTGGAAATGTGAATTGTGGAAACTGCCAAATGTAGAGATGTGAGATGTGGTGTAATCTGTGTGATGTTGTAGAAATGTGAATTGTTGAAACTGCCAAATGTAGAAATGTGAGATGTGGTGTGAAGCGTCTGATGTTGTAGAAATGTGAATTGTGGAAACTGCCAAAGGTTAAGATGTGGTGTAATCTGTGTGATGTAGAAATGTGAATTGTTGAAACTGCCACCCAAAAAAAAAAAGAAAAAAAAGAAATGTGAGATGAGCTTTTAGATGATGAGTAACTGACACATGACTGTTGACTGGATGCTGCTGCTGCTGCTGCTGCTGCTGCTGCTGCTGCTGCTGTGCTGATGATGATAGATAATTATATAGCGCCTATCCTCGGCTGGAGACCAAGCTCTAAGCGCTTTACAATCCACACTCGTTTACACAACGGGCTGCCTACCTGGGTAGTGCCGACTGAAGAGCTGCCAGCTGGCGCTTCTTTCAGTCGTTTCCCGTGTCATCCAATCAATATCGTTCAAAATCCTTCACTCAATTTCCTTACTTCCTTCATTCTTTTCATTTCTCACGCAGGGTGCATGCTATGTGTAACGT
>CM065734.1:27728934-27733934 GCA_033310375.1 Conus canariensis | reverse complement strand
AGTCTGGTAGATGTGTTTGAAGTGGTCTGGGTACTTTCCCCCCATTGGTTCGTTTCTGCGAGTTCTGCCAAGTGGCACACAAGCTGTATACTGTCTTCTGCCTGTCCCATCTATGATTTTCAACGTCCTAGACGACTGCTTTTTGTTTCCTTGACTGCCATATGTAGTGGGTTTGGAGGATTTTCAAGTGCTCTGAAATATGCCTTCACCTGTTCTAGTATGTGTTTTACCTGCACCGAAGGAAGGTCAAGCAGGTATCACGTAAATTCAGTTGGTGTGTCCTTCGTAGTTCCAAAGATCAATCTCATTGCTTCATTTTGAATTCTTTCTGATTTCAGAAGATTGCTCTTGGACAGTGTTGTAAGTTCTAATCCATAATCAATCACACTGAGTACAACTTTGTGATACAGTCGGTAGAGATGGCGATGTTCAATGCCTTTAGCTGCCATTGCTTTCAATGCAGACAGGCCCTTTCAGCATTTAAAACAAACAATATTTTCAACATGTTTTCTAAAGATCAGTATGTTATCAAAGCCTATACCCAAACAACTTAGGCTGTCAGTTGATAAATTGTGTTCCTTTGAAGGAAACTGGTGAGGGTGATTGTCCTGATGTCTTGTTGCTTAGAGTGCATATCAATGTCTGGGCTTTTGTAGGGTTGATGGACGATCCAGTTTCATGACATCATTGAGCTATATTGTTCAGCTGCTACTGAACTTCTTTCGTTCTTTCTTGAGCACGGAATTGACCATTTCCTGTCTAGTTCACATTATTGAAACAAACACGTACACACACACACACACACACACACACACACACACACACACACACACACACACACACACACACACACACACCATTTTTTCGATTGACGTGATGCATTTCGATCATATAACCTGTTACATAGCTGCGTACCGTAGGTTTCGCAAGAGTGTACTAACCTTACATTACTTTAAACGTTCAGCACCGTATGTTCACCTTTACTTTGCATAATTTGCCAGACAGTGGAAGGTGATAGGAGGATGGAGGACACTTCGGGCTTGGGGAGGGGGGGGGGGGGACTAAGGGGGAGTGATGGGGGGGGGGGGGGGGAGAGAGGGGAGGGAGGCACTTTGGTCAGCCGGCAACCCAGACTTCCTCGATGGGAATACAGCCTGGACTTGGGAGGACAACATGAGGTACCCTAGATGTGCCACCACGGACAGTATGGACTACCCTGTGTTGACCCCCATCCCCATCTATCTAGGACATTGGCTAACCCATGTAGTCCACAGGGTAGTGGAGGCAGGAGGTAGTTTGGGCCGGGACATGGGCTGTCCCAATTACTTTCATCTGCGTGCTAGCAGCCATTTAACATACATCTTGATGCACGAATGAAAATAAAAATGAAAGGAGGGTGAGGAAAGCTGTAGCGGGTCGGGATGGGGAGGGGCGTTACGGGCGGGGTGGGGGGAGGGGGGAGGGGGACCTTTCAGGCATAATGAAATTTTGGATATCAATCCCTGATCTGTCTAAGGCACGTGTTTCAGACATTCGACAGGAAAACATTGATAAGAGAACTGGAAGCTTCTCGAATACCGGAAATTGTCCCTCCAGGACTTCTCCACTCAGTCTCCTTCCGGTGCCTCTCACCTCCTCTGAACAGGTCAATGCCCCCAGATCCTCCAAGCATTCGAGAGAACTTTACAGATGAGACAAATCATGTAGCGCGCGCGCCACGAACACACACACACAACACACACACACACACACACACACACACACACACACACACACACACCTCTCTCTCTCTCTCTCTCTCTCTCTCTCCATCACACACACACACACACACACACACACACACACACACACACACACACACACACACACACACACACACAGAGTCGAAGCCGCTTATAACCAATCGACAGGGACATTCAAAATTGCTTCGTTGTATCCGGCTTTCGTTACAACCGACGCGCCGGTTATAAGGAATTTCTGTCTGGTTGCTTCTTATATCCAGGCGTGACGTGTTTTCTCTCTCTCTCTCTCTCTCTCTCTCCTCTCTCTCTCTCTCTCTCTCTCTCTCTCTCTCTCACCCCATACACACTCAAGTGCGCGCCCACATACATGGTAGTAATCAAGCTCGTTTCCTAGGCTGTTTTTTACTTTAATAAAATGATTAGAAAAATTGTTTCCAAAATATGGCTTAAATTACTGTAGAAAGATCACATACGCCTATAGTGCAGTTCGAAAGCTTAGAAACCGATAATAAGTAAAACAGGCGAACAAAATTCACTGTATCATTCTGAAGACTTCAGAAGAATTAGATTGACAGAAGAAATTACACAGCGCCACAATCGGAAGGTGGAAGGGGCAAAAGGGGGATTTCTGCACTGTTCGTTTATCGTTTCGCATTGTTAGGTCATCGGAGAATGCACTGGTGTAGAATTAATAACTATACGCACTCTGTCGTACTGGAGAGCATTTTTTGTGCTTGGTCACAGCTTGACAGAAATTAGAATAACCAAAAATGAAAGTCTTGAAAAGAAAATGATTTTTTTTTTTACTGTTCTCCAGCATTGCAGCGAAAGCAACAGATGTGTTCTTATGTTTTTGTGTATACAATCAAGATGTCTTTATTATTAGCAGCACACATTAGATAACTCCTATACAGTTCATGGAATGGCAGTTATAATGTCTGATGTGCGAATGATCACATTCTATGAAAACAACAGAAAAGGATGATTGTCGCCACATTGGACGGATGAAAAGTCCCTCAGATTCTCACATTCTATGAAACAGGAGAAAAGGATGATTTTTTGCCACAGCTGGACGAAAAAGAGAAATTCATCAAATTCTCATTTTCTGTGAAACAACAGATAAGGATTATTGTTCCCACACTGGGCGGGAAAAAAATCCATCAATTTTTCGCCTTCTGAGCAACAGCAGAACAGGACGATTGTTGCCACACTCGACGGAAAAAATTCCTCAAATTCTTATAATCTATGAGAAAAAAAAAAAGAAAAGGACTATTGTTGCTACACTGGACAGAAGAATCCCTCAAACTCTCACAATCTGTGAAACAACAGAAAAGGACAATGTTGCTGCCACACTGGACGGAAAGAAAATCCCTCAAATATCACAGTATTTGAAAGAACAGGTAAGGTTGATAGTTGCCACAGCTGGACAAAAAACAAACAAAAAACAAAACAAAAACAAAAACAAACAAACAAAAAAACTCAACCATGAACAGTGAAGAGAAAGATCTCAAAATGATGATAATTTTGCTTTTCATCCTCGTAACACAGTAGTCGCATGATTACACAAAGGCACCCAAGTACATGTGCGTGCAGCACTTCTGTCAAACTTGTAGTTTGATTCTCACCGATAGGTACCTAAAAATGAGTTCTGGCGTGCTGCGGTGTCCTCACCTCCAAAACACTGACTTCTACACTTCTCTTTGGAAGCTAGAATGGTTGCCAGTGTCGACGGCGCAATTTCAAATTCTTCTGCAATTATCTTCTTCTGTTTTGCCGGGTTTCTTTCAAGTTCTTGAATTATTTCAATTTTTCGCTTTACCGACAGACCTTTGCGACGTTTAGACGCCATGATAAAATGGCCTATCAAATCAAAAGCCTGACACCCTCCTTCCCCTTCACCCCACCCTCGTTCCTCTAGCATCTCTCCTCCGTCCACAGTCGTTGAATTTGACCCCACTCGCATTACAGGACATTAGAAAATGATTTTTTTTTGCTTACGAATTAAGAGTTTACCATTGCAACAGAGATGACGTTTACCATGCAACAAAGAGTAAACAATATGTGTAGTTTCAATCTATCTGTGTGAAGCTTTGTAAGAAAACGAAAAAAGCTTAGGTTACGCAGCTGGTCAAACACATGTATGAACGTGTGATTTCTATTTAGAGCAACGCATAGAAAGCTCTATATTTCATGTGCGATGCGGACACTCCTCCGTCTCCTTAGAACAGCGAGCGACCGTATGAAGCAATATGATGATGGATTATCCCGTCGCGTACGACGGATGAGCAGGCAGGCAGGTCATCGGCTGATGTGGGTCCTCATGTGGGAATGAAGACCAATTCCTGAGGCACAAAGTCTTTCACAGACGCTGCATGGAATGGAGTTCTGCAAGGATGGGCCCCGTTTTCTCCGATTCCTCTTTTCCAGGATGGCGGCTGCTCTGTTGCCCTCGAATGCCTTTGTGCCCTGGGTACACCGTTGATTCCACTGTGTTCTGTCAAGGGCGACATCTTCCCAGGAAGCAGTGTCGATGTTGCAGCTTCTAAGGTTGGCCTTCAAAGTGTCTTTGTATCTCTTGAAAGGCCTTCCTTGGTCACGTTGTCCTTCCATCAGTTATCCAAAGAGCAGCGTCTTTGGAATTCTGCTATCCTCCACACGGACAAAGTGTCCTGTCCATTGGAGCTGGCTTTTGATGAGTATGCACTCAATGCGGGTAGGCCACAACTTTTCTGGACCTGTAGGCTAGACACTCTGTCTTGCCATTTGATGCTGCAGATCTTGCGCAAGCATCGTTGATGGGACTGTTCGAGTTGGTGGATGTGTCGGCAGTACGTGGTCCAAATCACAACAGTAGAGGAGAGCACTCAGAACCACAGCTGTGTACACAGCGACCTTTGTGCGCAATCTGATGCCATGGTCTTGCCACAGATTCTTTGAGAGTCTGCCAGAGGCAGAGCTGGCTTTTGAGACATGCAGCATCATTTCTGCATACAGAGATCCGTTGCTGCCTACAGTGCTGCCCAAATAGCAGAACTTGTCCACACTTTTGATCTCTGTGTTTTTGATGACGACAGATCGCGGTGGAGCACTGCCAACTCCGGACGGAGAAGGCTGGTACATGGCTTCGGTCTTACCAAGACTGATTGTAAGTCCGAAGCGTTGGCAGGCCCTTGCAAAGCGATCTGTGATGCACTTGGATGTCTTCATGGGAGTGCGCGGCCAGTGCACTGTCATCAGCAAAGAACAATTCTCTCAGAA
>CM065734.1:27711434-27713934 GCA_033310375.1 Conus canariensis | reverse complement strand
AAAGAAATGAAGAAGCAGTAAAGACAGCTAGGTTCAACATCGACATGAATTCATAGCATGATAGGTGCTAAAGTATTGACTTCCCCTTTTTCCACTCTCTCCCTCTTTCTGAAGTCGTAATTAAACGATGGCTTATATAATGTGTAATTCAAGTATCCTCCCTCAAGGATGCCTGCGTAGATTGCGGCGTTTCACCTCTGGGCCCAGTGTGTGGTAGGAAGTTTCCGTTTTCACCTCGAACGATAGCTAAGTGTCAGATTTTGATTTCCACAGCTGCTTCTATACACAGTAGGAAATTGTGATGCATGCACTTGTTGTTCTATTTCTTTTACTACTTCTCTCCAAGGTTCATGTTGTTATAATTATCATTGTTAGTAGTAGTAGTAGTAGTAGTGGTGGTGGTGGTGGTGGTAGAGTAGTAGTGTCATCATCATTATTATTCTCATAATTATTGTCATAACTATTATTATTATCATTAATGTTGTTGTTGATAATATTATCATTATTATTATCATTATTATTATTGTTGTTCTTGTTGTTGTTGTTATTGTTGTTTTTGTTGTAATTGTCGTCGTCGTCGTCGTCATCATCATCACCGTCATTATCTTCATTACCATTTTGTGTTGCCTTTTGTGCCGTAGGGATTGCGTCACACCTTGAGCCGTTCGTTCCACATGCCTCACCTACAGATTCAGCCAGCCTTGCTCCGTCGCTGTCTCAACACCAGCAAGCATTGCCAGACCACTGGGACATGTCAATACCAGATCGCCACGAGACAACCTTCCAGAGCAGACCCAGCACAGCTACTGAGTCATTTCAGTGTGGTTTTCAGCGGCGCCCGTTACACGAGGGACACCGCTCGCTGAGTCCGCCCTTTCTGACGGACGATTATTGCTTATTCGCGGAGCTAGAGTGAGTGAACGTTCCCTCCCCGGGGAGGTTCCCAAACCCCTATTGTTTGTGCGGATCTTTGACTATATACACAGAAAAGGGTCCAGACGTTGGTGACTCATGCGCATCGTACATGTCACTCCACCGATCAGGCGAAGGTGGGTTCGATTCGCATTGATCTATTTTTAGCAATATTAAACACTACAACTCACATAACAGCATTTTGTATACCCTCAATATTCAACGCATGAAGTACAATTTATATAACAACCCAGATATTCAATGGGTGAAGTCTGCTTATACCACATGTTTTGTTTTTAATTAAGAAGACTTAAGAAAACGAAACGGTATACGACTGGACTTATTGTATGTTTATGTGGCGGGGCTATCTGCCATTTTGTACGGTAGTGGGGCTTACACCATGCAGTATCACATGAAGCTGGACGAGAGTCTTGCAGCGGTAAAAATCGTGAGAAATAAGAGCAATTAGAACAACACGGGCGTAAAATTGTCAGAAAGCACCGTCCTCTGAACACGCCTTGTGTTGTTTTCAGCCTTTGTGCAGTGGTCTGATCCTGTGTCAAGGTTCAGTGTAGATTCACTTACCCTCAACGTTATTGATTTCACGGTATCATTGCATGCTTCTCCTGGCACTGGATTATTGAAGACTGGTGCTTTGCAATACGCTGTTGTACTGGCTCATTGTGCGAAAGTAGATGTATTGTATTAATGTCGGTACTCGCACACCAACGAGTTGATCAGATCACCATGTAGAGGTTCACGTACAGGTCGGCGGCATGCAGTTTTCAGTATTGATTAGCTGGCTGACGTCCTTTTTTTCGTCATTATCTTACAAACACACACACACACACACACACACACACACACACACACACACACACACACACCACCGTTGTGTCACCGTGGTCGGAACCACCACGATCACATTTATCGTTATAGCCAATCAGAGAAAAGAGAGTGAGTGAGAGAGAAAGAGAGAGAGAGAGAGAGAGAGAGAGAGAGAGAGAGACAGAGACAGAGACAGACAGATAGACAGACAGACAAACAAAGAGGGAGAGACAGAGAGAGACAGAGACAGAGAGAGAGTGTGAGAGGAGAGACAGACAGACAGAAAAAGAGACAGCCAGCCAGCCAGACAGCCAGACAACCGGACAGCCAGACAGACAGAGAAAGAGAGAACACACACACACACACACACACACACACACACACACACACACACACACACACACACACTCAGAGAGAATGTGTGTGGTGTGTGTGTGTGTGTGTGTGTGTGTGTGTGTGTGTGAGAGAGAGAGAGAGAGAGAGAGAGAGAGAGAGAGAGACAGACAGACAGACAGACAGACAGACAGACAGACAGACAGACAGAGGGAAGAGAAGGGAATGGAGGGCGAAGCGGATGTGAACAAGTAATATTTACAAGGAAAGTGAAAGGCAATGTCATGGGCGTTACCTGACAAGACCCGTGATTACTCGGATGAACATTACTTTGGTTTTGACTCCTGCCTGTTTTGGAACTAGGAAGTACTCGTGATGGCCACTCCGAGAGTATGGAATACTTCTCGCTTCAAAAGTGCTTCATTGT
>CM065734.1:27701434-27706434 GCA_033310375.1 Conus canariensis | reverse complement strand
GTGTGTGTTGTGTGTGTGTGTGTGTGTTTGTGTTTATGTGCGTGCGTGCGTGTGTTGACGTGTGTTGGTCTGTGTATCTGTGTATGTGTGTGTGTGGAGAGAGAGAGAGAGAGAGAGAGAGAGAGAGAGAGAGAGAGAGACAGACAGACAGACAGACAGACAGACAGACCGACAGAGACAAAGACAGAGAGACATAGACAGAGACAGAGTCAGACAGACAGACAGACGGACAGAGACAGACAGACTGACAAACAGAGACAGAGGCAGATCGACCGTTGGATCTGGCTCTGTGTGTGTGTGTGTGTGTGTGTGTGTGTGTGTGTGTGTGTGTGTGTGTGTGTGTGTGTGAGTGTGTGTGCGCGCGCGCCCGCGCGCGCGTGTGTGTGTGTGTGTGTGTGAGGAAGGGTTATGCTCGCCATGGCAGGTTTGTCTGGCACCGTATTTCAGGATCCTGTGTGACAGTGGTACCAGCATCAGTCTGTGTGCTATGATGTGTGGACCGGCTGAACCGACGGAGCGAGGGAGGCAGGGAGTGGGCGGATGACAGCCACTCTATCAGTCATCGAAGATTCGCTTCCTAGGCGGTTGGTTCCGTACGTCTGTCTGTTTCTTCTTTCCCGTCTATCTATGTGGTTGTTTCACCATGTGTCTGTCTGTCTGTCTCCTGTCTGTCTGTCTACTGTCTGCCTGTCTGTCTGTCTGCCTCTCTGCTGTCTGTCTTTCTGATTCTCTCTGTCTGATTCTCTCTCTCTCTCTCTCTCTCTCTCTCTCTCTCTCTCTCTCTCTCTCTCTCTCTCTCTCTCTCTTCTCTCTCCATTTTTAGTTTGAGATCGTTATAATAAACATGTACCTTCGTAGTACACAAGAATTTTTATTGTATCTCTGAACATGCGCCGGAGTGGGCGATTGTTGTATTTGTGCATGTCTTTAGCTGTTTAAGCCCATTTCTTCGTTACACTTTCATATCGCATTTACTTATTTGGTAAGTTGTTGCTTCTTTACGAATTCACTCGTCTGTCTAGGCACCTCAAGGACTGTTTCCTTCGTGTCCTCTGACCTTCAGATTCCAAGAATCTTCCATAAAGTATTGTAGGTGTTTGTTGCGTCGTTCTTCTGCTACACACTCCCTTCTACCCTCGCTCTTTTTAAAGCCTATTATTCATAGGTTTCTCTGCTTTCTCATCTCCATTTTCATACCCTGAATGTCCTGGATATCAAGTTCTTTTGTTTTGCTTTTATTATATATTTCAATTCATTGTTTTTTTAAGGGTTATGGTGGTGGCACTCTCCAATAGTGCCTTGTTTTCAGGATAATTGTAGGTTGAGCGGTATTACTTCCAGCCCGATTCCTGCTGCCCTGCATGTAGCTACATCCGGATTCATTCTGTTGCACTTATAACACCAGCAGTTTAACGCGGCACGGGAAACTTCGGTGCTGTTCAATGGTGCCCCAGATCCACCTTCTATCTGTAAAATAATTCTGTAAAATGCCATTTCCCAAAAAAGACCTCGAAGAACTCTGTAAAAATGCCAGTCCAAAAACATCCCGAAGAACTCTGTATACCACCGAAGAACTCCGTAAAAAATGCCATTTCAAAAATATCCCGAAGAACTCTGTGAAAATGCCATTCTGAAAATACCCCCGAAGAACCCTGTAAAAATTCCATTCCAAAAATACCTCGGAGAACTCTGTAAAAATGTCATTCCAAAAAATACCTCGAAGAACTCGGTAAAAATGCCATTTCAAACATACCCCGAAAAACTCTGTAAAAAATGTGATTCCAAAAAATACTCCGAAGAACTCTGGAAAAATGTGATTCCAAAAATACTCCGAAGAACTTTGTAAAAATGTCATTCCAAAAACATCCCAAAGAACTCTGTAAAATGTCATTTCAAAAATACCCCCAAAGAACTCTGTATAAGATACTCCAAATAACAAGATAAGTTGAAACGCTTTAACATGTTTGGATCACTGAACTGATATCAACAACATTCCTAATTTGTGTCCTGACACATTTTGTTTCAAATTATACTTCCGGAATACATTATTTCCAAATTATTTGCTTTTGTATCAAACCGTATAGTTTGTACACAAAGCAGATTTGGACCACATAGCTTTGTGCAGGTTTGGAGACAAACGAACCATGTGTTTCTATTCATAAAGACAAAAAAAAAAAAAAGCGATTGCTGATCAGTGCAATTATGATGTGAATTTAAAACAACAATCAAAGACAGATTCGTGTCTGTCGATGCGTACGAAGATCTCGACTGAGTACATGGATTCTTCTTCATGGTCCGTTTTTCTTTTCTTTATGCCTATCTATGACGTGAAGAAGGTAGAAATGATTAAGATCGATATATGTCAAAGAGGTATATTGCATTTGATCGGGTAGCGTCCAAAACATTTTCTGCTCACTTTCTTTGAAAATTTTCTAGGTAGACCATACTTCACCATACTTCATTCCTCTCTCTCTCTCTCTCTCTCTCTCTCTCTCTCTCTCTCTCTCTCTCTCTGTTTCTGTCTGTCTGTGTCTCTGTCTCTCTCTGTTTGTCTCTGTCTCTCTGTTTGTCTGTCTGTCTGTCTGTCTGTCTGTCTGTCTGTCTCTCTCTCTCTCTCTCTCTCTCTCTCTCTCTCTCTCTCTCTCTCTCTCTCAATTCACTGCAGAGGCACAGAATATCAGACAAAGGAAGGATAGCCACAAATATGCTAAAGCATTATAAAAGATATATGACGGAGCAATTCTATTCATCGTATGCGGAGGAGATCAATCAATAACGTGTAACATCATCATTTGACGGAGTGGATGGTCCAGTCAGTCCACAATATTACAATTTCTGTTTGTTTTTCTTTCTAGTGTTACTATGATACTCGTGTGTGCAAGGATACCCGGAGATGTCCCGGTTTTGTGTGTTTTCTTTGCTTTTGATTTAATTTACAGTGGGAAGAACTGTGCAATGTTTGCTCGCGACAAAAGAAAGAGGAAAAGGTTGTTGTCCTGTTACCCCTTTCGCCCCTGCCCCCCCCCCCCCCCCCCCCCCTCCCTAACCCCCCTCCCCCCCCCCGCCTTGGTCAAAAGACATTTTTTGGGGTAATGACAACAAAGTCTCTCTCTCTCTCTCTCTCTCTCTCTCTCCTCTCTCTCTCTCTCTCTCTCTCTCTCTCTCTCTCTCTCTCTCAACGATAGTTACTGTTTACCTTTCCTCTCACTTTCCATGAAACTCTGGAAATGTTGTGCCTGGACCCTTCTTTCACTCGGCTTGTTTTTAATTGTTTGTGTTTTGGTCTTGGTTTTTGTTGTTGTTGTTGTTGTTTTTACATTCTTTTCCCTTCTCTCATTCTTCCTGAAAATGCTCATTGCTGATGGGTTGTTTGCTGACTTTTCTTACAATGTTCGACGTTTGTTTTCCTATCTCATCACTTTCTTTGAAAATGCTTTTTGTTGATTTTGCTACCCTCGTTTTTCCTGAAAGTGTTGAACATTTGTTCGCCTTCCTCTCCCTTTCCCTTTTGCCTAAAAATGTTGGACATTGTTGTTCCTTCCCTTTCCCTCTCTTTGCCAGAAAATGTTCAACGTCATTCCCACTTCCCCTTACTTTGTCTGAAAATGTTCAACATTGTTCTGCCTTGCTCTTCCTTTGCCTGAAAATTTTCGACATTGTTTCCTCTTCTCCCCCCTTTTTCTGGAGATGTTAAACGTCATTCCCACTTCTCCCGACTATGCCTGAAATGTTTAACAGTGTTCTCCCTTTCTTTTCTTTTGGCTGAAATGTTCCACATCGTCCTCCATTCCTATCATTTTACCTGAAAATTTCCTCTTTTGGTTCTCATTCCAATCAGTGTGCCAGAAAACGTTCAACATTCTTTTCCCTTCCGCTCACTTTACCTGATTATGTTTAACGTGTATTCTCTCGCACGTAGTTTCATTGAAACTTTTCAAAGTATTCCCATGTCGTCTCACTTTGCCTGAAAATGTTTCATATTGTTCTCCGTTCTCTTCAGTTTGCCTGACAGTCTTTTGAATTGTTCTCCCTTCTTGTCCATTTGCCTGAAAATGTCGGGTCGTCTTCTGCCTTCTCTTTAGTTTGCCGGTAAATGCTCAGATTTTGATCTCCCTTCCCTGCCAATTTACCAGGAAATATTCAAGATTGTTCTCTGTTCTCCTCATGTTTGGCTAAAGATGTTCACGTTAAGTCGTCCTCCACTAAACGTATCTGAAAATGTACAGCATTCTTCTCCATTCCCCTCGCTGTACCTGAAACGCTGATGCCCTGGCAACTGATTTGTCTGAAAATTTTCAAAGTATTCCCATTTCCTCTCATTTTCCCTGGAAATCTTCCAGAGGAAGAGACTAGGGATTGGACGCTTGGGTGACGCTAACCCTATCTGTTCCTTTTGTATCATTATAGCTATGAACATCTGGCATTACAAATATTTAACAACAAATGATTATTTACTCTGAAGAAAGTTTCATTGCATGTGATGCCCGTCGATGTGTTACTGGTGTAGATTGTTGTATTGCCTTCATTTTTTGATGCTGCGGAAACTGGAACAAACAACCGGCTTCACCTGTACCACTCTGGTACCCAGCTCATTTCTTTGGCGGTGATTCCGGTACCTGACTGAAGTGACCGCTTTGCTTGTCCAGAACAGAATGCAGCTTGTTTCTGTGCTAACGATTGTGGCACTTGGAGCAAGGTGACCGCTTTTACTGTCCAGAGCGATACACGGCCCATTTCCTTGGTAACGACTGAGGTACCTGGAATGAAGTGAGTACCGTAGTTCCTCAGCAGTGACTGTGGAACCTGCAACTGTCTGAGCTATTCAGAACAGCATGCGGCACGTGCTCTTCGACAATGTCCGCGGACAGACGGTAAAAAGGACTGAACTGTTCTGAACAAAAGTTAGTAACTGACTCCCAGTCTAAACATTAACGTAAGAATACTGAAAATATCTTCCCTTCAAAACTTTTTATTTATTTTTTATTTTTCCTTGTTGCCTC